>OX438986.1:6345195-7595195 GCA_949316085.1 Hypercompe scribonia | reverse complement strand
TAATGCATTTCTAGTAAGTATGTTAAAAATAGCTTGCAATCAATTGAGGATTTAATAACGGACGTTGTACTGAAGAATATAATGACATAGACGTTCTAATTGATATTTTACTGAATGCGGAAGATATTGGACAAAATGTCACAAGTTTTATAAAGGTTAACATTAATGTGCATCCATGCGATTAATTTTTTATAATATAATTAAAAAAATATTAAGCCTTTTGTAAAAGAAACGGCTATGGTATGTATGTAGTGTTGTGGTCCACTGGTAGACATAGGCTTTTCCTTAGAAAGGATGAGTTGACGTAGGATTTGTACCTAGCCGCCCTGAGGGTGGCCGCGGCCACAGGACGGGTTCTCCCCTCCATCCGCTACAGTGGCCAGCCGCGAGGAAGCGACAACCGCGTGTGCCGTACGTCGCCTAAATAGAGAGTTCACCCTTGAGCATAACCCCTGTTCCTGGATCTCTCCTATCTCAGGCACAAAGTGGTTTGCACGTGGTTTTAGTCGGTCCAATTTCGACACCACTACTTCGCCGCTAACCCCGGTGGGTGACGGCCGAGTGGGTTGTCATACATTAAATATAAAATAAGATTTATGCCAAGTTTTTGTTTTCTTTGCACTGTTGTTTTAGGAACTGCGTAGTTTGTTTTTTAATTGGCTTTTATGATAACCGTGGGGGAAATATAGACTGTGATACTCCGTATTCGTAAATCTTCATAACACATATGTATTAGAAAAGACCAATGTTGAGTAGTAGACGATAAAATACATACTGATGATAATACAAAGTAAATATGTAACTTTAAGCGTTGGCGGGATTCGTATATTTTCATCATAAGACGCAATTTCTCTTCATACAAAATATGGTACTTAGTGCGTATTATATTTGACACATCGTAAACAATCTTTATGATAATATTTTTAGAAAACTTCCGTGATCTCAATGACAATGTTATTTTGATAAAAAACTCTTTTACCGATATAAAGATAAAACTATACGCACTTATAAACTCTCTAATACAATGTCTTTACAAGAATAAGGGCTATCGTTGTTTCCGGTATTTATAAGTATTTTTTATCTATAGTAACATAATATTATAAAGCTGAAGAGTTTGTTTGTTTGTTTGAACACGCCAATCTCAGGAAGTAGTGGTCCGATTTGAAAAAATCTTTCAGTGTTAGATGGCACAGTTACAGGAAAACGCCATAGGCTATATAAAATCACGCTGCGACATAAAGGACCGGAGTCTAAATGAAAAATGTTGCAAAAACAGGGGGAAATTATTCCATTGCGTACGCTGCATATACGATCAAAGTTTCGCTAAAATAATTTATAACATATTTGTTCCCCTTTAAAGTTCTTAAAAAAATCCGAGACAGCATGTGTCTATCGTTTGAGATTGGCTGACTAACCTTTTTATTGTAAATAAATGCTTTGATTAATAGGAAACGCAGACGAAATTGAGTCAGCTATATACTCGTATATATGGTTATTAAAACATAAAGAGATTTCTTTGTAGCCTTTCTTTTATTAGGTAACCTATACGCACTTCGAATTGTGATATTTTACAAGTAAAAAATTTCACTTCGTTTAACTTGACAAGTATATGTAGTAAAAGTACACGACATGTTTAAACAGTATGTATTTTAATTAGTTGTGAAGTGATCTACCACGCCAACTATTGACGTGTGCAACTCAACTGCACGGATGGCGTAATGGGTAAACGGTCGCCACGTCGCTCTCTACTACTCTGAGTGTTGTGGGTTCGAACCCCACATGGGAAAACACTTTGCGTTTTTTTTTTCATATTAAGAGCCTGCCAAAGTGACTCTAATCTGCCTGATGGAAAGCATGAATAGAATCGAAGAGTTGTGGTCACCATACTCATTGCAAATGCAGACAATGCAGTATGGTGACCCACACTATGGCGGCCTTGTGGGATGCTTTTTCACACTCCACTTGGGGACGTAAAAGGTATGACAGTCATCGTCAGGCTTACACAATTACCACGATAACCGTCACCCCTGCATCAATGGGCCTCCGGTCTCACATAAATTATTAATTGTGATCTACAAACTGTTATTCTGAGTCCGGGTGTTCTTTGTATCCGTGTAACATATGTTTGTCTAGTCCCCCGCGACACAAGAAATATTGGTAAAGCGGGCGTTGTCTTTAAAAAAGCAAGAGTCCGAAAGGTCACAACGCGTCACCCGTGCCTACTATTACCCGACTTGTTACTAACTAATCGCAACTCCAAAATAGACACTTGAGTCTATGCTTGTCTATGTCATTTTTTGTATTCTTTTCTATCGTAACTGTAAATTAAATCTATACATATAAAAATGCCGTAACTAACTGGAGACTGAATCACAGACTGAACCTTATTTTGGTAGCTTTTTATGTTGTACCCACTAAAAAAAGTTTTTTGAAAATTTCACCTCTAAAGCGGTAAAATAACTAAAGTAAAGAATGGCTACCCCACGATTGTATGGAAGTTCGTCATTATGAAAATAAGAAATACGAAATAGAAAATACTCACGCAAAGCCTTAGAGATTAACTAGTACGTTATATTTTAATGTGTTTTCTCATTAATTTGTAAAAAACTATTGGTCTGACACCATTTGTAATAGTGATGTTATAATATGTGGTAATTCATTGATGTCTTAAGACCAAACTCGTTTCAAAGCCAGTATATTTCACAATATTATTTGCATAACATTTGTAAACACAATTTATTCATTAACTACTTAGATTGTTTCGCATTCTAGGTCATTATATAATTTAGAGACAGCAGTTTCTGTATTCATTAGAAAAATATGCAAAGAATTTGAAGAAATGCAGAAATAGGATATAATAGTAGGTATAAGGTAAGCGGTACGGACTTTGTTTAAGGAACAATTTTACCTTTTCTTATGCTAGTCATCTGATGGCAAGTCACTACCACAATCTATGAAGACATTTGTAACTTTGAGACTAGTGTGTTACCGTTTTTGAAGGCCCTCTAGTATTAGGAAAGGGAGGGGATTTGAGCTCCAGTAACTCAAGTCCACACAGTGAAAAACCTGAAGGATTGCTTACGTGTGTATTTGTAATTTTTGTGTATGTTACATATTACATGATGATTCTTCGTTTTTGTTGAGAGTTTGAACATTAAATTGGCCACGCTCGAGGTTAGTTTTATTTAAAAGACATCGAACACTTTGTAGAGACTCTAGGCCTAGACATGGACAATTTATTATTGATATAACATTGTTAATATTATTATTTTTAAGTTGCCTATACTATATAAGTTATAAAATTAAAAAGAACGAAGCAGAAAAGCAAACAAAAATTCACATCTACAGTACGAGCAAGCGCGCGCAAAGCGAATGACAGATGGCGTAGGCGGGAATCATATATTGACATCAGTCAAGTGTCGCTAGGATAGAAAAAATACGTTACTCACATAGTCATTTTATTTTATTTTACAAACAGTACATTTGGCCATGAATGATTTGCTCTACTGAATGATTGCTACTACTATAAACCAAATAAACGTCGATTGAAAATCATTTTAATATATTTTATTTTGATAATATTGAATTATGACCGTAATTTATTAAATATTTAAAGACAACTATTTATTATTTATATTATTAACAAATTACTTGTCCACGTTCAAGCAAGATTAGTCGTTGTACTTTAATCAAAATATTTTTTTTATGAGTTGAAAATAAACATTTATAGAAGCATTTCATTCCATGATTACTTTTAAAAGTGCAATATACCATGTTTCAAATCACATAGTCGCTGTGTTAAGTGTTAAAAAAAAATCTTATAAATATATAAATCTTTTAGCCCCAGAATGTCCAGTGCTAATATTTCTGAAACCAAAAAATATTTT
Organism: Hypercompe scribonia; assembly: GCA_949316085.1. NCBI lineage: Eukaryota > Metazoa > Arthropoda > Insecta > Lepidoptera > Erebidae > Hypercompe > Hypercompe scribonia. Next base: position 7,591,308 of record OX438986.1, on the reverse strand, counting down.
ACAAAATGTGATTTATGGGGTCTCAAGAGATTAATTTTTATTCGAAGCACTCAGCCTTTGGTTACTATAGGATGTTTTTGTGATGAACTAGTTCCCAGGAGGGTCACAACGCAAGAATTCTGCATCCACCCACATCGACACCCACTTACAATGGCTTTTTAAAAGGATGGAGTTAAGAGTTTTGTTGAGATGTAAAAAATATATTTTTTGGTGTATTTCAGAGATCAAACAACAAGAACGCTACTTAAATAAAGAAATAAGTTATTAAGAAGGTAAAGGTTGTATATACGTACTTTTGATTGTTATTATTTCTTTTGGTTTGGGTCATATCTCTGAATTTAAATCCTCTTTTCTCATTTAACTTAAAATTTTCTTTTGAATTAACTATCGTCCGGCCACGTTTCGCTTTGGTACATTGTGGTTGCATTAATGAGAAACAAAATAAAAGTGACGCCAAAATTAGATTAAAACTACCTTTTAAGCCTACTGTTGTATAGGGTAGACCACGAATTAATTGCCATTTGAAAAATCGTTAAAAAAAATATTCGATAAACATTGTTTATTTACAAGAAAGCTAATTAGGTGAAATTTATTTATTAAAAATTACATCGTCTAAATGACCACTGTTTCGATTGTAGCCAGCTAATTCCAGTAGCATCGGTCCCAAGAACTTCCGCAAGATGTTTGCGCGGGATGTTACATTCAAATGTTAACGAATTCTTGGCCCACCTGGGTTTTTAAAGCGCACACAAAACAACTTAACATTTATACAAGTATATATAGATTTTAACCTGATTCTGCATCCAGAATTACCTGTAGGTGGAAATTTCTCTATGTATTTATTTCAGACGTTAAATTATCAGATGTTATTGATAACAGGCTGTTATTAAAAATGTTTGTTTAATGTATAACAGCTTTTCCCTCAATTTCCTGCAATCTGTGAGTGTTATTTCGTAAAAATGGGCTTTTTTATTAGAGCGTGCGCATACTTGAGGTGGCCGTGAGATGATACATCTGCACGCCATATATGAGTTCTATTATTTTTTATATATATCCACATACACACATACATATATCATGCCTGTTTCTCCAGAGAGTTCGGCAGAGGCATATTAAACTCCCACTTTTCGACAGTATTTTGCTCCCACGTAATAGGTGGCGAGTCTATTACCACCAATTGGGATGTTTTGTTTGCCAGAGCCTCGTCTGTCGATTAGCAGGTACACCACTTGCAGGTGAGGTTGGCTTGGGGCTCTAAGTTCTTGGTGGGAACGGAATCTGTATTGAAATTAAATAAGACTGAACAACACCAGATGAATAAGATTGTCATAATCATTTAATACATAAACTTAATTGAATGTAATCATTTTAAAATTGGCAACACATTAAAAAGACCATAGGCTAACTCTTTTTAAATTATCTGGACTTCTAAAACTAAATTGTGAAAGTCAGGACCGGGTGATAATGATTGCTTTCCATCATGCTGTCCTTAACCACTTTATCGTCTTTTTTATTAGATTGTATTAATTACAAACTCCATTATGACTATTTATCAAGAAAATTACAGTAAAGATAAGCTTTGTTATTTAATTATAAGGAAACACTTCAAGAAAACAATGAATCGCGTAAATTCTTTAACAGTTACAATATGCACTTGATAAAAACAAATGACGCTTTGACAAACATGTATATATAAATATGACAATAACACCGTGACGTCACAGCGTTGTTTCTCGAATACGCCTCTCTGGACTCACTTACATTACACTACTGCTGATACCCCCTAGTGGGGTCAATGGAAACTTTACCAATAATCTATTATCTGTTCCGTAGTTTTGATTTTTTCCACTCAAAGTATTCATTCAATTGTTATGGCTTAAAATAGTAAATCCCGTTGTAATTTGTACAACCTCAAGGTTTTTAAAGAAAAAAAAAGTATTTGGAAAATAGTGTATCTATGTATATGTAATTTACCTAAATATTTTATCACCGTTAAGGTAAATTTTGTTAGGTTTTGACTTGCAGTCCGTAACTTCACACTTACACATTAACACTATTCTGTAGTCTATAGCTTCGTCTCAAGCTCAATGAAAAATAACTATTATCTTCAATCCATATTAATATCCATTCCGTTTGTACTACCTTACTGTTTCCTACCGTAGCTGAGAACCTTACTTGTAGCAGAAATTAAAATATTCCCAATACAAAAATTACTTTTACGAGAGAAAAATCATTGTCAAAAACTCTAGAATCGTTTGATCTATGACATTAATATTTATTGATTTAGTGTAGGCATTGTCTGGTCTGGTTGAATGTGCTATATAGTTTTTTATGTTTCTGTTGTTTTTTAGGTTTAATCATACATATGAGTAAATGTATTTTTTAAAAAGAATGGTATTAATTGATTTAGATTCTATGTAGTGACTTCATAAACTTAATTCACATATGTTTACTACTATCATTTTAAGAGGTAATCGACTAGTGTCATCTAGCGAATATAAGTCGAATTACGTACTAACAACTTATCCCTGCATCGCGTAATTAAAGTTCTCAAACTAATTAAATAATATAATGTTCTAAAATCAATCTTAATGAGGTTTCTCTGTAGCCTTTACTCTAATAATTTTATTTTATTTGTCTAATCATATGCTTATGTAGTTGTACGCCGAAATTAGTAGGTAATATTGTCCAGGCATGTCTTATAATAATGTCATTATATATAGATACAAAAGAATCTTGTGAATACAAAAGTGTAGTTCCTAATCTGATTCCCTATTTTTGGCTATGTCCGTTACAAAACTCTTTAAAGCCAAACATATTATTGTTATCATGTAATAGCTACATTAGAATCTGATACAAAACTTTTGTATTGCGGCGAATTTTTTTATATTACCTATATCTTTGTGACACACCCACTGATGTACACTTTATCTTTATACATATCGTATAAGGGGACTGATTGATTGTAGGGATTTAAAACTAACCCAATTAATATGTTTTATGAGCGCTTTATCAGAAAGGGAAAAACCATGACGTATTTCATACGAAATTCCAGCCAGTTCTGGATTGTACAAACATATAGTACGAGAAGCCATATACATTGTCACATTGTTCTAATTTAATCTTATCTATAGGTTATGGAGGTCAGACGTTTGCTGGGGGTAAATGGAAAAGTAGTACATTTATAACAACTTGTGTACTAGTATATATTTGCGTCAGTTTTGCGTGAAACTGAGATAACACATAGCGTATCATAGGATTATTTTGTTCTACTATCATTAGTCGTGAACTTGGATAAAATATCAAGTATGAGTAGGATTAAGCTCAGGAAGGTCGAGTGTAGCTAGAAATAAATAATATTTTGAGTTCTAAATAGGCCTTTTACAATATGTTATGTGAGAATTGATGGGCCTGTTGGTCTAGTAGTTAGTTCTATTCCCACTGGGAACAAATAAATATATACTGAACACGAGTATTTGTTCAGTCTGAGTATAATTATTTCTGTCTAATTTGGGTCCAGGACGTGTGTAACATGTGAGAAGTTATTATCGTCATTACTTATTGTAATCACATCACAGTATGTTTACTAGAGATGACTCGTGTAGAAGGAGTGACCTGGACAACAGAGCGCTAGCAGATGGTCGCTGGAAAAAGATACTTCGGAGATCACCTGTGTCCGTAAAGACCCAACGCAGAATGTCCGGCGTGGGTGAAGCAGAGGTGAAACCTCGAGACGGCCATTGGAGTGGGATTTTCTCAATCGGTAACATGATTGCAGCCGAGCGAGAGCTCGTGGAATTCCGCGGTCTCTTTCCGAATGTGAAGGAGATAACGGAGCGGCACTGGAAGAGGTTGAGAACTCTCCCGGTATGTCACCAAAAAAAGGGTTACTCGCGAACAAACCTTTAGGGACCAAGCTATAATTGCCATTAAAACGTCGAAAGAAGGAAATTGTTTTGCCATCAGTAGATATGCGTAAAAGACGGAAATGATGCTGATATGTTTATCTGTTTTTTAAAGTTTTTTTCTATATTTTATAATGTTTAGACATTTGCTATGAAGATAACATTATCTACCTAATGTACTTATCGAATTTAACTTGTTATACAAATGTTTCGATAAACATATGTATAACAAGTTAAACAAAGTACTTTATCATGTCCTATTGTTAACTAGGCTCTCTTTACTGTGTTGTGTTAATGTGACAATGTATTTACTCTTGTACTAATGTAATGTAAATGTAACAAAGTTTAGACCAAAGTAGAACGATAGCAGTTACGAGAGAATCTTTATAATGGGGATCAATTACAAATTTAATTACAGACAGACAGATTACTGGTCAACACTTGTATTGCCGACATCATACTAACCTGTAAGTATATTGAGCACCACTTTAAACTTCTTTTACATGTGTAAACTCCTTCGAGCCGTTACCTCAACATGAGTTATGCAGCGGGACTGTTTGTCGGGATCGAGCCGACTGTAACCACAAGATATAATGGCTGCACTGTGCGCCTAAAACAGGTGGGATCCGAGAACAACTTTAGTTAGAACTCGATAGATCCCGATAGAACACTACGATCCCGGGTCCTTTAACCGGGGCGTGAAGAAGCATTTCACTAGGCCGCCATAGCGTGAGTCGGCATACTGCATTGTCTGCATTCGCAATGAGTATAGCGACCACCACTTTTGGATTCTATTCATGCTTTCGGTCAGGCACAGTAGAGTCACTTTGGCAGGCTTCAATAAAAATTTTGATTTCCAGAACCTTGAACGTAGATTTAATGAAACTATACCAGCTAAAATAAGAGAGTTGCAAACTGCCCGCACAAGTAAAACGTCAATGAAACTAGAAATATAAGTGCCTACAATCGTTAACTTTCGAGACCAATGGGCATCTTATGCAACTGAGCAATTTTAACGCAATCTGTTGCAAACAGAAGGTTAGGCTCGAGTTTATTTCAAATCGAATTATGAAGAACGTTTTGAATTACTAGAGTTATTTCTTGTACCTTTCTCAATCTATGCGATTCTCGTTAGTTTTACCTTTCTAGAAATCCCTATTTTTCCATCTTTAAGTCTTAAATTACCTCTATATTTGAGTGCTTAACAAATTTCGGTCTACTCTTTCAGTTATAGGCATAAGTGTATCGTCATCAACAGACTTTAGCAGTTCATTGCTGGACATAATAAACTTCTCCTTAGAATGCAGGTTTTGGCCTATTATACCACGTTGACCAGACCAAGGTTGGTAGTGCTTGTATTAAGTTTTTGCTTTTTTTTTAAGTGTTTAAGTTTGTTTTCGTAGTTGGGCTCTGACGAGAGCCACGAGATAAGTATGGGTGGTGATCTATCTTATTCTTAATCCAACACAACACGGGAAGAGTGTACATGAACGCGGTAACACTTTTCATTTATGGTAAATATAATATTATTTGTGGATTATTTAAATTCTCATTTTTGAAGTGAGTAATAAACCAATATTATCAGATCATTTCCAGAAAAAATAAGTCAAATGATATAATTGCTTTGTTGTCAATAATACCTACCACTCGCACTGCGTCTAATATTTTGTAGATAAATTAATTATTATTTGTTATCGCGCGGGAACAACAAGTGGTATATAGAACTTACAAACTTTTTTTAAAAAAATATGTAGTCTTATAAGAAACCCTATGGTACTTTTTTATTTTATTTTTATTTTATAACCTGTCAAAGTGATTCTACTCTACCTGATGGAAAAAGTGGATAGAATCCAAGAGTTGGGGTCATCATATTCATTGCAAATGCAGACAGTGCAATATGGTAGCCCACGCTATGGTGGTCTAAAGAAATTTTTCTCTCGCCTCGCTTAAATAATCCGAATAATATTATAATATTAAATAATAAAAAATAATAAAAATAATATTAATAATAAATAATGTAATAATATTATATTATTAATAATATTATATTCCGTATTATCAAATATCATATTGTAAAATAATATAGGGTGGGAACGAATTAGTTGTCATTTCAAAAAATTGTATAAAAAAATTGACATATTTTTTTATTTTTTTTAAAAAATTACATCGTACGTGGGAAACATGTGCGCTGGTAGCGAGTTCCAGGTTTGACGGATTGGCACAGGAAGGAAGAGCTGTTCCGTTTAGTTTGAGAGCGTGTCTACCACTCTAAAACGGTGACTTCCAAGGCTGGCACGTGTATTTTAATGTATATTACCAGAAAAGTAAACTCAAATAATGAAAGGAACTATTCACGGAAACACTTTAAAACAAAATATTTAAAATTGCTAACAACAATAATAATAAAAAAACAAAATAGATTATATTCCGTATTATCAAATATCATATTGTAAAATAATATAGGGTGGGAACGAATTAGTTGTCATTTCAAAAAATTGTATAAAAAAATTGACATATTTTTTTATTTTTTTTAAAAAATTACATCGTCTAAATGACCATCGCTTCGACGTTTGCGCTTTTCTAAGCGAGCACCGAAATTTTTGAATATTCGTTGTAATTGGTTTATTGATGTACGATGATTCTTCAAATAACCCTATAAAGAGAAGTCTACTGGAGATAGATCCGGACTTTCGGGTGGCCATGGAAATCAGTTTTTCCGGAAACATGTCTTTGACCACCGGCAGGGACTCGTTGGATATGTGACAAGTATCTCATTATCTTGAATAATGAATACATAAAATCATAAAATCACATCAGTTTCCACAGAGGGGTACGCAAAAGCATATTAAACGGCCACTTTTCGTCAAGGTTTTGATCCGACGTAATAGGTGGCGAGTCTATTGCCGGTACTCGGGATGTTTTGTTTACTAGATCTTTGTCTGTCGATCAGCAAGTGCACCATTGGCAGGGGACTTGGGGCCCTCAGTTCTTGGTAGGAACCCTACGCACCACTACAAATAATGAACAATTTAGCAATTATACTTTTATGCCAACAAAGAGCCTGTACTCAACAGTCTTGCCAGCTGGCTCTGCTGTTTTTACATTTCAATCCCTCTGGAAAGGTGCGACTATTTAACTCCCTATACATGTAAATAAATATGTATCAAAGAAGTTTACTATGTTTTTTTTAATTTAGTTTTTTCTATGGTAACATTTAAATTTCAAAATTATTTTGTTTTTTATTTTTAACGTTTCAAAATAAAACTAACAGACTTTAAACTTTACCGGAATTACTTTTAACATGCTTAAAATTATTTACCAGGTTATCGTGACGCATTAATCACCCAGAATTGAGTGAGGGTCGGGAGGAAAACAAAATTAGACAAAGATAAACGTTGACCTACAGGTAGGGGTGCCACCTTTCTGGATGTCGTAATAACAGCTGTTCCCGGATCCCTCCTAGGTGGGGCGCAGAGTGGCACACCGTGTGGTTTTAGTCGGTCCGATTCCGACACACCACCCCGCCGTAAACCACGGTGGGGTGACGGCCCGAGGGGGTTTCTACACGTTAAAAAAAAGGGGTGTCACCTTTCTATCATTAGATTATAGAACCTTACGACAGTACTGTATAGTACTTGAAAATATTATCATTAAAAGAAAGCCCTCAGTGTTGCTAGCATTGATGTACAGTTTGTTATTTCACATTAAATCTTTATTAAAGTCACCCTGTGTACTTTTATATCCAATTCAATGTGTATTTAAAATTTTCTCATGATCAATGGAATTAAAGGTTAAAAGCGTTGTAAACGAACACACTTAGAACAGCAAACATGTTAAATTTAATAATACTAATAATGTTTTTGTGGCGTCGGCCTAACGGTTAGCGTATGCGACTGCAGATCAAGAGGTCTCGGGTTCAATTCTCGTGTCCAATAAGAAAAATGTTATAGTTTTTCTGATTATAAGAATGTTTAATTACAGACCGGAGTTTGGAAGTTGGGATCTTAAACCTTGTGCCTTGGAGAGCACATGAAGCCGGTCCAACACTGAAGGTCCAAGAGTGAAGGAACAGAAAGTGCACCTTGTTTACGCGCGCACTTATCCACTACAATATTTCCTGTGTAGTTGACTGATCTCCGTTGTCTGGTAATCGGCTAGAAGTACATCATCATCACCATCATCATCATCAATGATTATAATCACTGAATATGTTAAAATTGAATTAAAATTAAAATATAAAATCGTTAGAGTTAAATTAGCGATACAATATATTTAATATTTTTAGATTTCATTATTTTTACTACACAATACTACTAGTGCAGTACGGGTGGCAACCTTACCTGCTGACACATGAATGGTTCTTTGCAACAGAGTTCATTACTATCTTATAATTATTATTTTACTCGTCAGCAGCTAAAAACGTAATTACCGTTGCTAAATATAAGATGTAGGATATAAAAAATATATATTTGTATCGCGTCTTTCCTCTAGTCAACATCGCTTTCCGGGATAAGCAGTAATTTATATACTACGTATTTTATTTATTCTTCATGCCAATGAACACGATAACACTAATAACTAACTAACTATTCTAGGCTATAATCTATTTTTGTGTTAAATTTCATCCGATTCCGTGCAGCCGTTCACGCGTGTTACTACCATCCGTCCATCTACCACAACTTTCACACTTATGAGTATAGATGTACAAATTAAAAACATTATTTTACAGAATGATCAGTTTTTAAATGCTAAATAAGAAAGTTTATTCTTACGAATGCAGTAATGGCATGGTTATAAATAGCGTTAAGCTTGTGCCGAGTAAATAGTATTCAAAGAAAAGTAAGAAGTGTTTTATCTACTCAAATCTCAAAGGTCTATACTTCCGAGAGTCGAGATATCTCATCCCGCCTCACAAAGATACATCTCTGGAATGTTTAAAGTAACTTGTGCTAGGGTGCATGGTATTTTAATATTATCGTTTTAATTTTCAACCCCCTGTTTACTTTTTTTGTTCTTGTTTTATCTGTTTTAATATAAAGACAGATATAGTTCTCTTTTCAAACGGTAACCTACTGCACTATGGTATTATTTAAAAAAAATACATCTACGGCTATAACGACTATATCTAGTTTATAAAGAAGTCCTTTGATTTCATTGACATCCAACCATCAGTTCTTAAAATCATCTATTCATTTAGGAAGTAATATTAATCGGTCAAGCCATATTCGAATGATATGCGAACAGACAAAAAAAAGGGTTCCGACGAACAATTTATTCTTATTGAAGTTGGCTCAAAAGATCTCACTTTCACAGAAATTCCTTTTACAATGTGGTGGGTAGTTATGATATAATATGACAGAAGTAAACAAATAAACATATCACTTCTTAACTAAAAATATACAGTTTAATTAATCAATTCACGCACACACACACACCAAAATTATCTAAGACTTTCTTTTCCTCTATAATTAATTCTTTAGCATATTTGTAATTATAATAGAAGCAAAAACAATATAAAGTTTTTTTATATAAAAAGTAATTAAGCAACAAGTGTCACTTAATGATCAAAGAATAACTTTGTTTACTTAGAAAACAGTTGCCACGAATATAAACTATCGTTTCAACATAACCTACAAATTATGAAGAAATTTATCACTATTTTGCATTGTTATGAAATAAACTACACGTATAATTGTAAAACTGACGTATACACTCACCAGACTTAACGGTGCGCGAGATAACCGGTATTCTCGATGCAGTTCTACGTTTAAAACTATTTTTTTTTATGAAAACGGCGTATAAACGTGCTGTATGCGGCCAACGCACTGTTACACTGAGTGTAAACTCGAGAGATGTGTGTTACTCGTGGTTTATCAGCGATACACAGTGTCTTCGATTGTGATTGCCAAACTCTCATATTTTAGATAGGTCAAGGTTCTACAGGTGTTATAATCGGCTCAATGCATTGTCGCCACGTGGTTACTTGTATGTAGTGTACATAAATTAGAACCCGCTTATAAGAAGAGTTAGTTTCGTACAATTTTTATTTGACCTTGAGCTATTATTAGTATCAATCTTATATTATCTTACTTACAAGCACTAATGTGAAGTAATTTATTCATTAGCATATTAATTTCGTTACTTTGATTCCATTATTTTTAGTTTATTTTTTAAATGAAAATTTCATTTAAGTCAGGTAAAATGTAGATCAAAAATGTCTGATATATGTATAGGGTGGACCAAGAAATAGTTAACATTTAAATCTAACATCCTACGCAAACATGTTACGGGAATTCTTGGGACCGATGCTACTGGAATTTGCTGCCTACAATCGTAACACATGGTTTCAACAAGATGGAGCTACTTGTCACATATCCAATCTGCCGGTGGTCAAAGGCATGTTGCCGGAAAAGCTGATTTAGAGACGAGGCGACATTCCATGGCCACCCAGAAGTACAGATCTAACCCCAGCAGACTTCTTTTTATTTATTTGAAGAATCGTGTCTGCGACAGAAAACTCACACTCTGTCAACTATAAGAAAAAATCTGCGAAGAGATGTCGTCGATCTCGCGGTCTCGAGTGCAAACGTCGAAACAGTGGTCATTTAGACGATGTAATTTTTGAAAAATAAATCTCAACTAATTATCTTTCTTGTAAATAAACAATTTTTATAATATATCAAAAGATTTTTTTTAAACGATTTTTCAAATATTAACTAATTCGTGGCCCAACCAGTATAATGAATTGTACAAATATAATATAATATAAAACTAAACTAAAACTTCGTAGATTTTGTAAGTGGCTTATAGGCACATGTAACCGTAAGATGTTACTGTGTCGGATAAGTCAAGAAAGCCTCATGAAGTTTCGCGTTTTCAACACACACATTTTCAAATACGTGGCTTTTGAGAGTTGTATAAAATAAGAAAAATAAAGCCGCTAGCCAGACGTCCATAGAAGTCGGTTATATTTTTATAACGTTAACCGCATACGGGTTATTATAATGAAACAATAACGAGTATGACGTCTTTTGTTTAAATTCTAAAATAAATAAGTAGATATAAGAACAAATCTTATTGACAGTTTACTCAAACATTATCATACACTATTTGTGGGAGATTTAATAGCAGTAGATATATAAACTAAATTCTAATATGTTATATATGAGTTTGTTGAAATACACAACCTGTTAGCTATCGTTCCGACGCCACGACAATAATATTTAAGATATTTTTTCTAATTGTTTTGCGGCATAGAGCAATTACTAATTAGTGGCCTGTGTCCGCGATGCTCAACGGATAGTTTAGGAGAAATAGTTAATGTAAATAAATAGTTTTAGACAATGAAACAATCTATTACTAGTAATGTACTTTTCGGTGTGATGTTAAAATTTTCAAGAATATTATTAATGAAAACAGAAATAATTACACTTGTTTGCAACTGTAATTTTCTTTGACTTTGGTTTATAATTTCTAATTTGTAAGTTCGAATTGGAAATTTCACATACAAGCAGGACGCACTTTTCTAATTTACATACAGAAAACTTGGATTATTTATAATCTAAAACACAAAGTTTGTAATCAATACTAAGGTTTATTTAAACACTGTTTAAGGTGATCTTCTTTAAAACAAATGAAAAAGAGTAATGTTAATAATTAAAAATTTCGAATGCGTGTAAAATCTGGTAGGTAATGTCTATGGTCGCTATTTGACAGAAACTGTTTAATATATCATGGTGTAAACCCATTACGGGTGGTTGTTTAAAAATCAATTACCACATACAGAAAGTGTAGATAGAGTAGATTAAATAACAATTTCGAGTTTTAGAAATAGTGAATTTGAGTTCAATAATTGTTTTTTTTCACAGAGGGAATACTTTGTAGTTTAAAAATTTCTGCTGGACAAGGCGCACTGTTACATTATCTTCTGATGGTAAATTAAAAAAAATGCAAATAAGTAGTATAAGTAGACAAATGGTGTCCTGCACGTCACATTGCCTTAGACGAGCATCGTCTTTAGTTAATCTAAACGATTACGAAGGTCAAGATATCTGGTTTGACAGGTCTGACTTTGAGAAAGACTATCCCGAAATTCCCGTGCGTTTGAAAAAGGCTTCTGTCGCCTGCATATGATATAAACAATCGGGGATTTCTTATGACAAATCGTTCATATTTACTTATATTGAGTTTTCTATCGATTTTTTTACTGATTTACTGAAATTCGAAAAAGATTGATGAGTGAATAGGATAAGGAAATTACTTTGAGTTGTTTGCAAGTAATAATTTTTGGTTTATAGCATATAGAAGAGAAAGGTTAAATTACAATGATTTAGGTAGAAGTAATACCATTTAAGTTAGTTTGGTGGGATATCGATATTAAACTTCTGTGAGGCAAAGATGTGCAACGTAAATTAATGAATTAATGGTTGGGTGGTTGAGTTCATTTATTAATTTTGTAGTTTACCCAATTTAGATTACTAATAATTAGATAATATCTATAAAAATATTGTGCAACATCAACAACGAAAGAGATTCTTGGGACACGCTTAAATATATTTTCTTTTTTGTAAGTACCACCTCGTTGATCTTGCGGCTAGTGTTTACGACTGCCAATCAAGAGGTCTCGGGTAAGATCCAGAAATTAAATCACATCACGCCCATGCCTCGGAGAGTATGTTAAGCCGGTCCTGGTTGTCATGAACATCTATGGCGATCGTTATTGGGAAGTCCGAGCCCTTAAATGTACAAAAAATTAGTTCGACTAAGTCCGATGCCAGTCGTTCCGTAAAAAACTGAACCTGAACTAGTTGCCGACCCTGTATTATACAGGGAATAATGAACGCTAGAAAGAGATGATGAGTAAGTACTTTCCAAGTGATCTAAAAAAGTATATAAAAATTGACTTTCGTTGCTGACCTGCAACACAATCCCTGTTTAATTATTTGTCAAAATAATTATTTCTTTATTTAATAAATAACATTTATTTTACTGATTTATTCGTGGTTATATTAAATAACGACAGATTTTAAAACCGAGTTCGCTTTGTTTGTTTGTTAATATTGGTATTACAAAATGTTCAGAACATTTGAGTTGAGTTGAAACATTCTCTTGAAATCCTTCTTTTTAAAGCTCAAAGTGAACCTATTTTTAAACGTATTTGCTCTAGCGAAACAAGAAAATAAATAAAACTTACAATTTTCTAAGAACATCCTATTTTACAAAAGAAAAGGACATCGCATTGAAGGACCTAAATATCCATTGACAAAGGTGGCCATTTTGAAAAGCGCCACCTGCTGAATCGCACGGGCATTGTGCTCTATGCAAACTAACAATAGACAAATAGATCAAAGGAATGTATCGTGTTGTGTCTCGCATAATATTCCTTTAGATCTGTTTCACACGTGGATATAGAGGGTGTCCAAAAAATTACTCTTTTTAACTTCACTAACGTGGCACACAACACACAAAAAGAGGGGTTTTAATTTTGACAACTAGCATTACAATTCCTGTGAACTCAGCTCATAGGGAACAATTGACAACAGGAAAGCTAGCAAATTGATACTCATTAGTTGTTCTGCTTTCAACCTGCATGATGATTAATAGGCTAAACTAATCACTTATCGTTACATTTTTGTAGGAAGACATTTTTACACGGCAACGGTTAACAATTTTGGCTGCTTATGTATATATGTTTGTTCTACTGTATCGCCTAAACTATTGAAGGGATTTTAATGAATGAGGTGTCAATATATTAGTAATAATGGCTCATAGATTCTGGCTAATAGATTCTAACCCTGAAAAAATAAACTAGGATAATCATCACATTACAAATAGCTTTGTATTTATTACACATTGTTTAAGTCAAAATCTATGTTTGAAAATGGAGTTAGTCAGTTCTCACAGTACAGTAATTTCGGTTAACTTTCGTGGCCGTGGTGGTTACACTTTCTTAGAATGCGGCGATTTAGACATTGCACGAGTAGAAAATATTTTAAAATGATCACCTGACTTTGTAAAAACCCTTTAAAACGTAGGACAAAGAAAATAATTCAGATAGAAATCTAGAAATGTATGAGTACAAAAAAGGTTAAGGTAGAACCACGATTGTATCCACTGCATACCTACGACGTCTGTTTAATGGAGGTATTCCTGGCCTCCATATAATCATAGTAGTAGTAATTTTCAAATCTTATCTATTTACTTAAGCAATTATCATAAACTTTTGCATGGAAATGAGTAGAGATACAAAAAATACACCGAACACTTACTATCCTTAAAAAATTATGTTTCTGGCCGATAGCTGAATTTATTAAGCGCAATGTAAATTTATAGAAACAAAGACACTGGCATAAGTTATGTAGTTTTAATTGATGATAAAAATTTCAAACGTTAATAAACATAATCAAAAGTGCTGCATATTAATTCATAAAAAAAATTAAAGAGAATCAGCGTTTCAAACGTCCTGTATAGGCTTGAAAGAGAAAATCAGTGTTTCAGGTAATATTGCCTAGAATACTGTCTCTATTATTTTCTTTTTTTTATGGCGCTAAACTTTAACGTTAAAAGTCATAGAGCCTCTACTCTCTGCTGCGAACGCAGACTGTTCAAAAATAGAATCATTTTATTGTGAAAATATGAACGACAATATTTTCTAAGTTAGTGAACTATTGTCATATAATTATCACTTTATTATATTTATCACCGTCATTGGAATGTAATTAAAAAATAGAGCCCTTAACCGTTAACCACATCGTCCTTCTCTTTCAGAATCTGCCGTTTCAAAATCAAAACCTAAGATTTATGTAGGAATTTTGACAGTTTATACGCACCGGGAACTCAATTAGCTGACAGCGTGATAGGAAGCTGGTACATGGAATCCGAACCGACTGCATTACTGTTAATAGATCTCTGTATATGAAAGATAAAATCTTCTCCAATATGTCTTTAAACGTCAAACCCTAATAAAAAGAAAACTTAATTCTTAATGAAATCACAGAACACAATCTCAATATATGTAAAAATACGTTACTTCAGGGTCATAGAGCATGACAACGCCTGTGCCAGTATTTTAAAAAAATAAGACTCCTTAGTGACTTACCGTAATGGTCTTATAAAAAAAAAGTGTCTAAAAATTACTTGCTTTTCATTGATATTTATGATGTGACACTGTTGGGAGTTAGCGTAATATCATACGTTCTAACAATGTCTTAAAATGTGTTTTGTGTGTTAGATAAAGGGCTACGGGGAAAAATATTACGTGGCATAATTATTGGGTATGCGTAAACGGCGTTAAAGTTTCCCTAGGTACTTGAATATCATTATTATAAGGAAATAATATGAGTCGTAAAGGTATTTAAATTATGGTCTATGCTTATTAATAAATTATACTTCTACGATTTCATCCTTTTTTTGAGTGCGGAATCCTCATGGTTTCCACCGACAGGCATTCGAACCGATCAAAAACCGCACGCCGTCTCGGGTAGCCAGATAACCAGGGAACCTAGGTATAAGTGAGGAAATCTCTGGAACCCCGACGTACCTCGGACCACCTACGGCTTGTAGACGTCTCTCTTACGTGAGGGAACCTCGTTGTTCTGTTACTGCCTCCAAAAGAGGTATCTGTAAGATTTCACCCTCGAGTCTAAATAAGATCTCGTGCTATTTGCAGTGAGGTCTTTCTTTGCACAACAGACTACCTATGTCTGATACGGTTCTTATAGATTGCCTTTTAAGTTATTTTAGAGGCCAACATTAGACTTATCACTAACGAAATCGATTTCATGAGCGATTCCTGTATATCACGGCACCATGAACTCCCAAAATCCATCAAAGTTAACACTCGCCAAAACAAACTAGTCTTTCTCCGAGTCTTTTCCAAAACTTGGTCTAAGATATTTTGTTTTTCATGGAGCGACTGTCATCAGACTTTCACAATTCAAGTACTTGACAATACAAGTCCTATGGAAAAACTGTTCTTGGGCTTTTTAGGGTTCCAACTAACCGTAACGTAACGATTGTCACGGGTGGTCATATGGCAACCGGAACTGTGAGCTTAACGCGCTCTCCGAAGTACGTAGGGGTCTCAAAGTGTTAAGCGTGGTCAACCATTCATAGCCTGGCCCGGTTAGGATTGTTTAACTTTGCAATATATTAACAACTCGGTTAAGACAGCCACGAGCATCTCTAATTCTAACCTCTTGAAAATGAAGAGTATGTTTCTAAATCATGATCCATGGAAAATGTAAGTTAAAAAGCAAAATTGAAGGTTGCCACTTAAAAAAATTGTTTGTAAAGAGGGTTACTTCTCCCTTCCGGCGCATTTTTAAAATCATTAAAATTTAGTTTAGTGAAGCCTAATAACTTATTCGTCTGGAAAACATTTTTTTTTAGTTTGACTAAATCAAAATACGAAAAGACATTTAATTTAGTTTATATTTGTTCACTTGTTATTCCGTTATAGGTATAGAGTCAAACATTTTTTACTTTCAGTTCAGTTAATTATTAGAACTACATTATATTCTTAATTAAGTTATTGGAGGGTTAATCTTTTATTTATTTCTAATTAATGTGGATGTTCAATTAGAAATAAAACGATGAGCAACAAAAAGGCTCCGAACGTCCCACAAAAGGTATAATATTAGCCTAAATTCTCTGATATTTTAAATTAGTACCCGTTCCGATCGTCCCAGATGAAACATAAATAATAATCAGATTTATAAACACTTTATTAGCGGTTGCTGTAAAATGGTGACTTTCATATTTACCACTAGCTTTTGCCCGCGTCTTCGCTCTGTAGAATTTGGTCTGCCACATTTAGTTTCATGACAGATCATTTTAAATAAATATATATGTTACAAACAATCCATCGGTACATCATTTTTGTGTAACTCCAATGCTTTAGGCAGCGTACACCAAGATAACACTTAGAGACCACTTTTTTCGACTTAATCGACATATATCCTTATATTACGGCAAAAATTACATAAAATCATTAAAACTTATAGCCTATGTCATTTCGATGTATGAACTATATTATTGCAAAGTTTCATCCAAATAAGTCTCGTAGTTTCTTCGTGAAAGATTAACAAATATTCTCACAAAGTTTCGCATTTATAAGGATAAGCACGTAATCCTATACGTCAATAATTACAATTTATTATTGTTCAGTTGATGTCTTTATCCTAGTAGGTTTTCTTTATCATTGTCCTAATTTGCATGTTTCAAATGCATTAAAATGTTCTTCAATTTAAAAAAAAAAATACAAATAACTATTTGGGAACACATGTAAAGTTTCAAATTCGCAGTTTTGATTAAAAGACCGAAATTTTGTTGGAAGACTTTAACCACAGAATTCAGAATGTGTCACCAAAGAATCAATTTCGTGGTCTTGTCTATGTCCGTGCAGTTTCAATCAAAAGCACTTACGCAAATAAAACTTAATTAAGTTAAGTGTACTCATTTCGTAATTGTTGAATCCCTGCAACTTTTACCAAGTTAATTATGATTCTTAAAATAAATTGTATAATGGCATTTTGAGTTGATTTTACTTAAAAAAATTCACGAATAGCAGAAAGTTGGATGCTATGCTTTTAATACAATAAAAAAATCAAATAGGTATTATCTGTTGGAATAAAACCATAATCATATCTTTATCCTCGTACTCTCGTCTTTGATCCCTCCGCCGGTGAGAAATAAAATTGCGCGGTGTGCGCAGGGCGCTCATGCCCTGTATATAAGCTGAGTGGGCACTTTACAGTCCACTGTTGGTCCCTTACCGTGGCACCAATTGCACACCCACAACTAGTAACTAGTGATATGAGTGCAGTGAAGTGTAGGTGAGTGCAAAAAACATATTTTAAAACTTTCTGCCGGTGTGTCTATGAAAAAATTAGAAAAAAAAACTTTTTGTATTTTGAATTTGGAAGTAAGTCGCGGCATTGTATGGCGTCTGTTTTTTTGTTCCAATTAGAAAATAACATTCCAAATATAGCTTGCTTTAACATTTTAATATTTAAAAAATTGTTAAATATATTTTTCTTTTTCTTTTCTTATTTTTAATTTATTTTTAAAGATAAAAAACTAAATGAAGTTAACATTTTAATTTTGCCTCGTGAATATTTTCTTTGTAATAATTAAGTGACTCATATTTTTAAGGCAGATCATTTAAAGTAACAAATGTCTTAGTTACCATTCGTTCTAATATAACAGTGTCTGGTTACTCCAGCGTTCTAACTTCAATCATGAAAAGTAGAAAAAGAAAGTTAGAAAAATATCATAAAAAGACACATTGCTCCATTATTTAAAAATAAAAAAATGTATTATAAAAATTATTGGGCGAAAAGAGCTTGCAGGTTTATTTAAAACCATAGAATCTTGGACACACCATCGTGTAACGAATACTATAATTATTTATAATTAATTTATCATATTTTCAATAATATATCGACATCACTGCAAATAGAAGGAAAATTTTATACAAAATCTATACCAACCCGTCTGGTAGCGTGCTACGGTAAGCCAAAACCTCCTTTCTATGTCCAACAGTGGACTATAAAAGGCTGATGATGTGATGTGATGATGAAATAATATATAAAACCGTTTACCTGCCAATTTTTTGCAAATCTTCAACTATACAGACAGCTTAATTGTAATTTCACACAATTATAAAGTACAATACACGCGCAGTGATTAATTTGCATGTCATTTAATTAGTCGTTTTAAGTACCGTCCTAGCAATTTTCATTAAAATTTGTTTTTCCGTTAACATTATTACAATCAGGAATTTTTGAAAACGTGATCCTTTACATAATATAAGGAAATTGCATACAACTCCTGTCCGCTTAAATACTTCAAAGTATGCAACGGATTTTAATGTGGTTTTCGTGGAAGAGAGAGTGATGCAAGAGAAAAAAAAATACCCAGATGCAAAATAAACAGCCAAAATTATCATACAACCACTTATCCTAGGCGGGTATCGAACTCATAACGTTATACAGGCTTAACTGCCAGGATCATCACTGAACCAGCCAGTGAATATCATCCCATGGTTTCTGTAAAAGACGGACAGACGAGATCGAGTTAAAGGATCGTGAACTATTGTTTAAACTGCCTAATTCAATAAGCAACATACATTTTCTTTGTCTAACTATCTTTCCCTTCCAAAACTTTCCCATTTTTATTTTCCAAACAGCTCAATTGATAGACATACCTTTGCATCTCACGTAAATGAGTTCAAATTATTGATATTTGATACATCTCTGCTTACCTTACTGGTCATATAGGCGTGTGTTCATCTATTTCTATAGTCCTTCTATTACCTATTAACATATTGATTGCACTACTAACGCATTTTGTTATACAGACGTGTAAATGTTATTAAAAACTTAAAAAATTGTCTCTGAATTTGATGATATTATTCTTTGTTTGCTCACAATTTTCATGTGGTGACGGACTAAGAATACAGAATGTCAGCACTCCTATTCTTCCCATGGGTGTCGTGAGAGGCGACTAGGGGAAAAATATGCAGGACAACATCACGGTTCAGAGAAGGAAAACTCGAAACAAATCCTATACCACGCTGGCCTGACGCCAAAACCTTTGTAAAGAAACAGCAGAAAAGCAGCGGACTATTAAACGCTGTTGATGATGCTCAAAACACCGAAAGGATTGATTTGAAATACTGTTTTGTTTCGTTAGCGCATATCTACATTTGGTCACAAATGATAATGAAAAGTTCGTTTTACTGGAAAAGTAAGCAATGACGAACATAGTTGATTAATAATAAAACTAATATTTTTGTAAAATACAGTTATTTATAGAATAACAATGGAAAATAAAATAATTTTGTGACGAAAAAAATCGGTACAAGTTAGCAGATCATTTATAATAGTTTGATACGTCAGCAAACGGGACCTATAAATTACTATACGTTACGATAAATTGTAGCGTACAATTACCAACCTGTCTGTCGAACCCGTCGGGTTTGACTGGTTCAACTGTAAATCGAGAATTTTCTACTCTTTGTTGTATTATGAGCAAAGAGCTATTGTTTTTGGTCAATCTTTTTTTACTTATTGGACTCCCACTGAATTAAGGTAATGCTAAATTTTGTGATGTTTCTATATTTGAATTAATTTACCGTCGTATTATTTTAAGTTTGGATAATATTCTTAAATAAATGAATTTTAAAAGGTCATGGACTCACTTTTAAAATAATAATAAGCTCGATTAATAATTTTATAACGTGTGTACGTTGTTACGATTCATTTACGTATTTGTGATATGTGAAATTAGAAAATAACCAATCAAGATTATAGAATGGCGTTTTGGTTGCGCATATTGTAAACTTTTTACAAATACATGTTTCTTGTGAGTGTATATTTGAGCACGTTTGAGTGTATATACCTAATACGGTGTCTAGTCAGCATAAACAAGAGCTAAAAGTAAGCCGTGCTAAATATCACATGACCGACAAAGAATAAAGGGCACTTGTCATTTTAATTCTAGTATATTTTTAGTAAAGTACAATAACTTGACTGAACATTATAGCGACTGTGTCTTGTGGTTATCCGACGACAAAAGATGCGACGTGCGTACGACACAGGAGCGAAACAAAATTTTTATGGGTTATAATGTTGCTAGAACTTAGAGAAGTATATAAATATACGGATATTTAGGGGTTATTTAATTCAAAGTATTCATTTGAGATATGTAGATAATCTATGGTATATGTATAAAAATCTTAAGTTGATTTGCGTACGGTTGAAAGAGTCAAGTTCTGCACCGATTGAGTTAAAATTTTTAACATAATTGAGCAGAGTACAAGCTGGTATTTTATATAGTTCATTGTCGATAATATTAAAATGTTTGACAAATACAAATTTATAACGGCATTTTAAAGAGTAGTAAAATTTTCAATAGCTAATTGCCTTGGTAAAGTATACTCAGAAAAGCGGTAATATGGGCATAGTTTCTAAAATTGTAAAGGCTGTTCTTGTGTTAGGAGGACCTTATGAATATTAAATTAACACCAGTAACACCATTAAGACCAGTTCAACATACTTACATACACGTAATCACGCCTGTTTTCGCGAAGGGGCAGGCAGAAGCAAATTAAACGCCCGTTTTTCGTCAATGTTTTGATCCCACTTAATAGGTGGTGAGTCTATTGCCGCTAATCGGGATGTTTTGTCTACCAGAGCCTCATGCGTCGATCAGAAGGTACACCACTTGAAGGTGAGGTTGACTTAGGGGCTTAAGTTCTTGGTGGGAACCCGCACTAGCAAACAAAGTAGCAAGCAAGCAAGCATCGATTAGTGGCAGTAGGTTCGCCACTTATTACGTGGGATCAAAACACTGGCGATAAGTGGATGTCTAATATACCTATGTCTATCCCTCCGGAGAAACAGCGGTGATTCTATGAATGTATGTATGCAGATATTGTCCATGGTTCTAAATAGTCATCTGGAAGAGAAGGCAACGACAATAAAAAGTTTGAAATATATATTTTTATGGTTTTTATATTATTTCGTGACACTTTAACATTTATTAATATAAAATATAGCTCCATTTATATTATTAAACTTTGTAAGTGTGTAAACTATATATATAACTAATTGCGTCTAGAACTTGTGATAATATTTTATCTCTCCGGTCTTTTAACAATAGGATCAGCGTGTGCTATTACGGATCAATGGATTGGGTTTCAAACTTACAAGTAATGACTAAGTGTTCATTATACGCGTGTTTATGATAAATAACCCGTCAGTATTATCATTCTGTATATATACCTTCTTAGATATATCAAACACGTCTGGTTAAGGGTCACAACGCGTCTGTTAACACTGACATACTCGTAAAGCGAATATACTCGTAATAAATATTATACGAGTGTATAAGAAGTTATTTAAACATTGCTCTCTGGAATTAAATCACACGGATGGAGTCACTCCGATACAAGTTTTTTTTTGAAAATTGTAATACTTTACTAGGTGTATCTGTCTACATTTATAATAAAAAAAACTAAATATTTCGAACATCTGACGCATCACGTCGTCTAGTCCCAAAAGTAAGCAGAGCTTGTACAATGGGTACTAGACAACCGAGATAAATACATAAATACTTTTTTGTGTACATACATATTATACATAGAAAACACCAAAGCACCGAAATATATATTTGCAACTCACGCAATCATTTCGTTCGACCCGGGAATCGAACTCGAGACCTCAAGCACAGTAGTCGCATACGGTACCACTGCGCCAAAGAGGTAGTCAAAATTCATGTGGTGACGGATTGTCACCACCCCTATTCATCCCGTGGGTGTCGTAAGCAAAACTACGAAGGATTACAACACTTTTTTTTTTTTTTTTTTTTTTTTTTTTTTTTTTTTTTTTTTTTATCGTGTGGAAACCCCCTCGAGCCGTCACCCCACCGGGGTTTACGGCGGGGTGGTGTGTCGGAATCGGACCGACTAAAACCACGGTGTGCCACTCTGCGCCTGACATAGGAGGGATCCGGGAACAGCTGCTATTACGTCATCCAGATCCCTCCTAGCGCCTGCCCGCTACCGCAGGCACCTTCTACGGATAACCTTTCCATTTAGGCGACGTACGGCACACGCGGACGTCGCCTCCTCGCGGCTGGCCAATATAGCGGATGGAGGGAAAAAACCCGTCCCGTCCACCCGCGGCCACACTCAAGGCGGCATGAGGCGCTGGTATGCACGCCTCCGCCGCCCGGCTCGCCGGCGGCGAATTGGGTCCGAGTGGAGATTGTCCTCCCGGGCCCTCTCCGCCGCCTCCTTCCGCGAAATTACATCTTCGCAGAAGGTTGCGACCGCGGTAAAACAGCTATCGCTACCGACCATGGAGCGTATGACGGCCGGTAGCGAGAGATCTCCTCCAATAACTGCAGTGAGGACCCCACGCTGCGCCGCCCAAGCGGAACAAACCGCTAGCGTATGCTGAGCCGAGTCCTCACTGCAGTCGCAGTGGTGACAGGCGGGACTCAATTCCCTCCTGGCGACCGAGTGCAGATACTTCCCAAAGCAACCGTGCCCGGAAAGGATCTGCGTCAGTCGGAAGGAAAGGGTCCCGTGCTGTCGCCCCGCCCACTCAGCGATGACCGGCTGGAGAGCCTCCACGGCGGCAAAGCCAGCACGTGGAGCCTCCAGCCGGGACGACCAACGAGCCATCGTGGCTCGACGAGCGGCCTCTCGCCACTCGCGCATCTCTTCAGGCGGGGACCGCATGCCGCTACCCGCCCGGAAGTCAGCCGTCCGCCGATAAACTTCGGCGAGCACTTCCGCCTCCAAGTCCCACGGCGGAGTTCCGGCCAAGGCACACGCCGCCTCCGTCGATACGGTGCGGTAACCGCGTATGGCTCTAACCGCCAATATCCTCTGAGGGCGCCAAAGGCGAGCCCTATTCTGGGCGGTCAGAGCCGCCGCCCACACCGGTGCACCATACAGTGCCATTGACCGGACAACCCCCGTGTATAGCCGTCTCGTCGCGACGCTGGCTCCACCCAAATTCGGCAAAAGTCGCCCGAGGGCAGAGGCAGTGCCGACCAGCTTTGGAGAAAGCTGTCGGAAGTGCTCGTCGAAGAGCCACCTCCCGTCGAGGATCAGGCCCAGGTACTTCATCTGGGCCTGAACCGGTACGAGGACCGAATTGACTACGATAGAGGCGCCGGGTGGGGGACCACGCCGGGGCCCATGGAACAAAAGGGCCTCCGTCTTTTCTAGGGCCACCCGTAACCCCAGCGCCTCAATACGCCCGACCACCAAAGAGACTCCCGTGGTGGCCAGGCGCGCCGCTTCTTGGAAGTTCGCTCCCCGGGCCGTGACCAATGTATCATCGGCGTAACAAATTACACCCAGCCCGGGGGGAAGACGACCTCGAAGGGCCCAGTCGTATCCCATGTTCCACAGAAGTGGTCCGAGGACAGACCCCTGTGGAACACCGCACGACATGAGCCGCCGCCGCAGAACACCATCTCGGTCCTCGTACATGACGATGCGCTCCTCAAGATAGTCTGCCACAAGCCGCCTCAGGTACTCTGGCACCCCATGGTATTGGAGTGCTTCCCTGATGCAGCTAAATGGCAGACTATTAAATGCGTTGGCGATGTCCAACGACACCGCCAACAGCACGCCACCACAGCTCACCGCCTCTTCGGTAACGGCCCTGAGGCGTAGCACGGCATCGACTGTCGAACGCCCCGCTCGAAAACCGAATTGGGCGTCCGACAGATCGGGACCCACCTCGCAGAGGTGCCGAACGATGCGGGCAGAGAGTATCCTCTCAAACAACTTACCCGCCTCGTCCAGCAACACGATGGGCCTATAGGCCGCTACCGAATCGGCTGGCCGTCCCGGCTTTCTTAATAGGACCAGCTTCCCACTTTTCCAGCACTCAGGGAAGCGTCCGGACGCCAGGCTAGCGTCCAAGACCTCCCTGAGACGGTCCGACATGTGTTCGAGGGCTCGGGCCAGCACTCGGGCAGGTATCCCGTCTGGCCCGGGGGCGGTGTTCTTAGAGCAAGGATTACAACACTGCCTTAACCCTTTTTTTTTTCTTATCTACTTTTCACTTTATTTCCCACTTTCCTCACTTTCCCATTATCCTATCTAATCTAAGTATTTTATCTAAATTATTTGAAGAGCCTGTTGGTCTAGTGGTAGTAGCCCTGGCTGCTATGCCAGAGGATGTGAGTTCGATTTGACCCAGAACAAATATTTTTGTGATGAGTATGATTATTTGTTCTATGTATGGGTGAAATTTATTTATAATATGGATGTATTTAGAAACTAGCTTACCCCGCGAACTCTGTTCCGCCTTAGAGGCAATAAATAAGTAGATTTTTGCTTTTGGATTGAAACGCGGTCGAACGGGATAAAAAGTATCCTATGTCCGTCTCCTGGTTCTAAGCTACCTCCCCACTGATTTTCAGCTAAATCCGTTCAGCCGTTCTTGAGTTATAAGTGATGTAACTAACACCACTTTCTTTTATATATATAGATTTTTAAGCATGTTTATCAGAAGTCTGGTTACCATAGGACTGGCTCTGCCTAATTCGGAATTAGACAGACGTGTGTTACATATGTAAAACAAAGTCCTTAAGGAGTTCATTTGATGGGAACAGGTTGTGACGATATGTGGTCGTCTTATGAACCTCTGACTATACTTTAGGAGATAGTGTCTGGAGTGCACAAATGCATACAAATCATAATTTTCTGCTAATCATCATCATCATCATCACCAACAGCCTTTAATAGTTCATTGCTGTGTAGATGCATCTTCTTAAACGATTTTGGTCTACTATACCACGCAGAGCAGTTTGGTAGGTACAAGATTTGGTTCAAACATTCGCTTTCTCTCCTTAATCCGTGTTATGCTCGTTTTTGTCACCTGTTTCATGTATCCCTACCAAAATATTCCCTCTTTTGAATCTTCTACTTCATATATCGCTACTAATCAATTTGATAGCGATAACTGGAATTTCATTTCTGCTTATTGCTTCATCTGAAAAATTCTGGAAAATATCTCTACAAGTGGGCATATTTTGGTATATATCAAACATGTGTTTTTTGTCGCGTTACTCATACACACCTATCCAAATTCACAATAACCATGTTCCATTCGTTTTACAATCCAAAAGCTAGCTTATATGTAGTAATAAAGTAAATAATATCGTTTTTATAGCTGAGAAATTTTGAGATGTTCTTAACGATCCAGCACGTGTGTGGATCATCTAAGATAATATGGGATATATGTCTGTAGAAATTATTACTTATATTCTCATATTATGATCAAATTCATCACTCCATTTGTTTAATACCTATCTAGATTTGTACATACAGGTATTCAAGACTAGTTTGTACCTTTAAATATGCACCAGATACCAGGACTGTGATAATATTCGAGTTCAAGATATAAAAGTATTATTATAGACAGATTTCTGAATATTACTCTGGATAAACTGGCTCAAGTTATTCTATACCACTTTCTAAGTTAAAATCATCATCAACAGCCTTTAACAGTCCACCGCTGGACATAGGCCTCTGCTTAGCAAGGAGGTTTTGGCCTACTATACCACGCTGACCAGACGGGTTGAAATAGGGTTTGTTTCAAGTTTTTTTTTCTTTTTAGTAATATTTTCCTGAATTGTTTGTTCCTTAGTCGCCTCTTACGACACCCATTGGATGAATAGGGATGGTAAAACTAGGTATTCTTAATATATCATCACACGGACGTTAAAATTATATTTCGTAATGTGTTGCAAATTCAGCGATGGACTTACGGTTTTGTCATGGAACACGGAACCGCCTTTTTGCGTTAATGTTACGACTAATGCAACGTTATTGCAACAGAGTGAACTTCAAAACTGCTTTACGACAAGGAATTTTATTTTTTATACTTATTTCAGTGCGCTTAGATTTTGAAAAAAATCTATCTCTAAGTCAGAAAATTCAGGGATTAAGAATACAGCTTACTACAATCTTTTATGATTTAAGCGCGTTCTTCGGTGATACATTGTTAGTGAACATTTGTTTTACAAAAATACGTAGATATTTGTATTGTATGTCGACATTATCTTCGGTTAGTATAAATATAATAAATGATATACCAACGTATATTGCGCTTAATTGACATAATGGACTCGATAATCTCATTTATTACTATTGTGTATTTGTCATGTCATCAATTCCGAATGCTTTTTACGTCTGCCACGTGTTTTATTGGTGATATAAAGATATCGTCTACAATGAGTAGGTAGAGGCGCATCCTGAATATTAAATGTCATTATTTGACTTTTATCATTGACCTCCAATTTTATCCTAATACTTCAAATGATATAAGAGAAAAAAAGACCTTGAATGTCGTTTAGTTTCTGTTCTGGTTCGAGTTGTCTTTTGAATTTCGAAACACTTAGTTCTAGTTGATTCTAGAAGGAATAATATACATGAAAAAATATTTGAAGAACATAAAAAAATAGGCTAGGTGACACCTTAGTCAAATTAGTTACTTTTTATCATCTGTCAAAACGACAATTTTGTATGAAAAATGTACTAAATACCAAATTGTGATTTCACTGTTTTAGACTACTCAATTGAAAAATATATTTCACTGTATATTTGATTGAAATTCGTAATAATAATAAAAAGCTATGTTAATTGTATTTGCCGAGTTGTTTCGCGATATTAGTTTGAATGAAGTGGACATTGGTATTTATTTACGATACAGTCATCTACCCAACTGTAACTTTGAAACATGAAAAAATAAAAAATGTACGGCAATGTTTAGTTAAAAATGCAAACCGATGTATAAACAACAAGTACTGGTCATAATTGTTTTCTTTGTACAGAAGTGCTTGTGTGGTGGTGGCGTGGTTGTTGGCGGCGTCCCTGGTCTCCGCACAGATAACCTTCAGCCGTGACTGGACCGGGGGGAAGCGGGCTGCGCCACACCTTGCCCTCGACTGTGGCCAGTTCACTAGGCTCTGCAAGCATTTTGTAGTTAGTATATATTTTATTACAGCTCATGGCTGGAAGCCATCATCATCATTTTATATAGCAGGCGCAAACTTTTGAACCTCTACTTAGTTAGTAACTCTTGAAGGTCAGGGAACCCTTTACAGGTATTCAATTAATTTTTTTTTGTAAATTTTAAATTATTTAAAAGTAATTTAATAATACAAAGAAAATTTGGATGTTCTTCTCAGACGTCAGATTCTTCTTTTACATGAACGCTCAAAATAAATATTAATATATTATTAGGTGCTATTTAAGAATTAAAAAAATATTTTGTGTATAAGTTACAATTTATTTATTTAATGGATTTTTGTTTAAGCAGCACGAGTTAAAGCAGACCTTAACATCAGAAATGGCCAGCAAACGCCACCAGGATTTCGAGAAGCCTCCCCTTTACGACGATGAATAACCACTCCATGCCGATAATATAATAGACGCTGTCAAACTGTCATCATGGCTCACTTTTATAATCTGTAACGTTTATAATTAATAATTATGGCGGCAAAATTCATATTTAATTATAAGTTAGGTTATGTGCCAAATAGTGTTAAACTCTTGCAATTTCTTAAGATTGATCGAGATGAACAACGAATTTTGGAAGTGTTATTCTAATGTTGGTAAAGAATAGGAAACTTGCAAATTCACCTGTTTTAAAATATTTAACTATTACATGATTTTACTATCCACTAATTTGTCTTCGAAAACTGTAAAGCCAATAGATCTTTCAATCAAATTATTAGGTTCAGGACTTCGCCAAATTGAGTGATATGCCCTTAAAATGAATCACAGATCTAGTCAGTCGCCATGAATACATAATAATACGTTTGTTTCTCTCTCTAGTCATGACTCTTTTACTTTTAATGTGTATCATAATTAGGTATAATGTAACATAGGTATCTAAACTGTTAATTAAATGCATGACACGGCCCAAATATTTTGTATTATCTAATGTAATAACCGATTCTCTGATGTATAAATAAATGAGATTGAAATATCTAACTTTGTTTCATTAACAGTACGCCACTGCACAAAGGGAGGAGCCAAACACCAACAGTTAATATTTAACTGCTTCAGAACGAGATGAGACGGGTTGGATTAATTTGTGAAATTTATATTATGATTTGTTAAAAAGTAAGTTTTTCTTGTTTGTGAGACTTATGTCTCTATGCTTGAAGGATAGGCAAAGTTTTTTAAATGCTCACATTTAACACACTAGTTCTGCCCATGTGTAATCCCAATTTACCCATTTTTTATTTATATATCATTTTTTTTAAATGATAGGTTGAATTGGAAATTTTAAAAAGAAAGATTGAAGAATTGGTACGTTAAGTCAAAACCTCGAGCTATTACCGGGAAATACAAGTTTCAGAACATATACTGAATAAAAACAGGTTGGTATTTTTTTTTAATTTTGTTGGTCAGATCTACATACACTACTGGAAAAAATTAAAGGATCAAAAAAAAATTCCAAATTTTTGGGCAGTTTTCAACAGGTCGTAACTTCGAGAGAAATGGTCGGACAGGAAATAAACAAAAAGGAAATTGTAGCTCCAAGTGTCTAGTTTTTGGGATTGAACTTCAAAATTTTATAGCCTCCGCGGTTTTTGAGTAATCGGAGAAAAACCAGCAACAAAAAAATTTTCAAAATTTTTTTTGTTTTTTTTTTGGTCTACGGACGTGGAAAAAATTTTTTTAGCTTAACCACTATAAGGATCGGATACCTTGTTTATTTAGCTTTAATTTTTTTTTTATACATCCTGATACGCCCACTTCTCGCCGAGATATCGGTTTTCAAATGGAAAAGGATCCTTTTGTCTTTGATTATCGATATCTCTACAAACAATGATCACACAGAAATTTAAAGGTAGATTTCAAGAATTTGAATAAATTCTTCTTAACAAATGGTCATTGCTTTTCCGAAAAAATTTTTTTTCTTTTAGTCACATGAATTTGAAAATGCAACAAAAAAAGGGCTTTTGGTGGTTTTTTAGAAAATCAAGCGCTGGATCGAAAATATTGAGGAAACCACTAATGTTAAGTGTGCCTTTTACAGTTCAATATGTCCACAAAAACCCTACAAAAAACTAAATTAATCCAGCTAGCCGTTTTTTTGTTTCACTCGATCGAATTATTGAAAAAATTAAAGGATCCCGTTATCTGCTCTAAAACACTCGTAATTTTTAAAAATGAGAAAAAAAATTGTTTTTCCGAGCTTTCCGCACATTTTTGTTCCAGAAAGTGTTTAAATAATTCCTACTGCTGGCATTAGCGTTATCCGAAACGTACCACGTGGAGGTCTCGCGGTCGGATTTACGCTTCCGTGTGTGTGTGTGAGTATGAGTGCGTGTGTGTGTGACCATGTGTGAGTGTGTGTGAGTGTGTGTGAGTGTGTGTGAGTTAGCGTGAGTGTGTGTGAGTGTGCGTGTGTGTGTGTGTGCTGCATGCAACTGCATGTTGACTGTAACCTTCGTCAATAAGAATCACTAACCGAGCAACTTCCACCTCCGATAAATATCGTCTAACCATGATTGGAAATCAAAAAAGTAAGAAATTTCCAAGTTTCAGCAAAAATATTGAAAAAAAATTCTTTTAGCGCAAAGGGATTAGTTTTGGAAAAACTGTCGAGTTAAGAGATCTGCTAAGGATTCACGAAAAGTAAAAAAAAATAATCACCGAAAAGCGTATGAAAAAGATCGAAATTCGATCGGGGGTATTAACTTTTTTTTTAATTTAATTAAAAGGAGATCAGAAGAATCAAGGAATACACCGGCGGAAACGCGATAAAAATGATTAGGCGATGGTTTTTTGAATTTCTTTAACTTGTTGAGGAAAAACATTTTTTTTTTAATTTAAACACTTTCTGGAACAAAAATGTGGGTAAAGCTCGGCAAAACAATTTTTTTCTCATTTTTAAAAATTATAAGCTTTTTAGAGCAAAAAACGTGATCCTTTAATTTTTTCAATAATTCGATCGATTGAAACAAAAAAACGGCTGGCTGGATTAATTTGGTTTTTTGTAGGGTTTTTGTGGACATATTGAACTGTAAAAGGCACACTTAACATTGGTGGTTTCCTCAATATATTCGATCCAGCGCTTGATTTTCTAAAAAACCACCAAAAGCCCTTTTTTTGTTGCATTTTCAAATTCATGTGACAAAAAGAAAAAAAATTTTTTTGGAAAAGCAATGGCCATTCATTAAGAAAAATTTATTGAAATTCTTGAAATCTACCTTTAAATTTCTGTGCGATCATTGTTTGTAGAGATATCGATAATCAAAGACATAAGGATCCTTTTCCATTTGAAAACCGATATCTCGGCGATAAGTGGGCGTATCAGGGTGTATAAAAAAAAAATTAAAGCTAAATAAACAAGGTATCCGATCCTTATAGTGGTTAAGCTAAAAAAATTTTTTCCACGTCCGTAGACCAAAAAGAAAAACAAAAAAAATTTTGAAAATTTTTTTGTTGCTGGTTTTTCTCCGATTACTCAAAAACCGCGGAGGCTATAAAATTTTGAAGTTCAATCCCAAAAACTAGACACTTGGAGCTACAATTTCCTTTTTGTTTATTTCCTGTCCGACCATTTCTCTCGAAGTTACAACCTGTTGAAAACTGCCCAAAAATTTGGAATTTTTTTTTGATCCTTTAATTTTTTCCAGTAGTGTATATGTCCTACAGCTGTCTGAATTCCCACGTTTATAAAAAATAGACAATCTATTACGGATCATAAAGTAAAGAAAAAAAACACTAGATGTATTAAAAAGTTATATTGTGATAAAATGATTTTATGTACAGATACAATATAATTACAAACTACACACATAATTATTGCAAAATACAATCAATTCTCTTTATATTACGGTTTAATAAGCCATTTTTATAAAAATATCTAATTGGTATACCAATTAAAATGTCATGGGAGTTGCATATAAATACAATTTTATTTATTTTATGCACAAAATGTATAATTGCGGACTTACATGCCGTAGGCATTCTCTACCAGTTTATGTTGAGCGGCGCGGAAACAAATGAGAAGGTGCTTTAGTTAGGAATACTAAAATAAACAAGAAAAATTAAAAAATAAGGGCATTATTTTTTTTAAATTCAATTTTCAAATTACAATTTACAAGTTGACCTAAATTTTCGTAATAAAAGTTCTCAACAAATGTGAAAAAAAAATAATTTCGTAGTAAAATATTGAACATTCAATGTTGGCTAGAATATGATGGTTATCGAAATGTGAATCGGTAATTTAGTAATACTTCACTATTTTATTTCATTTACAAACGTTCTGCACTATATTTGTCAATCGGCGGAATTAAAGCTCAGGGCATTCTCTTCCAGTTAACCTCCGAGTGGTAAAGAAATTTTATAAGGTAGTAGGTACACAGAGGTTAGGTTACATAAAATGTAAATTAATACACGTTATAAATACAAATATAAACGTATATAAAGAAATATATATTATTTATACACTATGGATATAGGAAAATAAGGTATATTAGTTCTGCCAGTATATTGAGGAGATTTCGAGCTTTCTTTTTGAATGTTTTTGGAATTTTACTATGAAAATGCCTTACATGACAGTTGTAAGATTGATGTTGTTAAGAACTGAAATTTGACAGAACTTTTATTTGAAAATTGGCTTTAGAACGCAATAAAACCTACATAGGCACACTTATTATCTGGGTATTTAACCTTACAAGAGTGTTTTTTAAGAGTTTCTCAACAAGCTTGAGACGACACCTTAGTCAAATCAGTTACTTTTTAACATCTGTCAAACGACAACTTTGTATCAAAAATGTTCTAAATAAAAACTTGTGACGTGACTGTCTTAGATTACTCAATTGAACAAAATATTTCACTGTATATTTGATTTTAATTCGTAGCAGTAATTAAAAGCTATGTTAGTTATATTTTCGTAGATGTTTATTTATTGTAATGTACATCGTATTTAAACGATAGTCATCAACCGTATTATAGCAGTACCGTAATAGCATATTTCCTCTTTGCTAAAGACATCAAACGGAGTCCAAAACGTTTGTGTAATTTATTTATAGAAAATCGTATTCTCTATGGTAATTTCAGGGTATTTTAAAATTATAAAATTAAGAATTGGAAATATGTAAGTCTATTGATTCTCTTCAGAATTGACTAACTTTTGATGATAACTATGTGTTTAAATCTAGGCGTTAGAATGATCAATCAAAGGCGTTATGAATAACGTAATAAGTCAATAAACGTAGTAAATAAATGACATGAGCTTAACAATATTTTAGTACTATACTTTTGCATTAAAAAGGTATGTTAAAGTTAAAAAAAATAAAATAAGAACTAGTTGTTAGTTGTGTCAATGTGATGTTACTTGGGTCTTCATTCTATTCTGACATGAGTTGGTTTTATGACGAAAATGTTAAAAACTTAAAATCTACCAACTCCAATTTAAAAATTACTTTTGTGTCAGATGGTCCGCCCGAGGACCTAGTGTGAGTTATTTCCTAGTGTGTATACTAGTCGTACCTAGTGTAGTATGAATTAAACTCGCACTAGGCATTTGAACTCTACCAACTGCAATGTCGAACGCGGTCTTCGTGACCATTGGGTAAAACGTGACTACATATATTTACAGTTTGGTAATTGGGAACAGAAATTACTGTCCTGTTTTAATGGCTATGTATTTCAACTTATTGTTATTATACACTTGTACTTCCTAATTTACAAGTATACAGTTAAAATCATTAAAAATATTGGTAATTTCAGGATTAGAAGGCACTGGTTTGAAAGGTTTTCAGTTTTAGATAGAGCTATGTTCAATCTCCTTATGACATTATTTGCCTTAAGATAACATTTGTAATATTAAAGCTAATTAATTCAGTCAAACTACGAATATAAACAACTTAAATTTAATGTACGTTGCTATCGGTCTGGCTATTAAAAGAATATACAAAGATTATTTCACGGCTCAGCCAAAATATCAGTCCGTAATAGCAGATTCTGTTGTGTCAAAGGTCATGACTGTTATTTTTGGTAAAAAATTACGTTAAAAACATAATTATTTTAATGTTTTACAGATGTTATACAATTATTGTGTACGAATCAGTATGATTATTTTATCTCAATGAAATACGATAAAATTCCTTACAAAAACGTATATCGCAACAACCTTACTTCTTCGAAATGTGTACGTAAACTTTGTAAGCGTAAATTTTAAACTCGACTTAAAGCATTCGTAACGAAATCAACTTAAGCTGGATTAGTTATACCATAGACACAGAATAAGGATCAAACCATGCATGATATTACATTTACTTTTTAAAAACTTCTGAAACATTTTTATTGTGAAAAATTTATAGCTGAAGCAGAAATTAAAAGATACAATGAATTTTCGATACATATTTCTTCTTATGCATGTGGCTTTTGGTATGAACAATACCTGAATAATTTACATTTAAATAAGCATTGCTGCTGAGGTTCAAATCAAAATCAACACATTTTTTGTCGGTATATCAATATCATAATTTCTTGATTCTATATAAATTATATTTGTTGTTGCCTTAAGAAATAGGAATATTCTTGTGTCGCCTTTACAAACATACACGAAACGGTTACAAGAAATAGTCTCAAAACAATATTTTCTGATTCACACAATGTGTTTTCTTCTGTGGTCGAACTCACAACACTTGCGTGTATATCTTAATTTTGAAGTAATTACAATTTTCAACAAAAATAATCCGTGACATTGATACATTATCTTAAAAACGTGATGTCGGTGTAGCCGTGCTTATAATTTTTACATAATATTTAAACTACTTTGTCATATTTTTATCACATTAACGTTTGTAAACATCTAAATCGATCAATGTTTTAATCACGAGTTTATTATATACAATGTACTATAGTAATTATATGACGAGGTTAGTTTTATCATTGTCTGTCAGAACTGTTGACTGTTGACAGGCAAATGTTTACCTGAATTAATGAGGTTACAGGTTGAAACCTCTGGCATTTCTAAGGTATGTACTTTATCTGACGTGGTTGTGTTACATAATTATATACAGTGGACCCCCGGTAATTCGACAAATGTTTTGCAGGGCAGTGTTGGACTATCGAATTTGTCGGATTATAGAGTACTGCCTAAGGCCCCCTATAGTACGGCTTTTTTACAAAAGAGTACCATGTAATCCGAAAAATTACAGACAAATGATAAGATTGTATATGTTGTTGTCTTCTGGGCTTGTGGCGACATTACTAGAACGTATAAGTAATACACAATGAATAAACAGCAAACAGTGAACGCAAGCTAATCTGCACCGCTATCACACGTAGTCAAATTCAAACTAAGCAATCGGAATTGAAACAATACCTACGCGTCGAGCACAAGTTGTAACCTGTTTAATCATGCACGATCTACATTAGCGAAAATTGTTTGATTGATGTCGGATTGCAAGGGGTCCGGATTAGACAGGGGCCGGATTACCGAGGGTCCACTGTACTGTATAACGCGATAGTTTCAGTTAGTATTGATTTCTTATTATGAATGTTTTTATACATATATGTATATAATATAACTATAGTCAAATTTTATTGTCTTTAGTCAAAAAGTAAGGGCCTACACAAATTGATAGGATTTTTAAAATCGCTCTAAAATATACTTTAAACTAATCATCATAAAGTGTATACATGTTTGAACATGATAAAAGCCGCTCGCGTGGTCTCTGGTAATATGTACTCTATAGGAATATGCTTAAAGTTTATTTTCAAGTGATTTTAAAAATCCTGACCATTTTAAGGTTCGATATACTATATGTATTATGTCAACTATTTACTTAAATTGCTTGACAAAAGTCCTACTTTCGAAGTCCAGCTTCCAGGATTAGTGCCTATTCATCATCAGTACCACAACACCTGACATATTCAAGCGCTTTATTCAAGCAGTCCAACCAAATATCTCTGTCTTTCGGTGTGTCAGCAGCTAACAGATGTCGTCTAACTACTGATCCATCGGGGCGTTTAACATAGACTAGCGAATCGGAGTCTGGAATGATTAGTCCGGCTGGTACTGCAGACTCGAGGAGAATGGTGTTGGGTCTGGCACACAGGTCTCGTGACGCTCGTACGACCTTTTCAGATATGACTGTTGAGAGGTCTATATCGCCGATAGGCATCTGGAATTGTAAGAAAAACATTGAAATGGTGGTTTGAAACAAGTTATTATCATATTACTGTAAACCAAGACTAACAAACGACCGCCAGATTAAAACCATCAATGAAGGTTGGTCAGCTCAAAATACAAGTAAATACATTTGTTTTTGAAAGGTTTTAAGTAATTATGGTTATGTATGTCTGTGTGTATATTTCCCGGTATGTATAAGATTTTTTTTATTTACATGTGTGTATGTATGTCTGAAAGGAGATATTGTTGTAATGTATGCTAAAGTTGGAATCATAATTCATCGCAGCGCCACTTCACTAGAGTATGCGCTCCCGATGCATCTAGTTCCTATCCTTTTTTACTGTCTGTGGATACACTTCTATATAAAAAAATGTGGCGTCCTGAAAGTTAATTAATTATTATAACGGATATTCATTAATCTACGGTCCTATTTAACAGATATAAAGGTTACTAATTATATTTATTAGTAAATAATTCGTCAAAACTCGATGCACTGTCAATTACTACTGTTATCTACGTCCTAAGGTTGCCTGGAAGAGATTGCTTTTGGCAATAACGCCGCGCTTTGTACACTATGTATCTGACATTGTATGTACTCTCTAGAAACTCTGTAACATGGTATACAAATAAAAAGTTTTCTATTTATCATTATACATTATGTACTACGAGTACGTAGTCTTTTCTACCTGCCAAAATCGATGAGTATCCCGATTTTCGCATTTAGAATTGGATGTTTGATCAAGTGCGTGTTGTTGTTGCTACTGCTATCACCAAGTCTAAATAAAATGACATTGCGCAATATATTTGTATCAGTTTGTTTTTATTAAGTTGTAATATAAAAATATTTGCCTACCTTTTTCTGCACATCATCTGGATACTTCCAGTAAGCCAGTCGAGGACAGTGCAGTCGGAACCATCTTCTATGCCAGGCGCCTAGCCCTGACACATCATCAAAGGCGGTGAGGAACGCCGCGTGGGGAGAAGGTGGTGGAACTTGAACTCGTGCTTTGATCTCCATGTTCACTGAACCGTCTAAAGGACTGGCGGCTGGAAGCTGGTAAGCAATATGTAAAATATAAATCATTTTTCTTAAAAAAAAGGCAACTCACGCATTAGGCGTACATCTGGTGTTGCGAGGTCTTTACTAACATTCAACTTTCATTCATTCATTTTTTTTAACAGTTGTTCTGTGTCTGGGTGTAATATATTTATAAAATTTAAGTATTTAGAAACACATAAGTATGTTTATATATTTCGATATTAAATATAAAAACCCTAGCCAGGACAAATATTTGTGAAATGAGTAAGATAATTTTTCTATCCGAGTGTAATTTATCTATAGCATAGGGTGGGCCAAGAATTCGTTAACATTTGAATCTAACATCCCGGGCAGAGATGTTACGGGAGTTCTTGGGACAGATGCTACTGAAATTTGCTTGCTACAATCGTAACACATGGTTTCAACAAGATGGAACCACTTGTCACACACCCAACGAGTCCCTGCCGGTGGTCAAAAGACATGTTTCCGGAAAAGCTGATTTCCAAACGAGGCGACACTCCATGACCACCCAGAACTCAGAAGTCCAGATTTATCATCAGTAGACTTCTTTTTCTTCTTTTTCGTGTCTATATCAATAAACCAAATATACTACGTCAACTAAAAGAAAAATCAGAGACGAGATTTCGGTGATCTCGCGGTCTCTTTGCCGACGAGTATTCGAAAATTTCGGTGTTCTCTTAAAAGGGCGCGTACGTCGAAACGGTGGTCATTTACTCGTAAACGATGTAATTTTTAAAAAATAAGTCAACTGATTTGCTTTCTTGTAAATAAACAATTTTTATAATATATCAAATGGTTTTTTATATGATTTTTTCAAATGATAACTAATTCGTTCCCACCCTAAACAGAGTGACTGGTGAGATACCTTCAATACTTATGGAGAGTACTCGGTACTCGATTCTCGTTAACTTGATATTAAAAAAATAGGTGCTTATTTTTTATAGAAATGTCTCTAAAAATAAGTGAAATTTGGATATTATACTCCCTAAGCTCGCCGCACTGTTTACGTTGATCTAGTCACGAGCGGCGCGGCGGCACCCACCCCCGCCCTCCATCCCGCTACATAGGCTACAGCTGTACAGTGTAGGTACCTATGTATTCTGTGTTGATAGACACGTGCGGCCGCGCGGTGTCCAAGTATTCCGCAGTTAAATACTGGGCTCTCGGTGTACTGTGTACGAACTTTACTAAGAAGTTATTTAATATTTCGTTTTTATGTTATTTTATTTCATGATATATGTTCGCATACTATCACGTCCTCAAATATTGAAGGTATCTCACCAGTCACTCTGTATATATGTATTTAGAAATATTTAAATATTTTTATCAGTAGACTTGTTACCATAGCGCAGGCTTTACCTAGTGTGTGAGATGTGTGAGAATATTATTATTTCGTTCATAAAAGGGACATACAGAAGACTCTCTTGTGAGGATCGAAACACACAACTCAGTGCAATAGGAACCGGTGAAATGACCGCTTGAAGCACCACGACATCTGTGTAATCTTTGTTTCCTTAGACTTTACTAAACGGCTCGAGATAAGCCGCAGAAGGTTATCTGTAGTCGTTTGTTAAATTATGTAATATTTATCAAATGGTTTATCCCTACAAATATTATAAATGCGAATGTAAGATTGTTTGTTACGGTTTCAAGCGAAAACTACTCAACCGATCATCATGAAATTTTGTACACATGTTCTTGGAGGTATAAGAAGTAACATAGGATATTATTTATTATATATATATATTTATTTAAAATGACCTGATATGAAACTTAATGTGGCAGACAAAATTCCACGCGAGCGAAACCGCGGGCCAAAGCTAGTATTGTTATAAGTGATTAACTAAATATTATGTTGCATACATAACAGTTAGTCCAAAAAATAAAGAATCTTCTGAATTATGTGAGACTGAAAGTTAAGCGAGATAATGTAACTGGATTTTAAGAATATGGGATGGGATATATGCTAGTATAATAATTAGGAAAAGTCACATTCTAGCTCTAGCTAATTTCTTTTATAAGATAGCTTTACAAACTTACATAAAACAGACATAAAGAACACCCAGACTCAGAATAAAAAATTGTGGATAACACAAAGTATTGCCCCACGTGGGTTTCCATAACACTCATCGCGCGTGATGTGAGTTCAAATCACAGATCTAATCAAAGCACAGAACACAGACGGCGTAGTAACAGCTTGAACCACTGCACCATCCGTGAAGTCAAAAGAAGGTACCTTATTGAGTGTGAAAGTTTTCCTGGTGGCCTGCTGCAGCGCGAAGATACAGTAGCCGTGTAACGCGAACTGCGGCGAGCGTACTGCGTGCGGGCCCGCCGGGCTTTGTACTCGAGGGGCCTTCAGCTCAGACACCTTCGACTTGGGAGTCAGCAGCTTGGAGCTGGACTGTAGAGTTTAAACAACCAATGTAAACCTTTTTTTTTAAAGAACCTGCCAAAGTGACTCTACTCTGCCTGATGGAAAGTATGAATAGAATCCAAGAGTTGTGGTCACTATACTCATTGCAAGTGCAGACAATGTAGTATGGTGACCCACATCATGGTGGCCTAGTGAGGTACTTTATCACGCCCCGCTTAAGGACGTGAAAGGCATGACAGTCATCGTGGTAGTGTAATCACACACAATTACCACGATGACTGTCACCCCTGCATCAATGGCATCCAGTCACACCTATCAACGAAACACGACACGGATGCTGTCGCTTTAGGTTGGTCTTCTGTACGAGAGCAGTACTGCCCTGACCGAACCGGCGCATTCATGATGATATTAGCGTGGCTCTACTACCTACTTTTGTATACCACAATTTCAATTTGTTTATTGCACTCCACATACAGAAAGGTTAAAGGAAACAAGCACGCTTTAATGGTCTACTGCGATTACCACTGCCATACTCACTGGATATAAGCCTCTACTCAGAGAGGAGATTTTGGCTTACTATACCACGCTAGCCTGACGGGTTGGTACAGGGTTTATTTCAAGATTTGCTTTTCTTTCCTTAGTGTTACGTCACTCACGGGATTAATAAAAGACAAGTTAATAAGTCCCATAAGACTATGAAATCGAAGGTACTGGAAGGACCTGAGACTATGTTCAAGTTTTAAACGATTAAATATGTTTTCTGCCTCACCTTTTTACTGTTAATATGATATTTAACATTATGTGGCAACAGTTCCTTTGAAGCCTGTAGTAAATACACTTCCACAGTTACCTGAAAGAATTTATATAAACAAATATCATAAATCATCATAGAGTACATAAGCTGTATATAAAAGGAAGAGATAGACAAAATGTGAGGTTTCAAAATAATTTCTTACTTTGAAGTCGCTAGCAAGTCCCAACATGCGAATTTCGTCGGGAAAATGTAGTAAGTTACTGGTAGGTTTCGTCTGTTGCATACTTGTGGCCAGAACTCGGTCACGACACTTGATTAGGCAGACAGCGTGATGACCCACTGCACCGTCTGGGAAATGTGAAAAAATTATACATAATGGACAATTATATACAGTTGGAATTCATAAGAAGTACTTATACTTTATATACAGGGAGTTTGCTTGTTATGCTCACGGGTTCCAACTATTCAACTGACCTAGCGTAGATGCTACTGGGTAGATGACTGTATCGTAAATTAATACCAATGTCCACTTCATTTAAACTAATATCGCGAAGCATCTCGGCAAATACAATTAACATAGCTTTTTATTATTATTACGAATTTAAATCAAATATACAGTGAAATATATTGTTCAATTGAGTAGTCTAAAACAGTGACGTCACAATTTTGTATTTAGTACATTTTTCATACAAATTTGGCTAAGGTGTCATCTAGCCTATCAGGGTGGTGTATTGGTGACTGCTTAGTACAAGTTACAACAGGTTTTTGACAATATTAATCCATACAAATAAATCAAATTATAGTGTCTGTTTGTATTTTCAAATTAGGAACTTTTCACTACATGTAGATGAAAGTATATATGCTATTTAAATCAAAAAATATTTTTAAAATTTTTGTCTGTGTTTGTTGCCACCGTTACAGAGATTAGCCGAATCTCCACAAAGGTTGGACCGATTTTGACGGAATTTTACTGACAGATTGCTTATGATGTAAGGAGAAAATTCGTCTACATTAATTAAAAAAAAAGGGTTACGCAAAAACAAACTTAAAACCAATTAAATGTGAACCATTTGCGATTCAAAAGCAACAAAAACCACAGGGCGCAACTAGTCACAATTTAGATTATATGGAAGGCTACGTATTGCATCAAATTTGATAATAAATGCATCTGCACATCCCTAACGAAAGATTTAGAGGCTCCTGTACTACTCCTAAGTATACCAACACTTCCCATAACTGTTTCAATTGACATAACGATGCATAAAGAAATTAGAAATATAATATAGATTAAAGACCTAAGTGTATGTACATACCAGCATTAAGCTGCCTGATGTAATCCCTCTTGAGTGGTACCGTGAGTGTGTTGAGATGCAGCGAGGCCATGCCAGCCGTGGCTGCGGGGCCGGCGCCCTCTACCTGTAGCCGCTGCAACTCGTGCAAACAAGCTTGACGGCGGTGAGCTAAATACAAGGAATATATTGATTAATATTTTGTTAAATAAATATATATATTTAAATTATTTGCCTGTGTGGGTGTAGTGATCTAGTGTGAATTTCGAACGCTGTCGTTTTCGACGACAATTTGATCGTTGTTGACGTAAAAAAAATTCGCACTGGACCTCTTTTTTTTCTGTGCGGAAATCACCACGGATACCACCGAAAGGTGGTTACGTCGGACTGGAACCGACTAAAAACCACACGCCGTCTCCGGTACTAGTAGTCGGGTAACCAGGTGCATCCTAGTTGTAAGGAAATCCCTGGATCCCCGATGTATCTCAGGCCATCTACAGCTTGTAGAGGTCCCCCCGTGTGGGAACTCCAATATTCTCTTTCTTCCTGCTCCCAAAAGTTCGAGTGCAGTGCACTGGACCTCCTGGTATCTGCTAATATAGTCAATAGCTAATATTGATGTTTGTTAATAAATAAAAACAATAGGCTAGGTCAGTCATCCTAGCCTGCTACTTCTAATTCAGGTATTTACTTACTTGCTAATAATAATAATCTTTCTCCCTCAGCTTGTTCTGTGGACCCACTGAACTCTACTGTGGCCGCGCAAAGGTTCAGAGCTTGACTTGCCTGCAATACAAACATGTTTAAACAGTCATTATTAATTTAATTAATAACGAATTAAAAAGAAAAATGTTTTTAATGAAACGTGAGTTAGTGTGGCATTTGCAATTAGAAACAAGTAGTGTATTATATATATATAATAAGAGTTACTACCTGCCCTCTTATTAAAAGCAACACACTTGAACGACACTTTCATACCACTTCAAAATAACTAACCTTGCTATGTAGTTTATTTTTTACATTTTTATATGGGTTTATACAGTCACTCGTCATAGTTTTTTTAGCAGAGTATCACTCAGGGTACAGAGATTACATGAAAAATACATGAATCCTGGCAACATTACACTATTTTTGTTTAGTCGTGTATTTTAAAGACATTACTAATACAATGAGTAAATGAAAATACCTGAGAAATGACAGTCTGTTGTTTCGCAATTTCGTTCTGTAGTTCAGCGATGCGCTGCCGAACGGTCATGACGTTGGCGGAAGGTTCATCAGGAGTCGCAGGTGGCTCGCGTTCAGGTGAAGCGTGTCGAATTATACGCATAGGAGTCGAGGGTGTTGATGACTAGAACAAAATGAAGAATAAAATGTTATATATACGAGTATATACATATATGTTTGTGGTATCAAATTTTTCACTTTAATAGTAATGCATATAAACAATCATTTAAGACAAGTTAACGAGAAAAACGAGCGAAAGAAACAACCCATTCCGTCAGATTTTTTTTTAACTTCCTCCCGCCTCGGTGATCACCCGTAGTACATGTCCCCTTGAGTAGATTACCCGATGTGGGTACATTTGGTACTGGATCATAGTCAAAATACTGCTAACAGTGGCCAAGTTCATTACGAATTAGTCATATCTAAGTGAGTATAGGCCACTTATACTCGTAGCATTCACCCAAACCGTAAAAAAACCGGTAAGAAATTTCTCTAACATAACCTTTTATATTGCTGACTGCCTCGATGGTCTAGCGGTTAACGTATGCGACTACCGAATCAACAGATCTCGGGTTCGATTTCTAGATCGGGTCTAAAGGCGTTGTTGAGTTTTTTTGGTTACAGAAATATTTTATAACAGCTCGGTATTTGGAAGTTAGGGTCTTAACTCCTGTGTCTCGGAGAGCACGTCGGTCCTATGCCTGTGCTGGCCGTGTCAGATAACCACCCCAAAGGATTGGGAGAGTGAGGGAACAAAGAGGGCACCTATATTTACGTACACACTTGTACATCATAATATCTCCTGCATAATTGGTAGGTCTCCCTCAAGATGGCCGCCATGGCCAGAATCAGTTAGAAGTACATCATAGTGAATAATTGAAATAAAGAATTTAATAAAAACGAAAGAGGCAATTCAACTTACAGCATTCTGCATCCTTCTGTAGAAGCTGACACTGTGCACGAGTTCGCTTCCCTTGTCAGACCTGAAGACTGGTGCGGGCGGCTGCTGCTTCAGCGGCGACTTGAAGGTAGCATGCTCCTGGTACACGAAACTTGATGATGATTCCACCGAACGCTGCAAACCGTTATTGAAACGGTTGGCTCAAAGGTACAGGGACAGCTTTTGATTTTTAATGATCAGTTTGATGGTAAATGGATTTTTACTTGTAATGGGAAAATGTTTTGGCAACCACATCCAAAACTTGGTTGATCTTAGTTAGTATAAATGTGTTTATGAATATGTAATTATATGATTTCTTTTTAAAAAATGTGGTAAAAGTAAGATAACATATATTTTTAACAATAATATGAAGTTAAAAAACATTAATGAATTTATTTTCCTTATCATGCACAATTTTATTTTTTTTTATTTTAAGAGCTTGCCAAAGTGGCTACTCTGCCTCATGGAAAGCATGAATAGAATCCAAAACTTATGGTCACCATACTCAGTGCAAATGCAGACAATGCAATATGGTGATCCACATTACGGCGTCCTAGTAAGATGCTTTTTCACGCCTCGCTTGGATGAAATGTTTCAAATATTTTTACCAGAAAACAAAAACACAACGTTTCAAAAACAAATGTTTCTTTTTAAGCAAGTTCTATTCACCATATGCTATCCAAATTCCTCACGAAATTAAAAATTAACTCTTACATTACTTACCTTATTGACTTTAGGCGGAGTGGGTCCTTCACTTTGCTGTTCCAACGCCTCATCTAACATATCATCTAATTCGCTGTCACAAGTTTCACTTTCTGAATCGCTCTCCCGTACAGCTTTTCTATAGCTA
Source organism: Hypercompe scribonia (assembly GCA_949316085.1). NCBI lineage: Eukaryota > Metazoa > Arthropoda > Insecta > Lepidoptera > Erebidae > Hypercompe > Hypercompe scribonia. The sequence goes on along the minus strand of OX438986.1, from coordinate 7,547,200 downwards.
CTATTATTCTTCTTAACAACCTAAAACAAAGCACGGATTACGTGAACGTGGTAAGTACAACATTGAATATTTAGTCCACGAGTGCTGTAAGAGCTAAGGAGCTAGTTACGCAGGTCAACAGATTAAAAAGATTTGATACCAACCCTGTATCAACCGGTCTCTAGCGTGGCAGAGTAGACCAAAATCTCGTGCCTAAGAAGAAGTATATGCCCAGCAGTGGGTTACTAAAGGCTGTTAATGTGTAGACTATAAAATATATGACCCTGATTGATGATGGATTTAACAGACATGAGTGGTATAGCTACTAATATTACTGGTATAGTTGAGTAACATCGCCAGAATTTGATATTTATCCCGCTCTTTTATCAAACACCTTCATTTCCGAGTTTAATTAAACAATACATATTTTACTTAATCTTATTTTAATTCTTATAACTTCACTTTCATACCTCGACAAACAATTCACAGTTTGACTGCCAATGAAGAGATCTTTTTCTACGTCACAAATACTCCATACATTTCCAACCCCGTTACTACAAATGCAATTTTTTAGCAATTTACGCACGCCATCCAATAAGTTAGATTTATAATTCTTTTAAATTTTTATTAATATACACTTATATAGCAGACCGATTAACAACAAATAGTAACTTAGCTTACTGAGCGACAACAAGCAAATATATTAGTCACGGTATGATAACTAAATCTTACCATTTTCCTACTAACTGTACGTCACTGCCGAGAAATGTTTTTGGATTTTGTTTTGTTCAACAGTTGTTTTAATGTTTATTTGTCATACCGGTGTTTTAGTCATGGTTTAATCTGATATATTGAACGTGCGATTACCTAGACTCTCTATTAGTTTTGCAATTTCGCAACTCAAGTGAAATTATAGACTCTACATCTCTTCGATGTCTGTCCGTTAGTCTACTCAAGTTATCTTTGTTTTTCAATTTATTTGAAATATACACGCGTTATAGTTGTAACTTTAGGTGACTAGTTTTGTGAGAAAGACATACTTATTCCCAAGAATGATAGGTTGTTTACACAAGTTTGTTTAGCTATTTTTTTAATTGCACAGGCAAAAGATTTAACTTCGTGCCCTCGAGATTTTCGGGAATAACTTTTAAATATGGTTCAAATCCAACGTTACACAGTTTCTAGTACTGACAGTGCAACGAATGTATATTTTTAAGAAAAGGTATAGTATCTTGTACGAGTTTCTTTAGACATGTTTACTTACATTCATAACTTCACGGCCGAAAGACGTTTCAGCCCAGTTTTCAGATTTGTTCAGCTTATCACTGACAGTGTAGGGTGTCTCCTCAGAGCTGGAACATAATTTTTATAAATTAACGTCAAAAAAATAAATAATTTAATTAACAGCATTGATTTTATTACCCTGTTTGGCTGTGAATGTTTATCAATAGGTGTTTGATTTGTGTTAATAGTTTTAAGAATAATATTAGCGTTAGCAGAATGTCGTGATGTTCGGTTTTAATTGTGCACGCTACGAATGTCTCACGATGCTAAGAGTTTAATTATAAGTACTTTGTGGTAGAGGTCTATAGATGAGCTATAAACCGTCATTACTGCATTAGTAACTTGTTAATGTAGATTTTAGAGACTTCACGTTGGTTTATTGGCATTTTAATTTAAATCTAGTGCCCCCTGCTTAGTATAACAATGATACGCGGCTACTTAATTAGGTTTGCGTCTGCAGGTAGCGGTAACGTGTATGATTAATTCAATTTACTGATTTAGGATAGGACAGCTATCTTCTAGAGTAATGATGGTAGATCAGTCGCTATAGGTTTTCATACCGTCATTTCATTTCTAAAATACCCATCAAACAAGTTGCCCATTTTAAACATCTAAATGTCTGCGGTGCTCATAGAATATTTTGAATAATCTATTCAGTTAGATATATCCACAAACTAATACGAGGGACTTAATACACATGTATTTTTAACATTAGATTGAAAACAATGTTATACTTGTGTACGTTCAGCTCAATCACTGGCAGAACGACTGAACGGCATTATTCTGATCTTGTTCATGTATTCAATTAAAAGCTAAATAATAACTGCAAATATCGCTTGTACTGTATCGAGGTCGGCCCATGTCCCTATTATAGTTAAAAATAAACAATTCGCCGGGTCTAATTGACTATTACAGTGGACCCCCGGTAATTCGACAAACGTTTTGCAGGGTAGTGTCGGACTGTCGAATTTGTCGGATTATAGATTACTGCCTAAGACCCCTATAGTCCAGATTTTTTTACGAAAAAGTACCTTGTAATTCGCCAAATTATAAACAAACGATAAAATTCTATATGTTGTCTTCCGGGCTTGTGACGACATTACTAGGTATGTATACGTAATGCACAATGAATAAACGCTGAGCTGTACCGCTATCACACGTAGTCAAATTCAAACTAAGCAATGGGAATTGAAACAATACCTACGCGTCGAGCACAAGTTGTAACCTGTTCAATCATGCACGATCTACATTAGCGAAAATTGTTTGAGTGATGTCCGGATTAGCCAGGGGCCGGATTACCGAGGATGCATTGAATTGATATTTAAGCCATATGAAGAAATGGAAGGATTTGTTCCTTACGCTTATATATCGTAACTACTCTGTGATAGATTCAGAAAAAGACAAGAGATCTTCCATCTAGACAAAGTATCTTTTAACACATAAACTCAGGAGACTGACCAAAGACTTGTTTGCTCAACAGTGAAGTTTAGTTTCGCGCTTTTGATACTAAAGCCAAAGTTATAGTGTAATGTATGTAAGCAGTTTTAATAACTAAACCATGAGATATAATTTCTATCATCGTATCTAGTAATTACATTCTGCACAGCATATTTAATCTCTGTCGTAATTTCCTGTGTTCAACATAATCTTACCGAAATACCTCCAGTATTACGAACACTTAGCATATTTTTCTAATTATCGCCAACGACGGGGATGTTGGACTCTTGTACTCCATATATGTATCTCTACTGATGCAATGGTAGGGACGGTTAGATTTTGTTTTCTGCTTATCACTTACGCATAAAAATTTTCGGGGAATTCTTTTTCTGGTAACATTGTGTTTATAAAGTTTATTCCAGTTATTTAAACTAACCAGTATACTAAATTACCTATTTTTAAAAATATAAGTTTTTATTCTTGGCCTACCAAAGTGACTCCACTCTACCTGCTGGAAAGTATGAATAGAATCCAAGAGTGGTGGTCATCACACTCATTGTGAATGCAGATAATTCAACATGGTGACCCACACTATGGCGGCCTAGTGAGATGCTTTTTCACACCCCGCTTAAAGGACCCGGGGTCATGGTGGGAGGAAAACATGTACGGTGGTAGAGTTTCAGTATTCATTATATTTTTTGTACCTTAATGGAACATCAAACAACCTTACGTCTTACATGGAGTTTCGCTATCTTAAATAATTCAGGAGCATTTTGTATTACAGAAATCTGTATTTTTTTAATTCCTACTAGTGGTATAAGCGGAAATAAACCAACTATTCCTTTCAATGCGATAAGTAGAGATACATAGAGTAGAAGATACATCCCCACTGTGTCAATTGAAAAAAATACAAGTGTCCCTTGTGAAATATTTCAGAGGGGATATATGGAACACAGGGCTGTTTCACTGTATTCTAGTGATAAAAACAACAGCGTGAGCAGTGATTTAAACCCTTTTAGCTATAGATGCAAATCAACTAACTACCTTGCGATCTAAGCCAACGGGTATCACTCACAGATATCAAAAAAGAATCCTGTTAGGTGAAAGTGCACTTCTGGAAGCGTACGTATGTTCAATAACTTTGTTTTTATAGTGGCTATTTGTTATTTTCCTAACTTTGTTTTTTGATAGTGGACGCAAATGACGTAGACGCAAAACGATTTATCTGTCTGTATGCTAGAGATAGATAAATTGTACATTAAGGTATCGACTAGATGCTCTAAAGTAATAATTTAAGGATTATTGTATTAAAATACTCTCTTATATAGGGACCCATGTTCTCCTGTACGAAAATCGCCTTGAGTAATCATTCCTTTCCTGATTTATATTAAAATTCACGGCATTAGTTTAGGACCTACGGCGAAAACACGTGATAACGCAGTTTAATTACGAAATGGGGCATATCTGGACGTCTGTTTTAATAAAATAGCAAATCGTCGGGGTGATCGCACTTTACCAAATAAATCCTAGATTAGATCAACAGTTTGTCTTTGTGGCAACAGTTCTCTTTACATTTATTTACTATTTAATTGAAAAGAGAAGAGCCCAAAATACAGTTGGACGTACGGTTTTCAATTTTCTTTGCATTACATTAATTTTATTACTTAAACAAGTATTCTAGGAATTGTATTGTATACGTAGTGTTCATGGGCCTGTTGGTGTAGTGGTTAGTGGTACTGACTGCTAAGCCAGAGGTTGTGGGTTCGATTCCCACCTGGGACAAATATTTGTGTGATGAGCACGACTATTGTTTATTTATTCTATGTGTGAGTGTAATTTATTTTTAACATGTATGTATTTAGAAATATTTAAGTGTGTTTATCAGCAGTCTGGTTACCAAAGTGTGGTTCTATCTAATTTGAAATCGGACAGTCGTGTATGAGATGTGTGAGGTTATTTATTTATTAAATACAATCAGAATCAAACTATCAAACACATAACTGAAAAATAAATAATATACACAGCCAAACCAAAGGGTAATAAAAAAACAATACATTATTATCAATAGCTTTATTATTATTAAAAAAAACGTAATTAATTAAAAGTAATATTATCACAGACAACGTAATGTACAAAATTCCTGAAAAAGATTCTTAAAACTACCTACAAACGAACGTTAAACTAGTGAGAACGTCTGTCTCTGTCTATATTGTGTCATTACAAATACAAAAGAAGAAACAAAACATTTTAGAACATCTATTCAGTGTTATACTCGTAAGTAGAAATGAATTAATGTACTTTAAATAAAACTTATACAATATATTTAAATGAATGCAAAATGGCAGTTTTTTTAAGTTGATGATGGAATCGCATTCGATGACCGATCTTGATAATAATATTAATAAAAATTCATAATCTTCAAATACCAGATAAGTACTGAGTTAGTTGCGAGTACAGTGAATTCTGACATGTGTCACCATGTGACAGATATGAAGATTTCAAACGTCATAACTATAAGACAGACCGTTTCATCCGTTGATTGTACTTGCAAAAGATGTCATATTATTGAGATTCTATAATAATGCCATCTATATAAAAAAGGTAATTGGACTATAATGTGTCCTAGTAAGAAACGTTTAACCAAGCTATAGTTCAGTTTTTGACAGCTGTCAAATGCTGACATCTCTTTGACGTTTGATTATGTTATATCAGCGTACGTGTTGGATAATTTTTGTTTTATTTTATATGATCAATTCAATTACATTTTATTATATCCATAATAGCCATTGTTTGCGTGTTAATAATACTTGATCGCACCCATTGAGTTGCTATATGACTTCAACTTAATATTCACACATATAAAGTCGATATTAAACTAAGTGGCAGTGGATTTTAATTATGCATGTATGTATCGAGAGTTAAGCTCCGGCAAGCCCTATAACCTAGATATTGTAATTTTTGCTAACTACTCTATTGTATTCAGATCTTGGTTAAGTCTTGGGTAGGTATTTAAGATTAGTTATTAGTTCTAAAAAAGCAGTACTTACTTGGGATAAAAGATTTGACTGCATAAAACACGCTAATTAAGTACAAGATTGATATCTACGTTTATCTTTTTTTTCGTGACGTAATCCATAAAGTTCATTATGTAGAGATTAAATTGACCAATTCTTATTCGTTTTTAATTTCTAAATTAACAGATCCAACTACATTAGGTTTATACACCTAGAGAGTATTTGGTTTTCTGTATAGAAACAAATTTTTTTTTTAGGGTTTACTGTCCACGGCAGTGCATTATAAGTCCTGCGCATGCACATCTCTTCAGTGTAAATTATACTTAATAAAACATTGATATGAAAAATTATCTACGTTTACATTCTTATAATATTTTGTAAGCTTTAAGTGTACTACGAATGTACATAATTGTAAAAACACTAATGTCTAATAGGCAACTGGCAGTCTTACGTAATGTCATTTTAAATCGGGGTTAACAAAAAGAGAGTGAACAATACAAGGCGAAAATATTATGCTTTACTTTTAGCTGTCATTTTACGCATAGGTAGTATAGCTGCTACAAAAATTGTAGTACGTCCTAGTGTACGTGTACCCTTATAACGCTTTACGTCAGTTGCGACACATTGAAATGACTTGCGAATAAGCTGCCTTAGTGTGAATGAACCTTCGTTTATTTAATTGCTTTGCTTTAGCAGACGCTCTTTCAAAGAAATGCATAGGGTTGTGACTTATGACTTTGCTTGACTTTCAAAGAGAGTACCGCGAATATTATGGTATACAAGTACGTATAGATATTTTTTTTAAAACGGGTGAACTCCATTAGCGGTCGCCATGCAAATCGTCTTGACCCAATAACGTTTGTACATTTGTTGCATACGTAATTATGTTCGTAAGTGTGTGGGTTAGGTTCATAAAGAATTTAAAATTTTATATATTTTAAAGTGGAAATTTGATAACACTCGTTATGGTTTCAAAATGGAGAACAGCTATTTAGTAGTCCAGTGCTAGGAGTTACCATTCCAGGGAGTTATAACAACAACGTTATAACGGACATACTATATCTGTGTGGTAATGGATTAAGAATACATAGTCTTACCACCCCTATTCATCCCGTAGGTGTCGTAAAAGGCGACTAAGGGAACAAAGTATACAAGACAACATCATTACAAAGAGAAGGAAAACTTGGAACAAATCCTATTCCAACCCGTCTGGCCAGCGTGGTATAGTAGGCCAAAACCTTCTTGCTAAGGAGAGGTCTATGTCCAGTAGTGGATTGAAAAAGGCTGTTGATGATGATGATTATATTTTTAATGTAAATGAACGCTTTACGTACAGTACGTGAATGACCTTTCAACATTGTGGAGTGGAGAGGTAAATCCTTATCGCTTATATCGAAATGAGTCAGCAGTTATGACAAACTAAACAAAACATATTTCAAGTTATACTCATAGTTAAATAATAACATTACTGAAAGATTTAATCGACTACATTTTATTAAAATTTGGGGACGATTTAAGAATTTGAAGTTTCATCACCCGTGGATAAGGTAATAGCCGGCTATGGAAGCAAATTACATAGGACAATGTCACTGTAAAGAGAAGGGAACCTGAAAAATCTGGCTAATGTGGTGTAGCAGGACAAAATCTCCTTTCAAAAAGAGGCATATGGAGGTGGTGAAGAAAGTTTTACGTATAAAAATTGACAGACATAAAAAACGGACGGATGGCTGAAGAAATGATAAATGGGTTGAGTAAATGGTCGACAGTGGAAGAAAGTCCATTGCACGAAAAAGGACGTAGATCAAGATGACGATGATTAGTTAAGCAGAATACTACACTATTCATGTTAGTAATTAGTTAATTTCATACTACTAAAAAGGTCTCAATATTTAATAGGTTTAATTAAAAAAAACATGTTTCTTTCGGAAGAAGAAAATACGAAGAAGTTTAAATTACTAATTTATAGTCAGTCAGTGTAGTCATATATAAAAAGTCAGACAATATACGGACACATTTTTATACCAGTTTTACCAGTCTCGGTCATTATACCCGTCTTAAGAGTACCTATATTTGATTTTGTAAAAGTCAATACGCTTATAAGACTGGTACTCATCAAATTCTAAACACTAAAAAGTACACAATTGGTACAAAAAACGTTACAAAATCAGTCGAATTACAATTTAGGCACGAATTAAATTATTTTCCTACTTATAGAATTTTGACTTGGTTTTCTTTTTCCTTTTGTTTTTACATCAAGTCTGTCATACACAACCGTTACGAAGAAATCAGAAGTCCAAGCCTCGTAATAAAAGTTCGTTCACAATTCAGTACCCATCTAATTCGAATAGACAGCTGTCATTAAAAGGATTTTCGTAGTAAGTGAACATCAAGCGTTGGCTGTAGTGCAAAAATCGGTAAACTGATAGTGTTAGTAATAATTTAATATTTAATAACAGTTGTGAGATTGAAAGATGATTACAATGTAATTGTGACACAACTTTGATAATGCGAATTGCCATTCTAATTTGTCAATGTAAGGTTTTACTGTTAGAGTTTAAAAGTCTTTAGAGTTCAATTTTGACAAACATTATGCAAAATTATTTATGAATGCTGATATTTAAACAATAAAAATATCATTTGAATATGTTTATATTATGCGATAGTTACCTTGATTTCTGAACTCGCGTGTACTTCAGCGATACTACTGAACACTTCTAATAAAATCAGTCTAAGAGAAGAAGAAATAGTAATTACTAACTAAAACTTCATGAATCATGAAGTCTATGGACTGGACAATACTTCATGGACTAATCTATGGAATACGCTCAAAATCAGATCTATATGACTCCATTTTATTCTACATGGCAATTTAGGTTCACACGATTGAGAGGCTGACTTTTCAGTTTAAAGACATAATTACGATGATTACAAAGTTGCTGAATTTACAAAATAGGTAGAAAACCTGACAAGTTGATTGATGTTATCTAAGAAACGGCATTTTAATCACCGCAATCATTATAATACCCGCATGCATAAACTATGTAATTGTTAAGAGAACCAATGTTAAACTGCCAGTAAATACGAAACGGACTTTCGACCTTAAAAGATTGGGCTTGCTTATACAGTTTCGTCTTTATTTTATAATTAACTAATAGGAATATAAATATGGTTTAGTTAGTACTATTTGCTACCTCAACATTGTCAACTATTCTAAAAATAATTTTTAAATAATATTCAACAGCAAGAGATGCATAACGTTCTTGGCATACAACCGAAAATGCTAGTCTTTCAAAAACTGAGTACAACGCCATCTATTATTCAAATGCCGTAATTTTAAATACAGAGGAAGAAAAAAACGCATTCGAGCGTATAGTGCCCACACCTTGAGCTCCCGCAGTCGGAATGCTCCTCTTGAGTGTTTGATGTATCTGTTTCAATGTCTGATAAATGAGGGTATAAGCTAGTTGGCTGTTGGAGAATAGCTCCGTTTGTTTGAGCTTCCCTTTTGTTATTGTTAACTTTTATTCTCTTGACATCATCAACAACTGAAAGTACTACTGGTGAGTCTTGTGAACCTGAAACAAAATCATACATTAAAGATATAGTATTATATAGTTACGCCACGCTGGACTGATGTAGTTCCAGCAGTGGACTATAAACTATTGATTATAACCATGATTGTTTTGTAGTTTTGAGAAGTAATACTGTTTGCTACTTTTTATTTGTCATGTATTTGATATCTTTGGATAGTTTTCAATGATAAAATCTAAATAAGAGTGCTTAAGTCTTGAAAACAGGTTTGGCAAGCATAGAAATTTAATATATTTAAGCTCAGGAAACATAGTTTTTTTTTTTGGATAATAGACTTGGTTTAGGCTGAGCCAGATATGATAATAATTAGAGCTCGAAAAACGATTCCCTTCAAACGCTCGCTTTTTTAAGGCGAGAGTTTACCCTATTTCACAAGTTTATGCCAAGGGTTTTCGTATGTGTGATCAGGATCAATAGATATGTCAAAATATACTAACTTCGTCTTTTAACTGGTTGTGATCCAATAACTTTATCGCCATCCTTTTCACTCTCTTTGTCATTTAAAGCGAGTTGTGACTTGCTCTTTTCGTCGTGGTTAACCTTAGGAATGTTGGCAATGATCTCCGGTTTCTTGGTGGATTGCGAGAGGCTTATTGTACTGCCCATGAGTGGCGCCTTCTCGGACGGGTCATGTTCACTCGCTTCATCATCAGAGTCATTTAGGTTGTCTAGTTTTTGTGATTTTGGTGGCTGGAAACAAACAAAGAGACAAAAAGAAATAAATTAGTGGTTCTTTTAGTTTTGATCAAAATGTTTCACTAGACCGACAAAAATTGTGAGTTTGTATTCATAACTTATTAAGAAAATGAATACGTGATACCCGTCCTAGTTTCTCGAACGAATTTAAGTAAATACTCGTATATTTTTAAATTTCTTGCTTTAACCTACGTAAGGTGTGTAAGTAAATTTTTCAACGACTTGATTCAAAAATATAACTTAAACGAGTTAGTTAGGTTTTCTTAGAGATACAAACTAATAATACAAAGATATAATTGACGCTGAAAACCACATCCAAATTGGTGCAGGAAGAGTTAACGGATATACAGATGTGTATATCTGTATTTCCGCTAACGCTTCCTACTAAAAAAATATTTTTAAACGTATCGTTTAATTTTTTTTAATTCTATTTGAGGGTAACGAAATAAGTCGTATTTCAACACAACCACGTGAGGTATTTACCATACTCACATAACTTTGGAATATTAATTAAGAGTTATTAGATTGAAATGTTCGGGGATTAAATGGTTTCTTTATAGTATGAAAACATAAATAGCAGTTAAATGTTAAATTTGAAACCTTGTTTTCAAATAGTAAAAGAGGAAAATTATAATACTTGACGTGGTAAACGTATAAGAGGGTAAACAACTAATCATTAAAATTTCCCTAAAAAATTTTTCTGTCCTAAGCTTTTCCTAGAAACTGTAATTATGCTACAATCTATAAATACAATACGTGGAAGTGCAGTACTTCAATACGCTAAAATGGAAGTGGGCCGGTCATGTCTCCAGACGAACCGATGGTCGCTGGAGCCGAAGTTCATTAGAGTGGAGACCACGATTGGGCAAATGTAGTCTAGGTCGCCCTGCGGCGTGATAGACCGACGACTTGAAGAAGGTGGCTAGCGGCGGATGGACGCGAATTGCCCAAGACCGGGATGGTTGGCGCTCCTTGGGGAGACATTCGTTTAGCAGTGGATGGCGATAGGCTGATTTGTATATATATGTAACACTACTGGTCCTGTTAATAGTACTCTTGACTTAAAACGATAATGATACACACTTATCGAATAGTGATAATAAAGCTGTGTTGTTAAATAAAGTCACTATCCAGGCTAGATCTAGAGTCTTTCAGTGCACAAATAATATCATAAAAAGATACGTATTTCAAGTTTTTGAGATAAAATTGATCTTTATACCACTTATAAAACCGTACCTGGACAATACCGTCTACTAAGTACTAGAACCTACACTCTTATATTTCTGTATTCGTGTTTTAAGGCACTATATGTGTAAGTTAAACCATGGTACACATAAAGTATGATGTAACACCTACGAAGTAAAGAAAGTAGTAAGCAAACTGATGTGGTGCAAGTGATAATAAAAGTCAAATGTGGGTACTTCGCCCTTAAGAGGTAGTCGTTGCGAAATATTCTGTAGACCTAAGTACACAATGCTTGCTAATTTGTATTGTTCTTTGGCGTAGAATACGCAGAATGATGAAGTAACTACACTTAATTAGCGAACGATTGAAAACGCAACGTTTTTATCATACTATTGTTATTATTTCTTAAGAAGTTTGAATACACCGAAATATACAAACCAATATCAGGTTAATTACGAGAGACATTTTTATGATGATCATATTATTGAGTAACTGAAATAAATATATATTTATTCTTTTAAATTCTTTAGTATTAAAATAAATATCTTCAGTTTAGTACTTGTATCTCATTAAAAGAACTGAAAACTGAAGAGCTTTTCCTTAAACTCTTAATCAGATTCGATTAACTTATTGCTTTGGTAAGAGTATTGATCGAGGCAGAAGCTTTAAAAGTAAAGCAGTGACCATTAACACAGGTGAAACTGATAGAGGTCTGGATGTTGTAACAACACACACACACACGGCGTGGTTTTAGTTGATACGATGCCGACACACCACCCCGCTGTAAACCCCGTTGGGGTGATGATCCGAAGGGGTTTCCACACGTTAAAAAAAGGTACATACATACACGCCTGTTTCCTCGAAGGTATACTAAACCACTTTTCGCCAATGTTTGTGTTGTAATAAGTGGTGCGTCCGCTAATCGGATCTGGATTTGTTTGTCAGAACCTCGTTCATCCATCACCAGGTGCAAGACTTACAGGTAAAGTTGACTTGGGCCTAAGTTCTTGGTGGAAACCCTATGTATCCACATGGATACGTAGGGTTTCCACTACGGGTTCATACGGGTATGTACCCTTTTATCTACGTAGTATGAACAAATTCGTCCCAAGATTGTCTATAAGAGACTGCAGCTTGTATCGTAGTTTGTAAAACTACATTAATAATTTATTTACTTCTGCTTGTCTTCTTCGACTTTTATAAGTAATAAAATGCTTTATAAAAATCTACATACCTGTATCATCTATCGAAAAACTAAAGATACTAAAGGCACCTTTACTAATACAATACTGCCTTATTTAAGGTTTTAACCTTCCAACCTGTAACAACATCTGTTTTACTTCTGCGCTAATCTCGCTGTTCTTAACATGATCTTATTCTATGTGAATAGAGTTTTGTTTAAAGCATGAATATGACATAAAATTCATTTGGGCGTTAAAATTTCGCGATTAGTTTTTTTTTAATGATTAAATGCCTCTACTTTGATGGAAAGCATGAGTAGAATCCATGAGTAGTGGTCACCACTTGTTGTCATCTTAAAGCATATTTGATTTTTATCTATGCACCATTACTGAGATCTAATTATTCCTGTATCTACGCATTGTAACGTTAATCAACAATACAAGAAACCCTTTATATGCTTAGTTACTTGACGGAAAACACTCAACTTGTCATGCTTAACAAAATTCTCGTTCATCTCAATTCAAAAATAATTTGTCATGAAGCCTGCGTACAAAAGACTACTAAAACTATTAGCAGAGTACGAAATATACTTTGTTGTTTAAACAGTACGCAAATATTTAGCACTTAGAGGTGTCGGCCCAAAACGGTGCGAGGTGAATCATCTAGGTAATTGGCGAAACAGTTGCGCCTAACAATCCGCTATTCGCGGCCCTGGATATTATTTTTATATTTGTTTTAAGTAGTTTAACAGTATTTGTCATTCATGATTGTTAGTTTCTTAAGAAATCTGCAGTATATTCATAATTTCATTTATGGTTCAATTTATTGCAACGGTTTTAACGTATTGCGTGTGTAACATTTGCATGCATCAATAGCATAAGCATATTAGACCAACGATTGCTCGTACTATACGACAATGAAATGAGATCTTTAAAGCCTCTCTACTAAGAACTGATATTTCTAAAACCTACAGGTAAGATTAGTCTCTATATATCTTGTGAGTTATTTGATCAAAAGTAGGCCCGGTTAGAAAGGTATGTCGAAGGACATGTCATGAAAGAGATCAATGCAAGATTTGACAAAAAATACTAGCTTTAGTCGATAGGATGATGATACCGAAATTTTTCCAACTATTTTGAAATATACTCCAAAATCTCGACTTAAAAACTGGGTACACCCAAGTTTCGCAACTGATTTATGGAATTTTCGCATCACCACTCAAGACACATATTTACAATATATGTCTTATATCTTATTTACTTGTGGTATCGCCAAGCGGTACTTTAATGTCCCCAGTACGTGATCGCGAGATCGTCTCTTAAATGGTTGCGGTTTGGCAAGGTTAAATATAACTTCTTGACAAAACAAATCAAGTGTTCTCGCATCGCGCAAAAGTTGTCGTACGAAGTAGTAGATTAAGATAACTGTGTATTTAGAATAGAATAAACTTGATTGTATATCAGTTAATACATGTTATATATAAGAGCATATCAGTTGAATAACCATATACAAATGGCGGCTTTATCGCCAATAAGCAATTATTCCAAGCAACCTTTGCGTAAAAAACTTGACTGTAAAAATATAAATTCATAGGCAGTTCTGGTGAAAATAGAAAAAAATGTAGAAGAATTTTAGAGAAATATAAAACAAATTATTGTGAAAACAATGGGAGCCAATATTTCTTTGTTTTTTTTACAGTAGCAAGAACCAGAAACTGAAGATCCGATCGCTTCTACCAAGATAGAAATAACATAGACAAGGAAGTAAGGACAAGACCCTTTTAGCTTGTTTCTCTTTGGCATGGGAGATTAACAGCTACATTTTTACTTAAACCTAAATGGTGAGGTCTTATAAGTATAGTAAATTTGAATCAAGTTGCTGATGTGTAAAATAATAGAAGAATAAAATTATTTTTGGCAGCTATTGTCAGTTATCTAAAGTTTACGATCCCTGATTTCAATTGGTATATTATTTATACTTTAATTGATAAGCACCTCTTCGCATTGGGATACTTAATGCGATTATATTCAAATCATAATACACATTGAGAAGATGTGTGAGCAAAATTTACAATAACGAAAATACTGCTTTAAGGAGCGAGGACTGTTTGGAATACTAATAAAGAAAGATATGGGAGAAAGGGGTAACTTTAAAGGACTTCAACAAAATCATACCCAAGTCACGCGCTCAATGGAATCTCCTTGAGAGATTTCGTATGGAACCACCCACGATTTGTGTATATTTCTATAAAAAATATGATGCTGACATAACAATACTCAATACGTTAGCTTACAAATGGTTTAGTAAGTTCCACAAGCACGAACAAAGTATAAGGCATTACTAAAAGTCCGACTTGTGATAATAAACTCGTTTTGCACGCTGTGAACTTGAGTGCAGGCTTTTTGTGCTTTACTTAACGAGTGAAGAGGCATAGAAGAAAACTGGCGGTTTTCACAGACAGAAAACAGCATTTTAACTGAGAACTACACTTATTCCAAACTGATAACAAAAAAGCCGGTGGCAATACGTTATTTGTCATTTTACCTGTAAAGTGAAACGAATAACTCTAAACCGCAATGTTTCAACCTGATGACTCAAGTCACCTGGAACCTATTTTACTTTCGTTCAACAATTGCTGGATCTCTACCTTCGAGTCTTTTTTCCTAATGTTGTAATCGGCTTTATATCTACTACAATATAGTTGTACCTTGATTTTTACGTGGAACAATTAAAATAAACAAAATAAATATTTGAACATTTGACACATAACGTCATCTAGTTTCAAACTAAGCAGAGCTTGTATTATAATAACTAGACTGACTGATAGAATATTATATACATGTTATACATAGAAAACACCCAAACTTCGAAACAAATATTTGCAGACCATACAAATATTTTAATCCGACCCAGGAATCGAATCCGAGACCACAAGCACAGCAGTTAAATTCATTACCGTTGTGCCACAAAGGGGGTTATTATATATATACATAATTGCCATCAGACCTCCACAACCCAAGAGCTAGGCGATATCGAAGTTGTGTAGAAAGACTGTTGTCGGACATTTTTGGGAGCCAACGACCTGTGATGATTGCCAAAGATGTTCATATCGCAAATACTAGACTAAGCAAATAATTTAAGTTCAACTTACCTTATAATGAAACCTGTTATTAAGCATCTCCATCTCTTTTTCTCTTTCTTGTTTGAACTTGTTTGCGATCGTCGATTCGCTGATCGTCTGTTCCTTACTGAACAACGCAGCTAGCTTGCCTTTGATACCTCCTCCGAGTGAACTTTGACTTATGTTGTCATCGGGAATATCATCTTTTGAATTAGTTCTTGAGTTAGCTAAGGAGTGAACTTTAGTTGGTGTGGTCTTTTGGTTCAATGACTTCTTGTCTGAAAATGACGGACAAAATGAGTAGGTTGAAGGTAATAAATAAAGTACTTATGTGCCAACAATGAAGGTTATTTTTACTGCGTATATGTGTGTATGGTGTTTTAGAGAAATAAAGAGATTTGATATAACACGTTTGCGGAGGCTGCATGTTGTCGATAAATTAGGATGTACAAAAATATTTAAATGGTATATACACTTTATTTGGTCATATACATATATAAAAGTTACAAAGCTTTTTCTTTTAGACGCGAATTCTAAAGTTCGGTAAAATAATTATGATAACGTACTACGCTAAAACAAAAGATATTAGCTGGTATGTTAAGAATTGCCTGAATCAGAAAACAAGAAGTAAATAGGTGGTGTAAAACAGTTACTTTATCGGCACAGCTGTCACGAGAGAGGCTTTTAATTGTTCAGGTTAACGAGGGGAACCTTGGCAAGACATCTGTTGTTTTACAGGTCAAGTCAACTGTGTAATTTGTACTGATTGATATTATCGGTATATATTTTATCAAATTTAATGCCGAATCGAATGAAATGGGACTAGTATTGGATTATCACAGTCTTAGAATATTGACAACATCCATATATGTATGTAGAAATTTTATGTTGATTTGTATAAATTTCAAAATCTTAACCGATTGAGCTCAAATTTAAGACAATATAGCAGCAATTACAGCTGTCCACAGGTGGACATGGAACTCTGTAAGGAGAGGTCTGGACTCTGGACATAGACCTCTATAAGGAGAGGTCTATGTCCAGCAGCAGTTGTGACAAGGTTTTGGCCTACTACACCATGCTGGCCAGACGGCTTGGCTACAGATGTTCTCTTTGCAGTGATGTTGTCCTGAGTAGTTCACCCTTCGTCGCCTTTTACAACATCTATGGGATGAATCGGGCTGGTGACACTCTGTATTCTTAATATATCACCACACGGATATGGACAAGAAATACAACTAGCTTAAAATATTATCGTTACCCATTTTTTCGGGTCAATTTTGTCTCATTTCTCACCCATACAGCCACAATGTATCATAGCTTGGTAGGATCAGCTGCTAAGTCATATTTTAATTTGACGTTTTCTTTTTTAACAAAAGATCTGTCAGGTATTAAATCAACTTATATTTTACAAAGTCAACGAAATAAGTTTCGTGAGTCAGTAACTAACTAGGTCAGATGTACCAGATATCGAGTTTTCGCGGATGTTATACAATTTGTCAACTTTCCAAACTATCCTCACTAAGTGGTACCATAAAACGCGTTTACTTTTTTTTTAGAAATTTTAAGTAAACTTCTATTACGTATATATTAAGTTAAAAGACATCTATAAGATAATACATAAAAAAGGGTTACTATCGACTATGTCTGCTTTGAACTCCAGATTAATTATTAGAGAACTTGTATTATACTTCTATCGATAGCTTTAAGTATTTTTTTTAACCAAAGTATGTGTTCCAGGCAATGGACATCGTTACAGGCATACACCTTGATAAAAGGTCCCGTCGAGTCGAGAAAACTAGACGAGAATTGAGAGAATTATCAACAGTCTTTAACAGTCTACTGCTGGACATAGGCCTCTCCTTAGCAAGGAGGTTTTGGCCTACTATACCACGCTGGCCAGATAGATTGGAATAGGGTTTGTTTAAAGTTTTCCTTCTCTTTGTAGTGATATTTTCCTGAATAGTTTCTTCCCTTAGCCGCTTCTTACGACCCACGGGATGAATAGGGGCGGTAACACTGTATTCTTAATCCGTCACCACACGGACGATTTGTCACCATACGGACGATCTTAGCATATGCACTAAGCATAAGTTTATACTTAAATGATTGCAATACTTAAATAAATATTTAGTTTTACATTATCAAACTATAAGGTGTAACAACAGATACGTTAATGAACAAAAAAAACCATAATATTTTTAATGAGTTTTATATCTTTTTCCATATTTTAAGATGCAACTGGTTTCTACACAATAAAACCAAAAGTTAAATATGAAGTGTGCGTCATCGTTTAGTATTCCTGATAATTTTTATTTTCTTACTAATTAATTTCGAAATTATACTGAGAAATAGCTACTTACACTATTGCGTTTTGATATTATTGAATAAGTGGGAATTTAAACGATTCTGCATAGTTTTACAACAAGCATTAGGGATAGAATATACGCTGATAAAATGTCATTAATTTTAAACAGTTCATTTTTAAAGTCATAAAATAAGTTACATAATATTTAAAATTTAAAGATTTTAGAATTACAGAATAATTATGCTAAACTAGAGAGTTAAAATTCAATAAAAATATTCAAAAAAAAGACAATGGTGTAATATAAACTTTATGAATAAATAACTTAAAAAAATCATATTTTTACCTACTTTCAATCCCAACCTTGCTTTCATCAAATCACTATCATTTGGTAATTTTTGATCACAAAATTTCAATGAAGTGCTTCCACAAAAAAGCGTTTAGAACAACCACAACACGATCACGATAACCAAAAAAAAACTATCTAAGGAGGTCTAACTTGTGTTGCGCGAGCGCATGGAATGACCATTGACGCGGATCACCAACCATTGGTTTGGTCCACCTCTACTCGAGCTAGTGATGTGCGCTTCCGAATCCCACACCCGCGACAGAGGTACTAAACCTTTTGTAACAATATGCAGTGACAAAAGACCGTAGAATGACACGCATCAATGGGTTGCTATCCTATTCCGCTTGGTTCGGCTGACCGACTTCAGTTTTAATGACTTTTTAATTTTTGCACGGCGTGTCGCTTTCATTTTACGATTATCTTACAGTAGCAATAGATAGAGGTCAGTTTATTTTCTACAAAAGACGATAGGTATGACATAAATGTAACTGATGCACAATTAGGGGAATAGGTACGTATTATAAGTCATATTAAGTCGTCGTTTTAAGGAGGGAAAATGACAACAATACATTTATTAAATACTTCAGAACAAATAAATTTAAACCAGTTATGATTAAATTGTTTGTTTGTCGTTTTAAATTTATATGTGAATTTTATGTACTTACTTGTAAACAATCAAAATGAGATATGAATGCTCTTATTTCACTGTTCTTATTGTACTTTAAGGTAGACAAAACATAAGTACATACTAGCAAAAGCACAGCGACATTATTCTCATACTTGGTTAATTTCGTGAGTATATTTTTACTATAATAGTTTACATAACTTTAGTTCCTATTTAGTAAGTATATACGTATGTTTTGTTTTGATTAAGTTACATTATGAATAGTGAAATAACGTCCAAGTCAAGGGCCTCTTCGTAACTCATCTGCGGAGTCAAGGTTGACGGCGCCTGCCCGCTCGCCTTGCTCGCACGCTCGCAGCCTACTTAGTGACGTCGAATCACTTATTTTCGGCAACAGTAGCACGTTTGTTTCTCAGCACTACGAAACTACTATTCTGAAGTAATGTTTTACGCTAATTGTATTTTCAAAGTTTCGAACATGAAAGGTTATGACGTAATTTATTGCTCATTGTTACGGTTTCAGCAGATCTCAATTTCTGATAGAGGTCCTTGACCGAATATAGAGGTCATGCGAATACAAAAATTCTCAGCAGTAAGGCACAGTTTTGAAATTGTACCCAATTTGTTTTAAAATTAGAACCAAAGACGGTTTTAGAATACTTGTGCGTATGGTCTACCTAACAGATTAATTAAACAAAATTTTAATATTTTTCTATTAAATTTGAATGTCACTAAACTTTACAAAATGTTATTGAACCCATCATTGTCGACTTTTCTTGTTTTCTCTTGTTTCCCAGTTCTGTCACTTCAAAAAACCAGGATAGTAAATAGTGACTAATAATGAGACTCCGTAAAGTCGTAAGCAGCATCAATGAAAAACCACGAGAGATGTAAACAAGGCTGTAATCACCAAACAGATTGTTGAAATAATGGAGAATTAATTAATAATTCAATGTAATTATTAATTAATTCTCCATTATTTCAACCATCTGTTGTAGAGTTTTGACTGCTATTGCGCAAAGTAACGAATTTATTGATTTTATTACATTACGTAATACTAAGTACAGTGGTGATAGGAGACGTTAGGAGATAAATTGACTTATTACTGTCTTTTGAGAAGTGCTACGGAGCGCTTGCGCGTTTCAATTAAATTTCTTTCAACATCTATCACAGTAAAAATTTATTTTCTCATTAAAATGAAATAGGAAATTATTTTTGCAAGTCTTAACAGACATATGAAGGAATTGAAAGGGATATCTGTAGCAGAGAATTGTCCGTTATATTTAAGTTCTATTATGCAAAACGTCTGTTACAAGATACATACGATATTCAATAAATGTTCTCATTTGTGAAAATGGTTTTTCTGTATCTAACCCGTTTACATAAAGAGCAGCAAGTTTCATCTATTCTCTTCTTAATAAAATAGACTGCTGCACACAAGCGAGCTTTGACTCATCGACAAGGCAGGAAGTCGTGCAATTGTAATATATATAATAGTTATCTACCTAAGTTTCCGTGGTCTTCTCTAGCCAAGCAGATCCGTTGTCCTGAACAGTGCCAATGATTATATAAATTGCAACACGTTCAAAATTATTATGTACAAGATGAAAAAATTACTAAAAAGAACTAATAAAAACGTCCCGTGGTATTCGCTGTTGCAAGTGAGTCTTGTCAAAATCGGTCCAACCTTTACAGAGATGAGCTCGAATAAACAGACTGACAGATGACAATAAATTTTAAAAAAATCTTAAATGTACCATATATACATTCATATGCATTTAGTGAAAAACTCCTAATTTGTAATTATAAACAGACACTTTTATTTATTTGTATAGATTGGAAAATATCCATTCAATTGCAATCATTTCCTGCAGCCTAACTAGCTATATAATGCTAATTAAAGATAACACATGTCTAAATCGATTTAGGATGTCCTGGATAAGAAAATATGTACCTTACAGACGTCATTGCGAGACTTTCAACTTCACTGCACTAATTTATTAGGTACTAGCTTACCCCGCGAACTCTGTTCCCGCCTTAGAGGCAATAAATAAGTAGATTTTTTATTTTTGACTTAAAACGCCGTCGAACAGAATAAAAAGTATCCTATGTCCTTCTCCTGGTTCTAAGCTACCTCCCCACCAATTTTCAGCTAAATCCGTTCTTCCGTTCTTGAGTTATAAGTGGTACACCACTTTCTTTGTATATATAGATTACGAGAAATAAAATTAACCTACGTTCATCATGCTGCAAACTTACGTAGTAGAACTATGTTGGCAAGTTTCATGTCACAAGAGATGTGGTATACAAATTACCTCATCATGCAAGAGACCTTTATGATGAAACAGTTACAATTTTGGATAAAGGGTTTATTTAGATTGTATATACTACGGAATACTGTCACTGGAGCAATAAAACTGCAAATTAACAAGCTTTTGTTAAACCAATAAACACTTTGAATGAGATTAGTTGTTTTTATGAAGAAGAGTAAAAAAGCGATGTTGTCACAATGACAATATCTTAAAACTATTTCGCAAAACTATAAGTTTCTCTGTAAATGTGATTTTTTTTGTTTTATTTCCAAGATTATCAGGCTACGGCCCTCTAGACCGACCACAACCATTAAAGCAATCTCAAGCAGGACATTTAGACGACGATAAAACCTGTATGTACGATGAATTGAGTCATTCTTTATACGAAAGCGCGCCGGCTTTTCTTGTTCTCAGAACTTAAGCAGGAACAACTAAGGGGTTTTGTAACCGAATGTGTTATAACGAAAAATATTTGTTTATGACGCAAAGCCTCGTGAACGAAAATGGTGTATCTTTTTAGGGTGTGTCCTGGAGGTAAGGAAAGACAGATGTGAAAAATGAAAAACAAACAGGGCTGTGAGAAGAATTTACTGTCCACCCAATATTCACCGTGCAAAAGCTTAGATCGTTGATGTCGCAGAGGTATCGTAAAAGCATCAAAAAATAATGTCCAATTACTACTAACCACTAAGTTCTTTTATAATACTGTCTGTGTGTGTGTGTGTGTGTGTGTGTCACTATTTCTCCGTAATTATAAAATCTCGATTTGCACGCACGCAAGCATAATACTCGTAATGTATAATTACTAATATTGTATATTTGGAAGTTGGGATATTAATCCCCGTGCTTAGAAGAGCACGTTAAGCAGTCGATCCTGCGCCTGATCTCACCCCAGTCGTGCCAGATAGCTGTCCTATCGGATTGTGAGAGTGAGTGATCAGAGAGTGCTCCTGTATGTGCGCACACACTTGGGCAATATAATATCTTGTGAGTAGTTGACTGGTTTGTGTTAAGACTGGTCTCCGTGGACGAAATCGTCTAAGAGTAGTCTAGTCTAGTGAATACATATTAATATTCTAAGAGTATAAGTTTGACTAAGTATAATCTCATAACATAATCTTAGGTAGAGAAGTAGAGCCACGCTAATTTCAGCACGAACCGGCCGGCTTGACCGGGGCAGTACTATCCTCCCATAGAAGACCAATCGTATTCGTTGGTGAGTGCAAGAGCGGAGGCCCATTGATGCAGGGGTTGCAGTTATCATGGTCACTGTCTGAGCCTTACACTACCACGATGACCGTCATGCTTTTTACGTCCCCAAGCGGAGTGTAAAAAGTATCTTACTAGGCCGCCATAGTTTGGATCACCACACTGCATTGTCTGCATTTGCAATGAGCATAGTTGACCACAACTCTTGGATTCTATTCGTAATTGCCATCAGGCAGAGTAGAGTCGCTTTGGCAAGCTCTTAATTTAGAAAAAAGTATATATAATTGCTATACGAACATGTACATATATTGTTCTATCTGACAATAAACTCACATATATATTCTGTACGATATTTTTATTTCCAGAATACTACGCTCGTGACATTAACAACGGATATTAAGCAACGATTCAGGGTAAGACGGTTGCATTTCGGTAATGACGGTGTAACACTGGGGACGATGCTAATCATCTATGTTAAATTATATACTTGGAAATAAGTGGCCCTTACATGCTTGATGTTTCTTTACAATTCGAGTTACAATAGCGTGAGATTGTGTTTATTATAACACAGAAATTCAATTTCTAAATTTATAATCTATTTTTAACTGACTTCAAGAAAATGAGAAGTTTGTGTTTACATGTATCTCCTGTTTCTCTCTCGGATTGAAGTCGATAATATTTGTTGAAAGATATGACCCTTACCAGCAGAGTAGTAACATCAGATATTGCTTTCTCTTTTTTCTCAGCCGAAAGACGTCATTATGGGCGTAGGCAGAATTATTTTCACATATATTAATAACCAATATAAAATATAGAATTAGATTAGATTTTTACTTTTAAATCGACTTTCTTATGATAAGTTAAAAATGTGTAGGTATTTTGTTACTTTTTTCCTTCCGGTACCCACGATCGACATACATAAGTGTTCCTCAAGCTTTGTTACAACAACCTCTCCTGTGCTGAACACATCCAACGGTACTTACAATAATCATAGATAGTGTATACTATCATAAAACTATTAGAGTATGTGTTAAATATAATAATTGTAAGTAAGATAGGAATACAATCTGAATTGAAACATTTTCTAAGAATCGAGTGACGTGGGTTGAAGTGTCGAGAAAAAATGAAAGTGGTCAGTTGAACCCGCGGGCTAGGTAACCTGTGGGTGGACTTGCTTCTCAAGTTATATTTACAAGCTAAGGTGCAACAGATATTTCCTCGTGTGACAATAATAACGCCTGTTAATAAATATGTTGGACATATTTAATGAGATTGAGAATTTTTTAATTATGGTTTTAAAATGAACCACGCATTCCATTTAGGAAGAATATATGATATGTTTCAATTAAACGTTCTTTTAAAAGAGAGGCCTTTGTCCATAAGTGGACTAATAAAGACCGATGATGATAGTTGAGTATATATATATATACTCCACTATCAGTCTTTTTATCCGCTGAAGGTGTAGACAGAGGAGTGCTAAACGTCGCCGTTTTGCTGATTATATTTTAAATCCCACTTACATAATTCAAACAAGAAGTACAACACCGGGTACACATACATTTAAATAATCATTCTTTGTATATTGCATATGTAGTGTCCCTGGGGAGAGGCTTATGTCCAGCAATGGACTACAACCTGATGATGATAGATAAATTACACCCACCCACAATAAACGATCGTGCTCATCTCAAATAGTTTGTCCTGTGTGGCACAACCACGACCACTGGGTCAGCAGCCAGGATCGCTAACCAATAGATCAATATCTGATTTCTGCACTCCTTCATAAAATCCTACATATTTGATTAAATAAAAGAGTAAAAAGATTCGTCTTTACTTATAAATATATGGAGAGGCCTATGTCTAGAGGTATACTAGTAAATTCTGTTGATAATATAATGACATATTATCGATACTAGATTCGTATTGCTAAGGTAGCCTTTCACAAAATAAATATAAAAATAATGATCAATGGAGTATTCTCTGAAGACTTTAGAGACTCATGATTAATCTCACCATAATTTATGAGGAAGTACGTGACAAATGAATTTGATTATATCGTCATGTCATTATTATTTGCAAGGTTACAACGGCAGTAATAATTCAACTACTATGTTTTGAGTGTTTTGATAGCCTAATATTTGTCACTCTTGACGATGCGCGATACAAATAAACCGAGGCATATATGCCATAATGCAAGGACACGGCATATAAACACCTCTTTGAAAGTGTCATCGTTCTATATTAAGAACCTGCCAAAGTGACTCTACTCTGCCTAATGGAAAGCATGAATAGTATTCAACGGTTGTGGTCACCATACTCATTGCAAATGCAGACAATGCAGCATGGCGATCCACTCTATGGCGGCCTGGTAAGATGCTTTTTTACGCCCCGCTTGGGGACGTGAAAGGCATGACAGTCATTGTGGCAGTGTAAGACTTTAACGGTTACCACGATGTATAGTGGTTTAAGCGGTCGCCACGCCGCCCAACTGCACCGAGTGCGTTGTGGGTTCAAACCCCACATGGGACAACACTTTGTGTGATCCACAATTTGTTGTTCTGAGTCCGGGTGTTCTTTGTGTCCGTTTCTTGTATGTTTGTAAAGTCCCCCGTGACACAGGATTTATAGTAAATGCGGGCGTTGTCTTTTTAAAAAAGGAAAGAAATGTTTGCTTCAAATGATGCTTTTCGAAAAATGTTATAAAAACCATTCCCAATCATTTTAACACGTGAAGAGTATTCGATTGTTTTCGAGAAGTCACAGTTCAATCTTTTCGAAAAAAAATCCATATTTTTCACAACTTATTTTGATTCCTTTAACAGTTATAAACTCATTATACTAAAATAATTTTCCCAAGGAAAATCATACTACCAGTGGAGAGATAATTCGTTAATAGTAGGAAGCTAGCAATTTTTTGTTAACAATCAAACTTTACAAACGTGTAAGAAAATAACGTTTTTCCTGTCGCGCCAACTTTCTCTCAGTACTAATGACAATTAACCCTCGGTATAATGTCAGGTCAGTGAAGTGTTACAGTTCTGGTCACACTTTCAATATAGACTCAACAATTACTGCGTTTCTTACATATATTTGACTGCTTTGGTAGTGCAGTGGAAGTGTATACGACTGCTGTGTTTGAGGTCTCGGGTTCGATTCATGAGTCGAGCCAAATGTTTGTATGATCTGCAAGCTTTTGTTTCAGAGTTTGCATGTTTTCTATACATGATATGTATGTATTTACAAAGAAAAAGTATATAATATGTATTGATGTCAGTTGTCTAGTGCCCATAGTATAAGCTCTGTTTAATTTGAGACTAGATGGCGTTGTATTTTAGATGTCCTAATGTTTATATTATTAGATATTATACCTAATCTTATATAAATCATAGGTCTTGTTTTTAACGTAGCATAATGATAGAGGCACCTCTCATATTTACTATTAAAACGTTAAAGTTTCTTTAATATGCACAAAAATAGTCTGGTTTTTATTTTTATTTTCGATAATGTATTAAATGCACTAATATTTGTTTACTGTAGGAACCACACTACATATTACGTAACATATTGCTTGTTAAAAAGACAAGGAAAAACTAAATATTTATGTACATAGAGCGTTTCATCAATCATCATCAAGAAAGAGCCTTGAACAGTCCACTGCTGGACATAGGCCACACTGGCCAAACGAGACGGGACGACTGGAATAGGGTTTGTTTCAAGTTTTCCTTCTCTTTTTGTAGTGATGTTTTCCTGAAAGATTTGTTCTCTTAGTCGCCTCTTACGACACCCACGGGATGAATAGGGGTAGTGATACTTTCCTCGGCTACTGGTACCTTCGACGGCGTGCAGTTTTTGGTCAGTTTGAGTACGTGAGTAGTGAGTAAGGGTCAGTCAAAAAAAAGGCGTGGTGACACTGCGTATTCTTAACCCGTCACCACACGGACGTACATAGAGCGTATATAACTTAGTAAAAATATTTTTACTCGAAAGGTGCAATTACGGGTTTGTTAAACATAGTTGCATTATACACACTGCATATCAAAGCATCCCCTTATTAGAGTGATAATCTTTCTGTGTTGTTGATTTGACTGCGAACAATTTCTCCATAGTAACGAATACTGTGTTGGCAACCGTCATTGTATTATTTAGAGTTTGGTTCCGTTACTCTTCGATTCAATAGAGCATTGTATTTGAAAGCGGGATTATGTAACTGCAACCCAGAAAATTATATTTGTACACGGTTAAGTCTCATAACGGAGTTTGGTGACAACATCGAGGGTTTATATCTCCACGAACAATGAGACAAATATCGTATTTGGAAAGGTACCATGCTAGATTCTATTTGTTTCGATTCGATATTCATTATTATCTGTAGTTAAAACAACCGAATATATATTTTTTTATTAATTGTGATATGTGAGTTATATCACGAATTTTATTAAGTATATAGTTAGGCTTTTACAGTATACGATTTTGGTTTAATTTGGCTCACAGCTCTTTATACACATAGAGGTGACGTACTGTTTTTTTTTTAAGATAACATGAAGTATTCTTGACAAACTCAAACTGTCTTACCAATTACCATTCCAGGATAGAAAGGCAGACTAGTTAACAGTACACTGAGTGAGTGTATCAGAATGTTTCGTTAAACGGTACCTGTTATGTTTGACGTCAGTTCAAGATAACATTTGGTACACTGAAATACTTACTGCCTATTTGTTTTTCATATTAAAATTGAGAATAAGCTGTTAGTAAGTGCTATTATGGTTTATGGATTATGAGTAGCAACATGTTTAGTTGCTTAATAAGTGATTGATTTAAAATCTATTCTAATGATATAAAGGAAAAGATTTTTTTGTTTAGTTGAACGCGTTAATCTCAAAAACTGCTGGTTTGAATATAAAAAAAACTAGCAGTGTTAGATAGCCCATTTTTCAGGGATGGTTATGGGATATATAAAATCACGCTACGATGCTGAACATTAATGAAAAATGATTAAAAAAGAAGGAAAATTTATTCTACTTGAAAAACGTGACTTCAAATGTACCAAGCGTTAACATAAACATATAACGTAAAACTATTTATAAGAAATAAATTATTACCCGATAACTAAGTATACGACTAAAAAAACATGTATATTTGAAATGAAAACTGGGATAGAATATTCTCAGAAGCCGTTCCCATATGTGGTCACTGTTGACGTTATAAAGTTTGTCCGGAATATTAGTAGATCAACATTCACACCGGCTTTTACAATATATTTAAAAAAGGTTAAACTTGTCAAGTGTTCAGACCAGTCCTCCAATCCCACATATATAATATTATCGTAGTGACCCTCTCCTAGTATAGATATGTATAGAAAAACGTCTATATACTTTAAAATGTTAAGTTGATTTGTGTACGGTTCAAAAACTCGAAAATTTATTCATCAATTGAGCTCAAATTTTGACACGCTATAAACCCGCTTCTAAGATTGTTTCTATTTCTCGCATCAGTTTTGTTCCGCATTTCTCATTGATGCAACCATAGTGTACCACAGACCACAGTGATGTGTGGCAGGGTACAGCTAGTAGATTGTACATCATTTATCATTTTTACCAACAAAACTTACAAACAGGAGTTTTTGCGAAAGTATGTAACTTTTATATTGACACATTTTACTACATTTTACAAACACACCTTTCTATTTTCTAACACCATAAAAGTCCATATTAATTAGCAGTATGAATTTGTCAATCAAGTAGTTCGCACCTCACAAACAAGGCTTTTTTGACCACTGCCACTATCCCATCTGTTAAGGAAACTCATTAATTTTCAGAAATTGTATTGGAGATGAGTATTAGGGTTAGGCTATATCAGGATAGAGTCTAATTAGGTGCGGTGTTGATTCTGAAGGGGACTTGAAATAATATGGTCCGGGTCCCCTTCAGAGAAGGACGCCCGAGAACAACCGCTGGGGTGGTTTTTAGTTGAAACACCACATACTCCTGGCTCTTGCGTCCCCGAGGAGCCGGAGATCCGAAGGGATTTTCCACTCCGAAAACAAAAAAAAAGGCTATATATTTTTGTGGGTTTTAAGAAATAACAACAGGAAGAAACAAAGGTAAGGAAAACTTGAAACAACCCTATCTGGACTGTC
The DNA here is from genome assembly GCA_949316085.1 of Hypercompe scribonia. Classification (NCBI taxonomy): domain Eukaryota; kingdom Metazoa; phylum Arthropoda; class Insecta; order Lepidoptera; family Erebidae; genus Hypercompe; species Hypercompe scribonia. The sequence goes on along the minus strand of OX438986.1, from coordinate 7,518,778 downwards.
TGGCCAGTATTCAATAGCCAAATTCTCTTTTCTAAGAAGAATCCATGTCCAGCAATGGACTCTTCACGGGTGTTGATAATGACGATGATTAAAAGGAAACGACGCTTGTCACTTGAATGAACAGAATGGAGTTTTATTTTAAGATTTTTTTTTAAAGACAACGTCCGCTCTTTGAATAAATCCCGTGTCGCGCGAGGCTTTTCAATCATACAAGAAACGGACACAAAGAACACCTAGACTTAGAACAACAATTTGTGGATGTGCTGTCCCATGTGGGTTTGAGTACACAGCGCTTAGTGCTGTAGAAAGCGGTGTGGCGACCGCTTAAACCACTAGGCCATCCATACAGTTTCAAATAAAAGCATGGACAATAAATATTTTAATACTTCATTATTATCTATGGAGTACTGTTTCAAATGTTTAACAACCAGTACTATATTTGTTTACATAAATCACAATAACGATAATGTACAAAATGGAGGTTCGAATTTGAATGTTTATTCTGTCGTCTTCATATCGTAGTCTTACGTCGATACTACTTCGCGGTGACGAAACGCGGAAGCATCGCACATACGGAACGCATGTTGACAGATACGATAAAATAAAATGTATAGTTTCATTGCTCGTAAAACATTGTGTGGTAGATTCTTTATGTCCACAAGTTGAGGAATTGCGGTTCGTCTTATATGCCGTTAGTGACAGACCAAATGCAGCTTTGTGGGTTATGCTACAAGCATTTACTACTAACTTTGGAAGGTATTTTTGATATTATTAAACCCCTATATTTTATATTTTTCTTCTTCTTTTTTTACAATACAACTCCCGCACTAGGAATAAATCCTTTGTCACGGGGGACTTTACACACATAAAACGGACACAAAAAACATCCAGTCTCAGAACAAAAATTTGTGGATCACACAAAGTGTTGTCCCATATGGGAGTACTAAGCACAATTTATATGTGAAGGAGTTTCGAATGATCATCATCACCATCGTCAATAACAGTGTTTAATAGTCCACTACTTGATGGAGGTTTGATGAATGATTGATCAAAAACATAATTCAGATAGACAATAGGTAACCGAAAAACGTTCGTATAACAATAACATTAAATCTGATCCATCATTTAAGGTATCATTAGTACTATAGTCTGTGTTGTATATAGTTCGTATTCGGAGACGTTATCCTAAAAATCTGTTTGTAAGTTCAGTTATGGAATCTATGAGCATTGGTGCATTATTTAGACGACTCCGCACTAGGAATAAATCCTGTGTCGCGGGGGCTTTACATTACATACATGAAATGAACACAAAAAACACCCAGACTCAGAACAACAATTTGTGGATCACACAAAGTGTTATCCCATGTGTGGATCGAACCCGCAACATTTCAGTGCAATAAAAAGCAGCGAGGCAACCACCTTAACCACTGCGCCATCCGTGTAGTCATTGTAGTCTATTATAAGGATGGCTTCTAACAACTAAATACAAATTAGGTAATATCCAATAGTTTATGCTGTAACTGCACTCGAGACGAATGAGCAATGTTACCGAAAAATAATAAATACATAAATATTTCGGACATTTGACACACAACGTCATCTACTTTCAAACTAAGTAGAGCTTGTGCTATGATAACTAGACTGACTGATAGAATACTTATATACTTTTTTCACCCAAACAAAACACACCCATACTTCGAAACAAACATTTACAAATCTTACAAACATTTGGTCCGACGTGGGAAAACACAGTAACATTCACTACCGCAGCGTCTCCGAGGCAGTTATCATCTTGCTAGATGTTTTAAGTGTTAACACCTGGGATCAAATAACAACCTTCAGAAACCCCATTGTGATATTACCTGGAAATAAATGAACGGTGCCTAGCTGTTAACATTTTAGCACTTCCATTACAGTTTACGTTTAAGTATGTCATCAGCTGTTTTGCGGTAAATATCAAATGGTTTTATGTTTGTACGACCTAGACAATTAATTCACAGGTACTCAAATGTAGGCCTCGATAAATAATGACAAAGGTGATAATGTTTATGGCTATATGTTTTTGACGGACTCGTCGGTCTAGTTGTTAGTGACTTTGAATGCTAGGCCGCAGGTCGTGGGTTCAATTCTTATGTAGAACAAACATCGACAAGAGGTTTCGGGTTCGATTTTAGGGTTAGGCCAAAAGATGGTAATGAGTTTTTCTGATTGAATTTGTTAAAGCAACTTCTTCTAAAAACAAAAAAAAAACCACACATTATTTCACATACTGCAGTTTTAGTTTGTTGAATGAAAAGGAATTTTTATTACTTTATTTTTTATAGAATCCTGCCAAAGTGACTCTACTCTGCCTTCTACTCCGCCTGCAAGCGAGAATAAAGTCCAAGAGTGGTGCCGACAATGCAGTATGGCGACTCACGCTATGGCAGCCTACTGGACCTAACGCCCCGCTTAAATGACCCGAGATTACAGTGGGCGGAAAACACGTGCGCTGGTAGTGAGTTCCAGGTTTTAACTGATTTGCAAAGAAAGGATAAATAATAACATATGAATAGGTAGTTATCATATAGATATCTCTTCTAATTGCGTGTGATTTTGAACGGGATGTTCGGATCTCGTGCCAAAATTGTATTTATGGTGCTTGTTGAATACCACCGCGTTGGTGTACTAAAGTAGCCATAGGGTATATAGAATTTATTATGATCAGTCTTCGTAAGAGTAAAATTTTAGTACAATTAAGTTATTATAAAGACTCCTTTACTCTTTATTTACATCTAAAAAGTACTAATTAAAAAATTGTAATACAGTTGGATAGGCAATGGTGCACATGGTAATGGACGGGATTGACTGGCAGTTGTTTTTTCTAAAAACACATTGAACATGTGTGACGACTGACACTTCACCCATGGCAGCTCGTGGATCTTTCTCATTGTTTTTCAACATAAAATCTTAGTCTTGTGAAAGCACAAACTGCAATATAGTGCAAGAAATCCCACCGTATTATTCTCGACTGTGTAAAAATAGATCGATCTATTACTATCGTGCGGATAAATGGTCTTAGTTTTCTCTTTACAAACGCTGTTTTTACTCAGAAATATATCGTATATGTATTGAAAAAATCTTTATATTTATGTATGAATAATAAAGTTGGCCTTCAGCAGGTTTCAATTACTTATAAACAAATAACATGACAATTTTAACTCTTAATTAGAAATTCAGTTTTAACCATCACTAAAAAGAAAGACCTTTTAGGAGGAATCGTTCTTAGCCTCGATGGTGTGCAATATTCGGACAAAAATTCTTTCCCATACAAGACATCAGTCTTTTCTTGCATTCAACTATAAATCACCGAGCTTAGTATGTTTTCTTGGCTACCTAGTTTTTATAATCTATAAAGACTTATGCAACATCTACAAAAAATGCCTTTAAATGGTTTGCCGAGACAAACTTTACCTACCTAATGTTGTGACTCTCGAGTTGGTTTTTCAAAATGTCAACACTATTTCCGGTGATTAATGTAAATGTTTGTCATCAACTCATCGATAGCAAGGAGTTTGGACAAAAAGTTAATACGTGTCATTTTGGTACTAACGAAAACTTTTTACTAATCGTCATATAGCGTAATATATCATTTACAGGGTGAAATCTGCATAGTTTGACTGCACAGTTGGCCTAGTGGTTTTAGCGGTCGCCACGCCGCTCTCTGCTGGGCTGTGTTGTGAGTTCAAACCCCACATGGGACAACACTTTGTGTGATCGAAAATCTCAGTTCTTTGCGTCCGTTTCTTGTATTTTTGTTAAGACCCTCGCGACATAGGATTTATTCCTAGTGCGGGCATTGTCTTTAAAAAAACTCATTTCAAGGAGAGCCCTACATCCAGCTATGGATATGTTGATGACATTTTCTTAACACGAATTGAACTAACTGTAAGTTTCTTAACTTGTACATAAACCAATAATCACGTGCCTATAATATTTTTTGTTAAATATAATGGGCAGAGCGTAACTATTCTCATTATTGAACTAATGATACACTACTTAGTTTTGATAGCTCACTCACTCAAATTAGCAGACATGACTATCTAAGGTCAGCGCTCTCTCGATTATGAAAAAAACTAAAAGCTGCTCTATGCATATATATCAATCATTGTAATGGTGATAACCCGTTTAATGATAATATTAAGTTGATCAAAATCGATTAGGCCATGGTATAAAAAAAGCGCAATCGTTTTGCAACACATATTTATGTATACACGAACTTGTATTCGTACATATATTTGCATGTTTAGTGATTTTAATTTTTATGCAAAAACTGTCAGTCGTCTAAAGCAGTGGTTCCCCATTAGTTTTTTCTACGTACCACTTCAAGAAAGACCTCGAACTTGCGTACCCCTCGGTCAAAGTCAAAGTAAAATGCGTTTGTTGAAAATAGGTTTCTAAGAACACTTACGTAAGAAGTGACATTTAATTTAACATTAAGAAAATGACTCGACCACAAATAACTTTAAGGAGTCGGGAGAGAAGGATTAAATAATCATTAGGTATTGATTTTAAGGATTTAATATTTTAATTAAGAGATTGCTCGCGTACCCCTTGATGCGATCTCACGTACCCCTTTTTTTTTTTTTTTTTTTTTTTTTTTTTGTACTGTGCGGAAATCCCCACGGATACCACCGCAGGGTGGTTATGTCGGACTCGAACCGACCAAAAACCGCACGCCGTCTCAGGTACCAATAGCCTGGGGACCAGGTGCACCCTAGTAAGGAAATCCCTGGAACCCCGACGTACCTCGGACCAACTACGGCTGCAGTGGCCCCCTCCTGTGTGGAAAACTCATGGTTTCTTGGAAACCTGCTTCTTCCAGGGTGACGGATCTCACGTACCCCTAGGGGTACGCGTACCACTAAATGGGAAACAGTGGTCTAGAGATATAATTTTATTAAATGGTAGCTGACACGTGCAACTACCTCTGCGTCTCTGAAAGAGAACATTTTTCCCGTTTTGTAGCATTATCAATTGATGTTCGGCTCTAATTGGTCGCAACGTGATATTATATATCATTCGCCAATAAAAGGTAATCCAACACTAGTAAATAAATAAATATTTCGGATATCTGACACACAATGTCATTAAACTTCTAACTAAGCAGAGCTTGTACTAACTATGACAGCTAGATGGACTGATAGAATACTTATACACTTTTACTAATATAATACATACATACTATAAAAATAAAACACCCAAACTTCGAAGCAAATACATACAGATCATACAAAAATTTAGTGCGGCCCGGGCATCCAACCCGAGACCTCCAGCACAACAGTGGCATGCGTGCATAAATAAATAAATAAATAAATAATCTAATACGATTCTTCAATTCAAACCAATAGCTCGTGAAATTAGCGACTTTAACAAAACAAAGAAACTTTTTCATATTAATATAGACCTACTGTGTCCATATCTAATCTCCGAGTCCAACTTTAGGGTATTTGTTTTGTAATAACCATGGTAAAGAACGTCAGAAAGATGGTGTGGGCACAATTGGTGGGTTAATAGGCTTTGTGAACCTTAATAAGAGTATAAAAGGGCGGAAATGAAAGACATTGTCGTCACATATGTAAACAGTGTGAATCCTAAATCTGACCATACAATTGGTAGGTCTGCATTATGGGATTTTAAAGTGAAAGAATTGGTTTCGTCTAGAAACTTGTTATTTAATTTGTTGTTGGTATAGGTACATACATACATACATACATACATACATAAGTATTGTAAAAGTTGTTTGAAGATAACTACTTTAAATGTTATTGTGGCTAAAATGCAAGAAACGGCATTGGTATGGTAGGTACTACTTTTTATAGCTATCTCACACAACAGTCTGATCTTAATCTCATTAGAGCACTAACACTTGACTGCAGGATTGGCCTAGTGGTTTAAGCGGTCGCCACGCCGCTCCCCACATCGTTGAGTGTTGTGAGTTCAAATCCTACATGGGACGACACTTTGTGTGATCCACAAATTGTTGTTCTGAGTCTGGGTGTTCTTTGTGTCCGTTGTATGCTTGTAAAGTCAGTCCCCTGCGACACGGGATTTAAACCTAATGCGGGCGTTGTCTTTAAAAAAAAAACAGAAAAAAAACATAATATGATAACCAGACGACTCCTAATCGTGTTAATATTTTTTGTTATATACAATTTATTTTATAGTAATCTATAAAAAAATAACAATTGAAGAATAGTCATTTTTTAGTATAGTTGATGAGTAGAAGACTTGCCGAGTCTAAAAGCTTCAAAGAGTATTGTCTTCGTTCGCAGTGAGTATAGTGACCACAGCTCTTGGATTCTATTCATGCTTTCCATCAGGCAGAATAGTGTCACTTTGCTAGGTTTGTATAAAAAAATATAGGCACCAAAATATATTTATTATATACGGAAATTCATAAAATCACAGCGTAGTCTACAAGGCAAGTCTAATTGGTCGTACAAACACATGGAAAGCGAGTTTTCAAGTTCAAAATGTTAATATATTTTTTGTTTTAACGGCCTGTCAAAGTGACTACTCTGCCTGATGGAAAGAATAATACTTAGTCTGGCCATAAATACTGTTACACTTAATTATAAAAAAATATTACATTTGAATTTCGAATCTGTCATTTTTATACGATTGTTCATTGTGTTTTCTCATTTTGGCGCCAATACATTGTAAAATATTTTGCGATATTAAAATGGTGTGGGGTGATAAAGAGAACCGAATCGCTGTGATAGCATTACACAAAGTAGGTATGGAGCCAAATGCAATTTTTAAAACTCTCCATACACTTGGTATTAGTAAAATGTTTGTGTACCGGGCTATTAATAGGTACAATGAGACCTCCTCTGTTTGTGACAGAAAAAGATCTGGCCGTCCACGTAGTGTTCGTACGAAAAAGGTGGTCAAAGCAGTAAGGGAAAGAATTCGAAGAAATCCTGTCCGAAAGCAAAAGATTTTATCTCGGGAAATGAAGATAGCACCTAGAACCATGTCGCGTATTTTAAAAGATGACTTAGGACTTGCAGCCTATAAGAGACGCACTGGCCATTTCTTAACTGATAATTTAAAGAAGAATAGGGTGGTAAAATCGAAACAACTACTGAAGCGGTACGCAAAGGGAGGTCACAGAAAAATTTTGTTTACGGATGAGAAAATTTTTACAATTGAGCAACATTTTAACAAACAAAATGACCGTATTTATGCTCAAAGCTCTAAGGAAGCTTCCCAATTAGTCGACAGAGTGCAACGTGGACATTATCCGACTTCAGTGATGGTTTGGTGGGGTGTTAGCTATGAAGGAGTGACTGAGCCATATTTTTGTGAAAAAGGTATCAAAACATCGGCACAAGTGTATCAAGATACCATTCTTGAGAAGGTAGTTAAGCCCCTTAACATCACCATGTTCAATAACCAAGTATGGTCCTTCCAGCAAGACTCGGCGCCGGGTCATAAAGCTCGGTCCACGCAGTCTTGGTTGGAATCGAACGTTTCGGACTTCATCAGAGCTGAAGACTGGCCGTCGTCTAGTCCCGATCTTAATCCGCTGGATTATGATTTGTGGTCAGTTTTAGAGAGTACAGCTTGCTCTAAACGCCATGATAATTTGGAGTCCCTAAAACAATCTATACGATTGGCAGTGAAGAATTTTCCCATGGAAAGAGTGCGTGCTTCTATTGATAACTGGCCTCATCGTTTAAAGGACTGTATTGCAGCCAATGGAGACCACTTCGAATAAGCTTTTTATATTTTTAATTGTTTTATATTTATGTATTAAACTGACACACTGTAAAAGTAATAAATGTTATTTGCAGTTAACAATTTTCTTTTTTCTTTATTACAATATTTATGGCAAGACTAGGTATACATAAGTTAAGACCAATAACAATCGTTCATATTAATTATCAATTAACGTTTCCGAATACAATCCACGTGTTTATGACTGACGTAATTGCTTGAAAAGAAAGAAAAACGTTGAATATTTTTTGCCAAAATATTTATATTTTAACAGAAAGTAGAATTAATATGGAACCGATCATAGAAGGGAAATAAAGATATACACAAAGCAATACTTTTTAATTTTACGTATTTAAAATGTATTACTGCGAAATTGCTAAATTAAATATCAAAAATAGCAGCCAATGTTAAAATAATAAACAACAATATTTAAAGATATCGTGTTTGTTAATATACCTTTTAAAACTAACAACAGATTTGAATAAGACCGATAGCATTTCAACTGTCAGTGTCAAAATTTTTTAGATGTCAGATTAACATTGTTAATCTCTATTGTAGTGTACTAAATACAAAATAAAATGATGTCTGAAGATAATACCGTAATAGTCACGATTTGCCATTAGAAAATTTTAGTTCAAACTCTAATTATGTAATTAAGATTTACATAATCAATTTAGATTAATTTACATGACGTAATTATTTGTAAGTATACACTAAATACGTAAGAAATAGTATAACTTAAATTAATGTGGAATTAATGTTTTTTTAGGTCTCTGAGCACCTCATTTATATAAACACTTTAACTGTGCATGTTCGTTAAACCAATTAAATTAATTAACAAGAAAAATCATCATGATAGTCCGTGATACTAAGAATAGTGTATCATTAAAAAATGATACAGAAAACCACTGATTGGTCACACCTCATGAAATTAAAATAACAGCCTCGCGTATTCCTTCATTGTTGGCAAAAAATAATCACACATAAGTAACTTACCTTTATCCCCGTGAAGAGTCTTGACAGAGGGAGCGAGCCCGAAGGGAGCTTTAGGAATGATGGCAGCACCCTTATTTTTTTCAAAAAGCGCTTTACGCTCCCTCAAGCTCATTTCGGCGGGGTCCTTCGCCTTGGGGCTGCCGGCTTCAAACATAGCTGCTTTAGATAATACAGAGCTCCTGTCAACGTTCCCGTTTATTTTAGGAACGAACCGTTTAATAACAGGTGACCCTTTCTCCGGCGCCGGTTTTTCGTCGATCAAATCCACTTTTGTTTGTTTACAATCATCAGTTGCGTCATAATCGTCATTTTCGTGTTGCACTGCGTTCTCTTTGTTGTCTTTATCACTTTCACAATCGTCTTCAGCGATGACCTTCTGCGGTGGCGTGGGTGCCTTGTACTTCTTGAGTGACGGTTTCTTTGATAAAGGCGGGTTGCCCGGCGACTGGGCCACCATTGTCGCCATGTTGGGGGCTGTAGCGGCACTGGGGGTTGTCGATGTCAACTTCGGCTCCTGTCGGTTGTGATCGGCTTTGTTCGTGGTGAATTCGTAGACGAGCCGCGATTGGCCGGCCGATATGCGCCGGTAGCCCTCGTCCTCCTACGATTGGACAACGGCAGCGTAACGCGAGGGGTGAGCACGTGGTTGCATTTTGTTTATTGATACGTTTTGTAACTCGGCGAGTTTAGTGTGCGCGGTTAGTTGAACTGGGTTAGATAGTTTAGTGGGCTGGCGAAGTTGCATCACATTCGGCGTGGCGCGGGTTGTGAAATATATTGAAATGGGATACTATTATGGTACGACGTATGCGTATGTTACGGGGTTGAATGAACGTATTTCGTCTGTAGTTCTGTGCGCACGTTAGGAGCGTATGGCGTCCTACAACTGACTGGCTGTCTGTCGGGCGCAGCGGTGTCAGGAGGGCCGAACGTTTTGAACACGTTACCGGCGACCCAGCTGATATAATTATTATATTTTGACGAATCACATTAATTCCGCCGATGCTTTGTACTAACGACTGTAGTTATGTGGTCATAAACGTTGTTATTTCGGCGAAAAATACATTATGTGTGATTATAAAAAAATTATTAATAGTACGCTATTGTTATGCTACTAAATTGTACATGTTTCGTCAATGGAGTGACTGTTTGCATCATCAGAATGATATGGAAATTAATGTTGATAATATTATGGCAATTTCGATTTTTGAAGTTAACACTAACTGTATCACTAAGTCAGAGAAATATTTCTTTTTATGGTAAAATAGTTTTGTGATGGATCTCATTAGCTGTATTGAGGTTTATACTATTATTTTTTTCGTTACACAATAACTAAGCCTATTAACGAAATCTATATGGATATCTACGTACAGAATATACCAACCACTATAATTCGCTGCCTATTTTGCCTTGTCATCCTAAGTCCATAAATCTCTTGTTCAAATAGAGGCTCAAGTCTCATATTTAAATAATACATGAATCGTGTTCAGCAGATAAATATTCCCGCCAATTGTTCCTAATCTCTTTAAACCAAAAGGGGACAATGTTTATTACCTGTGCCGCGGCAGACAAAAGCCCGACCTATCCGTTTCCTTAACAAATAACATTTTAATACAACACAGTAATTTCTAAATGCAACTGTTTCAGTCGGTGAATGAAAATATGTATGAGTAGTTGAGGTATAAAGTGCAAGGTGTAGATTGCGTTCTAGTTTACTGTATTGAGTCATTTTATGTTTCATTATCCTTGTGCTGGTCAGTGATCTTTGGCAATTATTTTACTGTGACTTTTTGTTTTAGTAAAAATAGTATGCGTAAAAATAGTTGCACTCAAATTTCAAGTGAATGTGGTACTCCATTTATTCTTTCTACAAAGGAATGTAATTGATCAGAGTAGCCTATGTCCAGCAGTAGACGACTGCAATAGGCTGAGGACGATAAAGGAAATTTACCCCACGTCCGACAGCTGAGAGAAATATATATCTCAAAAAATAGATAAAAATGAGTACTAATAAATTGGTTTTTACTCTTAGGAATTGCTCCGAATGTTCATTGAAGCGCAGTAGGTATATTACCTAATGATATGGACGTAAAAAGTGGAACGAAGATGACATAAAGATTAAATAAATCAACATGAATTCATTTGATGTCTTATTAGTAGTCGTAATTATTTTACAACTTTTTAAATACGTTATAAACTAATTATACATAATTAAAATACCTATCATCAAATTATTACCAATATCAAATGAGTCACTACAGTGTTTAATTGTATTTCAATCTTAATCTTAAACTAAAATCAGAAGTGAATAAATATTATAGGTATTCTTCTCCTTTTTTTTTCTTTGCGGTAATTACTGGTGGTTATGTCGGACTCGAACCGTCCAAAAACCGCACGCCGTCTCAGATACCAGTAGTCGGGGAACCAGGTATACCCTAGAAAGGAAATCCCTGGAACAGATATTCTTCTCCTAAACTTTTATTTAGCTCAGTTTTTTAATATAATGTGAATGTAAGGGTGATCACCGAAAGTTTTGTAAGTAGCAGGGTCACGTTGATTTCAGTATGACAGACCGTGTCGACCGGAGCAGTACTACCCTCTCACAGAAGACCAACCTAAAGCGACAGCATGCATAGTGTCGTGCTTCGTTGGGGAGACCGGAGGCCTATTGATACAGGATTGACAATTATCGTGGTTAGTGTGTGAGCTTTACTCTGTCACGATGACTGTATGCCTTTTACGTCTCCAAGCGGAGCGTCTTACTAGGCCGCCGTAATGTGGGTCACCATACTGTATTGTCTGCATTAGTAGCATGGTGACCACAACTTTTGGATTCTTTTAATGCCTTCTATCAGGCAAAGTCACTCTTAAAATTAAAAAAAAGTGTCCTTTTTTTATGTTCGTTCTTAGCAATCTTTTGTGGTAAATGTCATTGCAATCAAAAGTGGGGGCATTGTTTTGTCTTATTTGTTTGAGAGAAAATATTTTTAATCAATAGGTATAATGTAATGTCCTGTGTGAAATTTAGGTTTCGTAGCTTATGGGTATTGCCATCAATAGATATACAAGTATTTGGATCGATGTGTAATATTAAATTAAAAAAGTTCTATACAGATTCAAATGCTAAGAGAAGTAGTGATAAAAATATAGAGAAAAAAAGACTACTACTACTACTAAACTAACCCGTTGTTACACTATTTATAACTCAAGAACGGCTGGACTCATTTTCGTGATATTTTATTTTCTTAATTTGCCTTCACGCCGAATAGCAAAATGACTACCGAGATATTTTAAAAATCATGAAGTAAATTATTGTATTCTAGGATATTGTGGGTGTAATCGGATGAAGACCACAGTGGTAACCAAAGCGCAGTTGAAACTGCGGGGAACTGCTAGAATGATATAATATACTTCGACTATGATCTACAAAATAAATAACATTCTGCGTTCGGCATAAAACAACAGTTGCTGACTCAGTTCAATTCTTATCTATTTGCTTATTCAACTGCCTGGGTGGCGTAGCGGTAGTGAATGCGACTGCTGTGCTTGCGGTCTTGGGTTCGATTTGGCCATTCAAACATTTCGCCCGGGCGTCGGACCAAATGTTTGAATGATCTGCAAATATTTGTTTCGAAGTTTGGGTGTTTTTGTGTATTAAAAGCTAATAGATAATAAGCATAAAATAATTTTACTTTATATTTCTGAAGACAAGCAATTACGAATTAAAATATTTACACCGCTGCTTAGGAGTTTGATTTCCTTCCTGCGATGTGCAGTCTAGGATTTCTTTTAAATTTTATGATAGCACGTGAATAAATAACGATAATTAGTGTATTTCAAGGTCAATTCAAATAGTAATACAGGATGTAGCTAATAACTGGAGGTAATGGTGTGTAATAAAAACTTACTAATAGATCAAGTAACGATAAATCGAATGTTAGCCGAGGTTTTTTTCTACGTAATAATATATGCAACGTTTTTAAAAGCCAGGATCGATATTTCATTTCGTTCGATTATTTCTTTTTGGATAATCTCTCTTAAATGTTTCGCTACGAGGTCACTGTAATGTACTACATACTAACTGTTTTATACATAAATTTCTGTAGTCGATTAATGTACGTTTGAAAATCTAAAGATCTGTACCAATCGAGTTTTAGACACGATATACAACTCGTTTCCCGTTTTGTTTTGTGCACATCGTCTACGCGTTGGTAAAAAGAATACTTTTAGTAACTTATCGACTATAATTTTAGATATACATCTGCATATAATGGTGACTGCATTGCCAAAATCCGACCAGCAAAGAGCGTTATAACTAGTCAAACAAAACTAGTGACACAAGACACGATTACGACCAACTTAAATGACCCGTGAGCGTAAAAAATGCTAAGAAACAACATGAGGGCTGTCAAAACTATCAAGTCCCACATTTTAAATTGAATATAAGCCTATTAACCAATTTAGTTTACTTAAGCTTGGACCCTTCCAAAATTGTGATAGACATTCCCTTTAGGTCAATAACTCTGGTCTAATGCATTACTCTGTCTATTACAAAGATCGTAATTGATTACGTCAACTAGTTTAAATGGAGACGTTTATTTTATTGTATCGAGGGGGAAATTAAAAAAAATCTACGCCATGGAAAGTGGTCCAAAAGTGACCAATTTCAAATCATCTCCAAAAGAAGGAATAGGTATTTAATTCTGTTTTTTTTTTTATTTTATTTTATGTTTGTTACCTCAGAACTCCGACATTAGGGAACCTATTTGGCAAATATTTTAGTGTTTGTTCTGTTCGAATTTGAAAAAAAATAGAACTGCCCTCATGTTGGACAATTAAAGAATGGATAAGAGTTTATTACAATGCAACATGTTGACACATTAAAATTTTATTTATTTATTTATTTATAACTTTATGCACAAATACATGCATCGGCGGACTTAATGCCTAAGGCATTTTCTGCCAGTAAATCCGTGATACTTCTTTAAAAGTTAATTTTAAAACTTCTTAGCTTGTTACTGATACCTTTAGAAAGAAAAGGCAATAACTGAATTAGATTTTTAACACACTCATCATTATCAGCTTCTAATAGTCCACTGCTGAACATACGAAATAGGTTTTGGTCGACTATACCACGCTGGCTAGACGGATTTGTATAGGATTGGTCTCAAGTTCTCCTTCTCTCTGCAGTCATGTTGTACTGCGTAATTTGCTCCTTTAGTCGTCTCTTACAACACCCACGGGATGGTCGAGTTGATGACAATATGAATTCTTAACCCGTCATCACACAGACATGGACATTTTAACACACTGCTAACATAGAATTAAAATACCTAGTAGTATCTAGGTTTTAGTAAAACAGTTCTTGATATCTAATACATTTATGTCTTACTAAAGAAAGTAAAATACCTAACACAGAAATATTCAGAGAATATAAGTCGAACTTTAAAAGCCAAGTTGATGATTTCGTAATAAGATATACTCGACAGGAATTCGAGTTAATGTCTGTCTAGACTCGTCTAGCTAAACCGAACCTCCTATAATAGCAACCAATAATCCGAGTCTAAAGGTTCGATGCACTCAACAAATCAATCTTGTAAAAGCATTTGCACAAAAACGCTCGAGCCAACCGGTAAACGATGCGCAAAAACACGGTTCAACAAACTCCAACCCTTCCAGTTTAAGACGACTGTAACTGTGAAAAGTATCAAGATAAATGTGAACATTTTAAAATAGATGGATTGCATTACTACGGAATGGAGGCTGTGTCGTAACAATGATGCAATTAAAAAACCGTTGCGACATAAAGTTGTGACGATTAATCGCCGTTTAGGCATAAAAAACGTATTAAATTTACACTGTTTTGACGTCTAATGTTTATAGTTTATGGGCTTTCCCTGTATTTATAGACAACACGTCGTTAATCGGACAGGTAATGTTTCTTTTATGCAACTGAGTTGGTGGTGGCATTTTATTGGTATGATAACATCTGGCAAAAACATTTTAACCAAAATATTGCGTCATCCTTGTTGAATCTTGTAAATAAGGGTCCACTAAGTTTGTTTTACCTATCTTGCAGCAGGTTTATGGAAAAGTACATTCTATTATATAAGTTAAAGCAGTTCAAATATGAAACAAATTGTATATAAATATTTATTGGTTAAAACCTAACTATACATCATCATCATCATCAGCAGCCTTTTACAGTCCACAGCTGGACATAGGTCTCTCCTTAGCAAGGAGGTTTTGGCCTACTACACCACGCTGGCCAGACGGGTTGGAATAGTTTTCTTTCTCTTTGTAATGATATTTTCCTGAATATTTAATTCTCTAGTCGCCTTTTACGACACCCACGGGATGAATAGGGGTAGTAACAGTATATATTCTTAATCCGTCACCACATGGACAATAAATATACATAGGTTGGATTATAATCTCGTGTTCAGAGCAGTAGCTCTAGGTAGTAACCTATGGTTAAGGACAACTCTATTTCAAGCATCGAGTTTATTTAAGAACCCCTCAAGAAATAAGTAACCATAACATGACCGTGGAATGCATTAAACACAGTTAGCATAGGTTTATTTAAACACAACTTACAAAGTCAATCATCTGTTCCGATGTTGTGTGAGTCGACATTTTACAGAGAATTCGAAGTATTAGATTACGTTTCTCGATTTGATAAGGGACATCTGTTTAAAGGCCTGCATTCGTTTTAATTTTTATTCGGTAATAACACTGTCAGCAAACATTTGAAAAAAGAAATAATAATAATTAAAATGATACTACAAAATAATATACCTGAGCCTACGTCTTTAGATTTCTAAAAATAAGGTCAAACAACATTGGCTAGTTGGAATTCAGCCGCATTCAACGCTGACCGCAAAACGCTTGGAAATTGAACATTCAAGGAAAACTGGAACAAGAACAACACAACAAAAACTGCTGATTTGTTTTTACAAATTTTACAGCTGTGATACAGTATTCACTTCTATGTATGAAAGCTTTTCTCAAAGTCGTAAAAAAGTATTTAAGTATTTAGTCAGTATGTTTTTATTAGTTTTGAATGGTCATGAAATGTGATACGTGTTAAATGGTAGGCTTTCCCGCTACTGAACTCTACAAAATGTATTCTTTTACGATAAAGCAGGTAATGTCAAATAGACATGGTAACCAAACGTTTCACTCGTAGTGAATATATTCGGTGAATGCATGCAGCTGCAAAAATACGACTTGACTCGACTTCAAAAAAGAAGATTATTTTATATTTCTTACCTCAGGACTCTCATTTGTAAACTGAATTGGTTTTATTTCTATTTAGAGGGATATACCACAGCCGTAGGTGGCCCGAGGTACGTCGGGGTCCCAGCATTTCCTTACTAGGGTGCAAGTGGTTCCCCGGCTACTGGTCCCTGAGATGGCGTGCGGTTTTTAGTCGATTCGAGTCCGACATAACCACTTTTCGGTGGTATCCGTGGGGATTTCCGCACAAGAAAAAAAAGAGGATATACTTTGGGTTTGGTACAGTCTGTCAAGTTTAACAAGAAAAAAACTACCCTTAAGGGTGGAAAATAAGAAGTATAAGAAGAATACAGTTTATTACTATTTATCACGATGGTTTATTGTATTCAGAAATCAGCATCTTCGTTCCAAGAACTCACAAATATAATGACTTCGCGTAAAAGATATAGTTTACTGACCTAATATTACTGTTACGCGGAAGCTTTTCTTCGAACATGATGACATTTTAAGCGGCCTCAACACGGAAGGTTCGCATTTAGAATTGAACTCTTGCGCAGCTACTGAACATTGGGTGAAAATAAATGTTTGGACGCCGCGTCTGATTTAGTAAACATACTTGAGATATTATTTTGAGGTCGAGAAATTCGCAATATATTGCCATACTATCTTTAGAATGCTTTTCGTATTTCTAACTTTGGAAATGATGAACTTACATACAACCGTTCATCCATTTTTTTACCCCCAAAAAACTCTTTATTTGAACCATCAATATAAAAAGCATCCGCTACCAAAACTTTAAGCTTGCAGTCCACGCGGTTTGGACTTTGTGTTGAGGAATCAAGTCAGTCTGAGTAAGTAATTCTATAGGTGTATAAAACTTAAGAGTATAAAAAACAGCGCATTGAATAAAATACTGGACCTTTAACAATGAGATCCTTAAAAGTATGTTAACTTTACGGCTTTTATTTTTCTTTAAAATAACCCTTTTTAACAGTACCTCTGTTAATTTTTAACAGCGGAACTTTTAATTTACCCTTATACCCTTTTGTATGACGAAAGTTTTTACGTATTTTATTCTGTACACCAAACCTTTGTACAAAAAGCTAATAATAAAGCAGCAATACAAGGCAATAAAGTTATATGACCAGTTAATATTATTGCTTGTCTTAAAAAACGTAAAACATTCATTTTCCCAAGGTCTTCCATTCAGTAGAAAGTAAAGGATGCAAAATATCGGCTTGTGTATGTTCCATCATAAACCGATATAATATTTTATTGTTACGACAGCTGTGGTGGAATAAAATAAAAATTGAATATGATTTACAACAAATGTTGTAAAATTGATAATGACAGAATGAAGTAGAACAATTGGCCGAGGAAGTTCATCTTTTCATTTAAAGTTATTTAAAAATAGCAATAACTGAAGAATAATTAACCCTTTTAGTAAATATACAAAGCCTTTAAGGTACAAAATGTTTTCTAGTAAATGAGCATTTTACTACATTTACTGCAGCCAACATTGCTTTAAAAAACTTCACCGGCCTCTGTAACAAAATGCATTCATTCCTTAATTTTCACCTTTAACAGTGGAATTCTTCAAATTTAAATGGGACTAAACGGGAAACAAACACTTTATAACATTATGCACATGCGTTCTTCCGCAATTAGTGTCATGTATAAATAACAATATCTCACTTATGCATCGCCACACTGGCGATTAGTCCGTGTGGCGATGCGTAACTGGGATATCAAAACATGCGCGATGCACACAAATAAGTCTCAAATTAAACATCTCACTACGGACCACACGTAGCGACTTGGTTGACTTTTATCTGTAGTTAGACTTAAATAATAGAATGTGTGAATCGATATACACATGAGAATTTATCAAAACGGAGATATGGCAGTGGATATTCTAATCAACAGTATGTATTTTAATTGAGATGTTTGTTCCTAATTTGTGCCTGAACAACACTACAAGTCTCTGCTAATAGTATTGTACAGTGCACAGAGCCACAGAGGTGTTTAAGATTTATAAAATGCAGGTAACTGTGTTGTAGTGTTTAGAACGATGTGTGTTTCTTCGAAAATCTTTCAAGTTTATTTAAAAAACCATTCGACATTAAGAACGAACGGATCTGAAGAACAATTCTCGTTATAAAGTTCGTACAAGGCCGTCATAGTGTGGGTCACTATACTGCGTTATCAGCATTTGCCATGATTATGGTGATCTCTTGGATTCTATTAAAAAAAAACTCTCGATTTCACAAATGTTATAAAAGAATTTTCTTAGTATGAGTTTGCTTGTAAGAGATCGCAAACTGCGATAAGGTCGCCTATGGTATACTTTTTTCATGTTTCCTAATCATGGTACGTAATGAATACCAACTTATATTCATACACAACTGACCGTAAAGAAACTATCTAATATCTTTATTTCCTGTTTTCGTTTACTATACAATAACAAATGTCCTTTAACCCTTTAAATAACTTCGCTAGCTGGCATTGGCCATGCCGTCTGTCAACCCCTTTGTCCTTTTCTCGTAACACGTAACCCTGGATCTTTACGACTTATTTTGATCTTTTACGGCTATATTTAAAGCCACGAGTTATTTTTCAACGTTGTCTGGGTGGCCCGAGGGACAAAAGGATTTTTAAAACGCGCCGAATATCGTGTCCAGGGTTTTACACGATGACGAAATGGTAATATTATATAGTATAATGGAAATTTAATTTAGATTACTGTTTAATATAGTAGTTTTAGTGTTTTAGAATACAAAATGCTTTTGCATTTTGGTTTTTTCTTAAAATATATTCGTTACTATGATTATATCTGTTCAATAGATCTCGGATTCGATTCGCGGGTAGGTTCTTCAGTATTCTGGTTACAGAAATACTTTTGAGCAAAGAGTTTGGAAGCTGGGGTCTTACATCCCGTGTCTCGGAGAGCACGCAAAAGCGACGGTTCTACGCCTGATCTCACTCCAATCGTGTCGGATAACCGTTCCATTGGATTGTGAGAGCAAGGGCACAGAGGGTGTACCTGTGTTTGCGCACACACTTGTGCACTATATTTCCTGCGTAGTTGGGTGGTCTCCGTTGAGACTGGCCATCATGACCGAAATCGGGTAGGAGTACATAGCCATTACTATATTATACTATGTACAGCGTGGCATTAAAAACTTTAGTAGGTATAGTCCTTGGCATTTAACTTTGAATAATTAATTTAGACACATTTTTTCATACAAAAACCAAGTAACGTAGGTAAGTACTAAGTAAAGTTCTGTGACATAGAAACTTTTACTAAAATGCTTTTAAATATTTTCAATTTATTGCCGTAGAAGAGTCATGCTTTGACACATACCGACCAGTTTAGAGTAGATTGATACAAAAGTCTCACAGAAAAACCGGCATAAAGAACTGATTTTGTTGTTTCTTCGTGGGTTACCGCAGTTTCGATATATTTTATTTCAATTGTTTGTGTAGTGTCGGATTAAGAATACAGAGTGTCAACACACTTATTCATTTAATGGGTGTCATAAGAGACGATTAAGAGTGCAAATGACGCAGGACAACATTACTGCAAAGAGAAGGAAAACTCGAAACGCAAAACCTCATTTTTAAGGAGAGGCCTATATCCATCAATGGACTGTTAAGGACTGTTGATGTGATGTAATTCCAATAGCATATTTACCGAACTTTAAAACTCTAAAAGGAAAAACTACCTCCCTATGGCAACCCTACACAAAAACCCTCGCATAAAATCATCGCCCGCGCATTCTTTCACTGCCAACATAACAGCGCAGTAATATGCGCCCGAGTGTGTCGCTATTGTTCCCTTCATTTTACACCAAACACGCTATTTGCAAGCTCTTGACGAATTATTGTTGTGGTCGCCATTGTTTCCTGGGTCGGTTTTATTAGCTTTTAGAGACACAGTTCTGTGAACCGCTAAAGGTTTTGGCTTTAATGCGTGTTTTTTTGCTAAATTCGGCAAATAGGTAAGCCGGATAAATAAAAGTATTGGAAATAGAATCGATTTTAATGAATTTTGGCATGGGATACCTTGATTTTGGAGGCAAGTTATAGGTTGCTTTTTACTGCCATAACCGACGTAGATACGAATGGAGCCACGGGTAAAAGAACTCAATAAATTAACATATTGTTACTTTAAATAACTTCTAGGATATTTGTTCTTGTTTAAAGACACCAAATTACTAGCACCAGGATTAATAGTAGTGATTTACAATTCACAATAACAGCTACATTTATCAACACCATGAGACTATATTATTTTCTTAGTACTATAAATTATATCCACAGTGTAGCCAACCCTATTCATCCCGTGGGTGTCGTAAGAGGCTACTAAGGGAGCAAAATGCTCAGGAAAGTATCACTACAATGAGAAGGAAAACTTGAAACAAACCCTACACCAACTCGCCTGGCCAGCGTGTAAGTATGCCAAAACCTTCCTGCCAAGGAGAGGCTTATGTCCAGGAGTGGAAAGGCTTTTGATAATAACAATAATAATAATAAAATATATCCGTACATCCTCGTAATATTTAATATGAAATAAGAATGAATTTTATTTATGTTTTCAGGGTGAAAATGATTATTTAAAAAGAACATGGTCGTCCAGTACATAAAACTTACGAAAGGACCAAAAGAAAAAAGTTAAAATCCTTGCCAAGGTTTTAACGTATATTTCAGTTAATATCTGTTAATAAAACGATACCAATATTCATAATAACAATTTAGAAGATAAATACAACAAGAACGAACTATTACTTAGATTAAAGGTTGCATAAGGTGGTGGTTTGGTACTTGGAGCCAAAATTTCTGTGATCATCTATCTATTAGAGCAGGTAACTGTTTATACGTTTTGTGAGATATAAAATGGTTGCCATCTCGTAACTAAAAACGGACGACCGAAAGAAGTCCTAAGGATGTCTTACAATTCAACATGCCGTGTTTGTTTAAAAATAAACAAATTATAGTATTGACATAAGTACATACGTGGAATTATAAATAAACATATGTTTTTTATAACCTGCTTTCTACGGAGAGCAATATGTCCAGTAGTAGACTATTGAAGGCTGTATAATATATATAAACATGTATAGCATGGCATCGTCAGAATTATTTTTCAGAGGAGTGTCTCCACACCTAAACATACTATTAAACAATATAAAATATAGAATTATACTCGGTCTTTACTTACGAAATTAATGTTTTTTATAAGCTAAGTCAACGTATTTTTTCCTGTATGTTTAATATCTATTAATTAAAGTAATCATCCAATACATTGATAGCTTTCTTGAAGAAATTAGGAATTAGGTGGACGAGAGGCAACAACTTCTTCAAAGGCATTTTGTATTGTCTTTCAGGTAACATTACGCACTGGCTGGTGTAGTCAAGAAAAATAAATGTATTTTTCTACGTATCTTTTCTGACAGGGGGCAGTATGTTATACTAAAAATCCCTTAGTGATCACATAAATCTATCAAACGGATATAATTTTAATCTGAAGCTATCAATTGATGCCTGAAATCTCATATGGGAAAAGTAAAATAGCAAAGTTAAGTAAACAAGTATCTTTATTTCCTTAATCATACTCTGACCTGTATAATTCTCAGTAATCACTCTATATGATGCATGGAGTGACAGGTGAGTGTATTTACAAGGAAAACCAAATTTCCTCAAACAAGATTAAGTTCGTGCTACATGCACGTATCACTCTGAATTTTCAAAAATGCAGGAAAATAAAAAAGAAAATTGTAGTACGTATGGTGATCAACTGAATACTCGATTCTAGACAAAATGAATATATCTTGCATCTTTGTCTTTAATTCAACAAAAGGTGCGATATTTTGAGGAAGTAGCTGTGTTCAAAACCATGAAAAGCAGGACAAAAGGCCAGAGACAAAGCATGATGCTGTAAATGACATTGAGCACAATGGACGACTTTACGATTTTCAAAATAAACCGACAATACTTTATCTTAACGAATAGTCTGTTATCATGTTCCTTTAACGTTTTTCTATTATGATATAATGTAATAGTAATGACGCACCATAAAGTTTTAAGAAAAGCATGACGTGTTTGATAGGCACGGTCAAAAATAGATTGTGAAAATCATTTGATAATAAAAATGACAGGAAATATAACACTCTAACATAAATTATCGCGTTAAACCAGGATTGATAACATGCATACTGACCCTCGGTGATAACAGTCACGAGATTTCATATTTGAGCTATATGTAGTACCTTTTAAATCTAAATTTGGCCCAAATAGACTGTTGAATCATCTCGCCGCTACAACGCCACTAGACATGCAAATGTATTGTTTTGTATGCATGCGGGCGACGTATAAATCGTCTCTACATGGCATGTATATAATCCTTGATTAGGCAAGCACAGCGAAAGATAGAGAGTCACCCTATACTATAATAATTAGGAGATATTTTCAATAAATTTTCGCACAAAGTTAGCTTTAGAACCACCTACACTTTTTAAAATTAATCATCGTGAAAGAGGAGTTTTATAATAGCTCGATTGCTCTTCGTTTAGCCCGAAAATACAATTCAGTAGCACACACGATCCAAAAATGTCCCTTTAATTTCACAATTTGTACTCAAAATGTAATAACTAAGATGTCTTAATGTTATTGTGTAAGTCATAAAGACTATTATTGCATATCTAGTTTTTCTTGACACTATTAAAAAAGGCCTATGTCCAGTAGTGGACGTCCTACGACTAAGATGATTACTTTAAAAAACAAAGCACAGCTCCATGGTTTTCAAGAACACTCTAAACAAAGGTCAAGACGCTTAACGATTACCAAACGTTTACTAATTGTCACTCGTACGCAAATATGTTGTCCATTGATGGATACCACGTGCGCGTATTGTTTGTAAACACCCCGGTCTTATATCTTATTCTGTTCCGAATACTCGATGAATATAAACGGAATATATGACTACTTAGTGTAGATTTTTGACGTAAATGAGACATGTTTTGGGATATACCGCCCAGTTTATAATGGAATGATACAGGTGGGCTAAGAATTCGTTAATATTTGAATCTAAAATCCCGCTCAAACAAATGCCACACGGGGCGCGGGGAGGAGTCTGACCAGTAGCTCGTTTCTCGGCAGTTTTGTCGCAATGGATCACTCCATGTGAGACGCTTATTTCGCGTTGAATACGATTGACACGACTTAAATCAGTGTCAGAGTGCTCCTTTAATAAAGAAATGGATGTACACCCTGTAAAAAGGTCTCACAGAAAAGCTAACGTCAAGTAATTATTTTGTTGCTTTTCACTGAATAAGGGGGTTACCGCAGGTTCGATATATTTTAATCCGTGTGGTCACAGATTAAGAATACAGAGTATCAACCTCCTTTTCATCAGAAAACTTGAAACAGACCAACCCGTGTGACCAGCGTAGTAGAGTAAGACAAAACTTACTTTCTAAGGAAATGTCTATCTATGTCCAGCGGTGGACTGTTAGCTGTAATTACCATATAATACAAAGTAGTTAAATGCGATCTTTACTAATATTTGTAAAGGAATGATCATTTTAATTGGTACCTATACGTTTTGTTTGCCGCAAGTCCCTGTTGAAATCAACAGAGCAACTTTCCGTATAGTGTTTTACAGTCGAATTTATTTGGACGTCGAAACGATGCAACTTCGCCAGTATATTCAATAATTTACATAGTAATTTTAACATATAACCCTTAACCGTAGGTTAAAATATACGTGTAACCAATTCACCATTGTTCCAATCATAAGATATTGAGGTGTGTTAGTGTTTGATGATAACATACAGGTGAACAGATATTGATGATAAAACAAAACGTTAATTATGAAGGGATATGATTAATTAATTTATTACGTTTTTTTTAATATTAATAATTAGTTATGAAGACAATAATTTCATTTCATATTTAGTGATGTTAAAACATAAAAAAATGAAACGCTACTTACCTTCTGTCACTGTTTTTAACATCTTTCGGACTTTGTAAATTGTCAAAACGAATCAAAATCACTCAGAAAACTTATTAAAAATCATAAGCTCTTTAGAAACTAGATAAAAACGCAAGATTTATGCATGATATGATCCAATAAGAGATTATGTTATATTTAGTTTATTCATTGGTACGATTGGCTGAAATAAAACACGTGATTACAGCACTATCTTATATGCTAGGTACTCACCAATTCAGCCACGATCTGCTTTTTGAGTCTCTGACACTCGTTTACTGAAGGGTTTGCGGGCGTCGCGAATTTTTTAGTTTCCTGCAACAATTAATATTTATATATTTTTTTATTTTACTGTCTCGGTGGCGCAATGGTAGCGTATGTGACTGCTGTGGTTGAGGTCTCGGGTTCGATTAAGGGGTCGGACCAAATGTTTGCATGATCTGCAAATATTTGTTTTAGAGTTTGCGTGTCTTCTACGAATAACATGTATGTATTTAGAAAAAAAAGTATATATGTATTTATATCAGATGTCTAATATCCGTAGTACAAGCTTTTTAGTTTGGGACTAGATGGCGTTGTGTGCCAAATGTCCTAAATATTTTTATTTATTTATTTTTTAGATAAAAACTTCGAGGTCCCATTATTTTTAGTATGAAATGAATTGTCTATTAAACCTGATTAGTATACCATACTCATAGATTGTATAAACTCGCATGAAGATCTATTTTGACAATAAGAACATGAGTTTTTAAACGCTTTTATTAATATAGTTTTACCTGTAAGTTCGTATGTTTGGAACCGACATGTTTGAACTCGATTTAGACTTACTTTGATTGATCAGTTTTCATTTAAACTTTGTAGACTTATCGAAATCATAATTTAAGAATAATGTTTAAAAAACTAAAAATCACGCTTTCATGAAAGTCTAACTAAAAATAGAAAAATAATTCCTAATTTCAGAATACAATAATGAAAAAAAAAATTGTATTGTAAAAAAAGTGTGGCATATTGGACAAGATAAATGTATTTGGACGGTACGGTACGTCCAAAAAAGGTATGAAGGATATTACACAAAGCACCCTTACTCTTGTATTTTTTTATTCCTATATTGCAGTCATTAAAGTGAAGCTTGAGCTCTATAACAGATGGCAACGAAACCGACGTAGTAACTGTACAATCGATGTTATTTTGTGTCATCTGCATTTTCATTCTTATGAGCCAGTTTTATCATTTACAAATAAATAATAAATTAATATTTGGAACATCTGACAACGCCATCTAGTCTCAAACTAAACAGAGCTTGTACTATGAGTACTAGATAACTGACATAAACACATATATATTTTTTTCTGTAGATACATACATATTATATATAGAAAACACCAAAATTCCGAAACAAATACTTGCAGATCATACAAATATTTGCCCGACCCGAGACCTCCAAAAATGAAGTGAAATCATTATAAATATAAAAATTCAAACCTAACACATATCTCTTTAGTTTTAATCTGTTTTAAAAAGACACTAGTGGCAATTGCCACAGAGATAAACCATATTGTAAGGACCATACGAGTTATTTATCAATTGTTAGCGTGTTTTTTAGATTTCCTAAACTATACATATTGCAATCGGTTATTGATAAGTCTATGAAGTTTAAATGAAATCTGACCACTTGAAAGTAGCTAGACCAGAATCGAGTTTTTAAGAGACGGTTGCAAACAAACACACATACAGGTCAAGCTAAAAAGTGTATTGAAAATGGAATCAAGGGAAGGGAAGTTATGGTCTAGTTAATGTGTGTGTTAAGAACTTGCCAAAGTGATTCTATTCTGCCTGATGGAAAACATGAATAGAATCCAAGAGTTGTGGTCAACATACTCATTGCAAATGCAGACAATGCAGTGTGGTTACCCACACTATGGTGGTCCAGTGAGATGCTTTTTCACGCACCGCTTGGGGACGTAAAAGGCATGACAGTTATTGTGGCAGTGTAAGGCTCGCACAGTTACCACGGTAACTGTCACCTCTGCATCAATGGGCCTCTCGCACTCACCAACTAAACACGACAGCACGGATGCTAGCGCTTTAGATTGGTCTTCTGTGGGAGGGTAGTACTGTCCCGGTCGAGCCGCCCCATTCGTGCTGTAATCAGTGTGGCTCTACTACCTAACATCTATCAGGTGGATAAAGGAAAAAATTGATGACAAAAAAGAGTAGACCTCATAGAACTAGTCTATTCACTACGGACAAACAAAACATACTATTTGGTAAATATTATCAGGTTATTTGTACAAACCTGTTTCGATTTGTTCACGGATTGTATTGCCATGTTGATATCCTTGAAGGAATGTATGGAGACATCTAGTGTTGAAGTTTCTAGTTTTTTGTTCGTCGGTTCAGGTTTTGATGTCGGTTTTTTGTGATTATCTGGTTGCTGTAACAAATATTCCCATAGATTATATTTTGATTTTAACTGATTTTCAAAAAAAGAGGGCTTTTTTTGATTTTATATCGGTTAACTTAGAACAACGTCGTCTTGTATCACATGCCGAAATGACAGGCATATTGCAATTTTTTAAAATTTCTTTTTAGTTCTAAAATAATATTCTCAATGTTACCGTTTCAGTTTTTTTAAATGATAAATATACATGTGTATTTTTAAAATACATACATATTATAGATAAATTACACCTAACGACGGAAGAAACAGCATTAAGCCCGTTTTTATAATAAGTATAAATAAATAAATAAAAATAAATGATCGCTGTTATCACACTGTTACGTGTCCCAAGTGCGAATCGAACCCAGGGTCAGCAGCAGTCAGGGTATAAACTACTAGACCATTAGACCAGTCATAATATTTAATAAAAGTTTATTTAACTTAAACCTTTAAAAACTGTGATAGTCTATGATAATAACACCATAGACAAACTTACTTGAGTATGATGCGTCAGATCATCCTCCCAATTGTTAATCTGATCAGCTAAAGCTGCCAGTCTACCGAACTTTCTTTTACCATCTAGCTGGGGCCGTGGCTTTGGTTTAGCCGGTTCAAAGTCAGATGGTGGAGTAGCCGAGGAGAAGTCGTTCTCTGTTCGATGGATGGGTGATGATAGGTT
The DNA here is from genome assembly GCA_949316085.1 of Hypercompe scribonia. NCBI lineage: Eukaryota > Metazoa > Arthropoda > Insecta > Lepidoptera > Erebidae > Hypercompe > Hypercompe scribonia. The sequence continues at coordinate 7,491,670 of OX438986.1, read as the reverse complement.
TGGTTTATCTGTAAAGAGATAAGTCGTTATGCAAAATATATTCTTAATATATGCAATTTCAAATAGTTATGTATAAAAGATGACTATCTGGACTATATCAAGACCATTTGGAAACGGTGATCGACACAAATAAGGTATTATTTCTTGCTGTCGTTTCTTATGTCAACGGCAAAGAAAAAGAAAAAACGAAAAAAAGGGGACTTCACAATGTGTTCGGCGTTGAGATTAGTTCACGCTGAAATCTTAGACAATAGCATAGCGAAACGCGCCGAGAACGAGTCGATGTGAAATAAATTCACACTGGGCGCTCTGGTTCATTAAAACATACAATTTTCACCTAATTTCTTTAACCACATAAAGAATTAAGTAAATTTTTATTATAAAATTTTAAAATTAATATGTAACAGCCGGATGACTCTCACATCGTACATTTCGATCCTTTATCACCTAAGCTGATAAACACACCATAGTAATGAGTAATAGACATCGAAACGATATAGGATTTTGTTTTAGGTTAAATTAGTCATGTCCCTATGATTCAGAATAAGGATGCTCTGAGGGCTTTATATCCAAACAAATGTGTTAAACAATAAAAATATAGATGCTTCGAATTTCCACGAATATTCGGTGAGTTAATTGCTATATCAGAGTATAATACAAAGGACAGACGATGCTGCAAAGACACTGACTGAACTCACAAGCCTGTTTGTGTTCATACAATTTGAATGTTAACACTCATTATTAAAGTTCAAATTACAAACAATACTAGCGGTCTTACTGAGACTGCGGTGTTTCCAAAAAAAAGCTGTAGTAAAAATAGTTACCGGAGCGGTACGACAAACAAAATAGTTAATACATACACTTTTATAATGAGAACAACTTTACCAAGGTGTATGAAACATATAAACAAAACATCCAGACTCAGAAAAACAATTTATGGATCATACACAATCAACACACTACACCCAGGGTGCTAGAAGCGGCAAGGTAACCGATTAAACCATTGCGTCATCCTTGCATTAAATTATTTAACTATTTATACATTATCTAAAGACTTAAACTGTCTAACAATATGCCAAGGAAGAAGATACTTTAGTTTAATATATTTGTCATTAAGTAAATCCGTTTGCGATTTTTTTGAATAAGATGTGAATACAATTTTTTTTTTAAATAGACAACGTCCGCATTAGGAATAAATCCTGTGTCGCGGGGGACTTTACAAACATACAAGAAACGGAGACAAAGAACACCCAGTTGTCCCATGTAGGATTTGAACCCACAACATTCAGCGAAGTAGAGAGCGGCGTGGCGACCGCTTAAACCACTAGGCCAATCGTGCAGTCAAATGTTTACGTTCCCAGGAAGGTTGTAATAAAAAAAAAGTTAGAACGCACCGGAATACAGATTCCCAAGTCTGTCTAGGCGTGATTTCATGTTGTGTCTTAGACCAGTACGGTCAGTCTTCTGCTCCAAAATTTCTGCAGTTCCTTTCTCCATAATACTGGATGTGTCCTCTGGAATAGAAAAATATGTTACAGTTGGAATATTAAGAACTCATTTTCGTTGTATGCTGTAATCTCTGGAACTATTACACATACCACAAATAGGAGTGGAAATGGAGGGATTTTCTTTTTTAGACAACGTCCGAATTAGGAATAAAGCCTGTTATAAACATACAAAAAACTGACACCCAGATTCAGAACAACAAATTGTGGATGACAAAAAGTGTTGTCCCATGCGGGGTTTGTGTCATTTTGAAAGGCACAAACGAAGTTGCATGGGTCACTTATCACAAATAAATCTAATTTAAATGTTGATAATACTATTTTTACATAACTCCAGTCCATGGAGCATCTACATTCATTAAAATAAAAGACAAGCAAGCCTAATAGTCACATAAAATGTGTAACATTTCACCTATGTAGTAGCAGTATGTTTTCATGGGTTCCTGTTACACATTTCTGTCCCTTTTAACCGACTTCAAAAAAGGAGGAGGTTCTATTTTTGACTGCGTATATATGTTTACCAATTTCTATGTTAAGTGTGGGCCGATTTTGAAAATTCTTTTGGTATGGAGGTGGGCATATGATCACCATGTTATTATGAAATTAGTTACATAAATGGTTGGACAATGAGAAGAAAGATGTTAGACATTGAAGAGTAATATTAAATTAATAGAATCCTAGATTACTGTGTTTAAGCAGTTATGTTTATTTACAAACAAACAATCATGTTACAAAATGATAAAATATCAGAATATTATATAAGAATTGTTATGTAGATATCTGATTTAAAAATATTTGTAGAATTTTGACTGCTTCGGTAACACAGTGTTTGTAAAGGCAACTGCTGGGCTTAAAGGCTCAGGTAAGATGCCTGGTTTGAACTAAATGTTTGTATGATCTGCAAAAATTTGTTTTGGAGTTTGGATGTTTTCTATGTATAATATGTATTTATATGAGCTGCCCAGGTCCAGTACCCATAATAAAAGCTCTGCTTAGTTTGAGACTACCTGACGTTGTGTGTCAGATGTCTAGAATATTAGTCATACATATTAATTTAGGAGAGTGTGGATAAAATTCGAAATTTACAAAAATATACTTACTTTTTCTTACTAATTGAGTTTTTAAAGGTAAGTTAAATGGTATTTATGTGTACTCATTACTTTTTGGTAATATTTGCACTTAATATACCTTTTCACAGCTATATTTTTGATAATACACACGAACACAGAAACAAACTTTTCACTACACCAACATTTCAGTTTCAAATATAATAAACTACTATTCAAAACAATAGCTCACATGAAACCATTAGTTGAAGCTTCGTTGACCTTTAGCGCTACGTTAATTAATTTTGTAGAACCATTATCTAACATTAATGACTAATAAGTAGTAACTTTTGAAGGATACTGTTTATTTTAACAATTATGCGGCTAATGGCTTGTTATTTTTTTTTTATGACATATAGTAAGCCAAGACCTCCTTTCTAAGGTCTATGCTCAGCAGCAGCTATTGTTAAAGGTTCTATTATAGTAAGGTTGGTATGTTTCAATCAGCTCTGTCTAGTCAAATTGATTTGAATAGTTATTTCCTTAACTTTAATTGTGGTCAATACATTATATAATATTGTAAAGGGTTTTAGCTAGTTTGGTTTAAGACTTGCTGCTTACCTAATGTAAATGTGTTTAAATAGAATAAAGGAATATGATACATTTATTTCAATGATATTGTGAGCATTGGAATGATAACCATGCAATGTGACCACTGTCACTTTTCATGAATTTTTAATTGTAAGCTAGCAATAACATATCAAAAAAAATCTACAATTGGATTCTTTTGCTGACTTAAAAAGGCCAGCAAGGTTACTGTGACTCTTGTTTGTAGATGTCTACCGCTTACTTACTTTGAGAGCTCCGTAAAGATGGTTTATCACAATTTTAGTTATGTTGTAAAAGTAAGATTTTAAAAATGAATTGAAATTTAAAAACTATGAGTACAGTTAAAATGTCAATAAAACCTCACCTGTTATTTCCTTAATAACAACACTGCTCCCAGGAAGGGCCTGCGAGTCATATACAACACTGATAGGAACATCTCTTTCTTCAACTTGAACTTCAATCTGAATATCATTTCTGTGAGAAATATTGATTTCCACTGAAACATCAGAGTTCCGACGAGGAATGTCCCTTTTGGGGCTTTTAAACTCTTTTTTCGTCACTATAACATCATTACGAGGGCGCTGTGGAGATGCCGTTTCTGATTTCAAACTTGATCTTTTCGTTACGACTTTTGCAGGAGTTTCACACTTCGTAGACTCTTTAGATTGACGCTTTGGTGGAGTTGCTGACTTTATACTGTCTTTAGACTGCCTCCTAGACGATGTTATCGTGTCCCTGACAATTTTACCAGGAGATTTCGCTGGTGAACTATCAGATTTTACGATAGGTACATTTTCAGATAGCGGTTTCCGTTTCGGAACAACTTGTCCAGAATTTGCAAGTTTTTGATCGATCTTCTCTTGTCTAGCCCGAGCCCTCTCTAACATGCGCTGGAAAAAGGTATGCGCCGTTAAATTAATTCTATTTTCAATGACCTTTAAGTTTTATAACCGTTAAGTTTAACATTATTAAAGTATGTGTAGAGTACATACCTGAGTAAAAGGATCCATATTACTGAGTTCAAAAAACAATTCTAATATCACAAGTTACACAGTTTTCATAATTTATACACACTTTCAAAAATAATAAGTTTAATCACAAATGTTTCACACTATACTCGCAAGAAAACAATTTCAACAGACATCCGCCGTTGGAAATCTGACGTTTGTTATAAAAATTTGAATTTAGTTTTCAGTTGATCCGGTAGGCGTCGCGCGTAGATACCATAGATTTCTAAGAACTAGATCAATAACTGTTTGAAAATACTGAAAAGTCTATAAATAAAACAAGAAAGAGTACATTATGAAAGTTATTGAATGAAATTACCATAAAATAAAACATGACCTAAGGCAATTAAACAAATTAAATTACTCATTTGTTGTTATCGTCTTTAAACGTATAGTGGACAACTAAATGCTGTGAACAGAAACTTAGCTATAACAAAGGGTCACAATCTATTTCATTGAAAATAAATAAATGTGCGTTATATTTGATATGCTGAGTGCTTTGCTAGATATTTTATGAATAGAACTGGATATATTTGTACTGTCCCAGATCAAAAATTCCCATTAAGTAAATGCACTAAGGACGAGTTGTTATGAACAGGTACTTCTGTTCATAACAACTTGTGATGTTGATGAGTGCATGATTAGGGGAAGCAAATCTTTTTTTTGATAAACTACAACGTTACAGAGATTACATTTTTCTTGTACAGCGGGATTTATTCGTGACAAAATTATTTAACCGGATACGCCGCTACGCCGCTCGTGGTCATGTGTAGCTTATAGTTTAAAAGCAATTAAGAAGTTCGTTTTTACTGGATAAGTTATTATAAATGGGGTGCTCATTGAGTCCTAGTTCATCCCTAAACATGGTGCTTGCAACCACAAAACAAATACATTGGGTGATTATATCATTTTTCAAAGAAGTATCTAATTTTATGATCCTACAAAAAACGCTCCTACTTTATTACTTAGTAAATTACCAAGTTTTAATATTTTACTTGATTTATTGTTTTTGAGACTATTCATACTGATACTTGAATTTAAGCTGGTTTTCAAATGCTAGCAACCAAACTGATTAACCAGGGAACCGAAACAAAATTAATCGTTTTAATAGTTAAAGGTATATTTCATAGAGGGCGTTTATTTCAGTTATGTCCATGTCTTAATTAATATACAGTAGGTCATGGCAAATACGAAACCACAGATCAAAAGGATACCATGCACTACTAAATTATTAAGTTAAAAAATAATGCTTTCAAGTTCAAGAATTAACAAAATCCAGAGTCATCTAATCATTATGAACCACAGAACAAAGAATAAAGAATAGATAAATAATTATTAAACAGTTAATTTAACTACCTCCTTGGTTGGTTATTTTTTAAGTATATGCCATTCAAAGTTTGTAAATGTACCTTTTTCATCCGTAGTGACTACAACATACATTATTGGTGTTAAAAGGTAAATAAATGAACATTACTTCCGTTGCGTAGGACATAAATTACTTTAAAAATCATCTAATCATTCAACATCAACAACCTATTTCAGTCCACTGCTGGATATAAGCCTCTGATAGAGCGCCACTCTGATCGGTTTTGGACTTCTCGCATCCAGCTCCTACCAGCCATTTTACGCCAATCATCCTGGCCTGTGGGCGTCCTATACTACGTTTGCCGAGACGCGGTCTCCACCGTAGAGCACATGTACTCCACTGGTTGTTGGTATGACTAAAGCCCCCAGTACACAATGGCCCATGCGTGCCCACTACAGGCCATCGCCATTGTGTACAGGGGGTAATGGTATATGATGGCGGACAGTTGTCCATCGTGGCGCACAATCGGAGAGTTGTCGGTTTTTTGGGCACACTTCAAAGGAATCGTGGCGTAACGTGGCCTGTGGTGTTTACACAATCGGCCATTGTTTATGGTCCAAGAGCCCGTGAGTGCCAGACCTTCGTCATTTTATAAAAGCTGAAAGTTCTTCTATGTGTGTCCCTAGTACAGGTAAGAATGATCCCCAAACATGAAGCTGAGGCAGCGGTGGCTTTGGCAGATAACAGGCAACAAAGGTGTGTAAAATTCCATCTCAAATTCGTCATTTTATAAAACTTGATTTTTTTATATTTGATTCATAATAATATCAAAACTCGCGTTGCTCATTGCCAGACAGTTAGTATGGTTCCAACCCTCTGCCGGACACCCCTAAACTATTATAATTTATAATTATACTTACGTTATATTATAAAACCTAAATTTAATATATAATTTTCTGGGAGCTTATTAAACTATGTTTACATAGTAGCCGGACAGTTTCGAAGGTTCTATCATCTTGCCAGACGCATTCAAGGTGAGCAGTAATCGGGAGAGCAAGGAGCGAATACAGTAACTAAACGTTATATTATAAAACCTAAGTTCATATATAATTTTTTGGGAGCCTATTAAACTATGTTTACATAGTAGCCGTACAGTTTCGAAGGTTCTATCATCTTGCCAGACGCATTCAAAGTGAGCAGTAATCGGGAGAGCAAGGAGCGAATACAGTAACTAAACGTTATATTATAAAACCTAAATTTTATATATAATTTTTTGGGAGCCTATTAAACTATGTTTATATAGTAGCCGGACAGTTTCGAAGGTTCTCTCATCTTGCCAGACGCATTCAAAGTGAGCAATAATCGGGAGAGCAAGGAGCGAATACAGTAACTAAACGTTATATTATAAAACCTAAGTTTTATATATAATTTTTTGGGAGCCTATTAAACTATGTTTATATAGTAGCCGGACAGTTTCGAAGGTTCTATCATCTTGCCAGGCGCATTCAAAGTGAGCAGTAATCAGGAGAGCAAGGAGCGTATACAGTAACTAGTGCGAATGAAACAGAGCGCTTAGTCTATTGCGGGATTTCACTGCGCACCCATTGTTATTAATTTCAAATTTTGCAGTTTATTTTTTTCTTAATCCAGAAATTTCATTAATTAATTTTTACAATTTCAATAACAAATATTTAAAATAATACTGAGTAAAATTTTTCTCATACAATGTCAATCATGTCGAAAATCTAATAATTTAATTGATATTATTTTTCATTTTTAAGAAGTTTATTATTGTCAATGCTATTAAAATTATAAAGCCAATGAAACAAAGTAATTCAAATATTAGTGTTTATTATACCAAAGGACACATTTTTTTAAGATAAGAAATTTACAGAGAAATTAATTTATTTTAATTAAATCTAAATATTTTCATCATTTTCATCGTTATCGCGCGCTCACTAAATCGGTCCACACGTTAGCAGTTTAAACGTCGTAAGTGCTGCGAGTACAATTCGGACCGCCTTTGAATGCGTCTGGCAAGATGATAGAACCTTCGAAACTGTCCGGCTACTATGTAAACATAGTTTAATAGGCTCCCAAAAAATTATATATAAAATTTAAGTTTTATAATATAATGTTTAGTTACTGTATTCGCTCCTTGCTCTCCCGATTATTGCTCACTTTGAATGCGTCTGGCAAGATGATAGAACCTTCGAAACTGTCCGGCTACTATATAAACATAGTTTAATAGGCTCCCAAAAAATTATATATAAAATTTAGGTTTTATAATATAACGTTTAGTTACTGTATTCGCTCCTTGCTCTCCCGATTACTGCTCACTTTGAATGCGTCTGGCAAGATGATAGAACCTTCGAAACTGTCCGGCTACTATGTAAACATAGTTTAATAGGCTCCCAAAAAATTATATATGAAACTTAGGTTTTATAATATAACGTTTAGTTACTGTATTCGCTCCTTGCTCTCCCGATTACTGCTTACTTTGAATGCGTCTGGCAAGATGATAGAACCTTCGAAACTGTCCGGCTACTATGTAAACATAGTTTAATAGGCTCCCAAAAAATTATATATGAAACTTAGGTTTTATAATATAACGTAAGTATAATTATAAATTATAATAGTTTAGGGGTGTCCGGCAGAGGGTTGGAACCATACTAACTGTCTGGCAATGAGCAACGCGAGTTTTGATATTATTATGAATCAAATATAAAAAAATCAAGTTTTATAAAATGACGAATTTGAGATGGAATTTTACACACCTTTGTTGCCTGTTATCTGCCAAAGCCACCGCTGCCTCAGCTTCATGTTTGGGGATCATTCTTACCTGTACTAGGGACACACATAGAAGAACTTTCAGCTTTTATAAAATGACGAAGGTCTGGCACTCACGGGCTCTTGCTCTATTAGTTCGTCACCGGCCGCTGACCGGGATAGTTGTGTTGCGTGATATTGCCGTGGCGTGCGATCGTCCAAAATGTCAATGGCGTGGAGCAATGAAGAAACTTTCAAGTTTATTGATTTATATCAATCTGAGCCCGCAATTTGGGACACAAATAATGCACTGCACAAGGATAAGAACAAGGTATGTTTATACTATTTTTATTTTGATAGAAATTATGTATATCCATACTTAACTACTTACTTACTAATATTATAAATGTGAAAGTGTCTTTGTTTTGGTTGTTTATTAATTTGTTCGTTCATCGTATTGGCGTGATTTTTTGTGTAGGGATACTTGAAGGGCTGTAGAGTGACATAGGCTACTTTGTTTTTCAAAAATCAACCTCTAACGGCCATACGCACAGACGTCAATTACAGTAAAGACAGCTTTTGTCATACAATAATAGCCTTTATTTGTATGGAGCTTAGGAACAAACACTTAAATAGGAATTAAGCTTTAATTGGTGTCTATGCGTGTGGCCGTAAATGGTTAAAGTGGGGGGTTAAAATTTTTATGCGCGGGCGAAGCCGCGGGCGAAGAGCTAGTCTATCTATACTTTTATACTAATATTAGGAAGGACTTATTGTTTGTGGGAATTGAATAAGCTCCGAAACTAATGTACCAATTTGAAAAATTCTTGTAGCATTAGAATTACATTATCCTTGATGAAAATAGGCGATAAAAGAGCCTCGTCTGAAAATAATAAATGTTGTAATGTGAGTACGATGTTTTCAGGTGAATGATGCATGGAATCGCATTGCAGACACCATGCAAATTCCTGTTTCGGAACTTAAAAAGAAAAAAGAGACATTGATGTCAGCATTTCGGATGCATTTTAAGAAAAAACAAGATTCGATACGATCTGGTATGGGAGAAGAAGAAATTTATAAGCCAATTTGGATTTTTTATGATGCTATGGAGGCATTTTTAAAAGGCAAATACACAGTAAAAAGTATAATTTCGACAGATGAGCAAAGGGTAAGTAAAACAATTAATTATTTTCCAATATTTTTATTGATAAGTAACTAAGTATTTACTCATCTTGATTACCACAAATTATAAACTAAATAAATTATGCATCATAGGCCCTACCACTGCATAGTCTTCTTTGATGGATGTAATTCATAAAATTTGATCTTATTTGCCTAGCATTAATAGGAGTCCGACGAGGTACAGATTGTAATGGTAATAGATTTTCTTCATGGTTTACTCTCATACCTACATGGATTAATTCACCATTCCTATCATAGCTGTCAGTACTGCCTGGTGGAGTATAAATATTGCGAGATGATTTGCTCTTTCTTAAAAAATTGTGTAGTAATAAACAGCTGTGGGTTATAATAGAAGTTTTAACGACATCTAATGGAATAGGTCTTTTAAATACTCTAAAAACTGATGATAATATCCCGAAAGTATTCTCTACGACCGCACGAGAACGTGATAGTTGTTGATTGAACATTCTTTCTGGGGTACCTAACTGATGATGTCCAGGAAAGGGCTTCATAATATGAGAACTAAGAGCAAAAGCGCCATCACCCAGAAAAACATAAGGCATATTAGTATTACTTCCAGGAAGTGGGCAACAAGGTGGTAAATTAGAGTCCCATCACATATTTTTTTCCACAAATTGCTTTGATTTAAAACACCTCCATCACTAATTCTCCCTTGGCTTCCTATGTCAGCAAACAAAAAACAGTAATCACTATCTACTAGGGCTAATAAAACGATGCTGAAACTTCCTTTGTAATTAAAGTATTCAGATCCGGTATGAGCTGGTGCTAATATGGTAATATGCTTCCCATCTATCGCGCCAAGACAATGGGGAAAGCTGAATCCTTCCGTTTTGGTCAGCCATTCTTCAGCACTTGTGGGAATCTGAAAAAATAAATATTATTTTTTCAGGCAGTTATTGGAGAACAGACAGGAGAAGAAACAGAAACTACAAGTGATGCCAGAAGCAACACAGAACCAAAGGACATAAATATAAAGATACCTGTACAGAGGAGACGTTCAGTTAAGCCACCTGAGTTAGAAAAAGCAGATAAGGAAATGTCAAAGGCTTTTAATGCGTTAAACCAGGCTATTCTCAATAAAGACCAACAAAATAAAACAGAGGACGACTGTGACTTGTATGGGAGGCTTCTTGCTAACAAACTCAGAAAATACTCAGATAATGAGAGACAAGAAATAATGTACGAAATTGATGGGTTACTATTAAAACGGCGTCGCAATTGTAGTCCTCAATACGTGTCTTCACCTTCTCAAATCATTATAAGTAAACGTCCGTATTCTTCAGCCACCAGCTATTCTTGTCCATCACCGTCGTCATCTTGGATCAATCACCCCTCATCATCGTCTTCAAATCATTATATAATTACTTCTCCTATACAAAGCCCATCACCTATTCCACCTGCGCAAACTCCATCCCCTCTTCCACCTACTGAAATCCCTAATGCCTCATACACACAAGAAGTAGTTTATCAATCCCCCAACAGAATCCATACACCTGTCCCTACAATCCAGATACCTGAAGGATCCGTGCAAATAATTTCTAACGAATTATATTCTCAGACACAGAGTCAGTCCCAAAATATTTTGCCTGATGCTTATGCAAAAGCTTTGAATGACGATTGTTAAAATGATTGTTAAAAAAATGTAATGGGGCAATAATTATTGATTAAAAAATTTGAAGTATATATAAATGTTTTACTAACTCACCTTAATCATGTCCTTTAGCACTTGGTTCAGAGCCAAACATACTTCAGGAATAATTCTGGATATGAGTGTACTTGATATTTTAAAATGGTAGTGCAGGCTCCTATAACTGTCTCCAGTCGCAAGAAATCGCAATGTCAATGCCAATCTTATTTTTGGAGGTATTGCTTCTCGCCAATATGTATCCTTTTTTGCAATAATTGGTGATATTTTTTGCAATATATACTCGAAATCACTAAATGATTAATATGATCAGCCCACTGCCACTTATGAGCCACATCTAATCATAACAGAACTTATAAGTTGAAATGACCAGCACGTAGTTGAAGTATGCAACTCTTTGACGACAAACAAATAATAGAAATATTCAAATCTGCATGGTTAACAAAACTTTTTTTAATCATGTAAGCCAAAACACAAGTTTTAACGTTTATTGCATTCTGATCAGACTTTGACATATATTAAGTAGGTGACCTGCAAGTATATGACCACACAAATAACCGTATGAATATTTAATATTTTGTTTGTTATACTCTGTGACTGTTTTTTTTTAAGAACCTGCCAAAATGACTCAGCTCTATATGATGAAAAAATATAAGAGTTGCGGTCACCATTCTCATTGCGAATGCAGACAATGTAGTATGGTGACCCACACCATAGTGGCCTAGTGGGATGCTTTTTCACGCTTCGCTTGGAGACGTAAAAGGTATGACGACAGTCATTGCGGTAGTGTAAGGCACACACGCACCACGATAACTGTCCCCATGCATTAATAGGTGTCCGGTCTTGCACTCACTCACGAATCACTTTAACTTGATCTTCCGTGAGAGTGTAGTACTGTCCTGGTCGAACCAGCCCGTTCGTGCTGGAATCAGCGTGGCTCTACTACCTGAGAAGTGATTGTAATAAAAAGTCTCTTAAAGTCATCTGATAGTTATATCATTAATCTAGGATTTAAGCTAGGTGTTTTAGATGAATGCACCATTATCACTACTGAACTCTAACTCTTCTTAGAAAGGAGGTTTAGCCTACTATACCACGTTGGCCGGACGGGTGAGTATAGGGTGTGTTTCAAGTTTTTCTTCCCTATGTATATTGTTAACCTGTGAAGTTTACTCAGTTAGCTGTCCTAGTCAACTCTTATCTATAAGAAAAGAATGGCGGTGGAACGCCATATTCTTAATTCGTCACCACACGAACTGATTTTGTTTACTTAGTTGTTATCTATGGCTTGGGGTATTTATCTAGTAACTGGAGTCCGTGTGGTGACGGATTAAGAATACATAGTGTTACCACCCCTATTCATCTCGTGGGTGTCGTAAAAGGCTACTAAGGGAACCAAATACGCAAGAAAATATCATTACAAAGAGAAGAAAAACTTGAAACAAACCTTTTTTTTTTTTTTTTTTTTTTTTTTTTTTTTTTTTTTTTTAACGTGTGCAAAACCCCCTCGAGCCGTCACCCCACCGGGGTTTACGGCGGGGTGGTGTGTCGGAATCGGACCGACTAAAACCACACGGTGTGCCACTCTGCGCCTGAGATAGGAAGAATCCGGGAACCGCTGCTATTACGACATCCAGATCCCTCCTAGCGCCTGCCCGCTAAAGCGGGCACCGTCTGCGGATAAACTCTCTATTTAGGCGACGTACGGCACACGCGCACGTCACCTCCTCGCGGCTGGCCATTATAGCGGATGGATGGGAAAACCCGTCCCGTCCACCCGCGGCCACACTCAAGGCGGCATGAGGCGCTGGTATGCGCGCCTCCGCCGCCCGGTTCGCCGGCGGCGAACTGGGTCCGAGTGGAGATCGTCCTCCCGGGCCTTCTCCGCCGCCTCCTTCCGCGAAATTACGTCTTCGCAGAAGGTTGCGACCGCGGTAAAACAACTGTCGCTACCGGCCATGGAGCGTATGACGGCCGGTAACGAGAGGTCTACTCCAATAACTGCAGTGAGGACCCCACGCTGCGCCGCCCAGGCGGAACAAACCGCTAGCGTGTGCTGAGCCGAGTCCTCACTGCAGTCGCAGTGGTGACAGGCGGGACTCAATTCCCTCCTGGCGACCGAGTGCAGATACTTCCCGAAGCAACCGTGCCCGGAAAGGACCTGCGTCAGTCGGAAGGAAAGGGTCCCGTGCTGCCGCCCTGCCCACTCGGCGATGACCGGCTGGAGAGCCTCCACGAGGGCAAAGCCAGCACGTGGAGTCTCCAACCGGGACGACCAACGAGCCATTGTGGTTCGACGAGCGGCCTCATGCCACTCGCGTACCTCTTCGGGCGGGGGCCGTATGCCGCTACCCGCCCGGAAGTCAGCCGTCCGCCGATAAACTTCGGCGAGCACTTCCGCCTCCAAATCCCAAGGGGGAGTTCCGGCCAAGGCGCACGCCGCCTCCGTCGATACGGTGCGGTAACCGCGTATGGCTCTAACCGCCAATATCCTCTGAGGGCGCCAGAGGCGAGCCCTATTCTGGGCGGTCAGAGCCGCCGCCCACACCGGTGCACCATACAGCGCCATTGACCGGACAACCACCAAAGAGACTCCCACAGTGGCCAGGCGCGCCGCCTCTTGAAAGTTCGCCCCCCGGGCCGTGACCAATGTGTCATCGGCGTAACAAATTACGCCCAGCCCGGGGGGAAGACGACCTCGAAGGGCCCAGTCGTATCCCATATTCCACAGGAGTGGTCCGAGGACAGACCCCTGCGGAACACCGCACGACATGGGCCGCTGCCTCAGAATGCCATCTCGGTCCTCGTACATGACGGTACGCTCCCTAAGATAGTCTGCCACAAGCCGCCTCAGGTACTCTGGCACCCCGTGGTAGTGGAGTGCTTCCCTGATGCAGCTAAATGGCAGACTATTAAATGCGTTGGCGATGTCCAAGGACACTGCCAACAGCACGCCGCCACAGCTCACCGCCTCTTCGGTCAGGGCCCTCAGGCGCAACACAGCATCGACTGTCGAACGCCCGGCTCGAAACCCGTATTGGGCGTCCGACAGATCGGGGCCAACTTCGCAGAGGTGCCGGACGATGCGGGCAGAGAGTATCCTCTCAAACAATTTACCCACCTCGTCCAGCAACACGATAGGCCTATAGGCCGCGAACGAATCGGCCGGCCGTCCCGGCTTCCGTAGCAGGACCAGCTTCCCGCTCTTCCAACCCTCAGGAAAGCGCCCGGTCGCCAAGCTGGCGTTTAGGACTTCCCCGAGGCGATCCGACATGTGGTCGAGGGTTCGCGCCAGCACTCGGGCAGGTATCCCATCTGGCCCAGGGGCGGTGTTCTTAGAGCGAATCCGTAGAACGACCGCCCCTATCTCCGATTCCCTGACGGGCGGAACATTATCCTCGTTCCGTCCCCCGTCGTCTTCGACCATGAAGGCCATCGACGGGGGTGTGTGCTCCGCCCGCTGCGGGAAAAGGCCCTCGACCACTTCCCCCAGGAAGCTGGGCTGGAGGGTCTCTGTAAGGGGGGGGCCCGATGTGCGGAGCTTTTGTCGCGCCGCACGATAAGGGCGACCCCAGGGGTCACGATCGAGACCCTCCAGCATTTCCTTCCTCTTCACTTCTTTGGCGCGGCTAATGGCCAGCTTCAGAGTTTTCCGCGCCTTTCGGTACTCCTCATGAAGCTGGTCCTCCTCGCCGTCTACGCGGTGTCGCCGCCGACTACGGGTGTAGGACCTCCGGGCACGAGTACAGGCCGCGCGGAGGTCCGCCATCTCCTGGGACCACCAGTAAACCTCCTTCCGTGGAGGCCGATGACCTCGGATACGGGGCATGGCCGCATCGCAAATCTGCGTAATCGCGTCACGAAAGCGACCAGCCCCCATGTCGACCTCCTCGGTTGGGGCCTGCGGAGGCAGCCAAGACTGAATAACGGCTGCCTCCTCTAGTAAGTCCCTGTTCAGCTTCGAAATAGCCCACCGCGGAAAGCGAGAAGAAGGCCGCGCCGTGTGACCCCAACTGGAGTCCTGGATCCGGGAGAGCTCAAATCGGATGTAGAGGTGATCCGAGAGCGTCTCAACCTCTTCCAGAACACGCCAGTTCCTTACTCGTGCGGCGAGGGCAGGGGTTGCGAACGAAAGGTCCACTATCGACCCCCCCTGCTGTCGCACGCACGTGTTAGTGGAGCCTCTGTTTAATAAACAGAGGCCCACCGAAGCCGCCCACTCCTCTACGGCTTCGCCCCTAGCATCCGTTCTGGGGGAACCCCACGCAACGGATTTTGCGTTGAAGTCCCCCAGCACAAGGACGTGCCCAGACGTTAGTCGCCGTATCGAGGTCTCCAAGCTGTTGAGGAAAACCTCGAAGTCGCTCAAACTCCGGTTGGGGGAGAAGTACACACCGTATACGGTGATCCCCCCCCACTCAGCAGCAACATATCCAGTGCCCTTGTCTCTTAGCGACAAGGGCGAGGAATGAGGCGCTGTGGAGCCGACGACTGCCACGGAGCCGTCCCGGTCACCCAACCAATTCGGTCGAGGAGGAACATAGTAGGGCTCCGCGGCTACGGCCACACTGATCGACCACTGTACCATGGTTTGTAGCAAGAGATCCTGCGCCGCGGCACAGTGGTTCAGGTTCGTCTGGACAAGGAGGTTGGAGACTTGGTCCATTACCGGACTGTCTCTACAACCTCCTCCATGAGCGATGATGTTGACAGACGAACAACATCGGAGACAGCCTGGGCCGACTGGCTAGCCCCCGATGATTGCCGAGATTCATGGGGAGGCTTGCAGCCCGCCTGCCCGATCTGGTGATTGGCGGGCTTATTACCCGCCTCACACGCCGGGCAGTGAGGGGCGGCAGAGCATTCTGCCGCCTTGTGCCCCGGTCGACCACAGCGGAAACATAGTCCGCTGCAGTCAAGACGACTACCACACTTGGCGCGTGTGTGCCCCGATGCCAGGCATTTATAGCACCTCATCGGTCTCGCCGCCAGGATTGTGATCCTAGCGTTCACGAAACCGATGAGTAGTCGGCCTGCGTCGCCCAAAGCTTTGGCCGACGCTACGGGACAACTGACCCACACAGCACCAAGTCCTCCTGGACCGGGGCGGATGGTGCCGACCCTAATGTTTTCCGCGTTGCACCCCGTCTTCTCTACAATCGCAACACGGACGTCTTCGGCTGTTACGGAGTCATCCAGGCCCGAGATGCGCAATTCAGCGCATTTTGTAGGCCTGGTGATCTTCACACCATCCGTGGCTGCAAATATTCCCCGCAGCTTCTCGGCAAATGTGTCCGCCGTCTTTATAGCTTCGGCTCCAGGGAACTCGAGTACTCGAGCTCCTGTCTGAGCGAGGC
Source organism: Hypercompe scribonia (assembly GCA_949316085.1). Taxonomy (NCBI): domain Eukaryota; kingdom Metazoa; phylum Arthropoda; class Insecta; order Lepidoptera; family Erebidae; genus Hypercompe; species Hypercompe scribonia. Next base: position 7,475,223 of record OX438986.1, on the reverse strand, counting down.
GCAATCTGACCCCTCCAGTCCCGAAATCGTTGGCGAGACTGTCCCGGGCCCTCTTGAAAATGGCCGCGTAGGATAGTCCGCCGTTAGCTGCCTCCGGTGATACGGTGACCACCACAGCCGCAGTCTTAGGAGGTTGTAGTTTACGTGGCTTCTTCGTGGTAGCCACTGCCACCGATGGCGCCTGTTGGCAACTACCCGCCAACCATCGTTGGGAGGGGCAGATATGGAGGGATCAGATAAAGGTGTCGGAGTGGGGAGCGGTGGAAATGCCGCTCCAGGCTTGGTCGCCGGGTTACGTGCTTCCCTAGGTGCTACAGTCCTACCTACTGCCTTAGCCACCTGCCGCGCCTTTGGAGCAGCCGCAGGAACAGCAGACACCGACGCCGCCGCTGCATAAGACACGCGACGGCTCACAACGGGAAGCGCTGTCGTCACTGGTGCGACCTTCGGTCTATGTGCTGCCAGCGGCGGCCGGACAATGGGAGCCGGAGGCAGTCTCGCCTCCAGGCCAGCGAGACGCCCATCCATCATACGCCACACCGCGTCCGTAATTTGGCGCAGGTGGGCATCAGGGATGATACCGATGGGAGAGGGAGCAGGCTGAGATGAGGTCTTGGCCGGATCTTCCGTCGGACGATGTGCTCTAAATTGGGCGAACTGAGCACTGAGCTCAGCCACTTGCCCCGTCAGGTGATCGTTAGCCGCCTGAAGGCGTGCTACATCCCCCATGAGGTTTTCCACGACTCCAGCAATGGCAGAGGAGGAGTCCTTAAGAGCCCTAACGAAAGAACTCTTAAGGTTTCTGGACTTGGTGGCCACTTTATGGATTATGGCCACTCCCATATTTACTTTCTCCTGCAAAGACACCGGTGTTTGGGAGATAGAATCCCTTCCCACCGGTTCCCGTATTTTCTGCAGGAGATCAGCAATCTCCTCCTCCGCTGCGCTTTCACCTTCTGCTCTGACCCTTCTGTAGGCTTCTGCCTTGGAGAAGACAGAGCCTGATGGGGTCGAGATCGAGGTGCGTGACCGACCTCTGCGGCTGCTACCGACTTTAGGGGGCAGCATCTCCTGGGACGTGTCGCTCTCTTCGTCCCTGGAGTGTCCGCGTTTTCTCTTTGTTGACTCCAGTGCGTCCATAGTCGCACTAGAGTTACCTCCATCCGACGGATTAGTGGATTTCGAACGAATTCGTTCCGAAGTTCTTCGGCTCCCAGCAGCCAAAATGACTTCTGGGAGCCCAACCGAGATCGGCGTTCCCACCAATACGCCCTCTTCGTGGGACGAGTAGTCGTCCGCCCTTGCACTATTCTCCTTCCTACCCTTCTTCTCCTTCTTTTTTTTGTCAGTTTGATTCTTTTTGTTTAAATTTTGTTCCATATTTAATCCCACGATTGGGGGAGAATTAATGGTCCACCCGGGCAGAGATCCCCCAATACCCGGGCAAGCGTAAATTTATGCCCAACCGAGGGGTCCGCAGGTGCCTCGGCTGGGAGTGCGCTTACGACTGAACTACCCATCAGCCATGCATCCCCTGGTCACGCATCAGAACACGGGATTCGGGGTAATTTTTTATAGAGGTTTTCTTCCTCGCAGTCCAGGTGGCTAAGCCAAGACCCTCGCCCCCGATCGGCATCGCGAGACATAACCACGACACTCCTTTCGGGACTACGATATGCCGACAGTGGTAGGGAGACAACGTCTCCTGATACCTGCTCGGTGGCAGTGTAAGTGCACACCGAGCCTGTCCTACCTTTTCCACCGCTAAGCGGAGGTACTCCGACCCTAAAGAGTCCCACCATAGTGATTTTTTACCGAGGTTTTCCTCCTCAATGCTCCGAAGAGCGAAGAACCAACAGAGCATCCGACAGACACGCCCGCTCTGTTGGACCAAATCTCGGCCGATTTGCCGAAGAAAATGGCTTCCTCTTCGTGCTAGAATATTAGCCGTTGGTAATGATGAACAACACCATCACCAACGTTTCCAGGGTGCACCACGTGGAGGTTTTCTAGCCCAGCACCCCAAACTTGAAACAAACCCTATTCCAACCCGTCTGGCTAGCGTGGTATAGTAGGCCAAAATCTCCTTGCTAAGGAGAGACCTATGTCCAGCAATGGACTGTAAAAGGCTGTTGATGAACTGGAATAGCCTTATAAAATATTATTTGATACAGAACAAATTTTTAAAATTGTAAAGCTGAGTGACAGACATTTGAAAAGTATTTAATTTGTGATATTATTGGTTCTAAAAAGTAGATATTTAGATGAGAATACACAATTCTTATTTCAGATTATGATATACTCCAGTATTTTGAATTCTTAAATCGAAAAGACCAAGTTTTTATTGCCGCGCTCTAAAATTTTGCACACCTACTTGGACTCCATTTTTCTCAATTTTGTAAAGCACTCATCGTGTATAAAGCTTCTTAGATTGAATAATTTGATAAGTAATTATTTTTCCTAAATTTTCCAGCCATCCAAGGTTACAAAAACAACATACACAAGTGTGGCATTGTGTGTAATCCTACTAATGTAATATTATTGAATAATTTGATTATTATGCACTGAGGTGTTTCTCACAGTATGTTAGAGCGGTGGACTTACAACTAGTTGACTGCGGAACCAGTTTCGTTGAAGCATTCGTTGCGTAAAGACCTGTTTTTGTGCTGCACGAGGAAAATATGGGTATGTAATAAATATATTTTAAAATATTAACATTTTAACGAGACGTTTAGAAAAAAATATCGCTTGCTTGTTTTAAAGTTCCATTCAAAGTAGTAAATGAGATTGATAGAACATGAAAAAGAGTCGATGTTTTGTGGCTATCAAATCCACATTAACGCTGATGTTATGTTAGTTTTGATAATGTTTATTTTATATTTTTGATGTAGCTCTGCAGATTACAACACTTAGCGATGGCAATAATAGTAAATAAAGTGAAACTTATTTTCACGTATTTTTATTCTTTTTATGCATTTGTTTTATATTTTGTTTTAAAATTTAAATAAAGAATACTGTTAACGAAATCCAAATTCTCATTACTCAAAATATAAACATTAAAGTCAGTGTTACCATTTATTCTAAAGATACACTTACTCGTAGATCTGTAATGTTAGATTAGAGTTCCGGCTAGTTAATAGTTATTGCTCTCTCATATCCTCTGGTAAAGTCCAGATTCGTCAGGTATTCCCCGTGCGCTAAGTGCCTACTTAGAGTACTTATTTAATAGAATATAGACATCTGAAACGATCACATATTGAGTTATTGGTAAAGATTACTTGATCAAAGTATCAAGGACTCTCATTTCGATGTTACCATTCGCAATTTTAAAAAGCAAATAATTGAAAATGTTGAGGTACTAATAGAATAACATTAAAGAATATTTTCGTTAGATGTTTTTTATTTTAGTGGGGAGGGAGATTAAAAGCTATGTAATATAACTCCATGACTCTATGGATAGTATGGAGATACTGTTCTCAGTGACCATAAAGAAAGGGTGATAAATAATATAATCAATTCGTTTGAAGAAAATGGTATGGCAATAGTTTATTGTTATGTCATGACTAATCTGCTTTTAAGCTAATTGTACAATATTAAATACACTAGCGTGTATAGATATTAAGTAGTTAACTCATTGAATTTGATCTTATCGGCTTCATAAATATCTTAAACTTGGTGTTAAGCTTAAAATAATTATTAATTTACATAAAGTGTAATATCTCTCTTTAAAATAAAAAAAAATGTAGTACAAAAGTATGTTAGTCTCAAATCTCCGTGTCTGTATTAAATTGTTTAATTATGTCGTGTAACGTTATGAACAGATAATTAATGTTATGTATTTTAAATAATTATTAGTTGAAATTAAATTAGAATAAATATATGAGCAATTATGATGGATAAAACCCAATCTACGGACAATCTAACCAATATGATAATAAGAAAAATCTTTATAAGGAATAAAGATTTTACCTATTGTCCCATTGGTTAGATCGATTGAATCAGAAGAAGGTAGAATCTAGAGATACTATTAGCTATGTGTTCAAACCTCAAACGTAGCAACACTATTATGGACTTTTGACAACTCACAGTCATAATGCACGTGTCACGAATATTTCGCGCCTCCTCTCAAACCTATCTAACACCTTTAAACGAGCAATTCTTGTAAGTAGATATATAATCTGAATCTCAGAAACAGGTCCAACGATTTTCATGAAATTTAGTATGCAGCGGGTTTCGTGGGCGATAAATCGATCTAGCTAGGTTTCATTTTTAGAAAACGTTGTTTTATCCGTATTTTCAAGCAATCTAAAACTGCTACAATGTCATTACAATACGAAGGTAAATGCTACTTTACTACAGCAACAAAAAAGTTTAGTACTTCAGTAGACGGCGTTGTCTAGTAGGCCCGTTTTGACACTTATCTATGTGACAAAATTAGGGATGGGAACAAAAAGTTAGTAAATTGCGAATTAATTAAAAAACTACCGAATAAAGTTCTGTTTCCAGGTACTAACTTAAATACCCAAAAATAATCAAAGAATCGTTAAAAATGCGTTTAAACTTAGAAGAACACAAACAACAATAAGAGAGTTTCAAACTCGCTGAAAAATGTTGTACGATGACACCGTACACTATTGTCTAACCGATTTCACTTCAACTTAAACGATCAATAGCCATCACACGTGCTCCCCGCTACTTTATAGATCTTTTTTTATTCTTGGCCTACCAAAGTGACTCTACTCTGCCTGATGGAAAGTATGAATGAAATCCAAGAGTAGTGGTCGCCATACTCATTGCGAATGCAGACAATTCAGTATAACAATCCACACTATGGCGGCCTAGGAAGATTATTTTTTTGGTTCCATTAATAAATTATTATCAGTCAGCTGTATCCTTTTAGCGACTTCCTAACTTCTACATGATACTTCCAGCCAGATACGAACCTATGAATTATTGTCTTTTGAGCTAAATCTTTTAAGAAAGTAAAACTTCATCAAAACCCTTTAACGATCGACTGAACGACTGACATAGGGCTCTCCTTAGAAAGGAGGTTTTGGCCTAGTATACCACGCTGGCCAGACTGGTTGGTGTACGGTTTGAGTCAAGTTTTCCTTCTCTTCTTGCATAGTTTAATCCCTTAGTTCTCGCGTGTGCCGTACGTCGCCTAAAATAGAGAATTTACCCGTAGATGGTGCCCGCAGCAGCGGGCAGGCGCTAGGAGGGATCTGGATGTCGTAATAGCAGTTGTTCCCGGATCCCTCCTATGTCAGGCGCAGAGTGGCACACCGTGTGGTTTTAGTCGGTCCGATTCCGACACACCACCCCGCCGTAAACGCTGGTGGTGTGACAGCTCGAGGGGGTTTCCACAGGTTAAAGAAAAAAAGGGTTTGAGTCAAGTTTTCCTTCTCTTTGGAGTGATATTGTCCTACGTAACAAGTGCTATAAATTTAAGACGCCCAAATTTTTTGAGTTTTAAGTTTATTTGAGCCGAGAAATGATTTACTAAATTATTATATATTCTTCAAAGTAACAATTTATTTAAGAATTTCGAAGGAATTAAACAAGGAAACTGGTTTTAATATTTTCGTTAGGTATTTACTTTTTAAACTAACCTAGGTTTGAATACTCAGAATTCTAAAGCGCTTGTTTAAATGTGACACATTTCAAGGAGATAAAAACTAGGAGTCACTAGGAGGTAAACACATACTTCAAAATATAAGACCGACTCATATAGTCCTTGAAATATTGAGTTTTGTATTATAAAACTGATCTAATAAATTTAATATTATACTACTCGCGGTACCTCTATAACGCTACATGAATGCAATGACAACAATATCGTTTCTAAAACATAAATTTAAAAATAAAAAGCGAGCGTTAAAAAATAAGTAACAATAACTAACTAATTATTTTAAATAAAAACTAAAAACAAAAAAAAATATAGTCTAGAAATGTAGAAAGTAAATAAGCTATTCAAATAATCTCATTATCGACATACACATAAAATTAAACAAATAATAAAGACTAATACGGAATAAATTGACTGCAATAGTCGGGACCCATTTTAAATAGAATGACTTTAGTCCAGGTTATTATTTTGGAATAATTTTTTAGAATAATTTTTGGTCTGGATAATGACGACTGTTGCGGTCAATATGTATGTTCCGTATTATAATTTATTTTTTGTTTTATTTTATGTGTATATTGGTAATGTAATTATTTTAATGTTGTAGTAATTAAACGTGATTTATGTTGCCGCCATATTGTAAAAAAACTTTTATTCATTGGTAGTTGTGCATTCATTCTAAAATAGTGTCGTATTTTGGTATAATTTTCTCTTTTCCTTTCTTTCAAAGCCACGTCACCGTCAGAGGGATATAGAGTAGACATTTTAACTAGATTTTTCAACGCTAACCTTTTGTATTAGCTTATACTCGTATATTTATGTAAAGATGACGTGTACAGCTAAGATATGCTATCATGACATTCAGGTTAAAAGGTTAGTTAGCACTTTGTCATGCGCGTAACATTCATTCGTGCTAGATATAGTCAACTTGGATAAGGACAGCTGTATAAACAACATAAACTATCTAGTTCAAGATATGAACTTAATATACTTTGGTCATACTGTCGATCAACAAACTACATTGTCCAATATGAATACGTATTATATATTTTTTGGAAACATACATATATAGACTATGGACATCTATATGTATGTGTGTATTATATCACTTATGTGTATTATGGCGTCTTGGTAAACGTAGTGTAGGACACTCACAGACCAGATGGAGTTACGACAAGTGCAAGATTGCTGGTAGGAGCTGTACGTAATAAGCTCAAAATCGATCAGGATGGCGTGTGATGGGAGACGTCTAGCTTTAATTAAGGGGTCGGCTCGACCAGAGCAGTACTACCCTTTCACGGAAGACCAACCTAAAGCAGAAGTTTGCATGCTGTCGTGTTTCGTTAGTGCGCGACCGAAGGCCTATTGATACAGGGGGTGACAGTTATCGTGGTAAGTGTGTGAGCCTTACTCTGAAACGATGACTGTCATGCCTTTGATATCCCTAAGCGAAGCATGCAAAAGTGCATTGTCTGCATTCACAATGAGTATGGTGCGCACAACTCTTGGATTATATTCATACTTTCCATCAGGCAGGGTAGTCTTTTAGACAGGTTCTTAAAAAAAACATGCCTTATTTGCTGTGAACATTGTTCTTTAATAGAACATTATTGTTTATGAAATATCTTTACTTCATTTAATGGATAAAGTGTAAAAGAGAAAATCTGTCCCGGCTGCCTTACGAACACCTTTGACAATCCTTCCGATTGTAGGAACTCTAAAATAAGTGTCTTTCTACAGAAGTTCGAAATAGTTTGGTACTTGGGTTGTTGAGGTCCGATGGCAGTCACTTTACGTAAAAATCAAATTTCAGATCTATAGTAAGATACAACATTTCAATTATAATATATTTAAACTACCGTGACAACCTTACCTTTTTATGTACAAACAAGTTTTCTTAAAATAAGGTCATTGCAACAGCAAGGATATGCATAATATATAATACTTAGTCATAGATCAATTAATATAACTATCGAAAAAGTAAAATGGCCCCTTGCGTCCTTGTTTATTTAGAACACGAATTCAAACTTATATGTTACAGGATACGGATGCTGTTATAATATCCTGTGACATTAATAATCATTATCGTTTTTTATAAAAGAGACAAAATCGTAACTAATAACTTGTCTTTGCTTATTAAAAAGCATAGATTGTCCTTGAATTATTTTTGTTGATGAGGTGAAAGATCCGTTTCGATCTTCGGTTCCTGAAGGTTTAGAACCAGAAGTATATTGTGTTAATAGGTAACCTAACAAGGCCCAGTCTCGGAATATTGTAGGTAGGTACATATAGAAAGTCATATACTGATTTCATTCCAGGACATTTTTTTTTGCGTGATGAATACGATTATTTGTTCTGTGTCTGAGATAATTTACGTAATAATATAGGGTAGGCCATGAATTACTTAATATTTGAAAAATCGTATAAAAAAAAGATTTAATATAAAAATTACATCGTCTAAATAACCACCGTTTCGACGTTTGCACTCTTCTAAGTGAGCACCGAAATTTATTATATATTATTACGTGTATTTAGGAATATAAATATGTTTATCAGCAGTTCGTTTACCATAGCAAATGCTTTGGCTAGTTTAGGATCAAAAGACCACTTGTCAGATGTAATTAGATATTATTATTATTCGCTAGTTTGGAATCAGACAGCCGCGTGCGAGATATGTGAGGATATTTTTATTATTTACTTTATTACAATTATACTGAGATACATGTTAATCACATTTTAAATATATACATAACAGTAATAATAATTATTACTATAACAAATTTAACATTTCTATAAAGAAAAAAAAACAGACTGTGTAGTATCTATGTCACACTCTGTCATCATCGACTCTTACTAAGAAAACACAAACTGAATAAACACAGACTATGAAAACGTACTTGTATGACCACTACAAGCACCAATTATATAAGGTTTGTCAAATTTGTGTGCTTAAATAATTAAACAAGTTTGCTAAAACAAGTTTTGAAGGAGCACCCACAATCCACAAGTTGTTTTATAAATCTTTTGCTTGGAGAAACTTGTAAAGAGTAACGTTCTTAACAAGATTTCGAAAGAAAGTGTTTTTTTTTCTATATTAAGAGCCTGCCAAAGTGACTCTACTCTGCCCGATGGAAAGCATGAATAGAATCCAAGAGTTGTAGTCACCAGACTCATTGCAAATGCAGACAATGCAGTATAACGACTCGCACTATGGTGGCTTAGTGAAACGCTTTTTCACAACCCACTCGGGGACTTAAAAAGCATGACAGTCATCGTGGCAGTGTAAGACTCACACAGTTATCACAATAACTGTAACCCCTGCATCAATGGGCCTCCGGTCTCGTACTCACCAACGAAACACGACAGCACAAATGCTGGCGCTTTAGGTAGGTTTGAGAGATGTTTGTTGAAAAGTATAAAGTAAACCCACACAATACGCCACTACGTTCGGAAATTGTACATTTGCATACATAAGCCAGTTGATGAGTGACACGCTCACCATTTGGCGAGTGTCAAAGGTATCAGGAGTGATCAAACTAGGTATAACTTCACTTCAGAGGTAAACAAACATTTAAGAGCTCAGAAATAACACAATTTGTTTACTTTTCAGGTTCCGCTACAATTTTGCTCTCCGTCCTTGCTGTGATGCTATTTGTTTCTTACACCGAAGCTGGTAAGTACCGCCATCTAGCGTAAACTAGATGTATTACATAGTAATTGCTGACCCTGCATCGCGCTCAGAAAATTCTAGCACCGATTAGTATCTATATAATGGCTCGAGTGATTAAATACTGCAATATATATAGTTGTTATGGTCTGGTTAAGTTTGGTTATGTTACTAATCTATCTACAAAATCTAATAACTTTAAACGAGCAATTCTTGTATATATGAGAATATACATAATCTGAATCTCGGAAACAGCTCCAACGATTTTCATGAAATTTAGTACGCATGGGGTTTCGGGGGTGATAAGTCGATCTATCTAGATTTTATTTTAAGAAATGTTAATTAATCCATACTTTCAAGCAATAAAATGTTTGTCTAATAGGCCCGTTTTGACACTTATCTATGTGGCGAAATTAGGGATGGGAACAAAAGAAGTTGTGAATTGTGAATCGATTATCACACAACAATACCGTGCAAAGCTCGGTTTCCAGGTACTAATAATATATACGTAATAATCCCAAGATTAAGCTGCCATTACAAAAGGGGAGGACGGTAGCTTCTGTAACCAAAATATTCTGAAATAAATGTTACATGCTTAATGTTAGTAAATAATCATTGTTCTTATCCCGGCTTGGGAATATTTGTGTAAGTGAAAATAAAAATACGCAGCGTTGGTAGGCAACCGTCCGACAACCTGGCGAAGGTCACGAGAAGCTGCTGGATGCAGGCGACACGGGACCGGTTGTTGTGGAGGATCTTGGAGGAGGCCTGAGGCTGAGACGATGATGATAATGATGAAAATGAAAATTACATTTCTCCATATACTTAATTTAAAACGAGCTATTCTAATATCATCATAATGACCAAAAAGTATATATACTGGTAGTCAGTAATTTTATCAATAAAAGATTATATTTGTCAGAATAAAAACTTATTCCTTATACTTTATAACATAGGTGGTATGTAAACTTCTGTTAAATAAAGTGGATGCTACTTAAAGAGTAAATTATCCAATCACAAATAATGAACGTGGTGTAACATTATCGTGTTGCGGAAATATTCAAGTTCATTTTATAAGACCTGACCTGGCAAACGTCGTTTTGCCATATAAATTATTTCTAGTGCATATTTTAATAAAAACAGATGTTGGTTGTAGAAGGACGAAAGTTAAATTAAAGACTATTGATATTTGTTTTAGGTCATGTTTAGTCTATTTATTAATACACGCGAATGTAATCTCCTTTTATTTTAAAACATGTAGCCTACTAAAACATGTCATATTCAAAACACTTAAGTGTTTAAATGTAGAAGTAATGTAAAAAGCTCATTTTATAAAGAAGTATGTAAAAATTTCAAAATTGTTTAAAAGTGGCTACATTAAATTTAATCATTATATTATATATCTATATATATATATAAATCACATTCTTAGTCTCTGTGTATCTACCTCGTTTTTGCTTTGCATCGCCCTGATGTCCACTGTCCGTTTTTATCACTTTTATGTGTATAAAGTATAAATAAATAAGTAAATAAACTGTAGCGAGACCCCCTTATTTAGAAACGTAATCTTGTGACCACGAATTGCTTAAGCGTCGAATTAAGAAAACTTCAGAAGTCTTATACCAGTTATGAGACAATAGTTTTAAAAGGAATAATTTGTCTACTATTGGTGCTTTTATTCAAATTTCAGCTGGTAACTGCCCTCTTCCGTCCAAGGTGTATGGCTGCAGCCCCAAATGCCTTCAGGATTACGATTGTAAGAACGGCAAAGTGTGCTGTTCCAACGCTTGCAATGCTAAATCATGCTCGGAGCCTGCTGCCTATGGTGGTGGCACTGGATCTAGTGGAAGCAAATATCAAAGTAAGTTGAAATTTTTTGAATAGGTAGTGTTTCTGATTATATAAATGCTTGGCAGTTGGGGTCTTAACCCCCGTACCTCAGAGAGTACGTAAAGCTTTCGGCCGTGCACCTGATCTCTACCCCGGTCGGATAAATGTCCCATCAAATTAGACGAGGTGAAATTGAGGGTGAGAGAACAGAGAGTATACCTGTGTTTGTGCATTACACCGAGAGTACACCTGTGCACTATAATATCCGCTGCGACTGTGACTGATTCTGGTAGAAGGGACTCGAAGAGCTGCAACGTACTTGTGCCCCTTGTGTTGCAAGTGTTCATGAGTGAAGGAAGCCACTTACCATCAGGTGACATGTCTGGTTATTTGCTCCTCATTAATATGGCTCATTAAAATGGCCATAAGAAAATTGTTTTTCTTTTAAATATTAGCTGCAAAAATGACTACTCTGCCTAACGTAAAGCATGAGTAAGATCCAAAAGTGGTGATCACCATTCTCATACGGATATCTTAGCATAGTGTTCACCATCACGTTTCACGCCTCACTTAAAAGATCCGGAATCGCAATGGAAAGGTAACACGTGCGCTGGTAGTGAATTTCAGGTTTTAATTGATTGACACTGAAAGGGAGAGCCAAATCATTTAATTTGATAACGTAGGTCTACCGCGCTAAAACAGTGACTTCCAAAGCCAGCACGTGTTTTCCTATAGGAGGAGGGATGGGCAATTTCTTCCTCTGCGTGTTGTCCTTACAAATAACATATGGATCTGTCAGTATAGGCTTGTAGATGTTATAGATAAATAATTGACTGCATCGATGACGTCATAGTTTAAACAGTCACCACACCGCTTCTCATTTGCTTACGAGTATATTTTATGTCTGAGTATTGTGTGTAAAATGACGAGACAAAATTTTATGTGAGGATTTGTATAATCCATAAATTGTTGTTCCGAGTTAGAGAGTTCTTTGTAAAGTCCCTCCCCCCATCACAGAAGTTGCCTTTTTAAAGAAAGAAAATATTATTTACTGAAAGAAATAGAGGACTTGACATATTAAAGGGTACATAATTGATTTTTCCAGCTGGCACTGGAGTATACTGTGACAACGTGAAGTGCAACGCTTACGAAGTATGCAAACAGGATCCGTCCACCAAACGCATGAAGTGTAGCAGGCCTTGAAGGGACTACCAAACACTACAATGAACACATATTAACATTTTTATATTTAATATGTAATTATACGTTCTCATTGTATTATTATTAAAGTATACTTCTAAATTTTGAATTTTATTCAAAACTAGTTGACTCGCGCAACCTCGTCTGCGTCTCCTATTGCCCATAACGTTACGTTATACAGCGTGAATAAATTTGTTCAACATAAAAAAGTTATAGTGAATCATCCTTAAAATATACTGATGCGGATTTTTAATAGAACTTTTTATTTATTCATTTTTTTCTTTTTATTGTATACATAAACAAAACAAAAGAAGAAATGAGTTATATAATATATAAATGTAACAATGGGCGGTCTTATCGCTCACGGCGACTTCTTCCAGCCAACTTTAACTCATTACTTCCCAACCATAGAAAAATTTTGAATTTTCTGTTCAAATTACAAAATATATTTGTCAATACAATAAGAAAAAATTATGAGAAACAAAAAACTAAAATTTATTTAGTCTAGGGTCTGAATAAGCTTGTCTTATATGTATGACAGTGGATCATACGTTAAGAAAAAAAAAATTATTACGACTTTATTGGTTATTTCACGTTTAGTAAGGGTTTCCCAACAAATTTAGGTAATTTGAAATTTATAATTACTTTTATTTATATAGCTATAATTAGCAATATAATTAGCGTAAGAAACAAATATTTTTGGATCATCATCATCATCAACGGCCTTTTACAGTCTTCTGCTGGACATAGGCCTCTCCTTAGCAAGGAAACACTCCTTTGGCCTACTATACCACGCTGGCCAAACGGGTTGAAACAGGGTTTGTTTCAAGTTTGGGGTGCTGGGCTAGAAAACCTCTACGTGGTGCACCCTGGTAACGTTGGCATCACAGCCAACGGCTAATATTCTAGCGCCAAGAGGAGGCCGTTCTCTTCGGCCATTCAGTCAAGGCTTGGTCCAACAGAGCGAGCGTGTTTGTCGGATCCTCTGTTGGCTCTTCGCTCTTCGGAGCAATGAGGTGGAAATCCGCCTTCAGCAGTGGAAAAGAAGAACGGGCTCGGTGTGTATTTACACTGCCACCGAGCAGGCACCAGGAGATGTTGTCTCCCTGCCACCGTCGGCATGTCGTAGTCCCGAAAGTAATGTTGTGGTTATGTCTCGCGACTTCTATCGGGGACGAGGGTCTTGGCTTAATCGCCCGGACTGTGAGGAAGAAAACCTCTATAAAACTTACCCGCATTAAGTGCGATAGCTGTTTTGACTGCAGCGGACTTTATTTCCGCTGCGGTCGACCGGGGCACAAGGCGGTAGAATGCTCTGCTACCCCTCACTGCCCAGCGTGTTCGGCGGGTAACAAGTCCACCAATCACCAGATTGGGCAGGGCTGCTGCAAGTCTTCGCAGTTCTCGTCAGACATCAGGGGCTAGCTAATCGACCCAGGCTGCCTCCAACGTCGTTCATGAGTCGATGTCGTCGCCCATGGAGGAGGTTGTAGAGACGCTCCAGTAATGGACTAAGTCTCCAACCTTCTTGTCCAGACGAACCTGTGCCGCAGCGCAGGATCTCTTCCTACAAACCATGGCTCAGTGGTCGATCAGTGTGGCCGTAGCCACAGCGGCACATTCCCCGCTCTTGTCGCTAAGAGACAAAGGCACTGGATATGTTGCTGCTGAGTGGGGGGGGATCACCGTATACGGTGTGTACTTCTCCCTTAACCGGAGTTTGAGCGACTTTGAGGCTTTCTTCAATAGCTTAGAGACCTCGATGCGGTGACTAACGTCTGGGCACGTCCTTGTCCTGGGGGACTTCAACGCAAAGTCGGGGCGAGGCCGTAGAGGAATGGGCGGCTTCAGTGGGCCTCTGTTTATTGAACAGAAGCTCTACCAACACGTGCGTGCGACAGGAGGGGGGGTGGATAATGGACCTTTCGTTCGCTACCCCTGCCCTCGCCGCACGAGTAAGGAACTGGCCTGTCCTGGAAGAGGTTGAGACGCTCTCGGATCACGTCTACATCCGATTTGAGCTCTCTCGGATCCAGGACTCCAGTGGTCTGGACTCAGGGGTCAAGCGGCGCGACCTTCGTCTCGCTTTCCGCGGTGGGCCATTTCGAAGCTGAATAGGGACCTACTAGAGGAGGCGGCCATTATTCACTCTTGGCTGTCTCCGCAGGCCCCAACTGAGGAGGTCGACGTGGGGGCTGGTCGCTTTGGTGATGCGATTACGCAGATCTGAGATGCGGCCATGCCCCGCATCCGTGGTCATCGGCCTCCACGGAAGGAGGTTTACTGGTGGTCCCGGGAGTTGCCGGATCTCCGTGTGGCTTGTATTCGTGCCCGAAGGTCCTACACCCGCAGTCGCCGGCGTCACCGCGATGACGGCGAGGAGGACCAGCTTCATGAGGAGTACCGAGAGGCGCGGAAAACTCTGAAGCTGGCCATTAGCCACGCCAAAGAAGTGAAGAGGAAGGAGATGCTGGAGAGTCTCAATCGTGACCCCTGGGGTTTCCCTTATCGTGTGGCGCGACAAAAGCTCCGTACGTCGGCCCCCCCCCTTACAGAGACACTCCAGCCCAGCTTCCTGCAGGAAGTGGTCGAGGGGCTTTTCCCACAGCGTGTGGAGCACACAACCCCGTCGATGGCCTTGTTGGTCAGAGACAACGGGGTTGAGAACGAGGATAATGTTCCACCCGTTAGGGAATCGGAAATAAGGGCGGTTGTTCTAAGGATTCGCTCCAAGAATACCGCCTCTGGGCCAGATGGGATACCTGCCCGTGTCGAACCCTTGACCACATGTCGGGTCGCCTCAGGGAGGTCCTGGACGCCAGCTTGGTGTCCAGACGCTTTCCTAAGGGCTGGAAGAGCGGGCAGTTGGTCCTGTTACAGAAACTGCGACGGCCTGCCAATTCGGTCGTGGCCTATAGGCCCATTGTGTTGCTGGACGAGGTGGGTAAATTGTTTGAGAGGATACTCTCTGACCGCATCATCCGGCACCTCTGTAAGGTGGGCCCCGATCTGTCGGACGCCCAATACGGGTTTCGAACGGGGCGTTCGACGATCGATGCCGTGTTATGCCTGGGGGCCGTGACCGAAAAGGCGGTGAGCTGTGGCGGCGTGCTGTTGGCGGTGTCGTTGGACATTGCCAACGCATTCAATAGTCTACCATTTAGCTGCATCAGGGACTCCACTACCACGGGGTGCCAGAGTACCTGAGGCAGCTTGTGGTAGACTATCTATAGGAGCGTACCGTCATGTACGAGGACCGAGACGGTGTTCTGAGGCGGCGGCTCATGTCGTGCGGTGTTCCACAGGGGTCTGTCCTCGGACCACTCCTGTGGAATATGGGATATGACTGGGCCCTTCGAGGTCGTCTGCCCCCCGGCCTGGGCGTAATGTGTTACGTAGATGACACATTGGTCACGGCCCGGGGAACGAACTTTCAAGAGGCGGCGCGCCTGGCTACCACGGGTGTCTCTCTGGTGGTCATACGTATTGAGGCGCTGGGTTTGCGGGTGGCCCTAAACAAGACGGAGGCCCTTTTGTTCCATAGACCCCGTTGTGGTCCACCCTCCGGCGCTTCCATCGTAGTCAATTCGGTCCTCGTACTGGTTCAGGCCCAGATGAAGTATCTGGGCCTGATCCTCGTTGGCAGGTGGCTCTTTGACGAGCACTTCTGACAGCTTTCTCCAAAGCTGGTCGACGCTGCTTCTGCCCTTGGGCGACTTTTGCCCAATTTGGGTGGAGCCAGCGTTGCGACGAGACGGCTATACACGGGTATTGTCCGGTCAATGACGCTGTATGGTGCACCAGTGTGGTCGGCGGCTCTGACCCCCCAAAATAGAGCTCGCCTCTGGCGCCCTAAGCGGATATTGGCGGTTAGAGCCATACGCGGTTACCGCACAGTATGGACGGAGGCGGCATGCGCCTTGGCCGGAACTCCCCCGTGGGATTTGGAGGCGGAAGTGCTCGCCGAAGTTTATCGGCGAACGGCTGACTTCCGGGCGGGTAGCGGCATACGGCCCCCGCCCGAAGAGATGCCGCCACGCGAGTGGCGAGAGGCCGCTCGTCGAACCACGATGGCTCGTTGGTCGTCCCGGCTGGAGGCTTTGCCGCCGTGGAGGCTCTCCAGCCGGTCATCGCCGAGTGGGCAGAGCGACAGCACGGGACCCTTTCCTTCCGACTGACGCAGATTCTTTCCGGGTACGGTTGCTTCGGGAAGTATCTGCACTCGGTCACCAGGAGGGAATTGAGTCCCGCCTGTCACCACTACGACTGCAGTGAGGAAGTGGCTCAGCACATGCTGGCGGTGTTCCGCAGCGTGGGGTCCTCACTGCAGTTCCAATTCGCCGCCGGCGAAACGGGCGGCGGAGGCGCGCGTACCAGCAACTCATGCCGCCTTGAGTGTGGCCGCCGTAGATGGTGCCCACGGTAGCGGGTAGGCGCTAGAAGGGATCTGATATCGTAATAGCAGCTGTTCCCGGATCCCTCCTATGTCAGGCGCAGAGTGGCACACCGTGTGGTTTTAGTCAGTCCGATTCCGACACACCACCCCGCCGTAAGCCCCGGTGGGGTGACGGCCCGAGGGGATCTCCACACGTTAAAAAAAAGGGTCTGATGCAGAAGGCAGTCCTTCTTGAGACGGCCCGTATTGTGAGGAGGTTCCTGTCTTTCGAGCCCTAACTACTGATGTTTCGGTCCCTGTACCCGATGTCGGTGGTCAATTATTTTTTATAGTTTATAGGGGAAGGTGGGGACCCTTCGTACGGTTTCTACATTTTATTTTTTAGTTTTTTTAGTTTTTCATGAAGCAATCGCCTGACAGCTTAAATTTATAGTCTAACTATCTGAGATTCATATAAAAAAATGACAGATGATTTCATCTGATGTTTCAACCATAACTATGATTTGAACTAAATCTGGAATATATACAAATCTGCCCCAACAACGGGGCACCTATATACGGTGTTGGGGGTACCTTCGTACGCTGTGGGGTAGTTCCGTACATGCGATTAAAATGACACATATAAATCAAAATTCTTTTATTAGCAATGAAATTAAACACAAAAATAAAGATTTAACTTCTATTAAACAAAAATAAAATACTTTTTTTATAGTCAACAAAAATTACATAGCTTTTCTGTGTAAAACAAAACTTTAAGTTTTTTCTTAAAATTAACCATAATTAAATTACTCCCCTCTAACCATTAAATATAAAATTGCTTCATTTTCTACGTAAATTAGTTAACTTAAATTTAGAATCACATTTTTCAATCTTTGGTGCGGATTAGCACTGCTAAAAGTTGTTGTTAATTAACAAGATAATAAAAACTATTGAACAGTAAAATTAGAAAAATTTACTGAAAAAGTGAAAAGTTTTGATGTTCTAGAAGTACAAACTGTTGGAGGCTTAGGTTCAGGAAGAATCATTTCAACATCAGTTATATAAACAGTATGAATATCTTCAACATTAGGGAAAACAAACGTCCACGAACAGCCTGGCTTCTTTCTTAGATACGATACTTTATATTCAGTCTGACTATAGTGGCCGATAACTTTTCCAACATAGTAAATAATATTTTTTTTCTTAGGGAACCTCACTAAAATAAACGAACCGTCTTTAATATTTTCTGATATTACAACAACTGTCAATTGGCTTCTGTTCATTTCAAAATTTTCATGCTCGGTTTCATCTTCATCTGTGATAGAAGTTGAACTCTCTTGAAAGCTTATATCAGATTCATCACAATCAGACTCATCACTTTCTTTGTTTTTAGCTTTCTTGTTCTTCGTTTTTAAATTAAAATCAGCTAAACTACGTTTTATTTATCTTGCCCTCGCCCTTCTTTCCTGTTCTAGGTTTTTCAGTTGCTTTTCATTGTGTTTCTCTTCAATTAGCTTTTTTTCAGGTGTGTCAGTATAAATACGTGATTTTCCTGGTCCTCGTCCTTTTTTTGTTTTATTACTTCTTACAACAGTCGGATAGGGTCGAATTGCCTCTGGTGTCAAAACTGTATTCAAAGGAGCTGCTATTTGATGGATTGGTGAATTGTTCAAAGCATCTGGTTCACAAGCATCTAAATTAAACCTTTGTAGTTCATCATCATAAGTTGTTATCAAAGCTTGTTCTGTAGATTCTCGCGGAACCTCCAAGAAATCCTGTGTTCCAGAATTAGAGAGTTGGCAGATATTAGAGACAATTGGCTGCAGAGTAGGTGCAGACAAATCTTCAACGACGTTTTGAGTAGGAGGCATATGTTCTAAGTTACCGGATGTATACACCTCAGTTAGAGCAATATCTTCGTCACTAAAGGTTAATTCATTAAGAGGCCATATTCCGGGTTTGTTAAACCCGCTTGAGATATTTTTTGCTGTTAATGGCTCGAAAAATGCAATTTTCACAAGCTTTGGAATATTGTAAATTATCAATGCTTTACCTGGGTTCAATATATGCCAATTATTGAAAGCAATTTTCAACTTTGATTTAAATGGTCCAAAGACTCCCACATCAAGTGGTTGTAGGCGATGAGAGGTATGTGGTTGAAAAGATAGGTAAATTATGCCATTTTCTTTGGCGTAGTTAATGGCTTCAAGAGAAACATGGCTTTCGTGGTTGTCACACAACAATAATATGGGGTTATCTTTTGTGCAGAGTGTGTGCTTCTGGATATGTTTTAAAACAGAGACGAATATATCGCTATTTATCCAGCCACTTTTATTTGCAGCGCCGAGACTTTCTTCGGGTGCTCCTTCGAGAAAATTATCTTTGTAATGAACGCGTGGAAACACGAAAAGTGGAGGAATGGTATTTCCACTGGCAGATATAATGCCACCAAAAGTAACGAGCTCACCTCTTTCAGCTGATACAATTTGTCCGACTTGTTTTTGATATCTTGGAGCCAAGACTTTGGGAGTATCTAGAACAGTAGATACACCTGATTCGTCGAAATTGTAGATTCTGTCAGCAGTTAATGGATGTCGCTCCAACACTGTCTTCAAGTTGGTATAAAACTCGGTAATCGTAGTTTTGTAAATGCAAAAGATCTGGCAGCGCTTGTATTTTCGGGTTTGCGTAAACTGAGTTCCGGGTTTCTTCTGCGAAAACCATACATCCATTCTTTACCAGCCATCATATTTTCTTACCACTTTGCTGGATATTTCAAACACAAAGATTTGGCATACTCATATGCTAGTTTTCTTGTTTGAATCGTCGTAAGTCCATAATGCATCTTACAACATTTGATAATATAATCATTTAGCAGTTTTTCTTCTTCCATAGAAAATACTTGGAAAGTTGTATATTTAGAGTCAAATGTACGGTTTCTAGACACTTCAGCATCATTCCTATTTTTGTATTTTTTTACTCGGCTTTCTAATGTCGACAATTTCAAATTGTACTTGTCCGCAGCTTTTCTATATGACAATACTCCTTGCATAACATCCTGTATTGCTGACTGCATGGATTCTTCATCCACAGCTTGTCTACTTGTATTTTTTGCTTTATAAGTCCACACCAAGTTTCTGTGAAAAAATAATAAGAAATAGATATTAAAATATACTTACACCAACACCGACGATAGCAAAACACACGACAAAAATAATGCAAAAATTAGCAATTACCACACTAACACACTAAATCCTACATACCTACCAGTTGGGGCACATTCGTACGCGTTCAAATGTGCCCCATCTAGTTCTGTCCGAAAGTACCCCTACTAAATAACAACACTTACTAACTAAATAACAACAAAATATAACCTCTTTAAATATTAAAAGGAAAACGTCATAAATTAAGTATTGAAAACGTATCTTAAGTATAATTTGCTACTTACTGATAGAATACTCTACACGAAAACTTATTTTATCTATGGTAACAATAGACAAAAGCATTGATCAAAAAATTACTTACCGAGCGCGGAAACACGTTCGTTCCTGTCACTTCACTCTTACCAGTGCGAATGGCGTGAAACTACGTTGACGTTAAGTTGGTACCTACCTCGACTCACGCACCCATACGAAAGCAAGACCGTACGTTGTTTCGTTCAAGTTTTATTTTGACTGTATGAATGTGCCCCGCGTACGAAGGGTAACGATCTTCTCCTATATTTAAAACTGAAATGAATATATGTATATAATGAAACAAAGAAAATAAGAGTAATAAATAATAATAATATTGTTTTTATGATAAAATAATTAAATCATATCTAAGTCAAATATTTGTTTATTAAAAATGGCTTACAAAAAAAATAAAGAAATACGACAGTAAAGCTAAAGGTGAAAACACTAGTCCAGCTGTTCCTCCGGGAATGGATGTTTCGTTAGCACTTGGTACAACGGCACCTTCCGTTCGCTTTACGGTCAGCTGTTCAGTGGTAGTATTGAAATTGAATTGACTTCTTCCCCGATAACATTTAAAGAGCCTGGGTTTAAAACTAGGTTTGGAGTTGTTATTTTTGAACGGTGGAGCAGGAATGTCAGAGTCTCCTGATCCTTCCGTGATGTCAGCGGTCCCATCATCGTTTGTGGCTAACTGAGATGTAAATTAAACACGTATCAGTTTCTCTTCATTTAACAGTAAAAAGATGGAACTGGCTGAAGTAAGTTGATTACGACAAGTATTTAATTTGAAAGATTTTTTAACTTCTAGATTTGTTATTGTCTAATGTTAAGCTAGGCTAACTCCTTAACCAGAAGTCGTGAGTATCGATTCCCTCCCAGTACACATGCTGTAAGACGAACGCGATTCTAGACATACCAGTAACTACTACATACTCTAACTTGTAAGAGTGTACTTTACAGAAGAGGTGTAGGCAAAGACGTGTCAACTTTCATATTAATTTAAATACTGTTTGAAATTAATATAAAAGTAATAATATTTATTTTATTCACTATAATTTCTCATATTCGTTTTCCTTAATTATTTATATTTTTCAGTTTAGCATAAATTACCGTATATGCGTGTAGTTCCATGTTAAAATTTTATCTACCTACTGTACAGGGCTATCAATATATAACAGTTACGAGAAAACCCAGTGCTAATAATGTATTAAATATAACCTTATAAGGCATCTACACGTGTTAACAAAATACATCATTGTAAATTATTGTGCTAGGTATGGAGTTACACTAGGGGCGGCGCGCCCGGCCACCACGGGTGTCTCTTTGGTGGTCGGGCGTGTTGAGGCGCTGGGTTTACGGGTGGCCCTGGACTAGACAGAGGCACTTTTTTTCTATGAACCCTGTCGTGGACAACCCTCTGGCGCTCCAACGTAGTCAATTCGGTCCTCGTACCGGTTCAAGCCCAGATGAAGTATCTGGGCCTGATCTTCGGGGGCAGGTGGCTCTTCGACGAGCACTTCCGACAGCTTTCTGCAAACCTGGGTGGCACTGCTTCTGCCCTTGGGTGACTTTTGCCCAATTTGGGTGGAGCCAGCGTCACGACGAGACGGCTATACACGGGGGTTGTCCGGTCAATGGCGCTGTATGGTGCACCGGTGTGGGCGGCGGCTCTGACCGCCCAGAATAGGACTCACCTCTGGCACCCTCAGAGGATATTGGCGGTTAGAGCCTACGTGGTTACCGCACCATGTAGACAGAGGCGGCGTGCGCCTTGACCGGAACTCTCCTGTGAGATTTGGAGGAGGAAGTGCTCGCTGAAGTTTTCCGGGCGCGGCTGATCGGGAAGTACCTGTACTCGGTCACCAGGAGGGAATTGAGTCCCGCCTGTCATCACTGCGGCTGCAGTGAGGACTCTGCTCAGCACACGTTAGCGGTTTGTTCTGCCTGGGTGGCGCAGCGTGGGGTCCTCACTGCAGTTATTGGAGGAGGTCTCTCACTACCGGCCGTTATACAGTCCATGGCCGGTAGCGACAGTTGTTTTACCGCAGTTGCAGCCTTCTGCGAAGGCGTAATTTCGCGGAAGGAGGCGGCGGAAAAGGCTTGGGAGGACGACCTACCTCCACTCGGACTTAATTCGCCGCCGGTAAACCGGGCGGCGGAGGCGCGCATACCAGTGCCTCATGCCACCTTGAGTGTGGCGCGGGTGGACGGGACGGGTTTTCCCCTCCGTACGGTATAGTGGCCAGCCGCGAGGAGGCGACGTGCGCGTGTGCCGTACGTCGCCTAAATAGAGAGTTTATCTGCAGGTGGTGCCCGCGTTAGCGGGCAGGCGATAGAAGAGATCTGGATGTCGTAATAACAGGTGTTCCCGATCCCTCCTATGTCAGGCGCAGAGTGGCACACCGTGTGGTTTTGGTCGGTCCGATTCTGACACACCACCTCGCCGTAAACCCCGGTGAGGTGACGGTCCGATGGAGTTTCCACACGTTAAAAAAAAAAAGAGGTGTCAAGGGATTTCACTGCGTCCTTAACACGTATGCATAATTATGCATGCACGAGAGTGCTACAACACACACGTTAGGGTGTCCCTTAAATTTCAAGTTCGATATTTTTTTACGCATACCTTCTTAAAAGTTTCGTAATAACCCTATATTGTCTAGAAAAAAATATTAGTTCGATATATAAACGATAACCCGTGCCGACTTGCTATTTAAACTTGTCGATACAAGTTGCTTAAGTACTGCCCAGTGACCTGTTACGACATGTTTTATTTGCCATTTCGTACGTGATTTTTGAGACTATTAGTGCTTCATTGTTTAGTGCGTAAACATGTCGGTGGAATTACGGAGTGATAAACAAAATATTTTTCTTATCGGATTGACTAGCTACCAAATAAATGGTGCAAAATTACCATCTAATCGACAAGTTCTCTCAGTCCTATTTTACAATATTCGTGAGGTTAAATTGACTGTTAGTGAAAGTGCAAATCTTGTGATTAGGGAGTGCATCATATATTGGGAAAAAGCAAGAATTCCAACAAGGGCATTTCCTAACTGCGTGAAGAAACTTATTGATTTATATCATGTTTGGAGAGAGTTGCAAAAAATTTTTAAGAAAACTCAGATTACGTTTAAGAGTCGTGAGAACAATTTTATAATTAATCTTGATAATTTGTTTGATATTGCACATGCTGATGCTTTTGAGAGAATGAAAATAGAGGAAGATAAATTATTTTTAATGAAACAGAGAGAGCCAGGTCGACCGGGATGCTTAGGTGGTGTAGATAAAAATTGGCGGAAAAAAAACAAAGATCTAGACAACGACGATTGGAAGAAGAGGAAAGGATTGTAAGACAAAGAGAATCACTAGCTGTTGCATCTACTTCCACCACAAATAACTTAGACAGTGTAGAAGATTCAGACGAAGAACAGATATTGAATTCTGAACTCAGCTTGCCGGACGTTCCCTGCCATGAATAAAGTTCAAAAAGAGGTAGAAAGAATCTTATAACACCTAAACTAGTTGCAGGTTTAGATCGATGCCAGTTAAGCATTAGAGATACCGTTTACATTCTTAATGCGGTGGTCGAAGCGCTTGGTCTGAGCAGCGATGATTTCTGTATTAACAAATCCTCGATTCAGCGAATTCGTACTGAAACTAGAAAATCAAGGGCAGAAGCAATAAAATCTAACTTCCAAAACAATATACCCAACATAGTCACAGTCCATTGGGATGGAAAACTATTACCGGGGTTGGATGTACGGAGTTCAAAAAAAGAACGCTTGCAAGTTATAGCTTCATTTGACGATAGAGAGCAGCTTCTTGCAGTGCCGAAACTAGAAAGTTCTTCTGGAAAACATCAAGCGAAGGCTGTATCAGCAGCTCTCTTTGACTGGAACCTTTATGATAAAGTGCAAATAATGTGCTGCGACACAACAGCTTCCAATGTGGGCCGTTTCAATGGAGCTTGTGCTATTTTGGAGCAAACTTTAGGAAGAGAATTGTTGCTTTTCGCCTGTCGTCATCATGTTTATGAATTGGTCCTAAAAGCTGTCTTTGAAACCAAGATTAAGCAAATTACTAGTAGCCCAGATATTCCGATGTTCAAAAAGTTCCAAGAAAATTGGAAAAACATTGCACACACACAAAGCACTGGCTGATTTCGTATCGGAAAAGAGCAAACAATTTTTATCACGACTGCAGATCGACGACAGTTTTCTAAAGGAAGATGTATCTTCTTGGAATAACAGTGCTGCTTTTCTGGAGGCTAAAAGAAGAATAAGTTATTTGAGAGTTGTAAATGATACTGCTGAAAGGGCTGTTAAATTAATGCAAGATTTTAATGGACTTATCACGGCTGAAGAAGAACAAAAACACTTCTTGCTGCGCTGTGTCCAGGAACATCTAAAATTGTATCCAGACTGTAAAAAAACTACTCTAAAAAGAAGTTACCCTGAATGATTCTTATTTCTTTATGTTTTTAATTAAAGATTAATGTTCATCTAATTTATTATTTAATTTCATTCACTTAATTCATTGCATTTATAGTGAAATTATAGCAGACTGAAATTTTAGGACAAAACACGTTTTTTACTAAACTTTGAAGCTCGGTCGGCACTGGTTGCAATTATGCTAGATTGATAAAATTTTATATTTAAGTATCTTATAGCATTAGTAAAAATTATAGAGGGTATGCATTTCGAAATTCGAAAAAAAAATTTTTTTTGTCGTATAAGGGACACCCTAACACACGTACCTTATAAAGTTATTAAATTAAAGTAAGTATTTGTACTTATTTCAGGAAAGTCTAAACTAAATGTCTCGCAGACTAGCAGAGCAACTACCAACAGAAACTTGAGTCCTGAAATCACAGGACATAGTAACCTCAAATCAGGTAAAAGTAGATACAGTATTTGGTAACGTAAATCATGCAGATCACTTTGTATGGGCCCCTGTCCTGGACGTAGACAGTTTGTTATTGAAATACCAATATTATCATCCAGTGGCCTATACCCAATAACAAATTTAGTTTTACTTTTAGTTAAAACAGAAAATGCACACATGTATACAAAAAGTCAAAACTGTTGTACGAACGAGCGCGCGTAAAGCGAATGACAGGCGCATGCCGGAAATATAGGTTTGCATTAGTCAAGTATTGCTAGGATAGAAAAAAAAATTCCTTACACAGGTACTCATTATTTTATTTTACAATCGATATATTTTTTACGTTTCTCAAATAAAAAATAAAGGGTTTTAAAGAAGAGTATGTAATGTACTTTTCTAGTTTGAAACATTTTCATAAATTGTTACATTTCTTGCCCTAGAATAGTTTTTGCTACTGTATTAGATTATTTATTTACGTGGCAACACGAACGACTTGTATTACCGGTAAGTAAATATAAACCTTATGAAAATAACTTACAATAAATATTATATTGATACTTGTCTTGTGATCATAATTTATTAAAAAATATTTATAATTTATATTAGTAATAAGTCGGCTGTCCACGTTTAGCCCAAGATTGATCGATGTCCTTTCTGTATTATAATTAGAATTATGTACCTATGCAGGTACATCATCCCAATCATTATAACTCATTATAACTATAAAATTATGACAATATACCAACATAGAAAAGACCAGATAAAATAGTAAGACCAATTTAGAGATTCAAGAGTTTAGAGCAATAATAAAACAGTAAGGTTGGGTATTGTATGTTATACACAGCATAGATTGTTTAAAAGAAAATAAAATACTAGACGTTATTGAAGTTTTGTAAATAGAATATTATCGGATTTATAGAGTTCTAACTACTTACCCATAATAATTGCCACGTATGTCAGTAAGGACTAGGGCTTAACACGCTCTCGGAGGCACGGAGGAGTCTAAATATGCTAGAAACTATAGACTGACCTGAATATGAGCTTTAACTGTTCAACATTCAAACCAATTCCGTTGTCCCTCAGTCACGAGTCACAAAAGCCTTTAAAACGACTATCAAAATTACTGCACGATTCGCCTACTGGTTTAAGCGCCACACCACTCATTACTGCGCTGAGTGTTGTGGGTTCAAATCCTACATGGGACACTTTGTGTGATCCAAAAATTGCTGTTCTGAGTCTGAGTGTTCTTTATGTCCGTTTCTTGTATGTTTGTAAAGTCCCCGGCGACACAGGATTTATTCATAATTCCTAATGCGGGCGTCGTCTTTTTAAACAAAAAAAAATTTGCAAACTAGACCACGCTTGTGAGACGAATTTATATCAGGTTTATTGAAATTTTTCCCTCTGTTTGCAGTGCTGTTATTCTACGTAATTTGCTCCCTTGGACTGTCCTTACGACACCCACGGGATGAATAGGGGTGATGACAGTTTGTATTCTTAATTCGTCACTACTCAAAGTTTCAGTTTCATTTGGATCACTTTATCATAATGGACTTGGGTTTGTTCTGCTATAGTCAAAGGTTCTGCTACGTCCAACGTGATTCGAGATGCAATCTCATTTCGAAGACTATTATTATATTTTCGATCGACTAGAGATTCATTGTTGCCATAAAGCTTTTGTCTATGCTTACTTATTACAGTCACCGTTAGAGTTGTACAATTGGAAAGTACGCAAAGTTGTAGGTACAACCACATGAACAAAATGTCATTATAAATTTACGAAACACGAACGTACATTCACTATTTGTTTACAGGTTCACTTGAAAATGGCTTGTGTTTTTATTGGATTCCTGATGATTTCAGATATTGACATCACGATAACAGGCAACGCTACTAATATTTAAAGAAATGTTTTCTAAATTTTGAAAAACAATGTCATTTTTACAGTTTTGGATAAATGATTTAAATGTTTGAAGAATATCTTACCCATGGTTTTATTCTGAACTGCTAAACGTTTGGTAACAGACTGAAAACTGATACATTTCCTCGCATTGTAATTTTATAAAGAATTGGTGACGCAGTTTAATCTGTTGTGTATGCAAGGAAATATTGGTGAAATATAATAATTATATGAATTTATTTCGGCTTTGATTTCTAATATACAGCAAACAATTGTGTTGTGGTTGAAGAAGAATATGTATGTATGTGTTCATTTAAAGTAATTCATTATAAGATAAGTGTATGTGGACCAACGGACAGACGCATGGACTGGACGAAACTATAAGGGTTCATTTCTGTCATTTTAGTTACGAAACCCTAAAAAATTAAGAGTCTTATTTTTAGAAGTAGACTGTGATAGAGTGATTATGAATTAATACATACATCTTCTTCTTCTTCTGGGCCAAAAACGTCCACTGCTGGACATATGCCTTCCCCAAGGTTCTCCACAACAGCCGCTCCCGTGCCGCCCGCATCCAACAGTTTCCCACGACCTTCATCCCTACATTGTGGAGGGCCTACCAACGCTGCGTTTCCCAGTACGCGGTCGCCACTCCAGAACTTTATAGCCCCATCGGCTGTCGTTTCTGTGCGTAATGTGCCCCGCCCACTGCCACTTAAGTTTAAAAATTTTACTGGCAATATTGATGACATTGGTTTGTCTGTGGATCTCCTCATTCCTGATTCGATCACACAAAGAACATACATACACATATCTACTTAGTCTGGCCATAAATACTGTTACACTTAATTATAAAAAAATATTACATTTGAATTTCGAATCTGTCATTTTTATACGATTGTTCATTGTGTTTTCTCATTTTGGCGCCAATACATTGTAAAATATTTTGCGATATTAAAATGGTGTGGGGTGATAAAGAGAACCGAATCGCTGTGATAGCATTACACAAAGTAGGTATGGAGCCAAATGCAATTTTTAAAACTCTCCATACACTTGGTATTAGTAAAATGTTTGTGTACCGGGCTATTAATAGGTACAATGAGACCTCCTCTGTTTGTGACAGAAAAAGATCTGGCCGTCCACGTAGTGTTCGTACGAAAAAGGTGGTCAAAGCAGTAAGGGAAAGAATTCGAAGAAATCCTGTCCGAAAGCAAAAGATTTTATCTCGGGAAATGAAGATAGCACCTAGAACCATGTCGCGTATTTTAAAAGATGACTTAGGACTTGCAGCCTATAAGAGACGCACTGGCCATTTCTTAACTGATAATTTAAAGAAGAATAGGGTGGTAAAATCGAAACAACTACTGAAGCGGTACGCAAAGGGAGGTCACAGAAAAATTTTGTTTACGGATGAGAAAATTTTTACAATTGAGCAACATTTTAACAAACAAAATGACCGTATTTATGCTCAAAGCTCTAAGGAAGCTTCCCAATTAGTCGACAGAGTGCAACGTGGACATTATCCGACTTCAGTGATGGTTTGGTGGGGTGTTAGCTATGAAGGAGTGACTGAGCCATATTTTTGTGAAAAAGGTATCAAAACATCGGCACAAGTGTATCAAGATACCATTCTTGAGAAGGTAGTTAAGCCCCTTAACATCACCATGTTCAATAACCAAGTATGGTCCTTCCAGCAAGACTCGGCGCCGGGTCATAAAGCTCGGTCCACGCAGTCTTGGTTGGAATCGAACGTTTCGGACTTCATCAGAGCTGAAGACTGGCCGTCGTCTAGTCCCGATCTTAATCCGCTGGATTATGATTTGTGGTCAGTTTTAGAGAGTACAGCTTGCTCTAAACGCCATGATAATTTGGAGTCCCTAAAACAATCTATACGATTGGCAGTGAAGAATTTTCCCATGGAAAGAGTGCGTGCTTCTATTGATAACTGGCCTCATCGTTTAAAGGACTGTATTGCAGCCAATGGAGACCACTTCGAATAAGCTTTTTATATTTTTAATTGTTTTATATTTATGTATTAAACTGACACACTGTAAAAGTAATAAATGTTATTTGCAGTTAACAATTTTCTTTTTTCTTTATTACAATATTTATGGCAAGACTAGGTATATATATAAAAGAAAGTGGTGTTAGTTACACCACTTATAACTCAAGAACGGCTGAACGGATTTAGCTGAAAATTGGTGGGGAGATAGCTTAGAACCAGGAGACGGACATAGGATACTTTTTATCCCGTTAGAACGGGTTTAAGTAAAAAAAAAAATCTGCTTATTTATTGCCTCTAAGGCGGAACAGAGTTCGCGGGGTAAGCTAGTATACATATATATTCAAATACAACAGTTGGATACATAATCACTGCGCCACCGACTAAGTCTAAAAACTAAAAATTTGAATTTCAAAAAGGACGTTCACAATTCCAACACATTTTCTAAGGCTCCTGTAATCTTGACAAGTATTTGCCACGTATATACTATATATACCATATAAACCAATAAATCGTATAAACCAAATACACTACGTCAACTAAAAGAAAAATCAGCGAAGAGATATCGGCGATATCGCGGTTTCTTTGCCGGCGAGTATTCAAAAATTGGCTTGCTCGCTTAGAAGAGTGCAAAACTTAAAAACGATTGTCATTTAGACGATGTCATTTTTAAAAGATAAATTCCAAATAGTTAGCGTTAAATTATTTTTATAATATATCATATGATTTTTTTATACGATTTTTCAAATGTTATCTAATTCGTGACCCACCTTATATATTTATATATATATATATATATTATATAATATAATATCCTCACACATCTCACACACGACCGTCCGATCCCAAACTAGACAAAGCCTGTACTATGGTAGCCAGATTGCTGATAATCATATTTATATCTTCTAAATACGTACATATTATAAATAAAGTACAGCCAGACACAGAACACATGACGGTGTTCATCACACAAAGATTTGTCGTGGGTGGAAATCGAACCCAGGACTTTGGCTTTGTAGTTAGGGTCACTTACCACTAAACCAGCAGGCCCGTTGAAGTTATAAGTTAAATATGTATATTCTTGTTTAAAAAATATATATTTAATAAATAATTTGCTGGAGGTAACAACATTTACAATTTATACTAACATTATAAAACTAAAATTTCTGATCGTTTGGTTGAATTTACTCATCTCAGGAATTATGGGTCCATATTTAATAAATTTTAGGCTTGGATAACCTAGGTGCGGTCAATACAATCTCGAGATAAATGACAGTTGTTGCAACATTAAAAAAAAAGTATTCCTTTCGAGAAACGTAGGCGAAGTTACTACCATGTGTCTAATTCCATGTGGATTTAGTGATAACATGGTGTTAGTCACTTGGATTTGCACGGCTTGTGAAACATTTTATCATCATCATCAACAGTCTTTTACAGTCCACTACTGCACATAGACCTCTCCTTAGCAAGGATGGGTTGGAATGGGGTTTGTTTCAAGTTTTCCTTCTCCTTGTAATGGCGTTGTCTTGTATATTTTGTTCCCTTAGTCGCCATGTATTCTTAATCCGTCACAGGACATTATGTGGAGTTAAGAACTGGAGCTAAAATAGGTTTAATAAAAAGGAATGGATCAATAAAAAAATGTAAAATAATATATTTATTTATTTATTTATACTTGATGCAGATGTTGTACAAAGGCGGACTTAATGCCATTGGGCATTCTCTCCCAGTCAACCTTTAGGTGATGTAGAAACATGATGCGGTAGGTGCAAAGGTAAAATAATAAAGTTGACATACATTACTAATAAAATATTATTTTACATAAACAGTACATAAACTACATAAACATACATGTATATAAAATTAATACAATATTCTATATAAATATAAACACTAACTCGGGTACTCGTTAAGATGATTCCACCAAATTATCTCTAAGTAGATCACGTACTTTCGCCTTAAATGTGTGGCGATTTGTGGACATCCTGATATCGGCGGGTAGTGCATTCCACAGAAGAACTGACTGCACAAAGAAGGGGGAATTGATAAAGTTGGAGGTGTGAGGGGGGGCATAGAAGAAGCATGTTGTTTTTTGACTGAAGGTTTCGATCATGGGTGGAACATAAGAGACGGAAGTTGGGAACAAGGTATTCAGGTAGCGATGGAGAGTTAAGGAACGAAAAAAGAAAAGTGAGTGCACGCAAACTACGGCGCTGTCGAATTGGGAGCCATTGTAGCTGGGAACTTAAAGCAGACACATGATCATACTTGCGAAGATTGTAAACGAATCGAATGCAGTTATTGAGAAGGCGATCTAGTTTGTTGAGGAGGTCTGCATTCAGGTCAAAATAGCACACATCACCATAATCGATTAAGGGAATAATTAGGGACTGCATAAGCGTAGCCTTAGTTTTAATAGGGAGAAATTTTTTTAAACGATACAACGCACGGAGGCACGAGGTAACTTTCTGGCTCACGTGTGTAACTTGAGCACGCCAATCAAGTGTCGAGTCCATATATAGGCCCATGTTTTTAATTACTGCACTCAGAGGTATAGTCAGGTTATCATAAACAACAGGTGGGATAGTTGCCACGTCCAACCCACTGAGCATTTGTTTGCTCCCCACGATAATCACTTGACACTTAGTTGGATTTACTGACAAACCAAATTTGGTAGACCAACTACTTATAGATTCTAAGTCTTTGTTGATTATCTCAAATGAGTAAATAAAAAGTAAATATTTGAAGAAATAACACATATCTAAGGCTCTGAGGGTAGGTTCAACGGCGAACGGTATCACATTCTTGAGTTACAGTCGTCCAGGTGACGTCACCTATCGGATATTGTCTTTTTCCCCCTAAAAATATGAAGCTGTACATAGTTAATTAAGTTTATTAACTGATCATCATTACAAGAGAGTTAAATACGCAGTTAAAGCAAGGGGTGGCAAAAAATGATGAAAGAGATTTCATGAAATTATGTCCTACCTTCAAATAGGTACATGAGCTGATAGTTATTTTTGAGTTAAACAAAAGTTTATTTTTCGCTAGTTACAGAAGATCAACCTAAAGTAACAGGGCTCCGCCGGGGCAGTACTACCCTCTTACAGAAGACTGTGACATCATTCGCACTTGTCGTTTTTTGTTGGTGAGTACGAGACCCGAAACCCATTGATACAGGGCTGACAGTATCGTGCTAACAGTGTGCGCACACTGCCACGATGATTGTCATGCCTTTTACGTCTCCAAGCGGGGCGTGAAAAAGTATCTCATCAGGCCGCCATAGTGTTAGTCACCATACTGCATTGTTTTGCATTTTTAATGGGTGTGGTGACTATAACTCTTAGTTTCTATTCATGCTTTCCGTCAGGTACAGTCATTTTAGCAGCTTCTTAATATAGAAAAAAAAATAGTCCCATCAGAGCTACGAGTGCTATGGTGGTTTTAGCAAAAGTATTTGTGTACTTATTTTCTATAGGATAACAGAATTCGGATGGCAGTGTTGCTGTATTTTAAGATGATTTAATTATTTAGGTGAAATAATTTACTTTATTCTTATCCTTCGATATTAACTACTAACAACCTGTTCTGTTTTAATGATACAATAATTCAATAACATCTCAGTCAAATATTCGTTTATTGAAAATGGCTCATAACAAAAATAAAGAAACACAGTAGTAAAACTGAGGGCGAAAACATTAGTCCAATGGCTCCTCCGTGCATAGATGTCTCATCAACATCTGGTACAAAGACATCTGTCGTTGGGTTCAGGAGTTCAGTAGTAGTAATGGGATTCAAATTTTCTCTACCTCTATAGCGTTTAGTGATCGGGGGTGTGAGTGTTGGAAAGGAAATTTCGGACTCCCCTGATCCTTCCAATACTTCCAAGAGCTCAACATCATCTGTGAATTATTAAAATGTAACTTACACATAGGTCGTTTTTTTCGCTTTTAAACGTAAATATATGGCACTACCACTCCCCACGGAAATCCCCACCTATAGGTGGTAATATCGGACTCGAACTGAACAAAAACCGAACGTCGTCACAGGTACCAGTAGCCGGCAATACCAGGAGCACCTTAATACGGAGCCAGAGTTCGTGGGTTCGGTTCCTCCCAGGACAAATAGTGCGTGTTAAACACGATTTGTAATGTGTAGTTGCTAAAAATATATATGAGTATGTGTTACAATGTGCTAATATAAGCTTTTACACAATAACGTAAGTATAAATAATATTATAGTTGACAAAATATATTAATACACTTCTGTCTACCCCTTCAGGGCTTTACCAATTTACCTTTACCTTACCAATAAAAAAACAGATAAGCCCGTGAGGAAACTATGTATCGACACACATGCCGACTCGACAGGCCCTCAGATTAAATAAAATAGTTAAAATGGTACTTTGTGATCAAACAATTGAGGCCGATTGAAACTAAGCGTTGTCGCGTACATACGAGTACACAGTTACACGCACACATGTACAACGAAACTATGCCTTAGCTTGTTAGTTATCAAAATATCAAGAGTATATTTGACAAGTTTTTTCTGATAGGGTGTAAAACCAAACCTAAATAGTGTAGTAGTAGATTAGTAATACAATATAATACAATACTTTTAATTAAATAAAAAAAATGTGGTGATAAAATGACTATAGAGAAGATGGACGACAGAATATTTCTGAAAGGAATTTATAGAGCAAATGTGTGTAGAAGTGTCAGAAGAGGTCGTCCAAGGCGAACATTAGTCGACTAAATTGGTGATGTTTTGAAGATGGCCATGTGAAAAACATCAGGAACCGACGAGCACACAGCACTGATTAAGGAATGTAAACAAATCAAAAGAATATACCGTCTCGACCGTGTTCGGCCACGGCAACTTGGCACTGTTACTGAGAACTCTCAGGTGACTAACATACCCAATTTTTGCAGTGAACGTACGTCGAAGCAAAACCGTAGTAAGTGGCAATCAACTATCTGTATCTACCCTTCTGAGAAATAGGCATGATTTTAAGTTATATTTTGTTTATAAAATTTTGGTTACTCTTACTTGGAACTTGTTCACGCGCCATACATGTTTATAAAATCATCACTTCGATGTTCGCAAAGTTTCACTTTAACGATTTTGTTTGATCTGCGCACCGGCCTCGTGGCAAACTAGTGAAACAATTCTCTTTGTTTTGTCATCAAGCTAGTGACATTACTGGAGCCCCATTCAATGATTCTGGAGGTAGGTTTCACAGGACGACAATGCGCTTAAAACTCTTGAGTTGCAAATCTAAATGGGTAGTGGTACTTACCATCGGATAATTCTGATAGTTTAAGTGGTGGTATGATTTCTATAACAAAAAGAAAACAATGTTCTTTAAAAGACAACAGTCAATTAAATATATGTTACGACAGGAGGTAGGCTTCACAGTACGATAATGAGCTTAGAACTCTTGAGTTATAGATCTCTATTAGTAGCGATACTTACCATCGGATATATCGGGCAATCTATCTGGTAATATGCCTCCTATAACAAAAAAAAAAACAACATTCATTAAAAGGCAACAGACAATTAAGTGTATATTATGAAGTACGGTTACGCTCGCGTGACCTGGAGGACGTCCGCGGTCAATTTCACCAGTCCCGTTTAGTTAGTCCAAGTTTAGAGAGAAGACAGGGTGCAACGTGGACAACATTAGGGTCGGCACCATCCGCCCCGGTCCAGGAGGGCTTGGCGCGGTGTGGATCAGCTGTCCCGTAGCGTCAGCCAAAATTTTAGGCGACGCCGGTAGATTGCTCATCGGTCTCGTCAGCGCTAGGATCACAGTCCTGGCGGCGAGATCGATGAGGTATTTTAAGTGTCTGGCATCGGGACACACACGCGCCAAGTGTGTTAGCTGTTTCGACTGTAGCGGACTATGTTTCCGCTGCGGTCGACCGGGGCACAAGGCGGCAGAGTGCTCTGCCGCTCCACACTGCCCAGCGTGTGCGGCGGGTAACAAGCCCGCCGATCATCAGATTGGGCAGGGGGGTTGCAAACCACCACGCAAATCTTGGCAAGTGTCGGGGGCTAGCCAGTCGACCCAGGCTGCCTCTGACGTCGTTTCTGCGTCGATATCGTCGCCCATGGAGGAGGTTGTAGAGACGGTCAAGTAATGGACCAAGTCTCCAACTTCCTCGTCCAGACGAACCTGAACCACTGTGCCGCAGCGCAGGACCTTTTCCTGCAAACCATGGCGCAGTGGTCCATCGGTGTTGCCGTAGCCGCGGAGCCCTATTACGTTCCACCCCATCCAAACTGGTTGGGTGACCGGGACGGTTGCGTGGCAGTCGTCGGCTCCACGGCGGCTCATTCCCTACCCTTGTCGCTAAGAGACAAGGGCACTGGATATGTTGCTGCCGAGTGGGGGAGGATCACCGTATATGGTGTTTACTTCTCCCCCAACCGGAGTTTGAGCGACTTCGGGGTTTTCCTTAACAACTTGGAAACCTCGATGCGGCGTCTAACGTCTGGGCACGTCTTAGTGCTGGGGGACTTCAACGCAAAGTCCATTGCGTGGGGTTCCCCCAGGACGGATGCTAGGGGCGAGGCCGTAGAGGAGTGGGCGGCCTCGGTGGGCCTCTGTTTACTAAACAGGGGCTCCACCAACACGTGCGTGCGACAGCGGGAGGGTCGATAGTGGACCTTTCGTTCGCTACCCCAGCCCTCGCCGCACGAGTAAGGAACTGGCGCGTCCTGGAAGAGGTTGAGACGCTCTCGGATCACCTCTACATCCGATTTGAGCTCTCCCGGACCCAGGACCCCAGTAGGGGTCACGTGGCGCGGCGTTTTCTCGCTTTCCGCGGTGGGGTTCAGCCAAATTAAATAGGGATCTACTAGAGGAGGCGGCCATCGTTCACTCTTGGCTGTCTCCGCAGGCCCCGACCGAGGAGGTCGACATGGGGGCTGGTCGCTTCCGCGATGGCATTGTGCAGATCTGTGATGCGGCCATGCCCCGCATCAGAGGTTGCCGGCCTCCACGGAAGGAGGTTTACTGGTGGTCCCAGGAGTTGGCGGACCTCCGCTCAGCCTGTACTCGTGCCCGGAGGTCCTACACCCGTAGTCGGCGGCGACACCGCGAAGAAGGCGAGGAGGACCAGCTTCATGAGGAGTACCGAGAGGCGCGGAAAACTCTGAAGCTGGCCATCAGCCGCGCCAAAGAAATTAAGAGAAAGGAGATGCTGGAGGGTCTCGATCGTGACCCCTGGCGTCGCCCTTATCGTGTGGTGCGACAAAAGCTCCGCACGTCGGGCCCCCCCCCCTTACAGAGACTCTCCAGCCCAGCTTCCTGCGGGAAGTGGTCGAGGGCCTTTTCCCGCAGCGGGTGGAACACACACCCCCGTCGATGGCCTTCATAGTCGGAGACGACGGGGGCAACGAGGACGATGTTCCGCCCGTCAGGAAATCGGAGGTAGGGGCGGTTGTTCTACGGATACGCTCTAAGAACACCGCCCCCGGGCCGGACGGGATACCTGCCCGAGTGCTGGCCCGAGCCCTTGAACACATGTCGGACCGCCTCAGGGAGGTCCTGGACGCTAGCTTGGCGTCCGGACGCTTCCCTGAGTGTTGGAAAAGCGGGAAGCTGGTCCTATTGAGGAAGCCGGGACGGCCAGCCGAATCGGTGGCGGCCTATAGGCCCATTGTGTTGCTGGACGAGGCGGGTAAGCTGTTTGAGAGGATACTCTCTGCCCGCATCGTCCGGCACCTAAGTGAGGTGGGCCCCGATCTGTCGGACGCCCAATTCGGTTTTCGAGCAGGGCGTTCGACAGTCGATGCTGTGTTGCGCCTGAGGGCCGTTACCGAAGAGGCGGTGGGCTGTGGCGGCGTGCTGTTGGCGGTGTCGTTGGACATCGCCAACGCATTTAATAGTCTGCCATTTAGTTGCATCAGGGAAGCACTCCACTACCACGGGGTGCCAGAGTACCTGAGGCGGCTTGTGGCGGACTATCTACAGGAGCGTACTGTCATGTACGAGGACCGAGACGGTGTTCTGAGGCGGCAGCTCATGTCGTGCGGTGTTCCACAGGGGTCTGTCCTCGGACCACTCCTGTGGAATATGGGATACGACTGGGCCCTTCGAGGTCGCCTTCCCCCCGGGCTGGACGTAATTTGTTACGCCGATGACACATTGGTCACGGCCCGGGGAGCGAACTTTCAAGAGGTGGCGCGCCTAGACACCACGGGAGTCTCTCTGGTGGTCGGGCTTATTGAGGCGCTGGGTTTACGGGTGGCCCTCGACAAGACGGAGGCCCTTTTGTTCCATGGGGTCGTGGTCCGCCCTCTGGCGCCTCCATCGTAGTCAATTCGGTCCTCGTACCAGTTCAAGCCCAGATGAAGTATCTGGGCTTGATCCTTGACGGCAGGTGGCTCTTCGGCGAGCACTTCCGACAGCTTTCTCCAAAGCTGGTCGGCGCTGCTTCTGCCCTTGGGCGACTTTTGCCCAATTTGGGTGGAGCCAGCGTCGCGACGAGACGGCTATACGCGGGGGTTGTCCGGCTTTATGGTGCACCGGTGTGGGCGGCGACTTTGACCGCCCAGAATAGGGTTCGCCTCTGGCGTCCTCAGAGGATATTGGCAGTTAGAGCCATACGCGGTTACCGCACTGTATCGACGGAGGCGGCGTGCGCGTTAGCCGGAACTCCCTCGTGGGATTTGGAGGCGGAAGTGCTCGCTGAAGTTTATCGGCGAACGGCAGACTTTCGGGTGGGTAGCGGCATTCGGCCCCCGCCCGAAGAGATACGCGAGTGGCGAGAGGCCGCTCGTCGAGCCACGATGGCTCGTTGGTCGTCCCGGCTGGAGGCTCCACGTGCTGGCTTTGCCGCCGTGGAGGCTCTCCAGCCGGTCATCGCCGAGTGGGCAGGGCGGCAGCACGGGACCCTTTCCTTCCAACTGACGCAGGTTCTTTCCGGGCACGGTTGCTTCGGGAAGTATCTGCACTCGGTTGCCAAGAGGGAAGTGATTCCCGCCTGTCACCACTGCGACTGCAGTGAGGACTCGGCTCAGCACACGCTGGCGGTTTGTTCCGCCTGGGCGGCGCAGCGTGGGGTCCTCACTGCAGTTATTGGAGGAGATCTCTCGCTACCGGCCGTCATACGCTCCATGGTCGGTAGCGACAGTTGTTTTACCGCGGTCACAACCTTCTGCGAAGACGTAATTTCGCGGAAGGAGCCGGCGGAGAAGGCCCGGGAGGACGACCTCCACTCGGACCCAATTCGCCGCCGGCGAACCGGGCGGCGGAGGCGCGCGTACCAGCGTCTCATGCCGCCTTGAGTGTGGCCGCGGGTGGACGGGACGGGTTTTCCCCTCCATCAAGTTTGGGGTGCTGGGCTAGAAAACCTCCACGTGGTGCACCCTGGTAACGTTGGGGACGGCACTGTTCCTTCCTGTGCCATTTGGAAGAGAACATCACCGCCAACGGCTAATATTCTAGCACGAAGAAGAGGACGCCATTTTCTTCGGTCATTCGGTTGAGGCTTGGTCCAACAGAGCGGGCATTTTGTCGATTCCTCTGTTGGCTCTTCGCTCTTCGGAGCAATGAGGAGGAAAACCTCGATAAAAAATCATGATGGTGGAACCCTTTCATGGGTCGGCGTTTCTCCACTGTCAATGGTGGAGAAAGGAGAACGGGCTCGGTGTGTACTCACACTGCTGCCGAGCAGGCATTGAAAGATTTAATCTTCCTGCCACCGTTGTCACATCGTAATCCCGAAAGGAGTGTCGTGGTTATGTCTCGCGACACCAATCGGGGGCGAGGGTCTTGGCTTAGCCGCCCGGACTGCGAGGAAGAAAACCTCTTTAAAAAATTACCCCGAATCCCGTGTTCTGGTGCGTGACCAGGGGATACATGGCTGATGGGTAGTTCAGTCGTAAGCGCACTCCCAGCCAAGGCACCTGCGGACCCCTCGGTTGGGCACAAATTTACGCTTGCCCGGGTATTGGGGGATCTCTGCCCGGGTCGACTTTTAGTTCTCCCCCACTCGTGGGTCTAATATGGAATCTCATAAAAATAACACAGAAAATAATAAAAAGGAAGGACAGAAGGAGAGGACAAGGAAGGGAAAGTCTAAAAAAGCAGAAGACTTTTCGTCCAACGATGAGGAAGTCGCACTTGGGACGCTTACCTCGATCGGGCTCCCAGAAGTCATATTGACAGCTGGGAGCTGAAGAATATCGGAAAGATTATGTTCCAGGTCTGCTATTACATCGGATGGTGGTAACTCCAGTACAAATCTGGACGTACTGGGATCAACAGAAATGGAACTCTGTGAAAACAGGAAACGCGGTCGGGACGATGAGAGTGATACGTCCCAGGAAGTGCTACCCCCTAAAGTGGGTAGTAGCCGTAGAGGTAGGTCACGAACGTCGACCTCTGCCCCGTCAGGCTCTGTCTTTTGTAAGGCAGAAGCCTATAGACGAGTTAGAGCGGAAGCCGAAAGTACAGCGGAGGAGGAGATTGCGGATCTCCTGCAAAAAATTCGAGAACCAGCAGAAGGGGGTTCTGTCCCCATAACAACAGTATCTTTGTAGGAGACAGTAAATGCGGGGGTGGCCATTATCCAAAAGGTGGCTACCAAATCTCGGAACCTTAAGAGCTCTTTTGTAAGGGCTCTTAAGGACTTCTCCTCTGCCATTGCTGGGGTCGTTGAGACCCTCGTTGGGGATGTTGCTCGCCTCCAGGCTGCCAACGAATGCCTGACAGGGCAGGTGGCGGAACTGAGTGCCCAGTTTGCGCAGTTTCGGTCGCAGATAAATGTTCCGGCTTCGAGGCAACCTACCTCTACTCCTGGTTCCGGTGACGTCAGCGATGCCAAGTTGCGCCAAATTTTGGACGCAGTGGGACGTATGCTAGACGGGCGTCTTGCGAGCCTAGAAGCAAGACTACCTCCAGCCCCTGTTATTCGACCACCACTCGCTGCAGACAGGCGAAAGGCTGCATCAACACCGATTCCACTTTCTATAGCAAATGAGCGCAAATCGTATGCGACAGCGGTCTCGGTGTCTGCATCTGCGGTTACCACGAGAACACGACAGATGACCAAGGCGGCAACAAAGACAGCTGCATCGGTGGCAGGGCCTAGAATGGCGGTAAAGCCTAGAGCAGAGTTCCCTCCGCTCCCCGCTCCAACACCTGTACCTGGCACTTCCCTATCTGCCCCCTCCAATAACGGGTGGCAAGTTGTTGGAGGGGCTAAGAAGAAGTCCCGAAAGCGGAACAAAAAGGCTGCTCAAAACGCAGCTCCTACCCCGCAGTCATTATCAGTGATAATCACCAGCAAGAAGAAGCCACGGAAACTACAGCCCCCAAAAAACTGCGGCTGTAGTGGTCACGGTGTCACCGGAAGCGGCCAGTGGCGGATTGTCCTATGCGTCCTTATTTAAAAGGGCCCGAGACAGTCTCGCCACAGAATTCGGGACGGTAGGGGTCAGGTTGCGCCTCGCCCAGACGGGAGCTCGGGTCCTCGAGTTCCCCGGTGTTGAAGGTGCAAAAGTGGCGGACACTTTCACCGAGAAATTAAGGGGAATCTTTGCAGCCACGGATGGTGTAAAGATCACCAGGCCTTCGAAGTGCGCGGAGTTGCGCATTTCGGGCCTGGATGACTCCGTAACGATCGAGGATATCCGCGTTGCAATTAGCGAGAAGACGGGCTGCAACGCGGACAACATTAGGGTCGGCACCATCCGCCCCGGTCCTGGAGGGCTAGGCGCAGTGTGGATCAGCTGTCCGGTGGCGTCGGCCAAAGTATTGGGCGACGCAGGCAGAATCCTTGTCGGTTTTGTGAATGCCAGAGTCACTGTACTGGCGGCAAGACCGATGAGGTGCTTTAAGTGCCTAGCATCCGGTGCACACACACGCGCCAAGTGCGCGAGTTGTTTTGACTGCAGCGGACTATGTTTCCGCTGCGGTCGACCGGGGCACAAGGCGGCAGAGTGCTCTGCTGCCCCTCATTGCCCGGTTTGTGCGGCGGGTAATAAGTTCGCCAATCACCAGACTGGGCAGGGGGGTTGTAAACCTCCCTACAATTCTCGGCAAGCGTCGGGGGCTAGCCAATCGACCCAGGCTGCCTCTGATGTCGTTCGCATGACGGCATCGTTGCCCATGGAGGAGGTTGTAGAGACGGTCCAATAATGGACCAAGTCTCCAACCTCCTCGTCCAGACGAATCTGAACCACTGTGCCGCGGCGCAGGACCTTTTCCTGCAAACCATGGCACAGTGGTCGATCGGTGTTGCCGTAGCCGCGGAGCCCTACTACGTTCCTCCCCGTCCAAATTGGTTGGGTGACCGGGACGGCTCCGTGGCAGTCGTTGCCTCTACGGCGGCTCATTCCCCGCCCTTGTCGCTAAGAGACAAGGGCACTGGATATGTTGCTGCTGAGTGGGGGGGGATTACCATATATGGTATCTACTTCTCCCCCAACCGGATTGTGAGTGACTTCGAGGTTTTCCTTAACAACTTGGAAACCTCGATGCGGCGACAAACGTCTGGGCACGTCTTAGTGCTGGGGGACTTCAACGCAAAATCCATTGCGTGGGGTTCCCCCAGGACGGCCGCTAGAGGCGAGGCCGTAGAGGAGTGGGCGGCCTCGGTGGGCCTCTGTTTACTAAACAGGGGCTCCACTAACACGTGCGTGCGACAGCAGGGAGGGTCGATAGTGGACCTTTCGTTCGCTACCCCTGCCCTCACCGCACGAGTAAGGAACTGGCGCGTCCTGGAAGAGGTTGAGACGCTCTCGGATCACCTCTACATCCGGATTGAGCTCTCCCGGACCCAGGACCCCAGTAGGGGTCACGCGGCGCGGCGTTCTTCTCGCTTTCCGCGGTGGGCCGTAGCCAAACTAAATAGGGACCTACTAGAGGAGGCGGCCATCGTTCACTCTTGGCTGTCTCCGCAGGCCTCGACCGAGGAGGGTGATATGAGGGCTGGTCGCTTCCGCGATGCGATTACGCAGATCTGCGATGCGGCCATGCCCCGCATCCGAGGCTGTCGGCCTCCACGGAAGGAGGTTTACTGGTGGTCCCAGGACTTGGTGGACCTCTGCGCGGCCTGTACACGTGCCCGGAGGTCCTACACTCGTAGTCGGCGGCGACACCGCGAAGAAGGCGAGGAGGACCAGCTTCATGAGGGTTACCGAGAGGCGCGGAAAACTCTGAAGCTGGCCATCAGCTGCGCCAACGAAATTAAAAGAAAGGAGATGCTGGAGGGTCTCGATCGTGACCCCTTTGGTCGCCCTTATTGTGCGGCGCGACAAAAGCTCTGCACGTCGGGCCCCCCCCTTACAGAGACACTCCAGCCCAGCTTCCTGCAGGAAGTAGTCGAGGGCCTTTTCCCGCAGCGGGTGGAACACACATCCCCGTCGATGGCCTTCATGTTCGGAGACGACGGGGACAACGAGGACAATGTTCCGCCCGTCATGGAATCGGAGATAGGGGCGGTTGTTCTACGAATACGTTCTAAGAACACCGCCCCCGGGCCGGATGGGATACCTGCCCGAGTGCTGGCCCGAGCCCTTGAACACATGTCGGACCACCTCAGGGAGGTCCTGGATGCTAGCTTGGCGTCCGGACGTTTCCCTGAGTGCTGGAAAAGTGGGAAGCTGGTCCTATTAAGGAAACCGGGACGGCCAGTCGAATTGGTAGCGGCCTATATGCCCATCGTGTTGCTGGACGAGGCGGGTAAACTGTTTGAGAGGATACTCTCTGCCCGCATCGTCCGGCACCTCTGCGAGGTGGGCCCTGATCTGTCGGACGCCCAATTTGGTTTTCGAGCAGGGCGTTCGACAGTCGATGCTGTGTTGCGCCTGAGGGCCGTTACCGAAGAGGCGGTGGGCAGTGGCGGCGTGCTGTTGGCGGTGTCGTTGGACATCACCAACGCATTTAATAGTCTGCCATTTAGCTGCATCAGGGAAGCACTCCACTACCACGGGGTGCCAGAGTGCGACGTCCACGTGTGCTGTACGTCGCCTAAATAGAGAGTTACCCGCAGGTGGTGCCCGCAGTAGCGGGCAGGCGCTTGGAGGGATCTGGATGTCGTAATAGCAACTGTTCCCGGATTCCTCCTATGTTAGGCGCAGAGTGGCACACCGTGTGGTTTTAGTCGGTCCGATTCTGACACACCACTTCGCCGTAAACCCCGGTGGGGTGACGGCCCGAGGGAGTTTCCAAACGTTAAAAAAAAAATGGTTTGTTTCAAGTTTTCCTTTTTTTTGTAATGATATTTGCCTAAATAGTTTCTTCCCTTATTCGCCTTTTAAGACACCCACGGGATGGATAGGTTCGGTAACACTATGTATACTGAATCCGTCACCACACGGACCATTTGGATAGATTTTCTAAAAATAACTAACGGAAAAATAGAGAAAACAACATTTTTACTTAGCCATATTTCAAGTTTGAGTACGAAAAAAATTTTTGAGTGTTTTTTGTTGACGATTATGTTAAAAAAAATATTTAACTAACTCTCAGTTCCTAATTTTAGATGCTATTAATATAATTTGAGCACTGATGGTTTTTTTTTTATTTTAAGACCCTGCCAAAGTGACTCTACTCTACCTTACGGAAAGTATGCATGGAATCCAAGAGTGGTGGTCACCGTACTCATTGTGAATGCAGACAATGCAGTATGGTGACCCACACCGGCCTAGTGACATGCTTTTTCACTTTCCATTTGAGCACGTAAAAGACAGGACAGTCATCGTGACAAAGTAAGGCTTACACACTTATCCCAATAACTGTCACCCTTGCGTCAATGGTTCGACGGTCTAGCACTCACCAACGAAACACGACAGCACGGGTGTTGTCACTTTAAGTTGGTCTTCTGTGAGAGCGTAGAAGTGCCCCGGAGGAGCCGGCCTGTTCGTACCGAAATCAGTGTGATCCTACTTTCGGATTTCGAAAGTCCAAATAAAAAACCAAGGTCATCAACCATTAAAAATTGCTAACAAAAACTAAGAAATACGGTACCAAAATTGAGTTCGTAAAAATTAGTCTAGAAGACTCACCGGGAATGAATGTGTCGGCAAGTATCGATGGTTCTGTGTTCAGCTGTACACTGGTATTCTTTTGATTGATACCATATGTATTTTCGTGATATAAAGTTATACCTGGCGTGAAATTCCTCGCATCCGACGAGATTTCTGGAAACGCTGTAGAGGAGATGTTGGGGTCCCCTGACCCTTCCATGTCATAGTATTCGTAATAGTCTGTGGATAATTAAGATGTAAATTAGATACAAGTTACTTTCTCCGCTTTTAAACTTTCTCAAACCGAAACTGGCGAGATAAGTAGAACCGCTTAGAATTGTTTCCATAGAAAATTATTTCGATGTTTTATGAGTGTGATTACTGGAACAAGCCTCAATGGTTCTGAAGGTAGGATTCACAGGGTGGCAACGCTCTTGGGACTCTTGAGGTACAGGTCTCTATGGGAAGTAGTACTTACAATAAGTAGATCCTTCTGCCACTGTAACAAAAAAAAATAAGATGACAGCGGCCCCTTCGAATTATGTATATTATATATTGCTATGTTGACTCTTTAACGATAAACTTTATATTTTTTTTTATAAATACTAATGTTTTTAAGGACGTGTGGATATTTGTTACTCTTTCAGCCAAAATCAGCTGTACGGATTTGGATGAAACTTTACATGTCAACTTTCTACATAATTTAAAGTCTGATTAATAACCCTTAATTGAATCTATTTGTATCTGTAAATATAAAATTGCTAAATAAAAAGAAATTGATAAAAATGTTGCTCGTCAATGTACAAAAATCGGATA
The DNA here is from genome assembly GCA_949316085.1 of Hypercompe scribonia. Taxonomy (NCBI): domain Eukaryota; kingdom Metazoa; phylum Arthropoda; class Insecta; order Lepidoptera; family Erebidae; genus Hypercompe; species Hypercompe scribonia. The sequence continues at coordinate 7,430,483 of OX438986.1, read as the reverse complement.
AATAAAACTCCAATAGAAAAATTTTGAAAACTTTCAAAATATTAACAAATGTTTGTATAATAGGAAAAGATGTCATAAAAGCACTAAGTTCAATGAACCACAAACAAACGGTGTAAAGTTAATAAATGTATTACATTTTAGCAAAAACGACAAAGTAGCAAAATCGTCACAAAGATTTGTCACTCATTTGATTGCAACTAATAATTTGTAAGAAATAATCGTACGTAGATTGTGTTAACAGTGTAAAAATAGACAACTGTTGTTTACGGCATATATGCAAGCAGAGATGTACAAAACAGTTTTGAAAAAGCATTTAAATACAAAATGTAAAATACTTTTCAGATTTCCTATTTCAAATGCAAAATACCAAATACTTTAACGTTTTGTATTTAAATGCTAAATGCAAAATAGGTATTTTCAAAATACTTTTCCAAAATAAAATATCTTTTGACCAAATTGAATGATATTTTTATTTATTTTAGGTATTTATCACGAGAAATGGAATGAAGATACAATGCCGAGCCAAATAGCACTTTATGCGTGTCATTTTGGTCATATTTATCAGTATGCGTATCAATAAATTCTGTTGTTATTAATAATAATAATACTCACTTGAAATAATGTAAAAACTAGACTAACGAAAAGAAAAGGAAAGACTAAACATTCTTAACATCAATTTTCTTTATTTAATATGCTTTTTAACAATACCAGCTGTTAGAATAGGTCACCACTCATTTTCCAATCAAGAACTGTATTTCAATTTCTTTCAGGACTGATAATCCCAGTTTTCTTAGAGCTTCATTAATGGTTTCTTGTACTTGTAATATGTCTGATATACAATTGTAATATGAATTCCAACGAGTTAGACAGGGGCTAGTTGGAGACTTACCAGTAACTTCCACGTAAATTTCAGATGCTTTCGGTGACATAGAGCATATATTCTAAACAGCCTGACACTTAGCCATAGCTGCATCATGTAGTTTTCGGTATGAATTATTTTTATGTCCGGTTTTATCGATGTCCCTTGCCGGAATCAGATGTAAGGTATGGGTAGCAAATTTGTCATGGTTGGGTAGCTGGTAAAAATCATTTTCGCGTGGTTCAGGAAACTCATGCAGGGCTACGGCAGCTGGCTACGGTAGCTGGGGCGGCGTTGAGCTGTTTAGTGGGGGCGGGGTGCGCCGTCGCAGGGATGGTCTTCTGCGGCGCTGGGTCCTCTGGCTGAGGGGGGCCTACCTGAGCTTTGTTCCTTTTACCCCTCTTCCTCCTTCGCCCTCTTTTAGCAGTGAGGGCTTCTCCGCGTTGCGTGGGGCCGTTTGCTTCGGCGATGAGCGAAGTCCCCCTGTGCCGTCTCGCCAAGGTTCTGTGGGTTCACCGGAGCCGCCCCTTGGCGCAGCTCGCCGGTGATGGCGGCCGTCCCCGCCTTTTTGTTACGCAGCTCGTGCTGGAATACGGGGCACTTGATGTTGTTCGCTGGGTGCTCTCCCCCGCAGTTCGCGCAGGTAGTGGGTTCCTCTCGCGGATGCGGGCAGCTGGCTGCTGGGTGGACGCCGCCGCACCTTACACATGCCATCTTTCTGTGGCAGTGATGGTTGCTGTGCCTAAATTGCTGCCACCGGTGGCACTGCGCGGGCCTTTTCTTCCCGCGCCATGTCTCTATCTTGACACCGGCGATGCCAAGCATCGCTACAACATTGTAGATCGCCGGTACGGTGTTCGGTGTCCTTTTCAGGATTGCAAATAGGATGCGTCCTGGGCGGTCACCACGTCCTTTAATGCTGCGGACGTACTGGGGTTCGATCCCGAGGTCGCGCAGCTCTTCTGTGATTTCATCTGGCATCGCGTTGCTGGGTAGCCCTCTGATGGCTACCTTTACGCTGCGCTCTTCAGGCAGTGAGTAGGAGTACCAATTGATGTCCTCCTTTTTGCTCAAATCCGTGAGGTAACGTTGAATCATGCGGTACTGCCTCTCGTCTTGGGGTTTGAACCGCAGTCCTTTGCAAATAGGCGGGCGTTTGCCGATCTACCCAGTCGCCTTTTGAGCTCTTGTGTGTGCTGCGCCCAGTTCGGCAGCAGCTCCACTATCAGCGGCGGGTATCGGCGCTTTCGGTCGTCTTTTGGGGCGACGGTTGCTGTGGCTGTGGGTGCAGCGGTGCCGGTGGGAGTCATTGTTGCAGCGGCGCAGGAGGGCAGAGGAGGGGAGGTTACCACGTGGGCGTAGCTTCTCTCTCCGTCCTGCGTCTCCTGTCGTGCGAGTCTTGGGTCTCGCTGTGAGACCGGGCAGTGCCGCTTCACCTCCAGATCTTCCTCTAGGCTGTGCGGGTGGCGAGTGGCGCCGTGAGCTTTCTGCACCTCCATGGCCATGCATTTCGAAAGGTATTTCAAATAAAATACAAAATGTTTTTTACGAAAAGGCTTTTTAATGTCAAATACAAAATAGGTATTTTTCCTTTTGTATTTGCATTTAAAATGGAAGTATTTCAAATAAATCGCATCTCTGTATGCAAGACCAAGTTTTTCGAATAAAAGTGCATTATCACTTCAGTTCTGATCTATACTTGATCTAACAACTGTCATAAAAGGCGTTGATGGAGCATATTCAACGTTGACTGTAATGTGACGAAATTATATTGTGATTGAATATTGAAAATAGTGAAAATCGGTATTATACTAATCATATTTGGAGTGTTAAGTAGTGTTAAGTGATATTTTAGTCACATATTAAGCAAATACAATTTCTAAGTATATTATTTTGATCTTTCTCGTAAGGTTTAAGACAGTGTTTGTGTTCAAAACGTGTTCAAAATGTGTTCAAAAACACGACTTCTACAACATTGCTTTGCAAATCTAATGCAACTGCCTCGGTGGCGCAGCGGTAGTGAATGCGAGTGTTGTGCTTAAGGTCTCAGGTTCGATTCCCAGGTCGAACCAAATGTTTGTATGATCTACAAATATTTGTTCCGAAGTTTGGGTATTTTCTATGTATAATATTATGTATTTACAAAAAAAGAACAGGATCATTAAGCAAAATACCTATTTTCTCTCTCCTTTCTCTTTCGTTGTTCTCGATGAATCATATTTCGGTCTGTGATGTTTTAAAATTACGAGAATTGGTTTTCAGCTGTTAACACCCACATATGTGTAGCGCGCAAGTGAGCTACAATACGAATATATAACCTTTTTTTTGACGAAGTGTAAATCTCTTCGGATCTCCGGCTTCTCAGAGATGCAGGGGCCAGGAGTATGTGGTGTATCACCCCGGCGGCTGGTCTTAGCCGTCCTACTCTGAAGGAGACCCGGGCCGTGTTATTTCAGGTCCCTTCCAGAATCAGCGCCGTGCCTGATCAGACCCTCACCTGGGGGACACTATATAGGTACCCTCACTGATGTGGTTGCTAAAGTTACGGCCCAATCGCATTTTTGCGACCAGACTGCAGTCGCCGGCCGCAGTGATTTATTAACCTTCAGAGGTCCCTATTCGTCGGACTCGTCCCTATTCGACGTCCTCTACGCTGGGGATCGGCCCTCTCCCGATCCCAATACGAATATGACCTACAAAGTTGTTAAATCAAAGTAAGTATTTGTACCTGTATTGGCGAAATCTAAACTAATTGTCTCGCTGACCAGCAGAGCAGCTAACAACAACAACTTGAGTCCTGAAATCAGAAAAATACATGCAAATTAGAAAAAAATATATATAGATAAAACATTTGAGGATTATCTTTATAACGGTTATATATATAATATAACCAATGATAGTACCTACATACATACATCATCATCAAAAACAGTCGTTACAAGAATCTGTATTAGATAACCGTTTTTAGATTTTCGCAATTTTTACACACATACGACTACGCATTTGTTGTGCAGTGGGACTTTATCATGATAAAATTGTTTTCAAAGGTTACAAGGTCTTCTATTTCCCCACGTTACGAACGTAACATTGTAAGTATAGCGTGTAAAAATACCGACAGCACAAAAAATCGCTGTGACCAAGTTAGGATAGTCAGACTTTGCCACCACACCCGTGATCACGATCTGTGTAACCTGTTCGAAATGGCGAGAAATAGAAAGTAGTGTAACTTTCTTAAGTAATTTTGTAGCGAATAAGTCCCGTTCAACAACAAAATTATGTGTGTGATAGTAGACATTAGTAAAACATGTAAGTGCTCTGAAAACAATAAAATGTGTGTATGAGCTCTAAAACTGTTGTAAGCCATGTTAAAAACAGATATATTATTATTAATTAATAGTCAAGTTTTGGCCATACCAGACTGGCCGGACGATTAGTATAAAGTTTGTTTCCCGTTGCCAACAATAGACGTCCACATGTGCCGTATGTTGCTTAAATAGACAGTTAACCCGACGGTGCTGCTCACGCTAGGAGAGCTCTGGATGTCGTAATAACAGCTGTTCTGGGATCCCACTTATCTCAGGTGTAAAGTAGTATACCATGTGGTTTTATTCGGTCCAATTTGGACACATCATCTTACCGCAAACCTCGGTGTGGTATTGGCCCGTGGTGGTTACCACACGTTAAAAAAAAAGATTTTGCTAAAAATTTTTCTTTTCTTTGCAGTGCTGTTGATCTGGATTCTTTGCTTGTACGACATCCAAGGGATGAACAAAGGTGACGGTTCACCATATTCCCAATCCCTCATCATACAATCCTTTAATACGTCACCATATACCGTTGTTAAGTAGGCAAAAACTTTAAAATTACGAAAATAATAACATTTGCCAGAAAAATACTTCATTTCAAATACCTATATAATTAACTAGTAATATTTTTAATAAGTGGTAAAATTTTATTATAATTTTATTATTAATGATATCCTCCATATCTTTTCCTTAACTAGGTTGGGATCGTTTCTTCGAAATAACCGACGAAACGGCCCAGTTTAAAATTTTGATGTAAAGCGACTGCCATCAGATTTTCACGATCTAAATACTAGGTGATACTGAAGTTCTGTAGATTAACTATTTTCAGATTCTCAAGGATTTAATTACGCTCTGCCACCCCGTCAAAAACAGGGTTTCAACTAACAGTAATGACTGCACGGTTGACCTAGTGGTTTAAGCGGTCGTCACACCGCTCTTTATTGCGATGAGTGTTATAGGTTCAAATCCTACATAGGACAACACTTTGTGTGATCCACAAATTGTTGTTCTGAATCTGGGTGTTCTTTATGTCCATTTCATGTACGTTTGTAAAGTCTCCTGCGACACAGGATTAATTCCTAGTGCGGGCGTTGTCTTTTTCAAAATAAAAAAAAGTAACAATTGCCATGTAGGATGAACGACGCCTCGACGACTTAACGTGCTCCTCGAAGCAAGGGGCGGTCACTATGTATAAGTAATATATAATAACAATAATGAAACTTGATAATAAACAAGGCTCATAGGTACATTACATTAAGAAATAAAAAACAAAGAAAGATAACCCATCCATAGACAAACGTATCTAAAATTACTTGACTGTACAATATTCAAACTTTTTGCCGAGTTAAAAGCAACAGACATTAAAATTCGATCAGAATAATATCTTTATTAATTTAGGACTAGATAGAGGCTGTGTCAACAAGTATCAACCAATATTTGTGTTACCTGCTTTGACAAAGATAATTGAAAAAAGGCAACAATAAACTTCCTAATTATCTAAAAAACAAAAATCTTATATTTAAATCACAATTCGGTTTCCGGAAAAATAGGTTAATTGATGACGCAGTTAAACTAACAAACACCCTAGTCACCGGTACGAATGAAAAGAAAAAGTAGTGACGATATTTATTGACTTGGCCAAGGCATTTGACACGGTTTCTCTTTCGCTACGTTTTGACAAATTGGAACGGTTAAAGCTACCTCACGGATCAAACTCAATACGTTCCGTGTGTGGAGTGGTGAACTTGCCATCAATGCAGGTGTACCACAAGGCAGTGTTCACGGCCCAACCTTGTTCCATATCTTTATATAACAACCTTTGCCAACTAAACTTGACAAATTGGAAGATCGCCGTCTTTGCAAACGACACTGCACTTGTTTTCCGAGGTGATTCCTGGGATGAGACGTATCGATGTGTATAGAATGGTATGGACCGGGTCACTAAGCGGTTAAAAACCAATCTTCCTTCACTGAATGTCGATAAATCAAAATTTATAGCATTCAACCTAAAAAACGACAAATCGCACAAACACTGGACATTCCTGTCCAGACTGAAACACTTTGCTTTTACAATATACCTGCAAGGAGTTGTAATCGATTGACACAATTCTATATCTTGGAATCATCTTAGGTAGAAACTTGAATTGTCAGGCTTAAGATTAGGAAAGTGATTTACACATTTAGAAACCTACGACATGTCTCAGACAACAAAGTCCTAAGAATTACTTACCTCACGTTATGCCAATTGATGATAACTTACAGCATATCGTCCAGTCTTAAAAGAGGCACTATTCCTGCAATTCTTGCATCCTACAGTCGATCTATATACGATTCTTCATATAATTGTTAAGTCACACATACAATCGAACTACGACTCGCTGTTTAACGCTACTAAACGCCGTAAACATAAAATCTACCAAACGGAAATTATATACAAAACAACCTCGTCACATAGATTCTACTTATATAACAAAGTTAACTGTCTGATTTCTATATACTTCTTCAACAAATTTAAGTTAAAAGCAAAACTAACGTCGTAGCTGAAAAAAATATAACACACTTAGGTACACTGATACTGATTATCTAATTTTACCATTATTTAATATATGTAAACGTAAAATTAATTTACACATTGCTAACGATCAGATCTTCACAAGAACTCACACACTTTCACACACCTATAACACACACACATATACATACAAATACACATGTATTTATGTATGTACAAACAGTCCCATTTACACGTACACTCATATACACAAACCAACTGCATTCTCTCAAACACGTATAACACACACACTACACTTTCAATTGAATTGAACAGATTCTTTAGAAGTGTATATTAAAATACAATCTTACCCATGGTTATGTTCCAAACAGCTGAACGTTTCCTAACTGACTGAAAACTAACATCCGTTCCCCGCATAATAACGTTTTAAAGAATGGATGACACAATTTAAACTGTTGTGTATATAAGGAAATATTGGTGAAATCTATAATTATACTAGCAAACCCGGCGAACTCCGTTTCGCCACCAGATGGCTTCCAAGCTAGTCAATGTTGTCGATGGTGGTCTCTCAGCTCGTTGTGCCGCATTAGCTTCAATGAAGTAAGCTGTTTGTCCATTTTCCAAATGCACTGCTAAATGTACAACTGTGGGATATCTTTCATGAATTTGAAATGACAATAATCGCCACAGTGCTTCATTAGTACTGACGTATCTGCCCATTTGGAAGTTGCTGATTTCGTCATACGCATTTACCGACGAAATACCAAACACAGCCTAGCATATCGCTGCCTTTTGTGACGTACTTGCACAAATATTTGACTGATTTGGCCGAATGACAACTCTCAACGTTCACATGTGTTTCGAAAATTCGTGATAGCAGCGGGCAATATGGTACAATGAGTTCATTTCCGATCTCAATCTCTTGATGTTGAACTTTAACTTTGATAGTTCGACCATTATCTTCTTTTGAACGCCGACGATAAACTGGAAAACCATCGTTTCCTGTGACTGTTTCAGCAACTAACGGTCGCGGATATCGTTTTGTGCACTTTCCATGGCTGATGGAAAGTGCACAAAACGCAAGGCGATAATGGATTTAATGCACCGCACGGTCCATACACCATCTGAGTCGTCACAATGTCGTGTAGATGTGGATCAGTGACTGGATCAGGAATTTCAGCTGATATGATGTCATTCACTTCATTTGAATGTAATTTGTTCAGCAACCAAATTAGGATATGAGCATGGGGTAGTCCACGCTTATGCCATTCCACCGAGTACATATAATAACGTGTGTCACCAAAAACTCGATACTTAGCAAGCACATCCATCATAACCTTGAGTTTTTGATCAAATACTCTGGCGATTATGTCATGGCGATCTTGTGGTTTTTGGCCCGGGTCCAACTTACGTTCAATTTCCATCCACTTCGGATTGCATGTGAACGTAATAAATAAATCTGGAGTTCCATAATTTCGCACGTACGTCATAGCGTCTTGAGCGTATTCGTGCATGTGGCTTGGTCTTCCGATATAAGATGATCGGAGAATTGTCAGGCGTCCAATATTCTGAACATTACCATCTGAATGAATAGCATCACGCAAGTGTATATAGTCCTCTGATTGTAGCTTTGCCTGATTGAATCGGATGAACGCTAAACGTTCGGTCTCGACTTTGACATATATGTCGACAGCGAATTGCTGGAATAGCCGACGGCACTTCAGAATGACATTCTCCTCATGTGTATGAATCATCATACGATACGCATAGTAGTTTATTGTGCTTAGATTTTTGTTTGTTGATACGCCTGAAAATGCATAATTAAATGGATTGTTAATGCAAACTAATAGTAGCAATAATTAGTGTGTGATTAGTATACCTGTAATTGGATAGACCATCTTCAAAGTGATGTCGTATCCGTCTTGCCCTTGCCAATAAATTATTGGATATTGTAACGCATCGTACAAACGATGCGTCTCGTTAACACGATGCATGATATAGCTTCTTCGCTGAACGACAATGTCTCGTGATTTAGTTGGATCGCCAACAATAATTGCAGCAACATCATCAACGGTGGGTGCATTGAATCTTCGCATATGTTCACCTGTTGGGGTACGATCCGCTCTTATGACAAATTTGTGCGTATCCGATGGCATTCGTTCCAATGCTGTTTTGAACATATTAACCACAGCGTTATTAGCGTGAAAAAATGCTTGCAACTGTTCAATAATTCGCCTCTTTAACTGTTGTGTTCCCTGTATATTGCACCGCACATTCAGCTGATCCACCATTAAGGAAATTAAATATATTTGCAGAAAGTGATGCGGTTCATCTGGTGTTGGCACTATTGAACCATGCAAATGATATATTTGTCCTTGTATCTGTAAATGTAATCAATCATTTGTTGAAGAATGCGGTGTGACTTCTGATCGTGTGATGGTGTAGTGTGTGGTGTATGTGTAGTTGTTATGTGTTGGAATTGATTGTGTTGGTGTGATTGATTGGTGTGAGTGATTGGTTGTGTGTTGTATCTTTTACCTTGCAAGTCGTCATGGAGCCTCCTTTTCGAGTGATATTAGCTCCAAAGGAAGTCATGCGAAAGCAGTTATTGTATTCAAGGATGCGTTGAAGAAAATGGTTGGAATCGGGATCACTTCCATCGAACAATGGTTTCAGTGGCTGTGGTGGTGTAAGTAATGGATCCAGTTTGACTTTTCCACTTACGCAGCACAATCCAGCCGTTTCTCTTTTGAACTTTAACGCATTGCAATATCGGCATACAGTCGTCATTGGTCCAATATCTAAATTGCCATCATCACTGTAGTTCGCAGTGGGACCATATTGGAATGCCAAGCGATTGTATGATGCCAACGATCTTCGTATGCTCACGCTTTGTCTCAATCGGGCATTTTCTCTTATTATATTTTGTCTTTCTTCACTTAAGTTCTGTGAATGCATTTGTTGCTGGCTTGCATGTCTTGGGCTGCGGCCGATGTTCACACGTCGTCCTCTAGGCATTTTGGATTATGGACAGACTGGTGAATTTAAAACCTCAAATGCACGATCCACATAAATTACACAGTTCAACTTACCACCTTAAAGACAAATGCCTGCTGTTGAAATTGAATAAAAATTTAAAAAAAGTAGCTGTCAAACAATGTATCACGCACCGGCGCCATCTACTTAAAATACTGGCGCCATCTACTTAAAATACTGGCGCCATCTGCTCAACCATCATGCAAAACCATATTGGTTTGTAGTACATGCTATGTAGCAGAGATGGCGTTATATGTGAAAACTGATTTTTCCTGTTTTCCTGCGTTTCTGTTGAAATTTTTCCTGAATTTTGTTTGCTACAAACCTTACGAAGCCCGAGACCTTTCCAACGAATGCAAAAACGTGGCAATCAGTTCCTGCGTTTTGTAGTTATTGCATCAGGAAGGAAAACCCGACTTATTTTTATATTATAGATTAATTGAGTTTTTGGAACGAAGTTCCTTACGGCAGGCTTGGAGGGGATAGGGATTTTGCTGCGGGACCAAACTAAAAAAAATGTGATAGTAAAACCGTAAGAAAAAATTCGTGGAATAAAACCGTTAATTGAGACGTGCGCAGGCACGACAGTCGCATACACAAGCGAGTAGTGTATAATACCTTTCTCTTTCTCCCTCTTTCGTTACGGAATTTTCGACCGCACACATCACATTTACACGATTGACTCCACAATTCCATCTTTTCGGGTGCTTTTGCTCCCATTTTGTAACTAGCATTGGCTTCCACAATCGCATATACAGTTATATTACAAAAAAAATGTAAATATCCTCCTTGTGTTCGCTTTGGAGCGGAATTCATATTTAAGAGATCGCGTTCTGGACGCGACCAGATCTGGAAATATGAGACTTTTGAAATCAATTTACATGTTACTGTTTTGTCTAATGTGCATTGTCATGTGTTAGAAAGAGGTAGAAATAGTACGAATGTTAAGTGCGTGATAGATAGTATGAAACGTAGCACACATGACGCGCGTTCGTTAATGTCAAACTTAGCGTTTTGAAATTGTTTCGTTTTTCGTTTAGAAATAGAAAGAGTGTTCGTATCATTTCTTGAGAATACTTGAGATTATGGAATAAAAAATGTATCTATAATGTGAATATTCGCCACGTGCTTGTCCATGAATTCATGAGTATATACTATGCATTGGCGGGGTGGAGTGGTAATAGAAAGAGAAGGGATGAGAGAACTATTTTTCTATTTCTATTTAATTTTATGTTGTCAAACAAAAACAAAGAGACATATTTTGTTATTTTAGTTGAAATTTGAATTACGTTGCTTTTTTATTTTAAGTAATTTATTATTTTATTTCCTAAAATACTGAATTTCCTAAATATTTTCTTGTCCTTAAATAAAAAGTAATCAGCAAAATTTAAGAGAAAAATCAAGAAAACCTGCATAAAATTGAGCACGATTTTTTTTGCAAATTGTGTCGATTCTACTAGTATAGGAGCTAGCAACGTTTTCGAGAAAGAATTTTAGGTCAGCTGATTTTGTGATATGTCTTCCTTCTTGCACTTTCGGTTAGAGTCTGGGCTATCTGGCTGGCGGTAGCGGTTGCGTTTATTAGTGCGCATCCTACCTGTCCAGGTAATAATCCTGGATTTTAAAAACATTTTAGAAGGCGTAATTTTTAATTTTTTGTTTTTAAATAAGTCTACCTGACATACTTTTTTTATTGCCAGACATTTTTGACATTGTTAACTATGTACCATACGCGATTTTTTATTTTTTTTTTATAAAAATTTCAAAGTATTTTATAATGTCTGTAATTTTAATATTATGTTATTTAAATATAAGAAAACTTAAAATAAATTTGCCAGACATTAATTCGATTGTTAAGTCTTGAATTAAAATTAAAAAGTCATGAAAAGTATTGCAGTATGATGCTAGTAGTCCGAGAGAGACCGTTTTAGAATAAGTCGAGAATGATACAGAGAACCATTACGAAAGTAAATTACTTTTCACTGTGCATATAATAAAATGAATGGTGTCGTGGGACACCAGGTAGGAACGAAGTTCCTTCGGATAATATTGAATCGACACAATTTGCAAAAAAAATCGTGCTCAATTTTATGTAGGTTTTCTTGATTTTTCTCTTAAATTTTGCTGATTAGTTTTTATTTAAGTACAAGAAAGTATTTAGAAAATTCAGTATTTTAGGAAATAAAATAATAAATTCCTTAAAATAATAAAATAGCACACATGACACGCTTTCGCGCCTGCGCACGTCTCATTTAACGGTTTTATTCCACGCATTTTTTTCCACAGATTTATTCCACGCACTTTTTCCACTTACGGTTTTACTATCACATTTTTTTCAGTTCGGTCCCGCAGCGAAATCCCTATCCCCTCCAAGCCTGCCGTAAGGAACTTCGTTCCAAAAATAATAATAATATGTATCTAGGTTTTTCACAGTCCTTGGGAATACCAGAATCTGGCGTGAAACAAATGTTACAGGAACGCTTCTTTGGCCGCCTAAAAAAAGTACTTAAAAGTCTTTTATCGGGACCTAAACGGGCCTGATATAGACTTTAAAGCGTCGTCGTCTTGGCTACGGTATGGTGATCTCTTCAGAGAAATCGAAGGTTTTGTTTGTGCAATTATGGACGAAGTTATCATGACAAATAACTACGGGAAATATATCCTGAAAGATAGTACGGTTGACATCTGTCGGGCGTGCCACCGTCCTGGAGAATCTATCAGGCATATTATTTCTGATTGTCCTCGTCTTGCTAATGGTGAGTATTTGCACAGGCACAACCAAGTAGCCAGGATCATACACCAACAACTTGCCCTTAAATACCAACTTGTCAATTTTGAAGTACCTTACTACAGGTATGTGCCCGACCCAGTTCTCGAGAACGGTCGTGCTACGTTATATTGGGATCGATCTATTATCACAGATAGGACTATTGTTGCCAATAAGCCTGATATTGTGGTGATAGATCGATTAGAGCGCCGCGCAATGATTGTCGATATCGCCGTTCCTCATGACAAGAATCTCGTGAAAGTTGAAAAAGAAAAACAATTGAAGTATTTGGATCTGTCTCACGAGATTGCCGACGTGTGGAATGTGGATTCGGTGATTATTGTTCCGATAATCATATCTGTTCATGGATTGATAGCGAAGAGCCTCGACCAACACCTTAAGAGGATCACGTTAGAAGGTTGGATCCTGGATGTCGTAATAGCAGCGGTTCCCGGATCCCTCCTATCTCAGGGGCAGAGTGGCACACCGTGTGGTTTTAGTCGGTCCGATTCCGACACACCACCTCGCCGTAAACCCCGGTGGGGTGACGGCTCGAGGGGGTTTCCACACGTTAAAAAAAAAAAAAAAAAAAAAAAGGGTCTGATGCAGAGCTCTAAGAACACCGCCCCCGGGCCGGACGGGATACCTGCCCGAGTGCTGGCCCGAGCCCTCGAACACATGTCGGACCGCCTCAGGGAGGTCCTGGACGCTAGCTTGGCGTCCGGACGCTTCCCTGAGTGCTGGAAAAGCGGGAAGCTGGTCCTATTGAGGAAGCCGGGACGGCCAGCCGAATCGGTAGCGGCCTATAGGCCCATCGTATTGCTGGACGAGGTGGGTAAACTGTTTGAGAGGATACTCTCTGCCCGCATCGTCCGGCACCTCTGCGAGGTGGGCCCCGATCTGTCGGACGCCCAATTTGGTTTTCGGGCGGGGCGTTCGACGGTCGATGCCGTGTTGCGCCTGAGGGCCGTTACCGAAGAGGCGGTGAGCTGCGGTGGCGTGCTGTTGGCGGTGTCGTTGGACATCGCCAACGCATTTAATAGTCTGCCATTTAGCTGCATCAGGGAAGCACTCCACTACCATGGGGTGCCAAAGTACCTGAGGCGGCTTGTGGCAGACTATCTTGAGGAGCGTACCGTCATGTACGAGGACCGAGACGGTATTCTAAGGCGGCGGCTCATGTCGTGCGGTGTTCCACAGGGGTCTGTCCTCGGACCACTCCTGTGGAACATGGGATACGACTGGGCCCTTCGAGGTCGTCTTCCCCCCGGGCTGGGCGTAATTTGTTACGCAGATGACACATTGGTCACGGCCCGGGGCATGAACTTTCAAGAGGCGGCGCGCCTGGCCACCACGGGTGTCTCTCTGGTGGTCGGGCGAATTGAGGCGCTGGGTTTGCGGGTGGCCCTGGACAAGACGGAGGCTCTTTTGTTCCATGGGCCCCGTCGTGGTCCACCCTCCGGCGCCTCCATCGTGGTCAATTCGGTCCTCGTACCGGTTCAGGCCCAGATGAAGTATCTGGGCCTGATCCTCGACGGCAGGTGGCTCTTCGACGAGCACTTCCGACAGCTTTCTCCAAAGCTGGTCGGCGCTGCTTCTGCCCTTGGGCGACTTTTGCCCAATCTGGGTGGAGCTAGCGTCGCGACGAGACGGCTATACACGGGGGTTGTCCGGTCAATGGCGCTGTATGGTGCACCGGCGTGGGCGGCGGCTCTGACTGCCCAGAATAGGGCTCGCCTCTGGCGCCCTCAGAGAATATTGGCGGTTAGAGCCATACGCGGTTACCGCACCGTATCGACGGAGGCGGCGTGCGCCTTGGCCGGAACTCCCCCGTGGGATTTGGAGGCGGAAGTTCTCGCCGAAGTTTATCGGCGGACGGCTGACTTCCGGGCGGGTAGCGGCATACGGCCCCCGCCCGAAGAGATACGCGAGTGGCGAGAGGCCGCTCGTCGAGCCACAATGGCTCGTTGGTCGTCCCGGCTGGGGGCTCCACGTGCTGGCTTTGCTGCCGTGGAGGCTCTCCAGCCGGTCATCGCCGAGTGGGCAGGGCGGCAGCACGGACCCTTTCCTTCCGACTGACGCAGGTCCTTTCCGGGCACGGTTGCTTCGGGAAGTATCTGCACTCGGTCGCCAGGAGGGAATTGAGTCCCGCCTGTCACCACTGCAACTGTAGTGAGGACTCGGCTCAGCACACGCTAGCGGTTTGTTCTGCCTGGGCGGCGCAGCGTGGGGTCCTCACTGCAGTTATTGGAGGAGATCTCTCGCTACCGGCCGTCATACGCTCCATGGCCGGTAGCGACAGTTGTTTTACCGCGGTCGTAACCTTCTGCGAAGACGTAATTTCGCGGAAGGAGGCGGCGGAGAGGGCCCAGGAGGACGATTTCCATTCGGACCCAATTCGCCGCCGGCGAACCAGGCGGCGGAGGCGCGCATATCAGCGCCTCATGCCGCCTTGAGTGTGGCCGTGGGTGGACGGGATGGGTTTTCCCCTCCATCCGCTACAATGGCCAGCCGCGAGGAGGCGTCGTGCGTGTGTGCCGGACGTCGCCTGAATAGAGAGTTTGTCCGCAGATGGTGCCCGCGTTGGTGGGCAGGCCCTAGGAGGGATCTGGATGTCGTAATAGCAGCAGTTCCCGGATCCCTCCTATGTCAGGGGCAGAGTGGCACACCGTGTGGTTTTAGTCGGTCCGATTCCGACACACCACCTCGCCGTAAACCCCGGTGGGGTGACGGCTCGAGGGGGTTTCCACACGTTAAAAAAAAAAAAAGGGTCTAATGCAGAAGGCAGTCCTCCTTGACACGGCCCGTATTGTGAGGAGGTTCCTGTCTTTGGAGCCTTAACCACCAGTGTCTTGGTCCCTGTACCCGATGTCAGTGGTCTACTACTATTTGTTATATTTTTAAATGTGTATTTTTTATTTTTTATATATTTAAAAATGTAATAAATATGTGTATATAATGAAATAAAGAAAATAATAATAATAATCATTCTAGTCAGAGCAAGTTTCAAAAAAAATTAAGTATAAAAAGGAATATAAAATTAGATTAAAATTTATAAAACAACACTTTTTATTTAAATTGTTCTGATTACTAAATGTAAATTATAAATAATTAATATTAAGTTTTTCAAGTTGTTTCAGCCTTTTATATGAAAAGTATTATGTTATCGTTATGTCCTTTACAAAAAACACATTTTATTTTATCACTGGCCATTGTAACCAAATTAAAAAATAAACATTAAAATCAAAACAAAAACAAATATGTGACATTAGACTGCCGCTATCTTGCAAACTTGCCTGACGCGCCACTGTCGTTGTCTATCTCTCTCGCGCCTTCAGCTGTCTCTCTCGGACTACAAGCATCATACTGCAATACTCCATGACTTTTTAATTTTAATTCAAGACTTAACAATCGAATTAATGTCTGGCAAATTTATTTTAAGTTTTCTTATATTTAAATAACATAATATTAAAATTACAGACATTATAAAATACTTTGAAATTTAAAAAAAAAAAAATTAAAAAATCACGTATGGCACATAGTTAGCAATGTCAAAAATGTCTGGCAATAAAAAAAGTATGTCAGGTAGACTTATTTAAAACCTAAAAATTAAAAATTACGCCTTCTAAAATGTTTTTAAAATCCAGGATTATTACCTGGACAGGTAGGATGCGCACTAATGAACGCAACCGCTACCGCTAGCCAGATAGCCCAGACTCTAACCGAAAGTGCTAGAAGGACGACATATCACAAAATCAGCTGACCTGAAATTCTTACTTTTCAAACGTTGCTAGCTCCCGTACCATACATTATCTGAAGGAACTTCGTTCCTACCTGGTGTCCCACGACACCATTTCATTTAGTAAGTAGTAGTCTGCCTGATAGAAAGTATGAACATAATCCATGAGTTGTCATTATAAATAGTATTCTTTATTTGTAATAAACAGCAAACAATTGTGGTTGGAGAATATCTACGTATGTATTAATATAGTCATTGATTATCAAAAACTAGCCAATTGCGTGTTACCAGCGGTTTTTGGTGCTTTGCTAAGTGTTTATTAGAGACCACATGCTGCTGCTTACCGGAAAAGTCTAATAATATTTATTCGTCCCAGAAATCGAAGCCAAGGCTTCCTGGTCAAAACTAGCATACGCTAACTAATAAGGTCACAGAGGAAACAGCAGACATTTAAATATATTATTAAATATTTTATTGTTATTTTCCCTTGTTTTCTCATCTATTATATTCCAATACAAAAGAAATATAACAAAAACAGAAGCAAGAGAAAAGCTTTTTGTTATAACTCCTTTCGGGCAACACCTTGATCTAATTTGAGTAAGTAATTCTCGCTTTCCACGGTGGGCTGTAGCCAAACTGGGACCTACTAGAGGAGGCAGCCATAATTCACTCCTAGCTGTCTCCACAGGCTCCGACCCACCTCGTGGGTCGGAGCCTGGTCGACATGGGGCTGGTCGCTTCCTCGATGCGATTACGCAGATCTGTGATGCGGCCATGCCCCGCGTCCGAGGTCGTCGGCTTCCACGGAAGGAGGTTTACTGGCGGACCTCCGCGCGGCCTGTACTCGTGCCCGGAGGTCCTACACCCGTAGTCGTAGGAGGGCCAGCTTCATGAGGAGTACCGAGAGGCGCGGAAAACTTTTAAGCTGGTCATTAGCCGCGCCAAAGAAGTAAAGAGGAAGGAGATGCTGGAGGGTCTCGATCGTGACCACTGGGGTCGCCCTTATCGTACGGCGCGACAAAAGCTCCGCACGTCGGGTCCCCCCCTTACAGAGACCCTCCAGCCCAGCTTCCTGCAGGAAGTGGTCGAGGGACTTTTCCCACAGCGGGCGGAGCACACACCTCCATCAATGGCCTTCTTGGTCGGAGACGCCGGGACAACGAAGGCAATGTGCCGCCCGTCACGTCAACTTACAATAAATATTATATTGATACTATTGGATTGTGATCATAATTTATTAAAAAATATTTATAATTTATATTAGTAATAAGTCGGCTGTCCACGTTTAGCCCATGATTGATCGATGTCCTTTCTGTATTATAATTAGAATTATGTATCTATGCAGGTATATCATCCCAATCATTATAACTCATTATAACTATAAAATTATGACAATATAATAACATAGAAAAGACCAGATAAGATAGTAAGACCCATTTAGAGATTCAGAGTTTTTTTTTTTTTTTTAACGTGTGGAAACCCTTTTGGGCCGTCACCCCATCGGGGTTTACGGCGAGGTGGTGTGTCGGAATCGGACTGACTAAAACCACACGGTGTGCCACTCTGCGCCTAACGTAGGAGGGATCCGGGAACAGCTGCTATTACGACATCCAGATCCCTCCAAGCGCCTGCCCGCTACTGCGGGCACCATCTGCGGGTAAACTCTCTAATTAGGCGACGTACGGCATACGCGGACGTCGCCTCCTCGCGCTGGCCACTATAGCGGATGGAGGGGAAAAACCCGTCCCGTCCATTCGCGGCCACACTCAAGGCGGCGTGAGGCGCTGGTATGCGCGCCTCCGCCACCCGGTTCGCTGGCGGCGAATCGGGTCCGAGTGGAGATCGTCCTCCCGAGCCCTCTCCGCCGCCTCCTTCCGCGAAATCACATCTTCGCAGAAGGTTGCGACCGCGGTAAAACAACTGTCGCTACCGACCATGGAGCGTATGACGGCCGGTAGCGAGAGATCTCCTCCAATAACTGCAGTGAGGACCCCACGCTGCGGTGCCCAGGCGGAACAAATTGCTAACGTGTGCTGAGCCGAGTCTTCACTGCAGTCGCAGTGGTGACAGGCGGGACTCAATTCCGTCCTGGCGTCCGAGTGCAGATACTTCTCGAAGCAACCGTGCCAAAAAAGGATCTGCGTCAGACGGAAGGAAAGGGTCCCGTGCTGTCGCCCTGCCCACTCGGCGATGACCGGCTGGAGAGCCTCCACGGCGGCAAAGCCAGCACGTGGAGCTTCCAGCCGGGACGACCAACGAGCCATCGTGGCTAGGCGAGCGGCCTCTCGCCACTCGCGCATCTCTTCAGGCGGGGGCCGTATGCCACTACCCGCCCGAAAGTCAGCCGTCCGCCGATAAACTTCGGCGAGCACCTCCGCCTCCAAATCCCACGGAGGAGTTCCGGCCAAGGCGCACGCCGCCTCTGTCGACACGGTGCGGTAAGTGCGTATGGCTCTAACTGCCAATATCCTCTGAGGGCACCAGAGGCGAGCCCTATTCTGGGCGGTCAGAGCCGCCGCCCACACCGGTGCACCACACAGCGCCATTGACCGGACAACCCCCGTGTATAGCCGTCACGTCGCGATGCTGGCTCCACCCAAATTAGGCAAAAGTCGCCCAAGGGCAGAAGCAGCGCCGACCAGCTTTGGAGTAACCTGTCGGAAGTGCTCGTCGAAGAGCCACCTGCCGTCGAGTATCAGGCCCAGATACTTCATCTGGGCCTTAACCGGTACGAGGACCGAATTGACTACGATGGCGGCGCCGGAGGGTGGACCACGACGGGGCCCATGAAACAAAAGGGCCTCCGTCTTGTCCAGGGCCACCCGCAAACCCAGCGCCTCAATACGCCCGACCACCAGAGAGACACCCGTGGTTGCCAGGCGTGCCGCCTCTGCAAAGTTCGCCCTCCGGGCTGTGACCCTTCTGAGAAATGGGCATGATTTTAAGTTATGTTATGTTCACAAAATTTTGGTTACTCTTACTTGGAACTTGTTCATGCGCCATACATGTTTATAAAAACATCACTTCGATGTTTGCAAAGTTTCACTTTAACGATTTTGTTTGATCTGCGCACCGGCCTCGTGGCAAACTAGTGAAACAATTCTCTTTGTTTTGTCATCAAGCTAGTGACATCTGGAACCCCATTCAATGATTCTGGAGGTAGGTTTCACAGGACGACAATGCGCTTAAAACTCTTGAGTTGCAAATCTAAATGGGTAGTGGTACTTACCATCGGATAATTCCGATAGTTTAAGTGGTGATATGATTTCTATAACAAAAAGAAAACAATGTTCTTTAAAAGACAACAGTCAATTAAATATATGTTACGACAGGAGGTAGGCTTCACAGTACGATAATGAGCTTAGAACTCTTGAGTTACAGATCTCTATTAGTAGCGATACTTACTATCGGATATATCGGGTAATCTATCTGGTAATATGTCTCCTATAACAAAAAAAAACAGCATTCTTTAAAAGGCAACAGACAATTAAGTGTATATTATGAAGTACGGTTACGCTCGCGTGACGTGGAGGACGTCCGCGGTCAAGTTTCACCAGTCCCTAATCAAGATTCAAATAGTTATGTGCCATATAACACTACCCTCCCATAGAAGATCAACCTAAAGTGACGCATCCGTGCTGTCGTGTTTCGTTGGTGTAGGCCGGAGGCCCATTGATGTAGGGGTGATAGGTATCATTGTCAGTGTGTGATGATTACAATGCTACGATAACTGTTATGCCTTTTACGTCTTCACGCCCCGCGTGAGGTGTGCCCCATAGTGTGTGTGTCGCCATATTGCATTGTCTACATTCGCAATGAGTATGGTGAGCGCAACTTTTGGATTCTATTCATACTTTTCTATGGCAGAGTAGTGCCACTTTCGCAGGAAATAAAAGAGAAAAATAAAGAAAATTAACACATAAAAATTACTGATAAATATATGAATGTCTATCATATTTGTCTTTATTCTCGACTCGTGAAACCAAACCTGTAGCTGTTTAACATATAGGTTAACATTAGTATATTAGGGACTTCATCACAAGTGGTAAAGTAACCCTTCAAATCGTTTAAAGGTTGTACAATCTGTGTAGATTCGAGGCATTCGATTTAATTCAATCTTAATATGCTTAGATAATGTAAGGTGGACAAAGAAATCGTTAATATTTGAATCTAACATCTCGCGCAAACGGGAGTTCTTGGGACCGACGCTACTGGAATTTGCTGGCTACACTCGTAACACAATAGGATACGTTCAATAAGATGGAACCAATTGTCACACATCCAATGAGTACCAGCCAGTGGTCAAAGACTTTTTTCCGGCAAAGTTGATTTCCAGACGAGGCGACATTCCATGGCCATTCAAAAGTCGTTGTGAAGATGTGGAGAACCTTGGGGGAGGCCTATGTCCAGCAGTGGAAAAGCGGGAAGCTGGTCCTATTGAGGAAGCCGGGACGGCCAGCCGAATCGGTAGCGGCCTATAGGCCCATCGTGTTGCTGGACGAGGCGGGTAAACTGTTTGAGAGGATACTCTCTGCCTGCATCATCCGGCACCTCTGCGAGGTGGGCCCCGATCTGTCGGACGCCCAATTTGGTTTTCGGGCGGGGCGTTCGACGGTCGATGCTGTGCTGCGCCTGAGGGCCGTTACCGAAGAGGCGGTGAGCTGTGGCGGCGTGCTGTTGGCGGTGTCGTTAGACATCGCCAACGCATTTAATAGTCTGCCATTTAGCTGCATAAGGGAAGCCCTCCACTACCACGGGGTGCCAGAGAACCTGAGGCGGCTTGTGGCAGACTATCTTGAGGAGCGTACCGTCATGTACGAGGACCGTGACGATGTTCTGAGGCGGCGGCCCATGTCGTGCGGTGTTCCACAGGGGTCTGTCCTCGGACCACTCCTGTGGAACATGGGATACGACTGGGCCCTCCGAGGTCGTCTTCCCCCCGGGTTGGGCGTAATTTGTTACGCACATGACACATTGGTCACAGCCCGGGGAGTGAACTTTCAAGGGGCGGCGCGCTTGGCCACCACGGGAATCTCTTTGGTGGTCGGGCGTATTGAGGCGCTGGGTTTACGGGTGGCTCTAAACAAGAAGGAGGCCCTTTTGTTCCATGAACCCCGTCGTGGTCCACCCTCCGGCGCCTCTATCGTAGTCAATTCGGTCCTCGTACCGGTTCAGGCCCAGATGAAGTACCTGTGCCTGATCCTTGACGGGAGGTGGCTCTTCGACGAGCACTTCCGACAGCTTTCTCCAAAGCTGGTCGGGGCTGCCTCTGCCCTCGTACGACTTTTGCCGAATTTGGGTGGAGCCAGCGTCGCGACTAGACGGCTATATGCGGGGGTTGTCCGGTCAATGGCGCTGTATGGTGCGCCGGTGTGGGCGGCGGCTCTGACCGCCCAGAATAGGGCTCGCCTCTAGCGCCTTCAGAGGATATTGGCGGTAAGAGCCATACGCGGCTACCGCACCGTATCGACGGAGGCGGCGTGCGCCTTGGCCGGAACTCCCCCGTGGGATTTGGAGGCGGAAGTGCTCGCCGAAGTTTATCGGCGGACGGCTGACTTCCGGGCGGATAGCGGCATACGGCCCCCGCCCGAAGAGATACACGAGTGGCGTGAGGCCGCTCGTCGAGCCACGATGGCTCGTTGGTCGTTCCGGTTGGAGACTCCTCATGCTGGCTTTGCCCTCGTGGAGGCTCTCCAGCCGGTCATCGCCGAGTGTGCAGGGCGGCAGCACGGGACCCTTTCCTTCCGACTGACGCAGGTCCTTTCCGGGCACGGTTGCTTCGGGAAGTATCTGCACTCGGTCGCCAGGAGGGAATTGAGCCCCGCCTGTCACCACTGCGACTGCAGTGAGGACTCGACTCAGCACACGCTAGCGGTTTGTTCCGCCTGGGCGGCACAGCGTGGGGTCCTTACTGCAGTTATTGGAGGAGATCTCTCGCTACCGGCCGTCATATGCTCCATGGCCGGTAGCGACAGTTGTTTTACCGCGGTCGCAACCTTCTGAGAAGACGTAATTTCGCAGAAGGAGGCGGCGGAGAAGGCCCGGGAGGACGATATCCACTCGGACCTGTTTCGCCACCGGCGAGCCGGGCGGCGGAGGCGCGCATACCAGCGCCTCATGCCGCCTTGAGTGTGGCCGCGGGTGGACGGGACGGTTTTCCCCTCCATCCGCTACAATGGCCAGCCGCGAGGAGGCGACGCCCGCGTGTGCCGTACGTCTCCTAAAATAAAGAGTTTATCCGCAGATGGTGCCCGAGGTAGCGGGCAGGCGCTAGGAGGGATCTGGATGTCGCAATAGCAGCGGTTCCCGGATCCCTCCTATCTCAGGCGCAGAGTGGCACATCGTGTGGTTTTAGTCGGTCCGATTCCGACACACCACCCCGCCGTAAACCCCGGTGGGGTGACGGCCCGAGGGGGTTTCCACAGGTTAAAAAAAAAAAAGGCCTATGTCCGGCAGTGGGCGTTTTTTGGCTGAGATGATGATGATTATGAACATGAAAATTACATTTCTAAACATACTTAATTTAAAATGAGCTATTCTAATATCAGCCGCTAATCTTCAAACCATAAAGTAAGAAATCATCATCATAAAAACAAAAAAAGGATATATGCTGGTAGTCAGTTATTTTATCATTAAAAGATTATATTTGTCATCATAAAAACTTATTCCTTGTATTTTATTATATAGGTGGTATGTAAACGTCTATTAAACAAAGTGGATATTACTTCAAGAGTAAATTATTCAATCACAGATAATAAATGTGGTGTAATATTATCGTGTTGTAGAAATACGTTGTTTTGCCATATAAAATATTTCTAGCGAATGTTTTGGTAAAAAATAAAGGGTAGTTGTAGAAGCGTGAAAATTTAGAATTTTAAGTATTATTTGATTTCCAAAAAAAAAAAAAAACTGAGGAGAGGGCTACTCTTATCATCTAAAGATAAGATAAGGAAGCTTCCAGCAGTCAAGCTGTTTCGGGGACGTTCGATAACAAATCAGTTACCTAAGATTTTTATCAATTTATAATTTATTATATTAGATTTGAATAAAATGTAATCGTAAAAAAAGAAAAACTTAAATATTTTAAGAAATATTTATTGTTCGTAAACATAGATAAGACATAAATTTTAATCAAAGTTATAAAATCACACTACATTAAGTTAGGCCTATTTTGCACGAGTGCCGAAAGTATTTTAAATAATTAATGTCACAAATCGTATGCCTTGATTCTATAATGATTGCCCTTTGTATAAAGAAGTCTATGTCCATCTGTGGACAATTGAAGACTATTGATGTTGATGTGTGGTTTTAGGTCGTGTTTAATCCAATTATTAATACACAAGGATATTCATTTCTTTCTATTTTAAAATATGTAGCACACTAAAACATATCATATTCAAAACACTTAAATGTTAATATGTAGAAGTAACGTAAAAAGCTCATTTTATAAAGAATATGTAAAAATTTAAAAATTGTATAAAAATGACTACATTAAATTTTTGCATTATATTATATATGTATAAATAAAAAAAATATGTGTGGCACTCGAAGACTGCCGCGGTAAAGCTGTAGCGTTTTTTACCAGCTTATGCAATTATAATATTTCGGAGCAGCTCGTCTCGATCCATGCGAGCTTAGACTGTTCAGTCTACACGCATATGTCTAGTCGCACGCACACAAACACCGCGCCGAAGTCTACCGAACTGAAACGACGTTAAACGATGCACGCCTTTCAACACGGCACCACTGTGCCGGTCGAAGCGGGGGTGTTAGGTTTATTTTCGTTACGGAAATTCCTAAGATGGTCGCCGCGCTCGAAGCCCGCCATAAAAGTTATGCAATAGCTTAAAACGACATTTTAGTCTCTGTGTTATCTACCTCATTTTTGCTCTGCATCGCCCTAAGGTCGACTGGTAGAGAATACCTACGGCATTAAGCTCGCTTTTGTCACTTTAATGGGCATAAAGTATAAATAAATAAGTAAATAAACTGTAGAGTGACCTTATTTAGAAAAGTAATCTTTAGACCACGAACTGCTTAAGCGTTGAATTAAGAAAACGTCAGAAGTCTTACATACGAGTAAACCAGTTACCAGACAATATTATTAAATGGAATAATTGGTCTGCTATAGGTGCTTTAATTCCAGCTGGTAACTGCCCTCTTCCGTCCAAGGTGTATAGCTGCAGTCCTAAAGACCTTCAGGATTACGATTGTAAGAACGGCAAAGTGTGCTTTTCCAACTCCTGCAGTGCTAAATCATGCTCGGAGCCTGCTGCTTATGGTGGCGGCACTGAATGTAAATATCAAAGTAAGTTGAAATTTTTTAAATAAGTAGAGTTTCTGATTATATAAATGCTTGGAAGTTGGGGTCTTAACTCCCGTACCTCGTAGAGTACGCAAAGCTGTCGATCGTGCACCTGATCTCTACCCCGGTCGTATAACCGTCCCATCAGATTATGAGAGTGAGAGAACAGAGAGTATACCTGTGTTTGTGCATTCACTTGTGCACTATAATATCCGCTGTGATTGTGACTGATTCTGCTAGAAGGGACTCGAAGGGCTGCTACGTACTTATGCCCTTTGAGTTGCAAGTGTTCATGGATGGAGGAAGTCACTTACCATCACGTGACATGTCTTGGCCATAAGAAAAAGTTTTATTTACATAATAACTGCAAAAATGACTACTCTGCCTAATGTCAAGCATGAGTAAGATCCAAAAGTGGTGATCACCATTCTCATACGGATATTTTAGCATAGTGTTCACCATCACGTTTCACGTCTCACTTAAAAGATCCGGGATCGTAGTGAAAGGTAACACGTGCGTAGTGAATTTCAGATTTTAATTAATTGGCTCCGAAAACTTTTATCGTTTAACGGAAGCTCCCAAAAGGAATCATTTTCCCCTAATTTGTCAACATTGTTCGTTGAGACTGTTCCTTTTGTTCACAGTTTGACGATATGTAATTTTCCTCAATAACTGGGTTGTCTAACATTGAAAGAATTTTTCAAAGCGGATCAGTGTCTCCTGAGATTAACGTGTTTAACCAAACAAAATACAATCAAACAAACAAACTCTTCAGCTTCATAATATTATAGTTATAGTTGTGACGCGACTTCGCACGGAACAGTATGGTATTTAAAAGTAGGTAATATACACCTAGTTAAACCTACTTCTGTAAGAAAAACCTTCCGAAATATGTAATTTTTTTATAGATAATTTATATTCCTAACAATACTCATATCTGATAATTATTTGCAACTTAGATAAATCTGAAAATTTGAACATAATTTTCGAATTTAAGTTGTATTTAAGGATAGAAAAAGTGTAAAAACATATATTTAATAAAAATAGAAGATAACTTAGATAAGAATTCAATTATTTCAGCCAAATTATTTATTTTAAAACTAGGAAACAACGCTATAAGCTCTCATTATTAAAAAGTAAATTTATTGCTCAGTAGCGTCCTCTACGTCAAGTAACATACATACCATAATTTATATTAGTGTTAAATACTCATGTTAAGTTTACATCAAATGAGTTGTCCAACAGTGATTTTTTAATCTTAAAAAATTCTAGTAGATATAAAACAAATATTTTTGGTACATCATCATAATCGTCAACGGCTTTTTACAGTCCACTACTAGACATAGGACTCTCCTTAGCAAGGAGGTTTTGGCCTACTATACCACGCTGGCCAAATGGGTTGTAATAGGGTTTGTTTCAAGTGTTCCTTCTCTTTGTAATGATATTTGCCTGAATAGTTTCTTCCCTTAGTCGCCTCTTACGACACCCATGGGATGAATAGGAGTGGTAACACTATGGATTCTTAAACCGTCACCACACGGAGACTTCGGCTAGAATTTCTAAAAAATAACTAACGGAAAAATAGAGAAAATAACATTTTTACTTAGCCATATTTCAAGTTTGAGTACGAAAAAAATTTTAAACTATTTTTGATGACGATTATGTTACAAAAAATATTTAACTAACTCTCAATTCCTAACTTTAGTTGCTATTAATATAATTTGGCCCTAAAGGTTTTTTTTTTTCATTTTAAGAGCATGCCAAAGTGACTCTACTCTATCTGACGGAAAGTATGCATAGAATCCAAGAGTGGTGGTCACCGTACTCATTGTGAATGCAGACAATGCAGTATGGTGACCCACACTATGGCAACCTAGTGACACGCTTTTTCACTTTCCGTTTGAGCACGTAAAAGGCAGGACAGTCATCGTGGCAGTGTAAGGCTTCAATGGGTCGTCGGTCTAGCACTTATCAACGAAACACGACAGCTCAGGTGTCTCAGGTCACTTTAAGTTGGTCTTATGTGAGAAGATAGTGCTGCTGTGGAACCGACCCGTTCGTACTGAAATCAGCGTGACCCTACTTTCGGATTTCGGAATTCGAAATATAAAACCAAGGTCCATACAAAAAGTGGAAATCTCTTTTATTAAAAATTGCTAACAAAAACTAAGAAATACGGCACTAAAATTGAGTGTGCAAAAATTTGTCTAGTAGCCCTTCCGGGAATGAATGTCTCATTGGCAAATATCGATGGTTCTGTGTGCAGCTGTACAGTGGTATTGTTTTGATTGATACCATATCTATTTTCGTGATATAAACTTATGCCTGGTGTGAAATTCCTCGCATCCGACGGGATTTCTGGAAACGCTGTAGAGGAATTGTCGGGGTCCCCTGATCCTTCCATTACGTCAGAGGATCCATCATCGTCTGTGGATAATTAAGATGTGAATTAAATACGAGTCACTTTCTCGGTTTTTAAACTTTCTCAAACAAAAACTAGCGAGACAAGTAGAACTGCTTAGAATTGTTACCACAGAAAATTATTTCGATGTTTTACGAGTGTGATTCCTGGAACCCGCTTCAATGGTTCTGAAGGAGGGATTCACAGAGTGGCAACGCTCTTGGGACTCTTGAGGTACAGGCCTCTATGAGAAGTAGTACTTACCATCAGTTGCGCCAGATCCTTCTGGTACTGTAACAAAAAAAATAAGATGACAGCGGCCGCTACGAATTGCATATATAGCGCACATGTTTCCCTCCCACTACGATCCCGGGCCCTTTAAGCGGGGCGTAAAAAGCATCTCATTAGGCCGCCATAGCATGGGTCGCCATACTGCACTGTCTTCATTCGCAGTGAGTACGGCGACCACCGCTCTTGGATTCTATTCATGCTTTCCATCAGACAGAATAGAGTCACTTTGGTAGGTTGCTATAAAACAAAGAAAAAAAAATTGCTATGTTGACTCTTTATCGATAAACTTTATAACATCCATACGTCCTTAAATACGAAAGTTTTTAAGGACGTATGGATGTTTGTTACTCTTTCAACCAAAAACAACTGTACGAATTTGGATGAAACTTTACATGTTAATTTTCTACATAATTTAAAGTCTGATTAATAACCCTTAATTGAATCTGTTTGTATATGTAAATATAAAATTACTGAATAAAAAGGAATTGATAAAAATGTTGCTCGATAAATAAAATTCCAATCGTAAAATTTTGAAAAACTTTCAAAATATTAACAAATGTTTGTATAATAGGAAAAGGTGTCATAAAAGCACTAAGTTCAATGAACCACAAAAAATCGGTGTACAGTTAATAAATGTATTACATTTTAGCAAAAAACGACAAAGTAGCAAAATCGTCACAAAGATTTGTCAGTCATTTGATTGCAACTCATAATTTGTAAGAAATAATCGTACGTAGATTGTGTAAAAATAGACAACTGTTGTTTATGGTACATATGCAAGACCGATTTTTTCGAATAAAAGTGCATTATCACTTCAGTTCTGATCTATACTTGATCTAACAACTGTCATAAAAGGCGTTCTTGGAGTATGCTTATCGTTGACTGTAATGTGTCGAAATTATATTGTGATTGAATATTGAAAATAGTGAAAATCGGTATTATACAAATCATATTTTGAGTGTTAAGTAGTGTTATGTGATATTTTAGTTATATTTTAAGTAAATGCAATTTCTAAGTATATTATTTTGATCTTTCTCGTAGGGTTTAAGATGGTATTTGCAACGTAAGTGTTCAAAAACACGACTGTTACAACATTGCCTTATAATTACATTATACATATAAACCTTAAATATTATACATTAAACATATAAAACTCTTTTAAAAAAACTCTTTCTGTTGATAAAAACCGCATTAAAATCCGTTGTGTATTTTACTAGATGTTGAAATAAAAGGCGATTTCATTTTATACTATGTGATGGACATACAGATACTTGATTATATTTCTTACCAGCTCAGTTCTTCAGCTGTTAACACCCATATATGTGTAGCGCACAAGTGAGCTACAATACGAATATATAACCTTTTTTTTGACGAGGTGGAAAATCTCTTCGGATCTCCGGCTCCACAGAAACGCAGAGGCCAGGAGTATGTGGTGTTTCCACTAAAAACCACTCCGGCGGCCGGTCTCAGCCGTCCTACTCTAAAGGGGACTCGGGTCATATGTTATTTTAGGTTCCCTCCAGAATCAGCGCCGTGCCTTGTCAAACCCTCACCTGGAGGACGTTACATAGGTACCCCTGCTGATCTGGTTGCTACAGTTGCGGTTCCAACCGCATTTTTGGGTCCAGGTCCCATTACTGTCGCCGACTGCAGCGATTTATTAACCGCCAGAGGTCCCTATTCGTCGTCCTCTACGCTGGGGATCAGCCCTCTCCCGATCCCAATACGAATATAACCTACAAAGTTGTTAAATTAAAGTAAGTATTTGTACCTGTATTGGCAAAATCTAAACTAATTGTCTCGCTGACCAGCAGAGTAGCTAACAGCAACAACTTGAGTCCTGAAATCAGAAAAATACATTCGAATTAGAAAAAAATATATACATACAACATTTGAGCAATATCTTTATAACGGTTATATATTTAATATAACCAATGATAGTACCTACATACATACATCATCATCAAAAACAGTTTTTACTAAAATCTGTAGCAGATAACTGTTTTTAGATTATCGCAATTTTCACACATACGAGTACGTATTTGTGGGGCAGCGGGACTTATTCACGATAAAATTGGTTTGAATGGTTACAAGGTCTTCTATTTCCCGACGTTTCGAACGGAAAATTGTAATTGTAACGTGTAGAAGTATCGACAGCGTTAAAAATTACCGTGACCAATTTAGGGTAGTCAGACCTTGCGCGTCACGAAAGTATAGCTATACTTACACCAGTCTAACTGTGATCACGATCTGTATAACTCGTTTGAAGTGGAGGGAAATAGAAGGTATCGTAGCCTTCTTAAATAAATTTGTAACGAATAAGTCCCGCTCAACAACAAAATTATGTGTGGTAGTAGATATCAGTAAAACATGTATGTGCTCTGAAAACAACAAATGCGTGTATGAGCTCTAAAACTGTTGTAAACCACGTTTAAAGCAAATATATTAATTATTAATACGTGATGCAAAAACTTTAATCCTCTTTTTACGAAAATTGCGCGGACGCAGGAGCATAACATTTGGCACACTTATAGTTTATGCGTTGGAGAAGTGCAGAACGCTAATATTTTTCAATAATAATGCTTATAAAGTACATTAAATCAATAGATAAAACATTATACACACTACCATACATTTCACACGCACATACATACACAAGTATTTGTACACGCATACTTTCATTTTGTCCATAGACATAGAGTACTGACATAGACATATCAAAAAGAAAAGTTTTATTTGCCTCATTTAATATAAAAAAACATTTTAATAATAATGCATAATAAGTACAATAAATCAATAAATAAAACATTACACAAACCAGAATACATTTGACACACGCATACACAAGTATTTGTACACGTATACATACTCTGTGGTCAAATTGTTTCTTTTGTTTATTATAGACATAGTTGAATGTCAAACAGAAAAGTTTTATTTGACGAATACTACGTGAAATACTGAGCGCTTATACAAATTTATGTAATATATATAAGTTGTGTAGCAGCAACATACATTTAAATGTACACGGACTGTCATTTTATGTATAAAGAAAGTTCTGTAGCAGCAATCTGCAATAACAACATTCAGGTACAAAAAAAATATAATTTGCTATTGCTGGTTCTTAATGAAAGAACTTTAATTATGCCTCGACATAGAACATTAACGGCTCGGAGTGAGAGACAAAGAAGGAATATTTCTCTAAGAGGAAGGAATAATTCCCCATCAGTAGTATTCGATAGTAATATGATTTTGAGAGATACATTTAAATGTGCTCTAAATGTCATTTAATGGATTTAGAGTGCAGGTTTTGCAATGCGAAACATTTTGAATCTGAAGTGACCTTAGGCGACCGAACTGCATTCACTTCATGTTGTCACAAAGGTAAAGCATTATTACCAACCACCCTTAAGTCAAAATGAATATTTTAAATCATTGTATAATGGACTTACTTCAAATGAACCTTCAATAAAAAGTAAATCAAAAAATTAGTTTGAAAATATTAGGAAATATAATTCATGTTTAGCTATGGTTAGCTCAGAAGCCAAAGTTGCTGAGACAAGGGGAGTGTATCATTTCAAAATACATGATGTTTTTTATCACAGATCAGGCCCAATGACTGCCGCTTATAATCGCTCACCATGTTATGCACAATTATATTTTTATGATGTTGATACTGCTATTAATTAAAGGTTACAAGAACGTATTAATCAAACATGTAACAACAACATAATGCGTAAAATTTCACTGGAATTGGACAAAACATTCCAAATAATTGGAGTTTTATTAAATCGGCCAGTTTTTACACATGGTCAATTGTATGTCGCAGCAAGTAGAGTTCGTTCATTCGATGGTTTAAGGTTTTATATATCCAAATATAACGGCCCAAGACATTTAGCAAATGATGAAAGAGTTTTTACAAAAAACATTGTTTTCAGAGAAGTTTTAAATCATTAATTAAATTATTGCAAAATGCGATAAAAAATGCTCTAAATGGATAGTATTTTTAATGCATGATTTTTTTGTTTTGCATCTTCTTATAGCATGTTTTGTTTTTATAAACATTTTTTTAAATAGGTATTCTTTATTTTACTTCTTTTTAATTTCATATAATTTGTTCATAAAAGAGATTGGCAAATAACAGTCTTGGTCAAATCTGTGGTTATAGTAGTTTAGTTTTCGACAGTAGAACCTTAATAATGTTTGAATATTGTATTTTAATAATGTATATTAAGTCACTTACAATTTAAATTTATTATGGTCGAATTTCGACCACTGGGCGACCACTAGTATTAATTAATAGTCCACTACTGGAAATAGGCCTTTCTTTAACCAGGAAGTTTTTGCCATACCAGACTGGCCAGACGGGTTAGTATAAAGTTTGTTTCCAGTTTCCGACGATGGACGTCTACGTGTGCCGTATGTTGCCTAAATACGAGTAGACAGTTAACCCGAAGGTGCTCCTCGCGCTAGGAGAGGTCTTGATGTCGTAATAACAGCTATTCTCGGATCCTACTTATCTCAGGCGCAAAGAAGCACACCATGTGGTTTTAGTCGGTCCAATTTCGAAACATCATCTCACCGCAAACCTCGGTGAGGTATTAGCCCGTGGGTGGACCACACTTGAAAAAGAAGTTTTTGCTAAAAGTTTTCCTTCTCTTTGCAGTGCTGTGGGCCTGGATACTTTGGATACCTGGATACCTGGATACAGGATGAATAGGGGTGATGGTACACCATATTCTTAATCCCTCATGATACAATCCTGTAATACGTCACCATATACCGTTGTTAAGTAGGCAAAAAATTTAAATATACGAAAACAATAATATTTGCGGCAACAATAACTAAGATAACTGGTTAGGTATTGTGTGTTAACCACAACGCAGATATTTTTAAAAATACTTCATTACAAATACCTATTATAGTTAGTTTATTAACTAGTAATATTTTTAATAAGCGGTAAAATTTTATTATCACTTTATTATTAATAATATCCTCCGAACCTCTTCCTTAACTAGCTTGGGATCGTCTCTTCGAAATAACCGACGAAACTGCCCAGTTTAATTTTTTTACCGTGTACCGTGTACACGGCCCAACCTTGTTCCATATCTTTATATAACGACCTTTGCCAACTAAACTTGACAAATGGGAAGGTAGCCGCCTTTGCAGACGACACTGCACTTGTTTTCCGAGGTGATTTCTGAGACGAGACGTATCTATGTGTAGAGGGTGGTATGGACCAGGTCACTAAGTGGTTAAAAACCAATCTTCCTTCACTGAATGTCGATAAAGCAAAATTTATAGCATTTAACCTAAAAAACGACAAACCGCACAGAGACCTTATCCCTATATTAGCACATTCCTGTCCAGACCGATACACTTTGCTTCTACAATGTACCTGTAAAGAGTTGTAATCGGTTGACACAATTCTATATCTTGGGATCATCTTAGATAAAAACTTGAATTGTCAGGCTCACGCGGATCTATTAAGATCTAGGCTGACCGGAGACCCATTGATGCAGGGGTGACAGTTGTCGTAGTAAGTGTGTGCAATACAATGCTACGATGACTGTCATGCCTTTTACGTCCCCAAATGAGGCGTAAAAAAGCATCTTAATAGGCCGCCATAGTGTGGGCCACCATGCTACATTGTCAGCATTCGTAATGACTATGGTGGCTACAACTTTTGGATTCTATTCATGCTTTCCATCAGGCAAAGTAGAGTCACTTTGGCAGGCTCTCAAATAAAAAAAAAAGGATTAGGAAAGAGATTTACACATTTAGAAACCTACGACATGTCTCAGACAACAAGGTCCTAAGAATTACTTACCACACGTTATGCCAATTGATGATAACTTACAGCATATCGTCCAGTCTTAAAAAAGGGACTATTCCTGCAATTCTTGCATCTTACAGCCGATCTATATACGATTCTTCATATGATTGTTAAGTCACACACACAATCCAACTACGACCCACTGATTACTAACGCTACTAAACACCGTAAACATAAAATCTACCAGACGGCAATAATATACAAAGCAACCTCGTCACATAGATTCTACTGTTATAGGTTTATACTTATATAAAAAAGTTAGCCGACTCCTTTCTATATACTCCTTCAACAAAAAGTTAAAAGTAAAAGTAACGTCGTAGCTATCTAATTTTACCACTATTTAATATATGTAAGCGTAACATTAATTTACACATGGGCAACAATCAGATCTTCACAAGAACTCACACACCTATAACACACACACATATACGTACAAATACACATGTATTTATGTATGTACAAACAGTCCCAATTACACGTACACTCATATACACAAACCAACTGCATTCTCTCAAACACGTATACGCAAATCCACTACTGTATGCCTAATTCAAAAACATGCCAAAATATTAGATACTTACCAATTTTATTGTAAATTATTACGAAGATTCGTCCAGGAGGTGTGAGACTAGTGATCTGTGGATTTTCCTACTACAGACACCACTCTCTCATAAAGAAATGAGAGTAAATTAACTTGTAATGAACCTGTTCTATAAATTGTACTTACTTTCGGAATGAGCAAAAAAAAACTATTATTATAAAGAAGCAAATTAATCCTAAAATAATAATCTGCCAGTTATTTAAGTGTGAACGCTTGTTTGGATTTAATCATTTTAGGAATCCAATTTTACACAAATGTGATAAAGGGTAAGCACATGATTAACGGATTAATTATATTCAGAATGATATAGTATAGTTTTCCGTTGCTCCACGTCAAAAAGCTCGCTCAGCGTTCCCGTGGCGCGAAAAAAATTGCTTAAGTGTGTCCCTATATCACGCAATAGAAAGTTTATTAAAATATTTTTTCAATAGACTTTCATCTTCATCGGGTAGGGGATCATTGTTCCCGTAAATTTTATATCTATACATAAAAATGAATCAACGAAATGTTTGTACGCGTATAACTTCCAAACGGCTATACCAAATTTGATAAATCTTTTTTTATATATTCGTTATTGTCAGGAAAAGGTTTTTATGAAAGATGTTAAGAAAAATTAAATGTTAAAAAATCTCAGAAACGTGACAGTGTTGACGGCAAAATAATATGGCGGTCCGAAGTCCGCCGGGTCAGCTAGTTAAATACAAAAAATTAAAGGATAAATTTAAACTATTTTATAAAAATGTTGTTCCATAACTCTCAACAACACCGTATACCAATGTCGTAACCCCCCTCAAGGGTATACTAAAGCGGTTAGGAGTTGAGAACACTAGGTTTACAATCAAGCCTTCGTAAAGTTGTTCACACACACAAAAAAAGTACACACTGTAATTCACTGTTTATATTTCAGAAATTTAGATATTTTCGTTCTCACAGACTCTAAATTTTAAAAAAAATGTTACTAAATCTCTTGCTGATGATGACACTCTTATTAACAACGTACCTGTCAAAAAACATAGTTGCCCCTTTTTTTTTTGTATAATACACATATGTAACCTTGTCTACTCCAGTTATTATCTAGTGGACAATATTGTGAGTTATACGTTTTAGATATGTAAATTGTTTTTTTTTTGTAAAGACTGTAATGTATAACAGTTTTTTGTCCAAAATAAATAAAATAAAATATACGGCGTATCCGTGCACCTTTTTGGCATCAAGAATGAACCCGTATTCGTAAATAACTTACACTTTCAATTGAATTGAACAGATTCTTTAGAAGCGTATATTAAAATACAATCTTACCCATGGTTATGTTCCAAACAGCTGAACGTTTCCTAACTGACTGAAAACTAACATCCGTTCCTCGCATAGTAACGTTTTAAAGAATTGATGACACAACTTAATCTGTTGTGTATATAAGGAAATATTTGTGAAATATATAATTATATTAATTGAGTTTTTCTTTATTTGTAATAAACAATAAACAATTGTGGTTGGAGGATACCTACGTATGTATTAATATAGTCATTGATTATAAAAAACCAGCCAAGTGCGTGTTACCAGCGGTTTTTGGTGCTTTGCTAATGGCTTATTAGAGACCACATGCTGCTACTTACTGGAAAAGCCCAATAACATTTCTTCGTCCCAGAAATCAAAGCCAAGGCTTCCTGGTCAAAAGTAGCATACGCTATCTAATAAGGCCACAGAGGCAAGAGGCAAACGCTTAAATATATTATTATGGTAAATATTTTATTGTTCTTGACCCTTATTTTCTTATCTATTATGTTCCAATACAAAAGGAATATAACAAAAACAGAAGCAAGAGAGAAGCTTTTTGTTATAACTTCTTTCAGGACAACTGTACTCGTGCCCGAAGGACCTCCACCAGGGCCAACTTCATGAGGAGTACCGAGAGGTGTGGAAAACTCTGAAGCTGGCCATTAGCCAGCTGGTCGCTAGGAGGGATCTGGATGTCGTAATAACAGCTGTCCCCGGATCCCTCCTATGTCAGGCGCAGAGTGGTACACCGTGTGGTTTTAGTCCGTCCAATTCCGACACACCACCCCGCGTAAAACCCAGTGGGGTGATGGCCCGAGGGGGTTTCCACAGGTTAAAAAAAAAAGTTTGAGTAAGTAAAGTTAATAAAATACACCAGACACTAACCTATACCCAAAACCAATGCTATTGCGTGAATATCGTTCGTTTGATATATTAAAAACATTTTGAGGCTGAGACTACATTTCCGTTCAGTGATTCGTTAACCTTCTTTTAACTTTTGACAGGCCTGTCGGTTAAGCGACCCTGACTGCAAAATCGGTGATCGTGTGTTCAATTCACTTAAGACAAATATTGTGTGATTAATGTGATCATCAGTTCTGTTTGAGTAATATTACAGGCTTTTACATCCCCAAGCGGGGTGTGAAACAGCATCTTACTAGGTTACCATGGCGTGTCACCATATTGCGTTGTCTGCATTCACAATATGAAAGACTACAACTCTTGGATTCTATTTATGCTTTTACGAGGTTGGATTACACTTTAGCAGACTCTTAAAATAAAAAGAAATAGAATATGTACGTATTTACAAATTTATAAGCATGTTTATCACCTGTCTGGTTACTATAGTACAGACTCTTCCTGGTTTCGGAACAAACATCAGTGTGTGGTATCTGTCACCACTTTTTTATTCTATTAAAAAAAATACCACACAAAGAATATACCAAATCCTGTGTCCCTTTACAAACATAGATGGACGCAAAGAAAACCCTGACTCACAACGTCAATTTGTAGATTACAGGAAGTGTTATTCCATGTGGGGATTGCACTCACAACACTCAGTGCAATAAGAAGCGGCGAGGTGACCACTTAAACCATTACGACCACATCTTAGTCATTCCTTAAAAAATATTATTTAAAATCTATACTTCGATACTCATATTGCCCTTTCCGTAGCACGCTTAGCGACTTTGAACTTGTGGACCAGCCGTTCTGTAGTAGTAGTGTGTAGTAGTGTTCACATTTCGGCTTCATATGTATGAGATGTACATAGTTGCTTAAATTTAATAACTAATTAATATTATAAGAAAGTTAAAAAGATAAAATTGTAACAATGCAGCCAAGGCAAAAAACCACAAAGGTGGTGTAAGAGATTTTATAAAATTGCATCCTACCTTTCCATAGGTAGTAGAGCCACGCCGGTTTCAGCACGAGCGGGCCGGCTCGACCGGGGCAATACTACCCTCCCACAGAAGACCAACCTAAAGCGCCAGCATCCGTGCTGTCGTGTTTCGTTGGTAAATATGAGACGGAAGGCCCATTGATGCAGGAGTGACAGTTATCATAGTAACTGTGTTAGCCTTACACTGTCACGATGACTGTCATGCCTTTTACGTCCCCAAGCAGGGTGTGGAAAAGCATCTCACAAGGCCGCCGTAGTGTGGGTCACTATACTGCATTGTCTGCATTTGCAATGAGAATGGTGACCACAACTCTTGGATTCTATTCATGCTTTCTATCAGGCAGAGTAGAGTCACTTTGGCAGGCTCTTAATGTAGACAAAAAAAAAATAGACACATCATTTGATAGTTATTTTTAAGTTGAATAATTTTTCGTTAATTTCTTCAGAGTTACTATGGTAGCTTTGGCAATAGTATTTGAATACTTATTTTGTATTGGATAACGGGATTCGGACTACAGGGTTGCTGTACTTCAAGATGATACATTTAATTATTTAAGTGAAATAATTTATTTTATTCTAATCCCTCAATATTTAAATAATTTTCTCACACATCTCACACATGGCGTCTGATTCCAAACTAGACAAAGGCTATGGTAACCAGACTGTGGATAAACATACTTATATATTTCTACACATGCATATTATACACAATTTACACCGAGCCAAAAAACAAATAATCGTGCTCATCACGCAAAGACTTGTCCTGGGTGGGAATCAAACCCACGACCTCCAGCTTATCGGTTAGGATGACTAACTACTAGACCAACAGGCTTATCATTTCAAAACAAGTTTTATTGCCAAGTAGCGTTCTCTATATTGTTTTTATGGTAACGATTAAATGATATCTAAGTCAAATATTTGTTCATTAAAAATGGCTTACAAAAAAAATAAAGAAATACGAAAGTAAAGCTAAAGGTGAAAACACTAGTCCAGCTGTTCCTCCGGAAATGGATGTTTCGTTAGCACTTGGTACAACGGCACCTTCCGTTGGGTTTGCGATCAGCTGTTCAGTGGTAGTATTGAAATTGAATTGACTTCTTCCCCCATAATATTTAAAGAGCCTGGGCTTAAAAATTGGTTTGGTGTAGTTTTTTGGGAACGATGAAGCAGGAATGTCAGAGTCCCCTGATCCTTCCGTGACATCAGCGGTCCCGTCATCGTCTGTGGACAATTAAGATGTAAATTAAACACATATCACTTTCTCTTCATTTATTAGTAGAAAGACGGAACTTTTTTTTCTTTTTTATAGACAACACCCACATTACAACAAATGGAACAAATCCCGTGTCGGGGGGACTTTGTAAATTTACAACAAACGGACACAAAGAACACCCAGACTCATAACTACAATTCGTGGATCACGCAAAGTATTTTCCCATGTAGGATTTGAACTCACAACTCTCAGCGCAGTGGAGTGCGGTGTGGCGACCGCTTAAACCACTAGGCCAATCGTGCAGGATCATGTCATCATGTCTAGGAACTGGCTGAAGTGAGTTGATTACGATAAGTATTTATTTTTGAAGACTTTTTAACTTCTAGATTTTTTTTCGTCTAATGTTAAGCTTGGCTAACTCCTGAACCAGAAGTCGTGAGTATCGATTCACTCTCAGTACAAATGCTGTAATATGAACACGATTATATCCATACCAGTAACTACCACCCTAACTCGTAAGCGTGTACTTTACAGAAGAGGTGTAGGCAAAAGCGTGTCAACTTTTGTAATTAAAGTACTATTTGAAATTTGGTACTTTAATATTTATTTTATTCACTATAATTTCTCATATTCATTTTCCTTAATCATTTATATTTTTCACTTTAGTATAAATTTACCATACATGCATGTAGTTACATATTACAATTTTATCTACCTACTGCACAGGGCTATCAACAGTTATCAGTTACGGAAAAGCCTAGTGCTAATGAAGTACTGTTTTAATTACTTTTAAATAATAATTTCCAAATATAGCATGTATTAAATATAACCTTATAAGGTATCCACACGTGTTAACAAAATACTTCATTGTAAATTATTGTGCTAGGTATGGAGTTACACTAGAGGCGGCGCGCCCGGCCACCACGGGTGGCTCTCTGGTGATCGGGTGTATTGAGGTGCTGGGTTTGCGGGTAGCTATGGATAAGACAGAGGCCCTTTTGTTCCATGAGCCCCGTCGTGGTCCACCCTCCATCGTAGTCAATTTGGTCCTCGTACCGGTTCAGGCCTAGATGAAGTATCTGGGCCTGATCCTCGACGGCAGGTGGCTCTTCGACGAGCGCTTCATCGGCACTGCTTCTGCCCTTGGGCGACTTATGCCCGATTTGGGTGGAGTCAGTGTCACGACGAGACGGCTATACTCGGGGGTTGTCCGGTCAATGGCGCTGTATGGTTCACCGGTGTGGGCAGCGGCAAGATATTGACGGTTAGAGCCATACGTGGTTACCGCACCGTGCTGACAGAGGCGGCGTGCGCCTTGGCCGGAAGTCACCCGTGGGATTTGGAGGAGGAAGTGCTCGCCGAAATTTATCGAAGAACGGTTGACTTCCGCATACGGCCCGCATACGGCCGCATACGGCCGCAGCCGGCCGAAGAGATACGCGAGTGGCGTGAGGCCGCTCGTCGAGCCACGATGGCTCGTTGGTCGTCCCGGCTGAAGGCTCCACGTGCTGCTTTTGCCACCGTGGAGGCTCTCCAGCCGGTCATCGCCGAGTGGGCAGGGCGACAGCACGGGACCCTTTCCTTCCGACTGACGCAGATTCTTTGCGGGCACGGAGTGTAGAGTGGCATACCGTGTGGTTTTAGTTGGTCCGATTCCGACACACTACCCCGGTCGGGTGACGGCCCAAGGGGGTTTCCACACGTTAAAAAAAAATAGGTGTCAAGGAATTTCCCTGCGTCCTTAACACGTATGCATAATTATGCATGCACGAGAGTGCTATAACACGCACGTAGCTTACAAAGTTGTTAAATTTAAATAAGTATTTGTACCTGTTTCAGGAAAATCTAAACTAATTGTTTCGCAGACTAGCAGAGCAACTACCAACAGAAACTTGAGCCCTGCAATCAGATATAGTAACCTCAAATCAGGTTAAAATAGACACAGCATTTGGTAACATAAATCATACAGATCACTTTGTATGGGCCCCTGTGCTGGACATAGACAGTTTATTATTGAAATAACAATATTGTCTTCCAGTGGCCTATACCCAATAACAAATTTAGTTTTACTTTTAGTTAAAACAGAAAATGCACACATGTATACACAAAGTCAAAACTGCTGTACGAGCGAGCGTGCGTAAAGCGAATGACAGGCGCATGCGGGCAATATAGGTTTGCATTAGTCAAGTATTGCTAGGAAAGAAAAAAAAATATCTTACACACGTAGTCATTATTTTATTTTTTCAAGTATTCGTAGTTTTTTTTTAAAAAAAAGGTTTTACAAACTAGACCACGCTTGCGAGACGAATTTGCATGAGCTTTGTTGAAATTTTTCCCTCTGTTTGCAGTTCTGTTATTCTACGTAATTTGCTCCCTTGGTCTGTCCTTACGATACCCACAGGATCAATATGGGTGATGACAGTTTGTATTCTTAATCCGTCACCATACAAAATTTCAGTTTCATTTGGATCACTTTATCATAATGGACTTGGGTTTGTGCTGCTATAGTCAAAGGTTCTGCTATAGTCAAAGTTTCTGCTACTTCCAACGTGATTCGAGGTGCAATCTCATTTCGAAGACATTATATGCCAAACTCCTAATTCCACTTAGGGATTCACTTAGGTTATTCTTTCAATACTATTGGTAACGGAGTACCCACATTATTAAGGTTAGGAAAGTACG
This sequence comes from Hypercompe scribonia, assembly GCA_949316085.1. Classification (NCBI taxonomy): domain Eukaryota; kingdom Metazoa; phylum Arthropoda; class Insecta; order Lepidoptera; family Erebidae; genus Hypercompe; species Hypercompe scribonia. Next base: position 7,389,764 of record OX438986.1, on the reverse strand, counting down.
CAAATTGTAAATACAACCACACAAACAAAATGTCATTATAAATTTACGAAACACAAACGTACATTCACTATTTATTTCCAGATTCACTTGAAATTAGCTTGTGTTTTTATTGGATCCTAGATGATTCCAGATATTGACATCAAGGTAACGGGAGACGCTATTAGCATTTAATAAAATGTATTCTAAATTTTGAAAAACAATGTCACTTTTACAGTTTTGGATAAATGATTTAAATACCCATCACATCTTACCCATGGTTTTATTCTGAACTGCTAAACGTTTGGTAACAGACTGAAAACTGACACGTTTCCTCGCATTGTAATTTTTAAAGAATTGGTGACGCAGTTTAATCTGTTGTGTATGCGAGGAAATATTGGTGAAATATAATAATTACATTAATTTAGTTCGGCTTTGATTTCTAATATACAGCAAACAATTGTGTTGTGGTTGAAGAATATGTATGTACGAGTATGTGTTCATTTAAAGCAATTCATTATAAGATAAGTGTATGTGGACAAATGGACAGACGCACGGATTTGACGAAACTATAAGGGTTCATTTTTGTCATTTTAGTTACGAAACTCTAAGAATTTAAGAGACTTATATTTAGAAGTAGACTGTTAATGAGTGATTATGAATCGATACATACATCTTCTTCTTCTTCTTCTCAGCCAAAAGACGTTCACTGCTAGACAAAGGCCTCCTCCAAGGTTCTCCACAACAGCCGGTCCCGTGCCGCATGCATCCAGCAGTTTCCCGCGACCTTCATCAGGTCGTCGGACCACCTTGTGGGGGCCTACCAAGGCTGCGTTTCCCAGTACGCGGTCACCACTCCAGAACTTTATGGCTCCATCGGCCATCGTTTCTGCGTGTAATGTGCCCCGCCCACTGCCACTTAAGTTTAGCAATTTCACTGGCAATATCGGTGACATTAGTTCGTCTGCGGATCTCCTCATTCCTGATTCGATTACGCAAAGAACATATTTACACATGCATACACATACTATATATATTCAAGTTCAAATATATATTCAAGTTCAAATTGGATAGCCTAGCTGCGGTCATTACAATCTCGAGATAAATGAAAATTGTTGCAAAATAAAAAAAAAGTTTTGCTTTCGAGAAACGTTGACGAAGTTACTACCATTTGTCCGATTCCATGTGGGTTTGGTGATAACATGGTGTTAGTCACTTGAATTTACACGGCTTGCGAAATATTTCATCATCGTCATCAACAGCTTTTACATTCCATTACTAGACATAGGCCTCTCCTTAGCAAAGAGGTTTTGACCTACTATACCACGCTGGCCAGACGGGTTGGAATAGGGTTTGTTTCAAGTTTTCCTTCTCTTTGTAGTGATGTTGTTTTGCATACTTTGTTTCCTTAGTCACCTTATACAATACCCACGGGATGAATAGGGGTGGTAACACTATGTATTCTTAATCCGTCACTATACGGACCGCGTAAAAACATTTACACGGAAAAATATAAAAAAACATTATGTGGAGTTAAGAGCTGAAGCTCAAATGGGTTTCATAAAAAGGAAAGGATTAATAAAAAAAAATTGTAAAATAATATATTCAAATGTGTAAATAAGAAGTAAATATTTAAAGAAATAACATATGTCCAAGGCTCTGGATAGGAGGTTCAATGGCGAGCGGTATCGCACTCTTGAGTTGCAGTCTTTGCAGACGTCCACGTGACATGACCTATCGGATATTGCCTCTTTCACCCTAAAAATATGAGATTGTACGTAGTTATTTAAATTTGTTAACTGATCATCATTACAAGAAAGTTAAATAAAGAATTGTAAACACGCAGCTAAAGCAAGGGGTGATGAAAGAGATTTCATGAAATTTTATCCTACCTTCAAATAGGTACATCAGTTGATAGTTATTTTTGAGTTAAATAAAGAAGACCAGTCTAAAGTAGTAGATTCACGCTGATTTCAGGCCGGTTCCACTGGGGCAGTACAACGTTTTTCGTTGGTGAGTGCGAGACCAGGAACCCATTGATACAGGGGTGACAGTTATCGGGGTAATTGTGTGTGCCTTACACTGCCACGATGACTGTCATGCCTTTTACGTCTCCAAGCGGGGCGTGAAAAAGTATCTCACTAGGCCGCTATAGTGTTAGTCACCATACTGCATTGTTTGAATTTGCAATGGGTATGGTGACTCTTGGATTCTATTCATGCTTTCCATCAGGCAGAGTAAACTCACTTTGGCAGGTTCTTAGTATAGAAAAAAAATAATCTCATCAGAGCTGCTATGGTAGTTTTAGCAAAAGTATTTGAATACTTATTTTGTATAGGATAACGGGATTTGGACTGCAATGTTGCTGTACTTCAAGATGTTACATTTTTAGTTATTCCAGTAAAATAATTTACTTTATTCTTATCCTTTGATTTTAACAACCAAGTTCTCTGTACGGTTTTAATGATACAATAATTAAATAACATCTCAGTCATATATTCGTTTATTGAAAATGGCTCACAACAAAAATAAAGAAACACGGTAGTAAAACTGAGGGTGAAAAAATTACTCCAGCGGCTCCTCCAGGCATAGATGTCTCATTAACATCTGGTAAAAGGACATCTGCCGTTGGGTCTGTATTCAGGAGTTCAGTAGTAGTAATGGGGTTCAAATTTTGTCTACCTCTGTAGCATTTAATGATCGTGGGTGGGAGTGTTGGAAAGGATATTTCGGACTCCCCTGATCCTTCCAATAGGTCCAAGAGCTCATCATAGTCTGTAAATTATTAAGATGTAAATTAAACACATGTCGTTTTCTTCGCTTTTAAAAGTAAATACTACCATTTTTTTCTGTGTGGTAATCCCCATGGATACCACCAATAATTGGTAATATCGGACCTGAACTGAACAAAAATCGAACATCGTGTCAGGTACCAATAGCTGGGAAACCAGGAGCCCCTAGTAAGGAAATTCCTAGAATCCCGACGTACCTCGGGACACCTACGGCTTGTAGATGTCCAAGTGTGGGAAATCCGATGTTCCCTTTTTGTTTTTTTTAAATGGAACTGAATGAGTCGATTATGATAACTCTTTGATATGGTAAACTTATTAATCTTGTGAGAGAGAAAGAAGAAGAAGAAGAGAGCCATGTATCAACATAATAATATATATGCCGGTTCGACAGGCCCTCAGATTAAATAAAATAATTAAAATGAGACTTTACGAACAAACAATTGTGGCTGAGAAGAAGAACAGACGAGCATGCACACAGCGATTGAAGAATGTAAACGAAGTAAAAGACCCACAGTAAGTGAAGCAGCATCTGCTGAAACAGCTGCAGAATCAACCAATATACGATTATCATCTTACACTTGTTTATGGTATTTATTTGTGTATGTATGTATTTATGTATAATCTTTATAAAATTGGTGTATAATAAGTTTGTATATGTGTACTTCATTTAATACAAACGAAAATCGTCTGGATCACCTAAAGGTTGACTGGGAGAGAATGCCATAGGCATTAAATTCACCTATGTACCTAAAGTGCATGATGTATAAATAATTAAATAAGTGGTGATCAAATGTCTCTGTCTACTCCTCTGGGAAATAGGGGTTACTTTAAGTTATGTTATGTTTATAACTTATGGAACTTGTTTATGCACCATACATATTTATAAAATCGTCACTTCGTTCGCAAAGTTTCACTTTAACATTTTTGTCGGATAAACGTACCGGCCTCGTGGAAAACTAGTAAAACAATTCTCTCTTTTTATTCATCAAGCTAGTGACAAAAAGTAGTTCAATGATTCTGGAGGTAGGCTTCACAAGGCGACAATGCGTTTAGAATTCTAGAGTTGCAGGCCTCCATGGGTAGTGGTACTTACCGTCTGGTAGCATATCATCTGTTGTGTTTCCTATAACAAAAAAAAACAATGTCAATCAAGTATATGTTACGACGGGAGGTAGGCTTCGCAGGGCGACAATGCGCTTAGAACTCTCGAGTTACAGATTTCCATGGGTGTTACTTACCATCGGGTACATCGGGTAGTATATCTGGTAATATGTCTCCTATAACAAAAAAAAACAATGTTCTTTAAAAGACAAAAGTCAATTAAGTATATACGAGTATTATGAAGTCCGGTGACGTGGAAGACACCCGCGGTCAAGTTCACAGTGAAAACTTTTAGTACTGTTCACACGATTTAGGACCAGTTTCACAAGTCCTCAATCAAGATTCAAATAGTTATGTGCCATATAACACTACCCTCCCATAGAAGGTCAACCTAAAGCGACAGCATCCGTGCTATCGTGTTTTGTTGGTGAGTGTGAGGCCGGACGCCCATTGATTCAGGGATGACAGATATCATGATAAGTGTGTGATCCTTACAATGCTACGATGACTGTCATGACTTTTACGTTCCCAAGTGAGACGTGAAAAAGTATCTCACTAGGATGCCGTGCACGTGTGTAAATGTTTGTGTCGCCATATTGCATTGTCTACACTCGCAATGAGTATGGTGAGTACAACTTTTGGATTCTATTCATACTTTTCATCAGGCAGAGTAGTGTCACTTTCGCAGGAAATAAAAGAGAAAAAAAGAAAACTAAGGCATGAAAGTTGCTGATAAATATATGAATGTCTATCATATATGTCTTTGTTTTAGACTCGTGAAACCAAACCTGTAGTTTTACAGATAAGTTAACATTAATATATTAGAGACTTCATCACTAAGTGGGAAAGAAACCCTTAAAATCGTTTAAAGATGGTACAATGTGTGCAGTTTCAAGTCATTTCATTTAAATTACTCTTAATATGTTTAGATAATGTAGGGTGGGCAAAGAAATCGTTAACATTTGAATCTAACATCTCGCGCAAACGGGAGTTCTTTGGACCGACGCTACTGGAATTTGCTGTACATAACACATGGTTACAGTAAGATGGGACCACTTGTCACACATCCAAAGAGTCTCTGCCGGCAGTCAAAGACATGTTGCCGGTAAAGTTGATTTCCAGACGAGGCGATATTCCATCGCCATTCAAAAGCCCAGATCTATTCCCAGCTGACTTCTTTTTATGAAATTATTTGAAGAATCGCGACTAAGTCAATAAACTAAATACACTACATCAACTAAAAGAAAAATCAGCCAAGAGATGTCGGCGATCCAGGGCTCTTTGACGACGCGTAACAGTGCAAATGTCGAAACGCTGGTCATTTAGACGATGTAATTTTTAAGAAACAAATTTCCACTAATTTGTTTTCTTGTAAATAAATATTTTTTATTATGTATCAAACAATTTTTTTTAAAGAATTTTTCAAATATTGACTAATTCGTGGCCCATCCTATATAAACTGCGTACCGCACGAAGATGGTTGTTCGTTCAAAATAAGTGTTTTACCTGTTTCGGGGTATTCCACACTAATTGTCTCGCAGACCAGCAGAGCAATAATCAGCAAAAACTTGAGTCCTAACACAAAAAAAAAGGAATCTCTAATCAGATAAAAGTGGATAGAACATTTTGGGAAATTTCTGTAATTGGAAGTATATTTGTACATCATCAGCATCATTAACAACAGTCAACAATAGTCCACTACTGAATTTAGGCCACTCTTCAGAAAGGAGGTTTTAGACTACTATGCCACGCTGGTTAAACGACTCGGTACAGGGTTTGTTTCAAGTTTTCTTTCCCTTTGCAATTCTGATGTCCTGTGTAGTTGATCTTCTCTTACATTGCCACGCACAACAGCGTATGTCAGGGACCTAACACTTGCAGGCGTGCACTTAGCTGTTTGTTTCACAATTATTGCCATTACATGAAGTACCCTTGTTGTTTGGGTTAGGTAGTTGGAGAACATATCTTACCGTCAAGCCCGTGTGAATTTGTAGGTGCTGCCAAACAAAAAAATTGCCATAAAACCCAGAATAGGTGCACAAAATACTTCACTATTTGCTTCACACATGTCGTACCTATGCAGCACGACAGTTCAATCAATGAACCCGGTCACATATACTGATGTTTAAAAAACAAAAATGGTGGGCAATATTTTTATTATTAAAATAAGAATGTTAGTTATAAATCAAAATTTAAATTTAGAATTCTAAATAAAATAAAAAAAAGTATCGTTAATATTTAACTAACCAGTATTTAAAAAATAATAACTTTTTTTAAGTTTTTTACCTAATTTACATTTACAAAACAAAACACTATTTTACACTTTTAGACATATCATAAAATTATCTCACCCATGGTTTAATTATTGTAAACTGCTTAACGTTTAGTAACAGACTGAAAATTAACACCTATTTCCTCGCATAGTATTATTTTAAAGAATTGATGACGTAGTCTATCTGTTGTATTTTTTTTTATGACAGAGCGGGCAAACAAGCACAGGGTAAGGAAACATTGGTGCAATATGACTTTATAATTATATTTATTGAGTTCAACTTGGATTTCTAACATACTCGTACAGCAAACAACTATGAAACGAGAATATGTACCTACTTGGTAACATAAAGTAATCGTTATAATAAAATTAAAGAGATCTATGTGTAACCGTGGTTAGGCTGATAATGACAATGATGAATTTAACTTTAAACATTTATTTATTATTATATTTTTTGCTGATTAATTGTAAAATCTGCCCAAAATTTTTATTTCCAAGAGGACAATATTCAGCTTCCTAGTCCTTTTCAGGACTAGAAATTTGTAACTTTACACGAGTACGTATATAAGGCCATGCAAATGCATACAAAATGTACCATACTTTACAATTTTTGCCTTAACAGTCCACTATTTTTTTCTATATTAAGAGCCTGCCAAAGTGACTCTACTCTGCCTGATGAAAAGCATGAATAGAATCCAAGAGTTGTGGTCACCATACTCCTTGCAAATGCAGACAATGCAGTATGGTGACCCACACTATAGCGGCCTTGTGTGATGCTTTTTCATACCCCGCTTGGGGACGTAAAAGGCATGACAGTCATCGTGATAGTGTAAGGGTTACACAGTTACCATGATGACTGTCACCCTGCATCAATGGGCCTCCGGTTTCACACTCACCAACGAAACACGACAGCATGGATTCTGTCGCTTTAGGTTAGTCTTCTGTGGGAGGGTAGTACTGCCCCGGTCGAGCCGACCCGCTCGTGCTGAAATCAGTGTGGCTTTACTACCTAGCGAAAATAAATAAACTGCTGGACATAGGCCTCTCCTTAGCAAGGAATTTTATAAATAGCTCTAAAACATCGAATTTGTTGTTCGACTTGGAAAATTAACAAACACTAGTAAGGTGTGATAATTTTCATTCATTCGTTTTCTTCCTTAAATTCGTTTTACATACTAATATCGTGAGTTTTTTTCAAATTTCCAAATACCACCTTTTGGCTACGAGGGGAACGCTTGACAATAACGAAATGTCTACTTTCTTTTGCACTAGTTAAGAAATTGTGTGATACTTTTAAATTGCATTTTTTTTTGATGATCTTAGATTTTATGTTCATTGTGTTGCAAATTTGTTAACCGTTAGCACAAATGACAGGTGTCAGTTGAATGCTAGTACTGTGCATCAGCTCAGCTTGAACTGAGCTGGTAACCTTAACTGCACGTGTGTAAATGTTTGATAAAAGTAAAGACGCGTTTTTGTCATGCACCTAGTATCCGTGTATGTGCTATGTATCTTTGTGTAGTAAAAGTAAATTCTTTAAAAATCATCGCCTTATGGCCTAATATTAAATATTACAAAAACACCTATTATTTTTAAAAGACCTTTCCAATAACACCCGTACGCCAAAGGTGAATGAATATCAAAAAAGCATCCCGGCTTAAAAACTATATTACTAGAGAGACTTTAAAAAAAGACGTTTAAATATTTTTTTACAACTTTTGTAAATGTGAGCATTGTGTGTCTTCGTCTGAAAATAAAGGTTTCTAGCATTAGTAGTCTGTGAGATATAGTGTGGATAGACGAACGGATAGACGATCAGACGGACGAACATGACGAAACTACTCGTATATAGGCTTTTGGCATCCAGACTCCTCCAACGCCTACCCACTAGCGTTTGCATCTCCTTCGGGTCTACTGTCTATCTAGACGACGCACGACACACATGGACGTCGCCCGTCCCGTCCGCCCGTGGCCATACTCGGGTCGGCATGAGGCGTTGATAAACGTGCCTCCACCGCCCAGTTCGTCCATCATCTCCTTCTGAGAAATGTCGTCTTCGTAGAAGATTGCAACCGTGGTAAAACTATTATTCCTCTTTGGGCGGGGATGATACCCACCCGGAATTCAGTCGTCCGCCAGACTTTACTAAGCACTTCCGCCCCTAAGCCCACGGAGAACTTAAACCAAGGCTCGTGCCGCCTCCATTGACACGGTGCAGTATACACGTGCTGCCGTCAGAGGCGTACCCTATTCTGGGCAGCCCGTCTGGCTAGCGTGGTATAGTAGGTTGAAACCTCCTTGCAAAGTATGCAAGAAAATTTCGATCTACTAAATTAGAAAAGAGAGCAGGCTCAGCAGTGGACTGTTTAAGGCTGTTGGTGATGAGATGACGATAATGAAGCGTTGGGGTTTTTCCGTAACAGAGCGGGCAAACGAATATAAGAATCACTTGACAGAAAGTGTCTACCGCCGCCCATGAACTAGTATCGTTGAATCGATCTTTTAAAACAATTAAGAAAATGAGAGTTAGTTATTTCGATTCAGTGATTTGTTAGCGAAACGTAAAACTTAAAAGTGTCTCTGTAGGTTAGTGACTAACTTCTGTTCATCTATTCCATTATCCATTGTCAGTGTACTTATTTGACATGTTTATAGCGTTCAATAGATAAATGTTATAATTATAGCTATCACGCAACTGCGTACCATATAAGTAACACGAGAACCGGCATGTTTAATTCTGTGTACTGGCCAAGTTTTAATAAATCTATAGAAATAAATAGAATTTAAGTGTTTGCTTGAACTTTATGCTAAATGCATATGAAAGTATGTGTAAAAAAATACTGGGTACTGCACCAAAAAATCCATTTTTAATTTTTGTCTGTGTGATTTTGACGGGCATTTTACTGATAGATAGCTGATGTTATAAGGAGTACCTATATGAAGAGCCTGCCGAAATGACTCTACTCCTCCTGATGGAAAGCATGAATAGAATCCCAAGTGTTGTGATCACCATACTCGTTGCAAATGCAGACAATGCAGTGTGGTGACCCATACTGTGACGGCCTAGTGAGATGCTTTTTCCCGCCACGCTTAGGGACGTAAAAGGCATGACAGTCATCGTGGCAGTGTAAACCTCGCATTGTTATCACGTTAACTGTCATCCCTGCATCAATAGACCCCCGGTCTTGCACTCACAAACGAAACACGACTGCACGGATGCGGGCGCTTTAGGTTGGTCTTCTGTAGGAGGGTAGTACTGCCCCGGTCGAGCCGGCCCGTTCGTGCTGAAATTAGCGTGGTTCTACTACCTTTAAATGTGGCTTGACTATCTTAGGCTACTTTAATGTTAGAAAAAAATGTAACCAATAAAACAGTAAACTGCTATTGAAGACTGAAGAGGCAAAATGGTTGCCGACACGACAACTTCTTCAGAATTATACTGGAAATACATACAGCAAGTCAAGGAGAAGGTAAGAACCGGAAGACTTGAGTTTGCACGAATAGGGAAACATTTGGACAAAAAGAAAATTAAAACTACTTTATGGAGTTTAGAACTGGATCAAATGAGTTTTATGACAAGGGATGGGTTAATAAAATAACAATAAGATTCGAAGCTCAAGTTGACATTCTACAAACGTCATTGGAAAACTAATCAAACGAATGGGAAGAACGTTATCTCAATGCTATGCTTAGTCATGTGGTCAAAATAATATAATATAGGGTGGGCCACGATTTAGTTAACATTTGAAAAAATCGTATGAAAAGCATTTAACGTATTATAAAAATTGTTTATTGACAAGAAAGCTAATTAGTTGTAATTTATTTTTTAAAAATTACATCGTTTAAATGACCACCGTTTCGACATTTCGACTTTTCTCAACGGGCACCGAAATTTTCGAATACTCGTCGGCAAAGAAACGGCGAGAACGCTGATATCTCTTCGCTAATTTTCTATTTTAGTTTATGTAGTGTATTTGGTTTATGGATGTAGAAACGATTCTTTAAATAACCTCATAACAATAAGTCTGCTGGTGATAGATCTGGACTTCTGGGTGGCCATGGAATGTCACCTCGTTTGAAAGTCAACTTTTCTGAAAACATATCTTTGAGCACCGGCAGGGACTCATCGAATGTGTGACAAGTGGTTCCATCTTGTTGAAACCACGTATTACGATTCTAGTCAGCAAATTCCAGTAGCATCGGTCCCAAGAACTCCCGTAACATGTTTGCGCTGTCAACGAATTCTTGGCCCACCCTATAGAAGAAATAGAGACATTAATAATTGTGGAAAGAGAATCTCAGCTAGGTAACCGGGTATTTTATTTACCGTGTATTCGAACAATTGACGGATCTGTTAGTGGTTCTGACTGCTAAACTGGAGGTTGTGGATTCGATCCTACCTAGAGCAAATATTTGTGTGAAGAGCACGATTGTTTGTTCTGTGTCTGCGTGTAATTTATCTATCATAAGTGTGTATTTAGAAGTATATAAGTATGTTTTTCAGCAGTCTGATTACCATAGTACAAGCTCTGCCTAGTTTAAAATCAGACAGCCGTGTGTGAGATGTGTGAGGTTATTTATTGATTTACTAAATAAATAAAAAAATATAATGTCTTCCTAGACGATGTCGGCCACCACGGCGAACAGGGACCAGCTAATTATGCCGGAAATATTATAGTGCACGAGTGTGTGCGCAAACACAGGTACACTCTCTGTGCCCTCGCTCTCACAATCCAATGGGACGTCTATCTGACACTACTGGAAGAAATCAAGCGACGAATTTACGTGCTCTCCGAGGCATGGGAAAACAGACCTCAACTTCCAACCGTCGAATTGTTATTAAACATTTCTATAATCAGCAAAACTCAATAACACTTTTCTGGTCCGACCCAGGAGTGGAACCCAAGACCTCTTGATCAGCAGTTGCATACCACAACCGCTAGATCACCAATTTGCATATGACTTGTCAAATAATAAAACAAAATACACATTACGTATTTTAAGAGCGTGATTTCCATGTCCAATATAAAACAATCTTTGGGAAAACCGTATTGTTCCCAATGAACAATATAATATTATGATTCTAATTATAGGTACTAATACAATAGATATTGTTGGTTTAGTTTTGATTTAATTGTATCTCCGGAAGGTCACACTATCACTTCATCATCACATGAACGGCCTTGAATAGTCCACTGTTAGCCGTAGGTCTCTCCTTAGCAAGGAGGTTTTGGCCTACCATACCACGCTGGTCAGACGGGTTGGAGTAGGGTTTATTTCAAGTTTTTCTTCTCTTTGGAATGATATTTTTCTGAATATTTCATTCCCTTAGTCGCCTTTTACGAGACCCACGGGATGAATAAGGCTGGTAACACTATATATTATATATGTATATATATATATCACACTGGACAGATTGGTTGAGGAGGTGGCGGAAGGCCCGGGAGGACGATCTCCACTCGGACTCGATTTGACGAACCGGGCGGCGGAGGCGCCCCTACCAGTGTCTCATGCCGCCCTAAGTATGGCCGCGGGTGAACGGAACGGGTTTTCCCCTCCATCCGCTACAGTTGTCAACCGTGAGGAGGTGACGTCCTTAGTCACCTCTTGCGACACCCAGGGATGGTGACGCTCTGTATTCTTAATCCGTCACCACACACATTATACGTCACACTACGAGTATACTTATATACAATAAAAATATAATAAAATTAAATTCTGTATAATGTATACCGGATGTATAAATAACAGGAAAACTTATCAAAGTCATTGAAAGGATGTAACTATGTCATGCGGGAACCAAATAAATATTAAACAGAAACTGTTCTTCCATGAGCAATGTTCATTTTAATTTCCAGGTGCTATCAGCTCCGATTTTCGTGAGGTAGATGGTATGTGTTACGTTAAAGATTTTAAGTCTAAGACTACGTTTAATTTTAAAACAATTAAATCGGTACTAGGGAAAATTCATAAAAATTACTTCAAAAATTATGCAATTTATTGATTTTCTTCCAAATCTTATAATAAATGATACCGAGTCCTTTAAGCAGAGTGTGAAATGCAGTTTAGCAATCTTTTTTTTCTCTATTAAGAGCCTGCCAAAGTGACTCTACTGTGCCTGATGGAAAGCATGAATAGAATTCATTTTGAAAGGCTAACATATAAAATGAAGTCAGTTTCTCTTTGTTTCTATAAGCCAGTTTAAAGGAATACACATACAACAGGTTTTAATAGACCACTGTTGGACATAGGTCTCTCCTTAGCCATGAGGTTTTGGCTTACTATACCACGCTGGCCAGACGGGTGACTAGTTTAAATTAAATTTTCCTTCTCCTTGCAATGCTGGTGTCAGTCTCCTCTTACGACGCCCATGGAATTAATAAATAATAATGAAACTAGCTAAAACCGAAACTGAAACATTTAGCCGGTCACTAATTATTATAGAAAATATATATGTACTATTGTATATAAGACAATGGTCCTTCGAGTCATAAACATGACGTTTAGTCACTAAGGAAAAGGATATCTCCTTTCTTTCCAACTTTTCTAACTAACAACTAACTTTTAACCGACTTCAAAAAGAAGGAGACGGTTCTTAATTAGGCCGGTATATTTGACAAATCAGCAATAAACTAAAAAGTATTAAATAAAAATAACTACGTTAAAAAAACCGACTTCAAAACTAAAAAGTAAAAAATAAAAATTTAATATTAATTACCATTGTTACCATCTATTATTTGAACCGACTCAAATTACACTTATCTGTTGTTCTGTCATAGAAAACACCAAGTAATTAAACCACCAGACAGAGAGTATAGATGTTATCAGCAGTCTGAGTACATAGAATTTCAACTAATAATACTAATTAATCCTTACTAATATTGTAAATGTGAAAGTGTTTATATTTGTTTGAATGTTTGTATTTCATACACGTCACAACGGAACGATTTTATGGTATGATGTTTGTGTCTGCATACGTTACTAAAGTTATCGCAAGGCTTTATAAAAATACTCGCGGTGTCTAATAGATGGCGCTATATTCAATAACGTACCTAGCCTCTCATTTATTATTTTTTTAATATTTTTCCCACTTAAAATATTATAAATGCTATAAAATTTGTAAGGACGTATGGATGTTTGTTACTCTATTACGTAAAATGTATGGATTTAGATGAAACTTTACAGTACACATACAGTACACATTAGAATATAGACCAGGTACTTTTTACCGCGAAAACCGACACACAATAAGTATATTCAAATCTCTTAAGTGTAAACAAATAAAACAAAAGGTTATAAAAGTATTATTTATTTACTAAGATTACGTTACCTATATAAAGTTTACATAGGTAACTAAAATAAAAAATATAGTAGATATCAAAGGGTCGCGGTAGATCAGAAATCTTCGACGAGAAAGGTAGTAAAATCATAACAAGTCAACACAAGCTCTATTCGAAAACAATTACATTAGTTACATATATATATTATTACATGTTATATAAGATTACACTAAGATAATATTCTTTCGCTGCAAACAAAGTCACGATTATGAATCTGATCATGGAGAGATTCACTGGTTATTGAATTCAATTTCTATTTTGACATTTACTGGTACAAAAACAACAGTATCTAGATCTACTTTATTAAATATGTATATTTAGTATGACTGCAGCGATGGCGTAGTGATTCAAGAGGTTGCGTCGCCGCTGTCTAATGACTGACGATGTCTATTGACGCTGATTTTAGATCGCCACACGGGCAACACTTAGGCTAAGGTCCGAATTGTGCTCACAGCACTTACGACGTTCAAACTGCTGCTGCTGTAATTCGGACCACTTGTGAGTTACGAATTCAAAAAGTTGAACATAACCTAACAGAGCATCTTTTGACAGGAACATGAGTGGAGTATGTGGTGTAGCCGATGAAAATGGTAAAATGCTTGTATTTCAAGCATTTTCCGCAATCATAGATTCATAGATTCAAATAAATGGCGCAAAATAACATCAATGCTCACGATGCTAACGATCCGACCCGTCAGTACTGTGAGCACTAGGTAGTGACGTCACATGTGACGTCATAGCATCCACAACGCTAACGGTGAGCGTGAAAAGCACGAATTGGACCGCACGTTGGTACACTATGAACACTGAGCGTGATTCGGACCACGGCCTTAGTGTGATTCACAATTTGTTGATCCGGGTATATATAGGTGTTGATACGCGTTTTGTGGCCCCCAGTTGTCTTTTCAGATAATTATACTTTTGGATCGTCATAAAAAATTCAGTGTACCTCTAAATGGGATTTAAATCGTAATACTGTTGTTTTAATTTTATGATATATGACAAAGTCTACAGTGATTACGTAATTTAATTATAATTATATACATGTTTCAAATATATCTACTGTTTAAAGATTAACCGGTTTTCTGGTAAGATTTCTGGACGTAAGGTGATCTATCGGTGCAGGATTTTGTGTTGTATTGGTTGGGGCAGCAAATCTTGCCGTACTTCTGACAGTCCGCATCAGAAAAACAGGTTGGTTGGTTATTGTGCACTTTATTCTTAGGCGGGCATTGTCCATAGCTGAATGCACCAGCTGAAAGGAGAGTTAATGGTAAATAAATCAAGTATATACGTACAGAGTCGTATCGATACGATACGATACGTTCGAGAACTCAATAGTGAGGAGAACGATACAAGGTAGAAGATAGGCAATACCAATTACCATCAAGAACTCAGAACAGAGAATAAAGGTAAAAATACAATGTGGAAGAGGCAAACTCGCCAGAACTGTGAGTGTGACCTTTCATAGTGGCCGGCACTTCTGTATATCTCTGAAAACGATCGTCCTCGAACTGTTATGATCTAATCGATAAGAACAGCTACACACTGCGTATTAATTTTGAGTACTAACTACATTGTTACTACGAGAGCACGCAATGAATTGCATTGCCTGTGGGAATATTTGCACATATTTTGCACGAAAATAATTGGTAGTCAGTTAACACTAGAACACAAATGTGCAAGTGAAACTTTACCTTATTAAAAACTTCGCAGACTTTGTTATGTGTGTGTAATCGTTTACGTGTGCGTCTAAAGAATCTCTTGGGATTTACCATTGATCGTACTTCTAGTGTTTACTTACCTGTTCTGTTATTAAGAACTATCATGTAGTTGTTAAAATATCGTATCACAATTAATTTTTTTGCCAGCTGTGTTGGCATTTTGTGCTAGCATTTTTTCACAGCTCGCTTGCTTATTATAAGTTTGATTTTTCAATACGTATTCTGCTGAAGATTTTATATTTTGGATTACAGCTATACCTATCACACCTATTGTATCCAAACTCCCACATTTTCTGCTATAAGTGAGAAAAGGCAGAGATAGGTCATAAAAACATAAAAGGGTTGCCTATATGATAGACAATTATGTGAATTAAAGTGTAATTATCTTTGAGATAATCGTGAAGAGAATTTAAATAAATATTGAAATGGATAATTATGATTAAAATAATCAATCTTACCAGATGCTAAGCCCAAGAAAAGTACTACTGCCGCAATGAACAGAAGACGGTTCAGGAAACCTGAAATGATTAAATAAACTTATTTAACATAATGTTCTTGATTGTCTCAATAGGTACTAGAACAGTCGTATTCCGTGTCTATGTTGTGGTCACTACTGGTGATAGATTATACATACGAAGAGTCATCAGACCTATTCATACCGTGGATTCTTTTTTTCTATAGTAAGAGCCTGCCAAAGTGACTCTACTCTACCTGATGGAAAGCATGAATAGAATCCAAGAATTGTGGTATGTGTATAAGCATGTGGTATAATCATTGCAAATGCAGACAATGCAGTATAGTGACCCACGCTATGGCGGCCTTGCGAGATGCTCTTTCACACCCCGCTTGGGGACGTAAAAGGCATGACAGTCATCGTGACACTGTAAGGCTTACACAGTTACCACGATAACTGCCACCTCTACATCAATGGGCCTCCGGTCTCGTACTCGCCAAGGAAACACGGCAACACGGATGCTGGCACTTTAGGTTGGTCTTCTGTAGGAGAGTAGTACTGTCCTGGTCGTGCCGGCCCGCTCGTGCTGTAATCAGCGTGCCTCTACTACCTAATACGTTGATGTGAATGTTTTAAGGGCCGACTAAGGATGCAACTTATACTGCAAAGAGAAAGAATTCCTGAAACTTATCTTAAATGAAACCATCTGATCAGCAGACATGGCCCTGGCCGAGGTATGTCAAACATACTGATTGAAAAAGACAATACATCTGAAATAACAATTTAATTTATGACATATAATTTATTATATCAACGGCCTTTAACAGTCCACTGCTGGGCATAGGCTTCTCCTTAGCGAGAAGATTTTAGCCTGCTATACCACGCTAGCCAATGGAATAGGGTTTTTCTAAGTTTTTCTTCTCTTTTCAGTGACATTTTCCTGAATAGTTTGTTCCTCGCTCGCCTCTTACGACTCTTCCGGGATGAACAGAGGTAGTGACACTGCGTATTCTTAAACTGGCACATCACGGACCTATATTGTACTATCTTATTGTACCTATATTACTTAAATTAATAATGTATACTATGTTCCTTACTTACACCAATTAATTACAGTCATGATTTACTTATTTATACACCAGCACTATTGAAAAGTGACCTTGCGTTTTCTTGTGAGGAATCATCAACAACCTTCAACAGTCCACGGCTGGACATAGGCCTTTCTTTAGCAAGAAGGTTTTGGCCTACAAAATAACTGGCAAATAGCACATCTAAAGAATTCATAGAGTTTGTGCTTTTTCGTATTAAATACTGAATTGACGACTGACCGGAACACACAAGTGAATTATAAGCTGCGCACCACAAAGGCCAATCAAAGTTACGCATGTTTGATGCAAGACTGTCGTAAAACACAATGCACCCGTGATGTGAATATAGCCTTATATCGTGGTACTATCCTCTTTTTAATTATAATATACATAATTGGTACCACATAGCTATCAGTGTCACGAAAAAATAAAAGCTAATGACGGGTACTGAGTCACATTAATTGTGATACTCGAATTTTTATAAAAAATGTTGTTAATACAGTCATGACATACAGACACGGTACTGGCGAGGGTGTCTACATACAGTTGAACTTTCGATGAATCTGTTGTCAGATATATAGGGTGGGCCCAGAATTTATTAACATTTGAATCTAACATCCCGCACACACATGTTACGGGAGTTCTTGAGGCCGATGCTACTGAAATTTGCTGTCCACAATTGTAACATTTTTTTAACAGGGTGGAACCACTTGTCACACATCCAATGAGTCTCTGCCGGTGGTCAAAGATATATTTCTGGCAAAGCTGATTTTCAGACGAGGCGACATTAAATAGTCACCCAGAAGTCCAGATCAATCCCCAGCAGACTTCTTTTTATCGTGTCTACATCAATGTATCAAATACATCAACTAAAAAAAAAAATCAGCGAAGAGATGAGGGAGATCTCGCAGTATCTTTGCCGATGAGCATTCGAAAATTTCGGTGCTCAGGAGAGCGTAAATATAGAAACGATGGCCATTTAGACGATGTAATTTTCAAAAAATAAATTCCAAGTAATTAACTTTCTTCTAAATCAATATTTTTATAATATATCAAACAGTTTTTATACGACTGTTTCCAAACGTTAACTAATTCGTGGCCCACTCCATACATCGCATTAGATTTTATAATTCCTACTTCATTATCTGCCAATTAATTGTTTCTTTGACATTTTCCTTGAATTATGTATGCAAAAGAGATAGATTAGGTATTTAATATGCAATTAGCATGAACAAACTCTTGGAAATTTGTTACACATTATTGTGATTTTTGCGAATTGAATGTATTAGTTTTAGTGTACACAGATATTGGCGAACCCAACAAAAAATAGCAAACCTAACTAACTAGTTAATAATATGTCTGTTGCGTCAATGATATAAGATTATATGTTGGAAATAAGTATTGCAAAGTTCTGTCACACACATATACACAAACGTGCACACACGCGCACACAAACTTGCGCACACAAACTTACACACGCAAACAAGCGCAAAAATTTAAGAAAATCAATGAAGCAGAAAAAATGTTTACAATACTGTCGTGGTTATATCTGTAAGCAAAAGGGGTAAGTAAACTTCCCCATACACGTGAAACCCAATACATTTCCAATTCAACATAGAATGTGAAGTTCTATAGAAAACCTTAGAGTTAGAATGGACCTCTATGACGTGATATTAAGTTCAAAATACTCTGCCATAATAATTCCCTTTAAGCTCTTACGACATCCGAGCACACAAACATATTATATACTCATTTATATATAATAGTATTTCATAACATTAAATAACAATAATTACTGATGATCTGAGTTTAAGGAAATCTAAAAGGGAAAAACCTGAAAACAGGAGATGTAAACAAAGTATGTTATTCATAAGGTTATTTTTATATTACTTTAGTAACAAACAAACAGAAACGAATTTCACAATGAATCATCGGCAATCTTAGGAATAATTGAAAAACAGAAGATTCGTTCCGATCTGATAACATTTTTATTACATCCGGCGTGACCATCTCACCTAATCGGAGAATCCTCCGTTTGTGTTGGAGGGACATGACACCCGTTCCTTCACAGTAGTATTTAATTCATTGAAAGCTTGGAAGCGTGTTGTTAACGTGTAACAAAACATTTTACACTTAGACCATAGAGAATTATAATCTAAGGATTTCTGCATTTCTTGTGTCTAGATCTTAGTCTATGATTTTTAAAAATCCGATGTTTAGAAGTTTTTAATGTAGTTATACGTTAATTTACTTAGAATACCAAATAATGTTTTAAAATGTAAATCCTACTAACGATATAAATGGGCAAGTTTGTGAGTATGGATATTTCTTATTCTTTCACGAAAAAACTACTAGACGAATTTGAATGAAATTTTACAGTCATATAGGTTATACATCGGAATAACATAAAGGCTTAATTTGTAATGATTTCATGCCATTTCAGTCGTAATAAAACGATACATGTCAATTAAGTCGAAAAAGAATCTGGCCTCTGAGATTTATTTTGGCGTACGCTGCCTAAACCATTGAAGTTACACAAAGATGATGTACAATAAAATAATATTTAAATGATCTGTTACAAAACTTAATGTGGCAGACCAAATTCCACGTGAGAGAAGCTACAGGCAAAAGGTAGTCCTTTATAAATAATGTAAAAAACTAAGAATCTCTTTGCCCGCCATTAGACCTATTTGTCAAAATCCTTGATCAAAGTTATAAATTGATTTTTAATTTCACATCTGTCAAAGGCTCAAGCAACATACCTTCTTCCAAACACACAAATTCTAAATTCAAATTGCAAAAACTCACCCATTATTGGTAATTAAAAACAAATCACTGCAAATGTAATAGACCTCTGTTTCGTGCAGAAACTGGCTGAAAACTGACCAGAGTTCTTCATTTGCTTGCAGTCTTAATAAGCGGCGATTCATATTTTGCTACAGATAAAATAGTGTAGGAGCAGTAAATATTACCATTCAGAGAGATCCATCGACAATGTCAAAAATGTTGTAACTCTTTAGCAAGTGATCGTCACTATGGCATAGCACGCGGCAACGCATCTAACAGGAAATATTCAAAGATTTAAAAATGGTTATATATTCGTATTTAACCAAATAAATTGTAAATTATTGGTAATTCGAAAATCAAACATAAGACAGGGAGATTGCTGTTAAGTTGAGCTTTTAGTTTAAATATTTAATTTACAAACAACAAGATATGTACAAAAGCACAGAACTCATTACTGCGGCATTTATTTATAAGGCACTTACCTACTTCGTTTGGGCCTATCATGTTTTCATTAAGGGGAAAAACCTGTCAAGTAGAATTACTATTCGATATGTAGGAGACACTATTCAACAGCCTTTAATAGTCCACAGCTGGGCAAAAATCTCTCCTTAGCCAGGACGTTCTGACCTACGAAATTGGTGACGAATATCATACGAATACCTAAGAACTCATAAAGTACGCTGTTTATTTTTTGCATTCAACCCTTCTTTGCATTATGATGGCAATTTCCATCATAATATTTCATTATGAAGAATATTTTTTTATTTATTTTGGGACATATTGTGACAACGCAAGATGATGTATATTTATGATCATTTCATTATTTTCCCTTTTTTTTTATATATTTTTTTATACCACGACGGTGGCAAACAAGCATACGGCCCGCCTGATTGTAAGCGGTTACCGCAGCCTATGGACGCCTGTGGCACCTGGGGCCTTACGTGCGCGTTGCCAACCTTTCAAAAACCTGTTTACCCCCTTCTTGAAGAACCCCATACTGTAGTTCCCAGGGAAAGCCTCGGCAGGGAGCTCATTCCATAACGGGATTGTTCGCGGGAGAATTTTTTTCTGAAACCGCACTGTGCGCAACCCTTTAATCTAGGCCATTAATTACATCACCTGTTTTATTTGAAACAAAAATAGAAAAAATCATGCAAAGAAGGGTTAATACTGAATTGACGACTGACCGAAACACACAAGTGCATATCATAAGCTGTGCAACACAAAGGCCAATCAAAGCTACGTACATTTGATGCAAGACTTTCGTAGAACATAATGCACCCTGACGTGAATATAGTCTTATATCGTGGTACTGTCGTGTCTATACATATAATATAATTAGTACCACATAGTTATCAGAGTCACGAAAAAAGCCAATGACGGTTACTGAGTCACACTAATTGCGATACTCGAGTTTTGTAAAAAATGTTGTTAATACAGTCATGACATACAGTCACGGTACAGGCAGGTGTATCTACATACAGTTGAACTTGATTTCCAGGCGATGCGACATTCCATAGACACTCAGAAGTCCAGATCTAATCCCAGCAGACTTCTTTTTATTGAGTTATTTGAAAATCGTGTTTACATTAATATACCAAATACACTACGTCAACTAAAGGAAAAAATCAGCAAAGAGATGGCGATCTCTAAGTCTTTTTGCCGACGAGTACACGAAAATTTCGGTGCTTAGGAGAGTGTAAATATCGAAACGATGGCCATTTAGACGACGTAATTTTCAAAAAATAAATTCTAAGTAATTAGCCTTCTTCTAAATAAATATTTTTATAATATATCGAATAGTTTTTTACACAACTTTTTCCAAATGTTAACTAATTCATGGCCCACTCTATTCGTCGCGTTACATTTTATAGTTCCTAGTTCATTATCTGCCAATTAATTGTTTCTTTGACATTTTCCTTGTATTGTGTTCACAAAAGAAATAGATAAGGTGTTTAACATGTAATTAGCATAAACAAACTTTTATGAGTTTGTTACACATTATTGTGATTTTTGCGAATAATATGTTAGTTTGAATGTAAACAAATGTTGGTGAACCCAATAAAAAAAAGTAAAGCTGATTGACTAGTTAATAATATTATTGTTGCGTCAATGATATGAGTTTATACGTTGGAATTATTTCAGAACTTTGCAATACGTATGTATTGCAAAGTTCTGTCACACACATATACACAAACGTGCACATACGTGAACATAATGTCACTCACGCAAACATGAAATTTAAGAAAATGAATGAGGCAGAAAAAAATATTTTCACAGTACTGTAGGGGTTTTATCTGAAAGCAGAAGGCTTAAATAAACTTCCCCACCCACGTGAAACCGAATATATTTCAAATTTAACAAAAAATGTAAATTTCTAAAATAAACAATTTGAGTTACAATGGGCCTCTATGACGTGATGTTAATTTAAAGGTCCCCTGCCATAATAATTCCCCTTAAGCTCTTTCGACATCCGATACACATATATATTGTATACTCATTTATATATAATAGTATTTCATAACATTAAATAACTTATAACTACGGATGATCTAAGTTCAAGGAAATCCAAAAGGGGAAAACCTGAAAACAGAAGATGTAAACAAAGCATCTTATTCATAAGAAGGTAATTTTATACCACTTTAGTGACAAAAAAACATAAACAAATTTCATAATTAGAGGTCGCCAATCCTAGGAATAACTGAAGAACGAAAGATCCGATTCGATCCGATAACATTTTTATTATAACATCCCAAAATTTACCGTTTGGCCTCGACCGGCCAGGCATGACCTTCTCACCTAATCGGAGAATCCTCCGTTTGTGTTGGAGGGACATGACATCCGTTCCTTCACAGTAGTATTTAAGTCATTGGAAGCCTGGAAGCGTGTTGTTAGCGTGTAACAAAACATTTGACCCTTAGACCATAGAGAATTATAACCTAAGGATTTCAGCATTTCTTGTCTAGACCTTAGTTTATGATTTTCAAAAATCCGACATTTAGCAGTTTTTAATGTAGATAGTTATATGTTAATTTACTTAGAATGCCAAATAATGTTTCAAAATTCAAATGAATAAATATTCACATAACGTCATCTAGTTTTAAAGTTAGCAGGACTTGTGCTATGATGACTAAACTGACTCATAGAATACTTATATACTTTTTCATTTTTGTAAATACATACCTATTAAACATAGAAAACACCCAAACTTCAAATCCTCATACATCAGAATAACATATAGGCTACAATTTGTAATGATTCCATGTAGTTTTGGTCGTAATATGATAATTAATACGATACATGTAAATTAAGCCAAAAAAGATTTTAGCCTCTGAGAGTTATCTTTTTTTCTTTTTTTTTTTTTTTAACGTGTGGAAACCCCCTCGGGCCGTCACCCACCGGGGTTTACGGCGGGGTGGTGTGTCGGAATCGGACTGACTAAAACCACACGGTGTGCCACTCTGCGCCTGACATAGGAGGGATCCGGGAACAGCTGTTATTACGACATCCAGATCCCTCCTAGCGCCTGCCCGCTACCGCGGACACCATCTGCGGATAAACTCTCCTTTTAGGCGACGTACGGCACACGCGGACGTCGCCTCTTCGCGGCTGGTCATTATAGCGGATGGAGGGGAAAACCCGTCCCGTCCACCCGCGGCCACACTCAAGGCGGCATGAGGCGCTGGTACGCGCGCCTCCGCCGCCCGGTTCGCCGGCGGCGAATTGGGTCCGAGTGGAGGTTGTCCTCCCGGGCCTTCTCCGCCACCTCCTTCCGCGAAATTACGTCTTCGCAGAAGGTTGCGACCGCGGTAAAACAACTGTCGCTACCGACCATGAAGCGTATGACGGCCGGTAGCGAGAGATCTTCTCCAATAACTGCAGTGAGGACCCCACGCTGCGCCGCCCAGGCGGAACAAACCGCCAGCGTGTGCTGAGCCGAGTCCTCACTGCAGTCGCAGTGGTGACAGGCGGGACTCAATTCCCTCCTGGCGACCGAGTGCAGATACTTCCCGAAGCAACCATGCCCGGAAAGAATCTGTGTCAGTCGGAAGGAAAGGGTCCCGTGCTGCCGCCCCGCCCATTCGGCGATGACCGGCTGGAGAGCCTCCACGGCGGCAAAGCCCAGCCGGGACGACCAACGAGCCATCGTGGCTCGACGAGCGGCCTCTCGCCACTCGCGTATCTCTTCGGGTGGGGGCCGAATGCCGCTTCCCACCCGGAAGTCTGCCGTTCGCCGATAAACTTCGGCGAGCACTTCCGCCTCCAAATCCCACGGGGGAGTACCGGCTAAGGCGCACGCCGCCTCCGTCGATACGGTGCGGTAACCGCGTATGGCTCTAACCGCCAATATCCTCTGAGGGCGCCAGAGGCGAGCCCTATTCTGGGCGGTCAGAGCCGCCGCCCACACCGGTGCACCATACAGCACCATTGACCGGACAACCCCCGTGTATAGCCGTCTTGTCACGACGCTAGCTCCACCCAAATTCGGCAAAAGTCGCCCAAGGGCAGAAGCAGCGCCGACCAGCTTTGGAGAAAGCTGTCGGAAGTGCTCGTCGAAGAGCCACCTGCCGTCGAGGATCAGGCCCAGATACTTCATCTGGGCCTGAACCGGTACGAGGACCGAATTGACTACGATAGAGGCGCCGGGTGGCGGACCACGACGGGGCCCATGGAATAAAAGGGCCTCCGTCTTATTTAGGGCCACCCGTAAACCCAGCGCCTCAATACGCCCGACCACCAAAGAGACTCCCGTGGTAGCCAGGCGCGCCGCTTCTTGAAAGTTCGCTCCCCGGGCCGTAACTAACGTATCATCAGCGTAACAAATTACACCCAGCCCGGGAGGAAGATGACCTCGAAGGGCCCAGTCGTATCCCATGTTCCACAGAAGTGGTCCGAGGACAGACCCCTGTGGAACACCGCACGACATGGGCCGCTGCCTCAGAATACCATCTCGGTCCTCGTACATGACGGTACGCTCCTCAAGATAGTCTGCCACAAGCCGCCTCAGGTACTCTGGCACCCCGTGGTAGTGGAGTGCTTCCCTGATGCAGCTAAATGGCAGACTATTAAATGCGTTGGCAATGTCCAACAGCCGCCAGACACCGCCAACAACACGCCGCCACAGCTCACTGCCTCTTCGGTAACGGCCCTCAGGCGCAACACAGCATCGACTGTCGAACGCCCCGCTCGAAAACCAAATTGGGCGTCCGACAGATCGGGGCCCACCTCGCAGAGGTGCCGGACGATGCGAGCAGAGAGTATCCTCTCAAAAAGTTTACCCGCCTCGTCCAGCAACACGATGGGCCTATAGGCCGCTACCGAATCGGCAGGCCGTCCCGGCTTCCTTAAAAGGACCAGCTTCCCGCTTTTCCAGCACTCAGGGAAGCGTCCGGACGCCAGACTAGAGTCCAGGACTTCCCTGAGGCGGTCCGACATGTGTTCGAGGGCTCGGGCCAGCACTCGGGCAGGTATCCCGTCCGGCCCGGGGGCGG
This sequence comes from Hypercompe scribonia, assembly GCA_949316085.1. NCBI lineage: Eukaryota > Metazoa > Arthropoda > Insecta > Lepidoptera > Erebidae > Hypercompe > Hypercompe scribonia. The sequence continues at coordinate 7,364,738 of OX438986.1, read as the reverse complement.
TGTTCTTAGAGCGAATCCGTAGAACATCCGCCCCTACCTCCGATTCCCTGATGGGTGGAACATTGTCCTCGTTCCTCCCGTCGTCTCCGACCATGAAAGCCATCGACGGGGGTGTGTATTCCACCCGCTGCAGGAAAAGGCCCTCGATCACTTCCCGCAGGAAGCTGGGCTGGAGAGTCTCTGTAAGGGGGGGGCCCGACGTGCGGAGCTTTTGTCGCGCCGCACGATAAGGGCGACCCCAGGGGTCACGATCGAGACCCTCCAGCATCTCCTTACGCTTAATTTCTTTGGCGCGGCTGATGGCCAGCTTCAGAGTTTTCCGCGCCTCTCGGTACTCCTCATGAAGCTGGTCCTCCCCGCCTTCTTCGCGGTGTCGCCGCCGACTACGGGTGTAGGACCTCCGGGCACGAGTACAGGCCGCACGGAGGTCCGCCAACTCCTGGGACCACCAGTAAACCTCCTTCCGTGGAGGTCGACAACCTCGTATGCGGGGCATGGCCGCATCGCAGATCTGCGTAACCACATCGCGGAAGCGACCAGCCCCCATGTCAACCTCCTCGGCCGGGGCCTCTGAGAGTTATCTTGGCGTAAGCTGCCTAAACCATTGAAGTTACATAAAAATGATGTACTGTAGGATTGTTTGAAAGTTAAAAAAAAAATTAAATGATCTGTTACGAAACTTAATGTGGCAGACCAAATTCCACGCGAGCGAAACCGCGGGCAAAAGCTAATCCTACGTAAATTGTGTAAAAAACTGCAAATCTCTTTGCCCGCCATTACACCTATTTGTCAAAATCCTTGATCAAAGTCAAAATTGTTTTTTTAATTTTACATCTTCCAAAGGCTCAAGCAGCATGTCTTTTTACAAACACACAAATTCTTAATTCAAATTGCAAAAACTCACCCATTATTGTTATTAAAAACAAATCACTGCAAACGTAATAGACCTCTGTTTCGTGCAGAAACTGGCTGAAAAGTGATCAGAATTCTTTATTTGCTAGCAGTCTTAATAAGCGGAGATTCATATTTTACTACTGATAAAATAGTGTATGGGTAGGCGTAATAAATACTGCCATTACAAGACTCGTCGACAATGTCAAAAATGTTGTGACTTTTGCAAATGATCGTCACTACACCACGCGGCAACGCATCTAACAGGAAATATTCAAAGATAAATTATTAGTAATTTGAAAATCAAACATACTCGTAAGATCTAAGAGATTTTTGTTAGATTGCGTCTTTTAGTTTAAATATTTAATTTGTAAACAACAAGATATGTACAAAATCACAGAACTCATTATTGTGGCATTTAGTTATTAGTCACTTTCCTGCTTCGTTTTGACCCTGATGGTGGACCCTGTTAAATAGAATTATTATTCAAAATGTACAAGACAATATTATTTTTTTTTTTTTTTGGGTATCATCAACAACCTTTAAAAGTCCACTATTGGACATAGGCCACGCCGTAGAAAAAAGATTTTCACCTACCATAACATGCTGGCCAGACGTGTTGGATTTGAGTCAAGTTTTTCTTTTTTTGGTGTGCTGTTGTCATGTGTAGTCGTAGGTGAACAGGCTGGTGATGCTCCTTATACTTAATTCATCACTACACATATAGTATTTATTTAGTATTTTATATTTAGTAAGCCATATTATTAATTCTTAATGTAGATACCTACTTTTTATGGCCCTTTGTTACACAGGCGTAAAAAAAAACTAAGTGTGGAGAAGTTACTACGTCAGTAACTACATCACCCACACATTATAAAATTGTGTTGTGATAGCTATAAATAGTTATGAACACAGTAGCTCGTCAAGGAGCCTGTCAAAAACTCCTTTGTTATTCGCTAACGTCCCCTTTTCCTTTGGGGTATACTATGAACTTTCACAAAATTCAGACAAGTTCGAGTTCAACTCACATTGTGACATGTGCTCTCCAATTAATTATTATGATTTGTGTAACCGTTACAAAATAAAATAAATAAATAAACGGTACATACATACTGTTTATAAGTTTGAACATTGTACACTCACGTTTGTATGTTTTCTTCATTTTAGGCGTAGTTTGTTTTTTTTCAGAGAAATATGGAGAAAAGAAGAATTATCTTATAGTTATAAAAAAATTACTATGAACATTCCTCTTCAAATTTTAATAAGAAGTCAATGAATAATGTTAATCCTAAGACATTAAAACCTATGTATAGGTAGCAGTTAAATTCCTAAAAAGACCAACATTCGCTAAATTACAGCTAATTTTGTAATTAGTATGATAGGAAACAAAGAACCATTATTAGAATAGTCTGTTGTCATTATTAAATACTTACACATTGTTTTTTTTTTTATTAAAGAATTAACTACAGTCTGATTCACATTCAACAGTTTTTACAACGTAGCCTTGCAAGGTACACAAATAATGTCATAATATCCTCAAAATTTATAAATCAAAGCAATTGATCGAAAATAAAAATAGATTATAAGGAACTCCTAGCCGATTTAGGCCAACAGAGGCCAGCCAACTACACAGCAACACAAGTGTGCACTCAAACACAGGTGCACTCTCTGTTACCTCACTCTCACAATCCGATGGGACGGTCCGATCCGATTCCAATCCGATTCGACATGAACGTGGAGAGATCATGCGCAGAACCGTTTTACGTGTTGTCAAAGGGTTAAGACCCAACTTCCAAACTTCGTGCTGTTATTAAATATTTTTGTAAGCAGCAAAACTCATCAATACGTTTTGATTCCGACCCGGGAATCGAACCTAAAATATCTTGATTGGCTTTTTCATACGCTAACTACTAGGCCAACAAGGTATAAAAAAAAGATAATAGCAATATCCAAACGTATTAGCAGCTCCATCTTCTGAATGACATGTGTCCAAGGGTTCAAAGACTAACGAAGAGAGAACAACAGGACTTACTGAAATAAACGGAGCAAATAGTAAACCCCCGTCTCCTAGATCGCGTAGACCGTATAGTCGATACGTCTTTGCTTTGAGTTAGGCTGGACTAGTGATTCCTTTGCCGTACACGGGTCGACACGCGCAAATTTGCCGCCTGACACGCGATTGTACTATTTTCATTCTTGTAACAATGTTGAAAAAGAATTTAATATAAAAGTGACGATATGAATGATTCACAAATAGTAATACGTCGTTAGTAAAATTTGAGAGCAATAAAATTAATCTATAATTTATTTGATGAAATTTTAAGTGTTTTTGGTTTGGATTTACGTACAAAGACTGTGATATAAAAATGAAAAGTGTCACATATTAAACTAGTGTTGTTTTTGAACTATTTTTTTACAAAAAATATCTCTTGTTTTGTTTGTAAATCATATAAATAACACCGAAATATCATTTAATTTTGACAACTGTGTAATTCGATGTATTTACTTATCATACGTTTTGTAGGTTTTTGATGTTCTATATTTAAAAATAAAATCGGTAAGCACTTACACTAATGAAATAAAAGTGTGATCATGCAAATTAGAAAGTGCGTTAAAGAGTAAATTATAAAATTATACAATAACTGCCGCAACTGAATCTTCTAAGTCAGGCAGAGGACTTTGTTATTCTAAATTGCGTCTTCTCCACTTTCGTTACAATGCGTTATCGTTTGTTTTTTAATAGAACACTTTTAGCATAACACGCTAACTTATTATAAAAATTGTTCTGTAAAAAACATTGCTATAACGTCATTGAATTCAGAGGTCGAAATTCAACATTACTTCATTAAATATTAAAAGCAATAAAATGAAAGTCTAAGGAACAAAATCTCTTTTATTGATAACAAAACAGGTTCAAATCAAATTAAAAAGATAAGATGTTTGATAAGACGAGGCTAAATTTAATAGCGCTGAGGAATAAAGATTGTGGATTAAAATGCATTTTTTATTCAGAATAAATCAAAAATTATATCTATTTATATTTATATAAATTAATGTCCCAAAGATTCCTATAATCTGAGATAGTTAAATCTACGTCCAAAACATATTTAAAAAAATATTTAGATTTGAATATTTGCATGTATTTTTCAGTTACTTTACTCTTACGAAAGAATTGAGCTTAATTATAATAAATTGTATCCAACTGATTTCAAAAGATCGGTGCTATTTTCAATTCTATGTAATTTTATGCGTATTTGATTTTAATTTGACGATTTATGCAGACAGATTATCTAATTCCGTTTTTTTTTCCTTTTATTTTTCTTGAAACATTTATAAAATAGGTACTTAACAGAGCAATAACACTAAAAATTATTAATACAGTAAATAATGATAAATTAATGGAAGTAACACAAGGGTGACACAATATGAACATTGGAAAAACACCTCGTCACTTTAGGTAGGGTACGCTGACACATGGTATAACATATTATTATTATGTAATGTATTAAAGTATTCTCTAGAAGCCAAATAAGTGATATTACAATAGTAATGACAATGAAATATGAGTTCCATAAATGTGTGACCATTACCAAAAACAGTCAGTTAGGAAAAAAACTTTCAACTTCGCGAAGTGTAAATAATTAGGTTTAATATTTTCTCAAATTTAATTAACTAATTTTACGAGTAATTTTACAAGTTTTCCTCTGCATATTGATAATATTTGTTAAAAGAAAAAAAGTCAATCCTTCCAGCCATTTTCAAGTTATGAGCTTACCGGTGAACAACATTTCATTCTTGTTTACTATCAACAACCTTTAACAGTTAACTGCAGAACCCTCTCCTTATAATAAAAATTTTGACCTACTGTACCACCCCTGCCAGACGGCTGGTATATGGTTTGTCTGAAATTTGCCTTCTTTTTGCAGATTTTCTTTTAGCCGACTCTTATAAACGAACGAAATGAACAAGAGTTCTGATGCTGGCATTTGGTTTTTATATATATTTTTTATTTTTTTCTTTGGAACCGGCCAAAGTGTCTATTCTGCTTGATGGAAAACATGAATAGAACCCAAGACTGGTCACCATACTCATTGTGAATGCAAATAATGCAGTCATTTACTGATTACATTGGTAGGGTCAGTTAGATTTTTTTCTGCTAACCACTTAGGTGTAAAAAGTTTTCGGGGATTTCTTTTTCTGGTAATATTTTTTTATGAAGTTTATTCCACAATTACTTGTGATTACTAATACAAAAAGACAAGGATTTTAACAAACTATCAAACTAACCAGTAATATTACCATTTTTTTTAAATTATAAGTTTTGTTTTATTCTTGGTCTACCAAAGTGACTCTACTCTGCCTGATGGAAAATATAAATAAAATCCAAGAATGGTGGTCACCATACTCATTGCACATGTAGACAATACAGTATGGTGACCCACACTACGGTGGCCTTGTAACATGCTTTTTCACGTCCCGTTAAAAGCACCCAAGATCATAGTGTTTGGAAAACACGTGTAACAGTGAGTACTAGGTTCTAACTGATTTGCACAGAATGAAAGAGCCGAACCGTTTTGTTCAGGATCGTGTGTTTATCATTAAACTATAACATATGCAACATATTCTAGTATTCACCTTAAAAGTGTAAAAATAAATAATGAATGGTGACACAGTAGACAATACAGAAAGTAGTGAAAACACGGGATGTCAGTTTTGGGAGAAACTGGGATGCGCACGCGGTGTCTGCGAGCGACTGTGCCGGAGGAGAAGGTGTATTGCACCTGAACATGTAGCCAATGGAAAATCTTTCACCAGGTCAGTTCTATACCTCTTTCTTTGCTAAAAGCAGTTGCTATTTGATGATTTCAAATCTAGCTTTTAAAAAAATCTTCAGATCTGAAAACTTTTATTTAAAATTTCATGTTACGATTTCCTAGAAATTACGTATGATCTAGAAAAGTTCCGAAAAAGATTAAATAAATAATACTGTTACTAATTTATTCCTGCTCTGACCACTCATTGGTCTGGTGGTTAGCGTATGCGACTGCCGATCTAGAGATCTCGGGATAGGTATTGTTGAAGTTACTGAAATACTTCCAGAGTTTGAAAATTGGGGTCTTAACCCCCGTGCCTCAGAGAACTCGTAAAACCATCAACATCGTGTTGGTCCTGCACCTAATCTCTCCCCTATCATGTTGGGTAATCATCCCATTGAATTGTGAGACTCAGGGAACAGCGAGTGTCTCCGTTGAGACTGGCAGCCGTGGCTGAAAATGGCTAGCAGTACAACGTCATCAAACACTCTATTTTAAATTTCATCTTCTCCTCCTCTTAGTAAGAAAGGACCAAAACACATTTATTTTGTGCTCACACACAACGGTAAATACAATTGGACTGCTTGTACGCGCAAATATGTCTCTCTTTGAGCCAAAAACAATAGATAACTTAATATTGTACCAGTATCTGACACCAGTACGGTGTATAAGGAGGTTTTCATAGCACCTCTGTTAACAGAGTTTATTTAACCTTCACTTTCCAGGACATCAATCAATGTACAAAGTCGTAATCAGACTTCGATTGTAATCTATAAATATACACCTACTCACACGATATAACTTCATTATTATTTTGACCTTTAGTGAGCGCACATGTCAAAATAATATTTGTCACTAGTTGCACCCGCGACTTCGTCCGTGTGGATTTTTTATAATTCCAAAATTCTAAAATGTAAGTAGCTTAAGTTTTTCCTTATAACATCAGCTATCTGTCTGAGAAAGTACCGTCGAAATCGGTCCAGCCGTTCCAGAGATTAGCTGGAACAAACAGACAGACAGACGGACAAAATTATAAAAAATGTTATTTTGGTGTATGTATCGTATCTAGTAGAAAGCGGTTAGTTCAATATTACAGACAGACACTTCAATTTTATTTATAGATTATTGATGTACCTACCATGTTTTAATTTTGTTTAATATACTCGTATATGCACAACTTGCTTTTAAGCTTGATAAAGGCGACAACAAAAATTATAATTGCTTTACTCTGGTGTTAGGATCGAGACCTGAACAGTAATATCACAGAACACTGGTTTCTCCATTCAGGGTCCTAAATTTTAAAAGTTATTTATTTCCATTATCCCCCCAAAATCTTAAAATAACAAATCTTAGAGCGACTAACCCTAAAGCGTCGTTATCATTAAGTAATTGTGATTTTAATAGCTTCGACGAATGATTTCAATTACCGTTACAAATGGATGTTTCACAAATATTTATTTACATGAAAATATTTTCCACACGCACTTAAGCACTTAATGCTTTAAAAGGCATCTAGTTAAATTGATGTTGGGCTCATATTCGTTAACTAGGGTGAAATATTTATAAATCTTTAGAGTGCATAGGTAAGGGAGTATACCCTTTTTTGTTTTAATCATAGTCGAAGTACACGGCGTTGGAAAATTTCATTATATACCTTGAAATACGAGTTTGCCATGAGATGTTAGTGACAACCCTTAAGGCAACACAGGCACACTATTTACAGTCGATAATATCGGATGCGTTATTGCGATAATGTGTCCTGATTCCTTGCACGCAACTGCGTTTTTTCATCCGATAATTCTATTTCGTATTCGTGTTTTTTGCAGGTTAGTTCTAATATCCGACATTCGTTATTTTTGTGATGCTCACAAATACGAGAATCAGTACAACAATATACGATAATATAAGTAGAATAATTGTAATTTAAAGTCAATCTCAATGTAAATTAACATCGTCATGTTATTTATTTTTCTATCCTAACTCTCGTTACTAAACGCATTTTATTTCACAGAATAAGAAATAGACATTCTTTGTTTTCTAGTTCTAGTTTCTAGTCAACATACTCATTGTGAATACTGACAATGACTAACACTATGGTGGCCTATTAAGATGCTTTTTTACGCTTCACGGGGACGTTAAAGGCATGACAGTCATCGTGGCATTGTATTGCACACACCACGGCAACTGTCACCCCTGCATCAATGGGCCTCCGGTTTCGCACTCACCAACGAAACACGACAGCACGGATGCTGTCGCTTTAGGTTGATCTTCTGTGGGAGGGCAGTACTGTCCCGGTCGAGGCTTTACTACCTGGTAGAGTTCCTCCATAGTTTAACTTGGAGCTTATCACACCGCCTTATTATAGACGTAGCACCTGTTTACATGAAAAACTAGAAATTAGTACAAGGATAAAATTTGAGAAATGTAGGTGATCGTAGTTTACGGGGTTACGCAGAAAGCGTGGTTTACGGGTCAAGAACAGCTAATAAAGAAATATTCCACTTTAGTTTAACCGTTATGTTTATTAACAGCCTCGCATTTAATTATTATTTCACTTGTACACGAACAAGTGTTATATTTGTACAGTTTATTTCTAACAATTTAGCAGAAAATAACAGTAAAAGAAAACTGGCGTACTCACAGTTTCTAGATGGTACAATATATTATTATTTCGACGGACAAGAGTTATTTTAAAATTAAAAACACAGCAATTTACTGGCTCTCTATTTCTCCTTCTTTGGACAGTTGTCTTTCTCATAAATTGCATCCAATACCGTTGAGCCGTTCTGGTGTGATAGACCAACATTCATTTATATTAACTGCCTCGGTGGCGCAGCGGTAGTGAATGCGACAGCTGTGCTTGAGGTCTCGGGTTCGATTCCCGGGTCGTACCAAATGTTTGTATGATCTGCAAATATTTGTTTCGAAGTTTGGGTGTTTTCTATGTTTTGTACTTTTGTTTTGTAAATATGTACGTATTTACAAAACAAAAGTATATAAGTATTCTATCAGTCAGCCTAGTTATCATAGCACAAGCTCTGCTTAGTTTGAAACTAGATGACGTTGTGTATCAAATGTCTAAAATATTTATTTTATTTATTTATTTATATATAATCTATCCAAATTTTCACATTTAAAATAATAGTAGTGATATGTAAGGAACTTTCAGATATAGGTATTGTTTTATCTATCGGTACAGATTCGCCGTCTCTAAATTAACTAAATTCTCTACAGTGAATGCCTCGGTGGCGCAGGAGTAGCGTATGCGACTGTTGTGCCTGATGTCTCGGGTTCCACAAATATTTGTTTCGGAGTTTGAGTGTTTTCTATGTTTAGTATTTACAAAAAAAAACCATGTATGTATTTATATTAGTTGTCCAAGTAACTTTAGCACAAGCTCTCCTTACTTAGAAAAAATATTTAAGTTTGTCACTAAATTTTGTGATATTTTAGTGACTGCTTTTGTAAGATGAAGTAATGGCGTTAAATAGCGTCTATTATTATCATATTTATGTCACTAGAGTTTCGAATAGCACAGGAACGGAAGTATTTTGATTCAATTTTCATATTTAAACCCTTTAAAAATATTACATCAGCTTATTCCCTTAGATATTCTTATCAACATCCAAGTTTAATAAAATAAAACATGGAAGTTGCATAATATTACGTGTCGTGACCAAATTGCTTTTATATCCGGAAACTACGCCGCCATGACCCGGACGCAGAACACGTAGGTACGACTCAGCTCATATTCATTGACCTTTTTTGATATACTTCTACCTCACAGGAGACTTTTGTTACGTAACATGATTTAGTGGTAGTGAGACGTTGAAAATGACGTACACCTGACCTACCTGATATAATATGGATGAAAGTTGGTCCCTACTAATATTATAAATGAGAATGTAAGTTAGTTTGTTACGGTTTCACGCGAAAACTACTCAACCGATCATCATGAATATGTACATATGTTCTTGGAGGTATAAGAAGTAACATAGGATACGTTTTGTTAAAAAAAAAAAAATATTTCAAATGATCTGTTATGACACTTGATGTGGCAGACCAAATTCTACGCGAACGAAGCCGCGGACAAAAGCTAGTTAAAGTATAATTCTGATGTATTCGTAAACTAAGTGCCAATCATTTTTGGATCTTTTTTATACCTAGTATACATTTTACGACCCTGTAAGCCTACACACAGCCTATATATATTTTTTGATTAGTCAAATAATTTAGCATCAGAATTGTTGCGTTCAATATGACAAAACTTGTAGGTTATAATAGTGGTAAATGGCACTTTAGTCTATCTGCTGGACATTTCACTATGTGCGTAAACGATGTTAAGTCATTTTTCGTTGTTTTTCACTGAGTAAGTGAGGATGCCGGAGTTTAAACCCATCATTGCTCCTAAATTTTGGAGGGCACGGGGAAGACACTCAAAGAGAACAGTGCTAGTCTCTGGTTTTATGAAATAGCTTGTCCTCTTGTTTACCTTTTACTACATTAAATAACAAACTACATTTTTTGAATACACGCCATCACATAATCACATTACATCATCTTTAACAGTCCACTGCAGAACATAGGCCACTGCTTAGGCGGTTTTGGCTTACTATACCAGGTTTTTTTTTCTATATTAAGAGTCTACCAAAGTAACTCTACTCTGCCTAATGGAAAGCATGAATAGAATCCAAGAGTTGTGGTCACCATATTCATTGCAAATGCAGACAATGCAGTATGGTGACCCACACTATGGCGGTCTTGTGAGATGCTTTTTCACACCGCGCTTGGGGACGTAAAAGGCAGGACAGTCATGGTGACAGCGTAAGGCTTACACAGTTACCACGATAACTGTCACTCCTGCATCAATGGGCCTCCGGTCTCACACTCACCAACGAAACACGACAGCACGGATGCTGGCGCTTTAGGTTGGTCTTCTGTTGGAGGGTATTACTATACCGGTCGAACCGACCCGCTCGTACTGAAATCAGCTAGTGAGACGAATTAATACTGGGCTTGTATCAAGTTACCTTAATCTTTACAGCATTGTTGCTTTGCATAGTTTGCCCCCACAATTGGCTCTTGCGATACCCACGGTACGAATAGGAGTGTTGACACTTCGTATTCTTAATCCGTCACCACACGGACTCATAAATATACTTACATATTACGTACACATATGAGTGTATATAACATCGCTTAAAAGTCTACAGTGACAAAAATACTGAAGTACACGCTTACTTACTAAGTCAAATTATCTTTTAACAGTGAATCAGGTCCCAGTTATTTCAATATTACTATTTATGAGAAATAATGAATTTTTCAGTAATCTATGTAAGAACACATAAAAAGAAAGTTTTTATATAACATGTATGGCGTACGGAAACATAACAATACCAGAATATTTAATGTTAGGCAATAAAGAATAGTGGTAGAAGTGTTAAGCTTTGAACGACTCCATAAACCTACACCATTCCAATACAAATCACATACCAATCGACTGCACGGTTGGCCTAGTGGTTTAAGCGGTCGCCACGCCGCTTTCTACAAGGCTGAGTGTTGTGGGTTCAAATCCCACATGGGACAATACTTTGTGTGATGCACAAACTGTTGTTCTGAATCTGGGTGTTCTTTGTGTTCGTTTCTTGTATGTTTGTAAAGTCCCCCGTGACACAGGATTTATTCCTAGTGCGGGCTTTGTCTTTTAAAAACAAAAAAAAGTCATTAATGGCGTTAAATTCCATTAATCTTTACATATAAAATTATTAGCCCTGAATGCTTGATTCACAAACTTAGAGCTTAAATGGCTTTGGCTACAAGCTTGAAATTTTGGCAACTGATGCTTTTTAGGCCTTTTGATAATAGAATATAATTTAATGGGAAATAATTATTGTCCTTGAATGGAGACTGTGTCTCAGCAAACGTATGGACGTCCACAGGCTATGTACAGCGATGACTTGTAAGCTGGCTGGCAGTAGCTGGATGCGAGAAGAGAAGGATCGAACCAACTTGCGTACAATTGGAAAGACTTATGTGCAGCAGTGGACTGCGATAGGCTGATAATGATGATGATTCAAAATAAGCTGGTAACGAAACGCGTTAGTAAGTAATTACATATCATGAAGGCAGCAAAACAAAAACTGTTTTTGTCGACAAGTTGACGCGAACATACCACGTAATTCTTGCGTGACATTTGACCACAGGAATTGATATTTTGAATACAGTAATTCATGGACTCATGGGTCACGCAACTGTTTATATAGGTGACCGTTTTACAGAAGTTCCTGTGTCGAGGTCGGAAGGGTCCTTCGTGTGAATTACGGACGTAATAAAGGTATATTTAGTGCGTAGTAAAAAAACATGGTAACTAAGACTTAATGAATACTGGTAAACTAATTGACCTATAATATTATACTACCTCGTTGGTCTAGCGGTTAGGGTATGAGGTTCCCGATCAAAAGGTTTCGTGTCGATTCCCTCTGGAATAAAAGTGTTATTAAGTTTTTATAATTTTAGAAATTCTTAATAACAGCCCGGGGTTTGAGAGTAGCGTAATTAACCCGTGAGCACATTTTTTTTTTGTTTGACGTGTGGAAACCCCGTCGGGCCGTTATCCCACCGGGATTTACGGCGCGGTGGTGTACCGAAATCGGACCGACTAAAACCACACGGTGTGCCATTCTGCGCCTGACAAAGGAGGGATCCGGGATCAGCTGTTATTACGACATCCAGATCCCTCTTAGCGCCTGCCCGCTAACGCCGGCACATTATAACATCTTCTGCGAAATTGGTTGATCTTTGTTGAGACTGGCCGCCGTGGTTGAGATCAGCTAATACAGTATATCAATCAAACATGTCTAAAAGAAAGTGCTGGCTATTTAGGTGCAGTTTGAACTAAAACATTGAACTTAAAAAGTTAGGATATCGTTAAAAAAGTAAAGTAATCTAAAGCTCAAACTTTAAAACGATATAGAACACGTTTCAACGACGGTAGTTATCTATTTTTTTAATTTCTCTGTTCTGTGGTTTTTTTTCAACCATGACGTAGTAACGCAGTGAAGCTTAGCAGAGTGCTGACTAACTGCAGCCTGCTTAGTTTCATGCAAATCTGTTGTTGTATTCACTGAGTGAAAACTGATTGAGTGATTTTACTGAAGGGTCTTTCAAAGGCGCTTGTGTCTTTAGAATTGCTGGCGTCTATGGATATCGGTCAACCGTCTGCTATTTTACAGCCTATGCCTTTTAAAACTCCATAAATTAATATTTGTAAATGTCTTAAAATATAAACAATATTAATCATGTTTTCAGGCGGTATTAGACAAGGTAGATAATATTTAGATAGGTATTACGAGTACGTCAAATACGGGGTTTGTATTAATTTGAAAGGTTATGTTTAGACCTCGTTAACGCGCGAGTGACACGGTGTTGTCAGTGTTAATATATCCGGTATCCTTGACAACTCAAATTGACAATATTCCTACACATCGCATCACAAAACCTTAAATAGTCTACTACTGGACATAGACCTCTCGATAGAAAGGAGGTTTTGGTCTAGAATACCAGTCTAGTCAGGCGGGATAGTATAGGGTTTGTTTTATGTTTTCCTTCTCTTTGCGGTGTTTCAGTCTTGCAGAGTTTGCTCCCTTAGTCGCCACCTACGACTCCCATGGAATAAACAGGGGTAGTGATACTCTACATTCTTAATCCGTCACAACACGGATGTCTACCTACCTAACCTACCCATACTTGAGTTACAAGATTTCTCTTTCACGCAGTTCATTTCAGGGAGAATAAGTGTCTTTACTGCTTATAACATTATACGTAAACTTCCTACACTAAATTCCACATTTTTTTGAGTGAGGGAAGTTACTGGAGACCATCCTCGTCCCACTTTAAGGTTGGTAATACATTTCTGTCTCTTGAGTCGGAAGCATCTATAGGTAGCGGTAGTTTTAACCAATAGTTGATCCACCCGCTCCTGTCACAGCAATACCACAAAATGTTGTAGGAATTTTGGAAGTTAATTCTGAATTCATCAATCATCATCATCAACAGTCTTCAACAGTCCACTGCTGCACAAGCTTCTCCTTCGACAAGAGATTTTGGTCGACTATACTTCGCTGCCCGGATGGATTGATATTGGTTTTATTCAAGTTTTCCATCTTTTTTCAGGGGTTGGTGACACTGTATTATCCATCACCACATGGATAATTCAGACCTATCTCCTTCTTACTATCGTTTCTCAATGAAACATTGCAAGTATCTGAATGTAATTTGGATGACAACACTGACAACAGGTATATTCGAGAGGCACTGAAGACGGACCCAGAAGGTCATCAGTAGACCTTTATAGTAACCAGTAATAAGTCAACTAGTTCATTAAGAATACATAAAACAATGATGCTGCTAGTGTTTGAGTTTAAAATGATTTATTTAAGTCTAACAGGTTGAGCTTGATAAACTGTGATTTGTTTCTGTATATCTCTTATTTAAAAAAAAAAACATATTTTCTAAATAATTTTTTTTAATTTTAGTATATATTTTGTGCACCTCAGAACTCGATCATTTTTGAAACGATTTAAAAGGGTTTATACTTCCTTTTCTGTCCTGTAACAAATTTAAATAAAACATCCAGTTTCCCTTCATTCATTACTTTAAAGTAGGTTACACTTTTTTAAAAGGTTTATAGGACAATTTTAATGTGAACGCATCCGTAACGTGCAATGTCAAAAAAAAATAGTTTTTGTTCTTTGTTCCATTTATGAGTAGAAGGACACGACACCGTGTTAAATAAATGTGTTTACTTTCGTTTACCTAGTATAGCGCTGCTTTCGTTTGGCTTAAACCATTAGTATATGTCCTTCACCGTTTCTAAGGACGGTCAGCAAATAAAAAATGAATAGTTGTTTTTTTTAAAGATAACTTATTTTACATCCTATGTTACAGGGCAATTTATAAACATACATGAAACAGACATAAATACAATCAGACTCACAACAACAATGTGCCGATAAGGTTCACTCAAATTGTGTCTACAAATTGATGCATTGTTAGCTGGTCTACATTTTGGCTACGGCGGCCGGTCTCAACAGAGATCATCCAAATGTCCGTGGGGTAATGGATTAAGAATACATAGCGTTACCACCCCTATTCATCCCATGGGTGTCGTAAAAGGCGACTAAGGGAACAAAGTATGCAAGACAACATCATTACAAGGAGACGGAAAAGTTGAAACACACCCTTTTTTTTTTTTTTTTTTTTTTTAACGTGTGGAAACCCCCTCGGGCCGTCACCCCACCGGGGTTTACGGCGGGGTGATGTGTCGGAATCGGACCGACTAAAACCACACGGTGTGCCACTCTGCGCCTGAGATAGGAGGGATCCGGGAACCGCTGCTATTACGACATCCAGATCCCTCCCAGCGCCTGCCCGCTAATGCGGGCACCATCTATGGGTAAACTCTCTATTTTAGGCGACGTACGGCACACGCGGACGTCGCCTCCTCGCGGCTGGCCATTGTGGCGGATGGAGGGGAAAACCCGTCCCGTCCACCCGCGGCCACACTCAAGGCGGCATGAGGCGCTGGTATGCACGCCCCCGCCGCCCGGCTCGCCGGCGGCGAATTGGGTCCGAGTGGATATCGTCCTCCCGGGCCTTCTCCGCCGCCTCCTTCCGCGAAATTACGTCTTCGCAGAAGGTTGCGACCGCGGTAAAACAACTGTCGCTACCGACCATGGAGCGTATTACGGCCGGTAGCGAGAGATCTCCTCCAATAACTGCAGTGAGGACCCCACGCTGCGCCGCCCAGGCGGAACAAACCGCCAGCGTGTGCTGAGCCGAGTCCTCACTGCAGTCGCAGTGGTGACAGGCGGGACTCAATTCCCTCCTGGCGACCGAGTGCAGATACTTCCCGAAGCAACCGTGCCCGGAAAGAATCTGCGTCAGTCGGAAAGAAAGGGTCCCGTGCTGCCGCCCTGCCCACTCGGCGATGACCGGCTGGAGAGCCTCCACGGCGGCAAAGCCAGCACGTGGAGCCTCCAGCCGGGACGACCAACGAGCCATCGTGGCTCGACGAGCCGCCTCTCGCCACTCGCGTATCTCTTCGGGCGGGGGCCGAATGCCACTACCCACCCGAAAGTCTGCCGTTCGCCGATAAACTTCAGCGAGCACTTCCGCCTCCAAATCCCACGGGGGAGTTCCGGCTAACGCGCACGCCGCCTCCGTCGATACGGTGCGGTAACCGCGTATGGTTCTAACCGCCAATATCCTCTGAGGGCGCCAGAGGCGAGCCCTATTCTGGGCGGTCAGAGCCGCCGCCCACACCGGTGCACCATACAGTGCCATTGACCGAACAACCCCCGTGTATAGCCGTCTCGTCGCGACGCTGGCTCCACCCACATTGGGCAAAAGTCGCCCAAGAGCAGAAGCAGCGCCGACCAGCTTTGGAGTAAGCTGTCGGAAGTGCTCGTCGAAGAGCCACCTGCCGTCGAGGATCAGGCCCAGATACTTCATCTGGGCCTTAATCGGTACGAGGACCGAATTGACTACGATAGAGGCACCGGGGGGTGGACCACGACGGGGCCCATGAAACAAAAGGGCTTCCGTCTTATCTAGGGCCACCCGTAAACCCAGCGCCTCAATGCGCCCGACTACCAAAGAGACTCCCACGGTGGCCAGGCGCGCCGCCTCTTGAAAGTTGGCCCCCCGGGCCGTGACCAATGTGTCATCGGCTTAACAAATTACGCCCAGCCCGGGGGGAAGACGACCTCGAAGGGCCCAGTCGTATCCCATATTCCACAGGAGTGGTCCGAGGACGGACCCCTGTGGAACACCGCACGACATGGGCCGCCGCCTCAGAATACCATCTCGGTCCTCGTACACGACGGTACGCTCCTCAAGATAGTCTGCCATAAGCCGCCTCAGGTACTCTGGCACCCCGTGGTAGTGGAGTGCTTCCCTGATGCAGCTAAATGGCAGACTATTAAATGCGTTGGCGATGTCCAACGACACCGCCAACAGCACGCCGCCACAGCTCACCGCCTCCTCGGTAACGGCCCTCAGGCGCAGCACGGCATCGACCGTCGAGCGCCCGGCCCGAAAACCAAATTGGGCGTCCGACAGATCGGGGCCCACCTCGCGGAGGTGCCGGACGATGCGGGCAGAGAGTATCCTCTCAAACAGTTTACCCGCCTCGTCCAGCAACACGATCGGCCTATAGGCCGCTACCAATTCGGCTGGCCGTCCCGGCTTCCTCAATAGGACCAGCTTCCCGCTTTTCCAGCACTCAGGGAAGCGTCCGGACGACAAGCTAGCGTCCAGGACCTCCCTGAGGTGGTCCGACATGTGTTCGAGGGCTCGGGCCAGCACTCGGGCAGATATGGTATGGGATGCCAAGGCCCGGAATCACTTCGGCACTCGTGCATGTTGGACTAATGACGGCACAATTGTTGTTATGGTCGCTGCCGGCATCCGGTGTAAGATCACTACCGTTGAGGAGCTGTCGGACCTGATTTCAAAGCACCCAAAAGCTCTTCATGCAGTGGGGCACCATGGCAGAAGTGGCAAAGAGAATAAGTCGTCTGGCCCGCACAAGAAAAGTCCAGTCAAAATATAATACATCGGACTTATTCACATTAACGTACGTTTTTCTGAACGTAGCTCGTCGGCTAACTGGCAGGTAAACAATATAGTCTTACTTTATTTGTGTCTACTTGGCCTTGTCTAATTGTTTATTTAACATCAACAACATATTTAACTTATCATATTTGACATCCGTAAAGTGACATATGCATGACGGGTTGCGTTCGGAAATGCGTTAATGGACAACGTAACGTGTTAATGTTTCTGTTTACACTATCACTATTTGATACGTTTTATTTCACTTGTATTTTTATTTTTCTTTTTAGTTGTTATTATCAAATTTTGTGTTGTGTTAGCTGGTGGGTGGTGCAGAGGAGTAATTTCGTGCCAACATAGTAAGGTATTGCATATTTTGAGATATCGTATAAATAATTCCAATTTTTTTTTTTTATTTTTTTACATTTATATTTATTTACTATTTTGTAGTATATTTTTATTGCTTATATTTAATACGTATGATAACTGATGATTATGATTCTGACAATACTGCTCACGAGTCTACTTTATCCTCTGTAGATGTTAGTTCTGCCTTTATAACTGAGACATTAGGTGAACGCTTACAATTTACATTCAACCGTCAGTCAGAGCACCTGCTTAATGTATGTCACCTTAATGCACAGAGCATACCCAGTCATTATAGTGATTTGACTGAGGCTTTTAGTAGCACCAACGTTCATGCCATCCTGATATCGCAGAGTTGGCTCAAACCTAATCTTCTTTCTGCTTTCTATCCTCTCACTGGCTATATCCTTGTTCGAAATGATCGAGTCACCAGGAGGGGAGGTGGAGTTGCCATTTACATACACAGTTCTCTTCCTTTTAAAGTTCTGGCTTCTTCTCCCTCTTCTTCTTCTTCGGCTGCCGTAGAATATTTATTTCTTGAGGTCCTTGTGAGAGGAATTAAGGTGGTCCTGGGGGCAGTGTATTCTCCTCCCTCGGTAGATTACTTCTCCAGTCTGGAAACAGTGCTGGAATCCTTGGGGTCTGTATACACTCATCACATCATCATGGGAGATTTCAATACAGACCTAACCCGCCCTACCTCACGTGCCTGCAAACTCCTTCAGATTGTTGAGTCGACCGGTATGCATGTTTTACCTCTACAGCCAACTCATCATAACAGCCTGGGGGTGGACACTTGGTTAGATTTAATACTGGTGTCGGCCCCTATGCTTGTCCGTAACCATGGTCAACTTGAAGCGCCGGCATTCTCCAATCACGATCTAATCTTCCTCTCCTATGCCCTTAAACCACCTAAACCCCAACCAAGAGTTTTGCGCATGCGTTGTTTTGCTCGTATGGATCTGGACAAGCTACTTAGGGATGCTGCCTGTCTGAATTGGGATGCAGTAACGTCAGTTACAAGCATAGATGAGAAGCTTCATAACTTTAATCACATACTTCTCGCTCTATATGATAACCATGCACCCATCAAAAGTATTAAAGTAAAGAGGCAACCTGCTCCCTGGATGACGAAAGAGGTACTTTTGGCTATGCGACGAAGAGATAGAGCTTTTTTCAAATTCAGAAGGGACCGTACCGAGGCAAAGCGCACTTTATACAAAATCGCGAGGAATCGCTGCAACCAGATGATACGCAACGCCAAACGCCGACACATTTTTGACAACATCTCCCATTCTTCTCCCGCCAATATTTGGAGGTTCCTTGGAACTCTGGGTATTGGTAAGCAGCGGTCGGGTGGTCTGCAGGGGACGGTTGGTTTGGAGGATTTGAACCACCATTTTTCTCTATCTGCTCATTTGGATTCTCAAACCGAGTATCGCACTGTTGACTACCTGACAAGCTTAAATAGCCCTAACATAAATCCCTTCCGATTTTCTCCGGTTGCGTCGGGTGAGATCAAAAAGATCATATTCTCTATCAAATCCAACGCTGTTGGTTGTGATAAAATCAGCCGACGTATGATCGTAACAATTATTGACCACATTTTACCTATAATCGCCCATATCATAAACTACTCATTATATTCTGGAATTTTCCCATCACTGTGGCGCAAAGCTTGTTTCATCCCTTTACCTAAAAATCCAAATCCCACACACCCCAACCATTTCAGACCAATATCCGTCCTCCCTTTCCTCTCAAAGGTCCTAGAATCCTGTGTGCACAAACAGTTTTCTGAATTTGTCTACAAAAACAACCTATTGAGCCCGTTTCAATCGGGTTTCAGGCCTGGTCATAGCACTACTTCTGCTCTTCTTAAAGTGGTTGGTGATATCAAGGCAGGTATGCAAGACACTGAAGTTACTGTTTTGGTACTAATTGACTTCTCTAATGCCGTCAACACAGTCAATCACAATATACTCCTGTCTATCCTTTCCTATCTTGTGGTCTCACCTGAAGCACTGGATTGGTTCTCATCATATCTTCGGGGACGCCAGCAATCTGTTCATGTCGATGGATCTTCCTCGAGCTGGTGTGATCTCGATTCTGGTGTTCCTCAAGGCGGCATTCTTTCTCCTATATTATTTTCTGTGTATATTAACCTCCTGTCCCTGGAACTTCGTTGTGCGTATCATCTGTATGCCGACGACCTACAGTTCTATTCACAGAGCAAAGTGGAAGATATCTCGAGAGCAATACAAATGATCAACCACGATCTGGAAACAATCAACACGTGGTCTCAAAGGTTTGGTTTATCTGTGAACCCCACAAAATGTCAAGCTATCGTAGTGGGAAGTCACCGGTCGATGAACAGAGTAGACACTAAAACTCTCCCGGCTATTACTTTTAATGGGACTATCATACCTGTGAGTGGATCGGTGAAAGATTTAGGTTTACACCTCGATTGCACACTAACCTGGCGTGAACAAGTTGCAAAACAGTGCCGGAGGATTACTGGGACACTTCGGGCTCTAAATCGTCTGAGAAATTTCCTGCCCGTAAAAACCAAGACTATGCTTGTGCAAACTCTTATCTTCCCCTTAATCGACTATGGTGATGTGTGCTGCTACGACCTGAATGCAGATCTTCTCGATAAATTAGACCGTCTTCTTAATAACTGCATTCGATTTGTTTATAATCTCCGTAAATATGACCATGTATCCTCTTTCCGTTCGCAGCTCAATTGGCTACCAATTCGTCTACGCCGAAAATTACGCGCGCTCACTGTTCTATTCTCTTTACTTAATAACCCATCTTCGCCAACATATTTAAACTCTTATTTCCAACTCCTATGTAGCAATCACGACAGAAAGCTTCGGTCTTCTAAGAATCTTCTCCTTCGTTGCCCCTCCCATACATCTGAGTTTGTTGGCTCATCTTTCTTTGTGCAGTCCGTTCTTCTCTGGAATGAGCTTCCCCTCGAAGTCAGGATGGCTAGCAACGCTTTTACTTTTAAGAAAAAAGTGAAGCAGTATTTACTGAAACAGCTGGTAGAATCAACCAATACATGATTATCATCTTATTATTACTTGTTATAATATTTATTTGTGTATGTATGTATATAGACTTACATCAACTTAAGTATGTATTTGTATGTATTTATGTATTTGTATTAATTTTAGTATATGAAAGTTTGTATATGTCTACTTCTTCTTTTCAACATCTGAAACGCACCTACTTCCTATTTTCTCTGCATCACCCAAAGGTTGACTGGTAGAGAATTCCTTAGGCATTAAGTCCGCCTATGTACATAAAGTGCATGATGTATAAATAAATAAATAAATATCCCGTCCGGCCCGGGGGCGGTGTTCTTAGAGCGGATCCGTAGAACAACCGCCCCTACCTCCGATTCCCTGACAGGCGGAATATCGTCCTCGTTCCCCTCGTCGTCTCCGACCATGAAGGCCATCGACGGGGGTGTGTGTTCCACCCGCTGCGGGAAAAGGCCCTCGACCACTTCCCGCAGGAAGCTGGGCTGGAGTGTCTCTGTAAGGGGGGGGCCCGACGCACGGAGCTTTTGTCGCGCCGCACGATAAGGGCGACCCCAGGGGTCACGATCGAGACCCTCCAGCATCTCCTTTCTCTTAATTTCTTTGGCGCGGCTTATGGCCAGCTTCAGAGTTTTTCGCGCCTCACGGTACTCCTCATGAAGCTGGTTCTCCTCGCCTTCTTCGCGGTGTCGCCGCCGACTACGGGTGTAGGACCTCCGGGCACGAGTACAGGCCGCACGGAGGTCCGCCAACTCCTGGAACCACCAGTAAACCTCCTTCCGTGGAGGCCGGCAACCTCGGATGCGGGGCATGGCCGCATCACAGATTTGCGCAATCGCTTCGTAGAAGCGACCAGCCCCCATGTCGACCTCCTCGGTCGGGGCCTGCGGAGACAGCCAAGAGTGAATAATGGCCGCCTCCTCTAGTAGGTCCCTATTTAATTTGGCTACAGCCCACCGCGGAAAGCGAGAAGAACGCCGCGCCGCGTGACCCCTACTGGCGTCCTGGGACCGGGAGAGCTCAAATCGGATATAGAGATGGTCCGAGAGCGTCTCAACCTCTTCCAGGACGCGCCAGTTCCTTACTCATGCGGCGAGGGCAGGGGTAGCGACCGAAAGGTCCACTATCGACCCTCCCTGCTGTCGCACGCACGTGTTGGTGGAGCCCCTGTTCAGTAAACAGAGGCCCACCGAGGCCGCCCACTCCTCTACGGCCTCGCCCCTAGCGTCCGTCCTGGGGGAACCCCACGTAATGGACTTTGCGTTGAAGTCCCCCAGCACTAAGACGTGCCCAGACGTTAGACGCCGCATCGAGGTTTCCAAGTTGTTAAGGAAAACCTCGAAGTCGTTCAAACTCCGGTTGGGGGAGAAGTATACACCATATACAGTGATCCCCCCCCACTCGGCAGCAACATATCCAGTGCCCTTGTCTCTTAACGAAAAGGGCGGGGAATGAGCCGCCGTGGAGCCAACGACTGCCACGGAACCGTCCCGGTCACCCAACCAGTTTGGACGGGGAGGAACATAATAGGGTTCCGCGGCTACGGCAACACCGATCGACCACTGTGTCATGGTTTGCAGGAAAAGGTCCTGCGCCGCGGCACAGTGGTTCAGGTTCGTCTGGACTAGGAGGTTGGAGACTTGGGCCATTACTCGACCGTCTCTACAACCTCCTCCATGGGCGACGATATCGACGCACGAACGACGTCAGAAGCAGCCTGGGCCGACAGGCTAGCCTCTGACGCCTGCCGAGAATTGCGGGAAGGTTTACAGCCTCCCTGCCCAATCTGGTGTTTGGCAGGCTTGTTGTCCGCCGCACATACCGGGCAGTGAGGGGCGGCAGAGCACTCTGCCGCCTTGTGCCCCGGTCGACCGCAGCGGAAACATAACCCGCTGCAGTCGAAACAACTGACGCACTTGGCGCGTGTGTGCCCCGATGCCAGGCATTTGTAACACCTCATCGGTCTCGCCGCCAGGAGTGTGATCCTAGCGCTCACGAAACCGATGAGCAGCCTGCCGGCGTCGCCCAACATTTTGGCCGACGCTACGGGACAGCTGACCCACACTGCGCCAAGCCCTCCTGGACCAGGGCGGATGGTGCCGACCCCAATGTTGTCCGCGTTGCAACCCGTCTTCTCTCTTACTGCAACGCGGACATCCCCGGTCGTTATGGAGTCGTCCAGGCCCGAAATGCGCAATTCTGCGCACTTGGTGGGCCTGGCGATCTTGACACCATCCGTAGCCGTAAACATACCTCGCAACTTCTCGGCAATTGTGTCCGCCGTCTTAGCACCTTCAGCCCCAGGGAACTCGAGGACTCGAGCTCCCGTTTGGGCGAGGCGCATTCTGACACCTACTGTCCCGAAATCGTGTACGAGACTGTCCCGGGCCCTCTTGAAAATTGCCGCGTAGGACAGCCCGCTGCTAGCTGCCTCTGGTGACACGGTGACTACCACGGCCGCGCTTTTAGGCGCCTGTAGTTTGCGCGGCGTCTTTGTGGCAGCCACTGCAGCCGATGGCGCCTGCGGGGTAGAGGCTGCTATTTGTGCAGCCTTCTTACCCCGCTTTCGGGACTTCTTAGCCCCCCCGACTACCTGCCAACCATCCGTGGAAGGGGCAGATGTGGAGGGAGCGCTTGTGGAGGTGCCAGATACAGCGGTTGGAGTGGGGAGCGGAGGGAACTCCGCCCCAGCCTTTGCCGCTGTTTTGGGCCCTGACCTCGGTGCGGGCGTCCGGGCTGTTGCCTTGGCCGCTTGCCGTGCCCTCGGAGCAGTTGCAGGAGCAGCAGAAACTGCTGCCGCCGCCGCGTAGGATACGCGACCGGTCGCAACGGGAAGCGATGCTGACACCGATGCAACCTTCGCTTTATGGCCCGCAAGCGGCGGCCGGACAACAGGAGCTGGTGGCAGTCTTGCCTCCAGGCCAGCCAGACGCCCGTCCATCATGCGCCATACTGCATCGGTTATTTGGCGCAGATGGGCATCAGGAATGCCACCGAGGCTGGAAGAGGGGGCAGGCTGAGACGGGGACGTGACCGAATCCTCTGTCGGGCGATGCGCCCGGAATTGGGCGAACTGAGCGCTGAGCTCAGCCACTTGCCCCGTCAGGCGATCGTTGGCCGCCTGGAGCCGAGCCACGTCCCCGATGAGGGTATTCACGACCCCCGCAATAGCGGAAGAGGAGTCCTTAAGAGCTTTAACAAAAGAGCCCTTAAGGTTACTCGACTTGGTGGCCACTTTGTGAATGATGGCCACCGCCGCATTCGCTCTCTCCTGCATGGACGATGGTGTTTGAGGAACTGAATCCCCCACCATCGGCTCCTTTATTTTTAGCAGGAGATCCGCAATCTCCTCTTCCGCCAAGATTTCGCCGTCTGCCCTGACCCGTCTATAGGCTTCCGCCTTGCAGAAGACGGAGCCTGACGGGGCCGAGATCGGGGTTCGTGATCTCCCTCTGCGGCTGTTTGCTACCTTAGGAGGTAGCATCTCCTGGGATGTATCGCTCTCCTCATCCCTGGAGCGTCCACGTTTTCGGCTGTCACACAGCTCCGTCTCCATGAAGTCCAGCACATCGCTCCTCGCACTGGAGCTTCCGCCCGTGGTAGATCTGGAGCGTAATCGCTCCGATGTTCTTCGGCTCCCAGCAGCTATAATGGCTTCTGGGAACCCCACCGAGATAGGCGCTTCAACCATTACGTCTTCCATATTAGACGAAAGGTCGTCCGCCCTCATATTACTCTCCTTCGTACTCTTCTTCTCCTTCACTCCTTCCTTTATATGTTTAGGTGTATTAATTTTATTCATAGATTCCATAATTGTTCCCACGTGTGGGGGAGAAATAAAGGTCGACCCGGGCAGAGATCCCCCAATACCCGGGCAAGCGTAAATTTGTGCCCAACCGAGGGGTCCGCAGGTGCCTCGGCTGGGAGTGCGCTTACGACTGAACTACCCATCAGCCATGCATCCCCTGGCCACGCACCTGAACACGGGATTCGGGGTAATTTTTTATAGAGGTTTTCTTCCTCGCAGTCCAGGCGGCTAAGCCAAGACCCTCGCCCCCGATTGGTGTCGCGAGACATAACCACGACACTCCTTTCGGGATTACGATGTGACAACGGTGGCAGGAAGATTGAATCTTCCAATGCCTGCTCGGTGGCAGTGTGAGTACACACCGAGCCCGTTCTCCTTTCTCCACCATTGAAAGTGGAGAAACGTCGACCCATGAAAGGGTCCCACCATAATGATTTTTTATCGAGGTTTTCCTCCTCATTGCTCCGAAGAGCGAAGAGCCAACAGAGGAATCGACAAATATGCCCGCTCTGTTGGACCAAGCCTCAACCGAATGGCCGAAGAAAATGGCCTCCTCTTCTTTGTACTAGAATATTAGCCGTTGGCAGTGATGAGCACCATCGCCAACGTTACCAGGGTGCACCACGTGGAGGTTTTCTAGCCCAGCACCCCACTTGAAACACACCCTATTCCAACCCGTCTGGCCAGCGTGGTATGGTAGGCCAAAACCTCCTTGCTAAGGAGAGGCCTATGTCCAATAGTGGACAGTAAAAGGCATCCAAATACGCAGGAGATATTATAGTGCATAAGTGTGTGGGCAACACACAAGTGCACTTTCTGTTCCCCCACACTCAGAATATGTTGAGATGGTTATCCGACACGCTCGGGGAGAGATCAGATGCAGGACCGACGGCCTTACATGCTCTCTGAGTTTAGACCTACTGTAATCTGTATAAATACCTGGTGTATAAGGTCTCAGGACTTTATCAAAATAGCAATCTCTTACAGGCAACCTTTAGCAGAAAAATCGACTCTTAGATAGACAAATTATATTTACACTTATGTTTTTAATTGATGTATTTGATTTTAATCACCCTTACTCTAATTAAAAAAAAACTATTTAATGCTAAATTTAAAGTTTTCGAATGTACTTTTAAATGTTACTGTCTTTAATTTTTTTAATTACGTCAAAAGGAATAATGTTAATATTTCTTTTTTTTTGTGAACGCTACCTATATTCAGTGAATTGTACTTTGTTTATTAGTTCCTAACAAAGCAACAAGCAGTATTAATGAACTCTTTGTTGGACAACGACGGATAGTTCAGTAAAATTGGCATTTTTATGGTGTTATAGTTAAAATCATGTCAAAAATTCACTTTCAAAAACATCGAAGAGCATCCAGCATTAATTTCAATAATTATAGAAGATTCCATTTCTTGGACAGGTATATTTGTGATCACACTAATTATAAAACCAAAAATTTATGTGCTTGGGTTTGTATGTTTGTTATATTTTATGCTGAAACGGCTGTACCATTTTATATACATATATAATATTAAAAATACAAGTATGGAGATAGCTGACACCCTGGATTACTGACCTGAACAAATGTAATGTTTCTATAAGATAAGCGTGGGATGTTAAACCATGGCAAACATGACAGGCCGCAGTTAGTACTTCATAGTTTTTTTTATTATTATCTGATGTTAATTATGATTTGTCATATCCAAATTAATAAAGTATAAAAGATCATAAATAAAATTTTATTTGATAACAAAAACACCGTCAGGTAAATATTTTTTGGAGTTTTATTTATTGTACGTAGGATCTAGAAGATGAGCTGATGATGGAGATAACTTATTTATTGGAAATATCACATGAACGGTTCACTGCTGGACATAGGCCTCTCCTTAGAACGAAGGATTGGGCCTAGTATAGCACACTGGCTAGACGGCTTTGTATAGGATTTGTTTCAAGTTTTCCTACTCTGTGTGGTGATATCGTCCTTACCTTAGTGGTGATACTCCATATTATAGTATATTACATACATAGAAGTGATATCATGATCTCACAGAAAACTGGTACTAAGCAGTTATTTCAATGATGGTACCCCTCCCCCTCGCCCCTTGTTAACTCGTCTGTTCACTATCCACCACTGTCCACCTCTATGTCATTAAAAAAGTCAAATCTGAGCACTTAGTATCCTTCTATCCTCTTCCACAGGAGCCGTGAATCCCGCCGTCGGATAAATCACCCACCATCTGCCCTCTATAGCGTGGTGGGGGAACGTCTCCGTACCAGTACTCCTCGCGGTCTCCAGTGTGCGCTGTTCTGCGGTGGAGCACGATGCCCTTACGAAAGACCGCAGACTGGGGCTGCTATACAAGGACTTTATTCGGACTGGTGAGAAATTGTTGCATCAAGAGGTATATGTCATTAGAGACTTGCCACTGTTAGTCACTTTCGTTACTGCTTATCCAGGTTCGATACCTGCTCAATGCAAATTCATAAGTATATAGTGGTATGGCGTAAGAAATAATATTTTTATGTCAGTCTACATTCTTCTCTTCAGTATCCATGTATTTCATTTTTGTCTATACTGTACTATGCAATGATAGCCAATAGACAATAAATACAATTTCCAATTTCCATTTCTCACCTCAGCAGAAGTAGAAGGGAGTAGTGGTTCGACTTAGGGACGTCGTTTAAAGTAGGTAATGACCACTGTTGTCCCCATACACGAACTTAACTTCTATAAGCCATAGATGGCCGTGGTTCATCATCTCAGCCAAAAGACGTCCACTGCTGGACATAGGCCTTTTTTTTTTTTTAACGTGTGGAAACCCCCACGGGCCGTCACCCCACCGAGGTTTACGGCGGGGCGGTGAGTCGGAATCGGACCGACTAAAACCACACGGTGTGCCACTCTGCGCCTGAGAGAGGAGGGATGCGGGAACAGCTGTTATTACGACATCCTAATCCCTCCTAGCGTCTGCCCGCTTTCGCGGGCGCCATCTGCGGATAAACTCTCTATTTAGGCGACGTCCGGCCCACGCACACGTCACCTCCTCGCGGCTGGCCACTATAGCGGATGGAGGGGAAAACCTGTCCCGTCCATCCGCGGCCACACTCAAGGCGGCATGAGGCGCTGGTATGCGCGCCTCCGCCACCCGGCTCGCCGACGGCGAATTGGATCCGAGTGAATATCGTCCTCCCGGACCTTCTCCGCCGCCTCCTTCCGCGAAATTACGTCTTCGCAGAAGGTTGCGACCGCGGTAAAACAACTGTCGCTACCGGCCATGGGGCGTATGACGGCCGGTAGCGAGAGATCTCCTCCAATAACTGCAGTGAGGACCCCACGCTGCACCGCCCAAGTGGAACAAACCCCTAGCGTGTGCTGAGCCGAGTCCTCACTGCAGTCGCAGTGGTGACAGGTGGGACTCAATTCCCTCCTGGCGACCGAGTGCAGATACTTCCCGAAGCAACCGTGCCCGGAAAGGACCTGCGTCAGTCGGAAGGAAAGGTTCCCGTGCTGCCGCCCTGCTCACTCGGCGATGACCGGCTCGAGAGCCTCCACGGAGGCAAAACCAGCACGTGGAGCCTCCAGCCGGGACGACCAACGAGCCATTGTGGCTCGACGAGCGGCCTCTCGCCACTCACGTATCTCTTCGGGCGGGGGCCGTATGCCGCTACCCGCCCGGAAGTCAGCCGTCCGCCGATAAACTTCGGCGAGCACTTCCGCCTCCAAATCCCACGGGGGAGTTCCGGCCAAGGCGCACGCCGCCTACGGTGCGGTAACCGCGTATGGCTCTAACCGCCAATATCCTCTGAGGGCGCCAGAGGTGAGCCCTATTCTGGGCGGTCAGAGCCGCCGCCCACACCGGTGCACCATACAGCGCCATTGACCGAACAACCCCCGTGTATAGCCGTCTCGTCGCGACGCTAGTTCCACCCAGATTGGGCAAAAGTCGCCCAAGGGCAGAAGCAGCGCTGACCAGCTTTGGAGAAAGCTGTCGGAAGTGCTCGTCGAAGAGCCACCTGCCGTCGAGGATCAAGCCCAGATACTTCATCTGGGCCTGAACCGGTACGAGGACCGAATTGACCACGATGGAGGCGCCGGAGGGTGGACCACGACGGGGCCCATGGAACAAAAGGGCCTCCGTCTTGTCCAGGGCCACCCGCGAACCCAGTTCCTCAATTCGCCCTACCACCAGAGAGACACCCGTGGTGGCCAGGCGCGCCGCCTCTTGAAAGTTCATCCCCCGGGCCGTGACCAATGTGTCATCTGCGTATCTGCGTAACAAAGTACGCCCAGCCCGGGGGGAAGACGACCTCGAAGGGCCCAGTCGCATCCCATGTTCCACAGGAGTGGTCCGAGGACAGACCCCTGTGGAACACCGCACGACATGAGCCGCCGCCTTAGAACACCGTCTCGGTCCTCGTACATGACGGTACGCTCCTCAAGATAGTCTGCCACAAGCCGCCTCAGGTGTTTTGGCACCCCGTGGTAGTGGAGTGCTTTCCTGATGCAGCTAAATGGCAGACTATTAAATGCGTTGGCGATGTCCAACGACACCGCCAACAGCACGCCGCCACAGCTCACCGCCTCTTCGGTCACGGCCCTCAGGCGCAGCACGGCATCGACCGTCGAACACCCCGCCCGAAAACCAAATTGGGCGTCCGACAGATCGGGGCCCACCTCGCGGAGGTGCCGAACGATGCGGGCAGAGAGTATCCTCTCAAACAGTTTACCCGCCTCGTCCAGCAACGCGATGGGCCTATAGGCCGCTACCGATTCGGCTGGCCGTCCCGGCTTCCTAAATAGGACCAGCTTCCCGCTTTTCCAGCACTCAGGGAAGCGTCCGGACGCCAGGAGGAGGGGGGGGGGAGGAGGGGTCCGGAGGACCTTCCTGAGGCCGTCCGACATGTGTTCGAGGACTCGGGCCAGCACTCGGGCAGGTATCCCGTCCGGCCCGGGGGCGGTGTTCTTAGAGCGGATCCGTAGAACAACCGCCCCTACCTCCGATTCCCTGACGGGCGGAACATCGTCCTCGTTGTCCCCGTCGTCTCCAACCAATGCTACAATGCTGGACATAGGCCTCCCCCAAGGTTTATCATGGGGAGGGGGTTTGCCATAATCGCCACACTTGGCATGCGGGTTGGCGATCGCAGTGAGATGGTGTACTCTGTAGGACGCTGCTGCTCAGCCTCTGGCCGTTATCCTTTAGTCGACTTTTACGACAAACACGAGAGAAGATGGGGCCGTGGTTACTTTCCAGAAAAATATAGTATTCTTCAATCTAACGCATTTATTAGGTTACTAGTGCAAACAATTCTCACAACAAAAGTATCGACAAAAGTATCGATCTGTTTAATAACCCCGTAACGTAAATCACCAGAAAAGGCTACATCAAACGTAATTCACGAACATGAGTATTTCTACCCTTGTATAAAAAGTTTAATACATCCCGCTATATTTATTTTAACCCGTACATAGGGTGAGCAACAATATATCTAAAAGCGGACACGAATTAAACAATAGATAAAAGATATCTTAGTCGTGAAATAGCTACACTCTCTCACAAATGATTCGTGCTATTAGAATGTTACAGTGTAACGCAGAATTTGCCGGAGCCCAAATCTCACATTCACCAGGTTGAGGGGTGAGGGGGGACTCAAAAGGCGGCAATGTTCTTGTCAGTCTTGAGTTGTACTTTTCCATTAGCGGCGGTAGACACTTCACATCACTTAGTACACTGTCAAAAGAGCAAATAGCGATTTCAAAATTTGACATTTAGTTTTTGACTTAACCTTAATGATTGACTTCGACGTTTTCCACTTACAACGCATTAGAACACATTATGTTTCTATTAGATCGTTCTACGATAAAAGAAATTACTTTGTGTAGACCTTTTCTTTCTTGTCACCAAATTATATGACGTAGATTATTACAAAATATACCGACTTGGTAAAGTTTACTCGAGTAAATAGACCTAAATCAATATCATTTATTTGATTGCTTATGAAAAATTAGTATTGACGACAATGAGTAACTCATTCCAGCTGTATAGTTACTCCATGTACCTTCAAACAGTCATACCCTGGAAGACTCATACATAGGCACATATGTGGCTTTTCCGAAGTTTTGTCACGGCCACATATACGTTACATAATACTGGTATACATTGTATAGTTTATTCTTTTATTCCAATGCATCGGGTCAGTAAGTTTACATAAAGCCTAATTACCAGGGAACTTAAAAGACCAGCAACGCACTTGTGAGTTTTGAATGTATTCATGGACGACGACGATATGAAAAAAAATTAGTGCGCAAATACTCACCGCAGTAGATGCCATGGCATAATACAATCAATAAAGAGAAAATTATATTAAAAAGGGGTTCAGTATTGGGTCAAAAATGTGTACAGAAAAATTATGTAATAAGCTTATAATAGGTACATACTGTGTCAATAGAATTTGATCGGATTTCGACCAGGGGAACTACGTAGTGGTTAATATTTATCTTCCACGGTACCACCAAGGAACAACCAGGGGTGGTATGCGGGGGGATTGCCGCACAGACAAAAAAAGGGGCATAGGAACGTACCCGCCTGCTCCTTTGCCCTATGTGAATCAAATATAAGAAAATATTTTTGACATCTGACACACAACGTGATCTTGTACTATAAAAACTAGATTGACTGATAGAATGCTTATGTACTTTTTTTGGCAAATACGTAAATATTATTCATAGAAATACCTCAACTCCGTAACAAATATTTGCAGACCATACAAACATTTGGTCCAATCTGGCAATCGAACGCTAGACCAATAAATGTAATAGGCGTAGAAGTTAGGCCTTAGCACTTTTATCTCCTTTTTGGTGGTCTCAAGCTTATAAAAATACTAAAACGTGGTGACCCTACCAAGCGCGTGTTAGCGTCATAATGAATGATTCCCTTCATTAATAATGTACCCTGACCACTCTGTACACTCTACGGCACACGTAGCTATGTTTAGATATTTCATTATGAAACCTACATTAATATTTAAGTAATATTATAGTCATAGTGAGTAATGAAAAGTTAGGGGTAGTCGTGTACCATCACGACTTCCTTTTTTTAGATTAGGATAGTGAATAAGCCAAGTCTAATAAATGTAGATGACTGTCGTAGGCTTTCTTTAAGATAAGAAAAAATATGACTTCTGTCTGTCTAAGGGTTAATTCCCGGATCAAATCAAAAAGGGTTATTGATATTTTCTAGTAATAGAAATACTTGATAACAGCCCGGAGTTTGGAAGTTGGGGTTTTAACCCCTGTACCTTGGAAAGCACGTAAAGCCATCAGTCCTGAGCCTGGCCTTCCCCGATTGTGTCCTATCAGATTGTAAAATTGTGGATACAAAGAGCGCACCTGTGTTTGTGCACACACTTATGCACTAATATACTGTTGACTGATCTCCGTTGGGACTGACCGCCATGGCCGAAATCGGTTAGAAGTACATCACCATCTTTAATCTATTTCTATATAATTATTGAATTCAATTTTTTACACAATATACAACTTCTCTTAACCTCTGTTATTTTCCAATCTTATTAACCTTGTGGTGACTTTCATAAACAGCACAAACAAAAAATATATAACAGCACCATCTAGCGAAGAGACATTGAACTACGGAGTATAATGAACAACGAAGCAAGAACTATCCTGTTATTAAATATATCGCGAAATAAAGATTTGCGTGGCAATTAGTATATATACAACATACCAACACCTACCGTTGGGCCGTGGCCCACCAGGCGTGATCACCTCGTCTGGTCGGAGGATCGTCCCTTTGCGTCGGAGGGACATGATACCTCGTTCCCTATACAAGTGGTTTGTTTGTGCTGTTTATGGAAGTCGCCACAACCTTATCGCCCTTAGACTTCAGTATTCATATAACCTATTTGCCGATAACTAACAGGTATTCTAGCAAACAGAGTTATGTAATACATAGTCGACGATTTCAGTCGTAAATAGTGGTACATCAGTCATTAAACATTGGTGTGAAACAGGAATAAATGTTTGTCTATTATCATCAGAAGTAATCGTAGTATGAACCAATTCGACTTTGCTTTATTTCTACCACGTACGACGGCGTTATATTTCGTACTCCGAAAATGGGAAAGACCTCAGATTGTTTATTGACAAAATTCTTAGCTTGCAAAACAAATCGCATTGTGCTAGACAGTCAGAGACGATTTGATATACCTACATTCCCATAGATTTGTAAGTTTTACGACTACGTTTGTAGAAAGTCAACTCTGCTGGGGGATCTCTTATGGAACGTGCATCTACGATCAGAATGGCATAAATTCGGCAAACTTTCAAATTTTTAACGTGGAAACATTTTATAAACACTAAATTAGAACTACCTTAATGACATACTCTCCATTCTAGAATTTATATTACGTATATTTATGTATATAAACGTATAAATGTATGTCTTATGTATATATACATTGTTTTCTATATACAAACATGTGTTACGTTTAAAAAAAATCCAATTTCTTCGCATCTTTGGCTGTTTGTACGTTTCACTCGGCATCACTTTAAAATTTACTGTTAGTAAATGCCTAAACTAAGACTTCAAAGTTGAGACACTTCAACTTAAATAAACTGAAATCTTCTAATGATTTTAGAAACTGTGAGATGACACCCATCTACGACACTAATGAGCAACTAAGAAAGTGATAACATTCAGACATTAAATTTAGAAAAAAATAATGATAATTTATACTTCGAAACAGACAACTCTATTAAGAAGTAATTAATATTAACATAATCCTATTTAACCTTCATTTCTGTTCAAGTTTAAAAAAAAAGAAAATATTGATTGCACACAGTCGCGTGACTTTTGCCCGGTCACCTTATGTAAATGTACGTATTTAATTGTACACACTCAACAAATGTTCAGGCCTAGTAGTACTGCAGTTGGACTTGAAAAACTACGTGACATTTGATTTAAAATAATGGTGAAAAACCGGTACCGTCAACATGACAAATGTTTATTTCTGTGCGGAGTTAGTTTCAACTTGTAGTTTTATTTGACATTTAGCGTTTTAGCATTACTTTAAAATATCACTGTTATTTCACTACGAACACTTTATAAAAATTTAGTCTCATTTGTGACAAATTAATCGAGTATTTTATTAGACTTCAAGTGTTTAAGCTTGAAATGAAAGAGAGCCTATATTTTTTCTATTTAATGCATTTTTGTTGTAGAATATTTTCTACTTGAATTTGGGTTTTTTCGTTAAAATTTTGTTAATTAAGAGTTTTTCTTTAATTATGTTTAAATTAATTTGTAACGTACAATTATGTAAGTGTATATAAAAAAAAGTGAACGAGTTTGCGCAGGATGGTGAGCAGTCTTTATACACGTGGAAATTGTCGATTCTGGGTGGCAAACCTAATAATGTTATGTATAAAGATTCAGTAATATTTTTTTTTTAAATATTATAAGGTATTAAAGTAGTTTATCTATGGATGCTGCTGTCTTCTATATTACCAAACCTCTTAAACCAAATCTAATATGCTCTTTCTCTGGTCTAAATCTTTATAAGCTGCTCCTCTGTAAGAAGATCAAGTGTTTTAGTAATATATACTTAAGTTCCATATGCGGCAAAATATTTGATAGACAAGAAACTTTACTTATTTAGTTTTGTGTTGATCTATCGACATTTCACGATGGCTCACGTTTCGTATGTTTCTAGAACAGATAAAATAACTTAAGAAATAATATAACTTGCTGTCAGTTTACGTTTTTAGATTATTACTTTCTTAGAGTCCAACATATAATAAAATCGAATGAATGGAATAATAACAAATTTACACCTAATGGTGCCTAAAAGAGATTTGTAGTAACGCTATTTTAAAATGTTTTCTCTCTTATTTGCTGACTGTACCCGCAAGGTTAAATGTAATGGAAAAAAGTCACATGCATTAATGAAAATTATTTTCTTCTAGAACCTTTATTACTTACAACAACTCATATATTAACATATTTAAATTTAACTTACATCTGAGAAAAACTTTAATCGCATAATTCAACAGTAGTTGTATGATTTCTTTTCGTGGTACAAATTTATTTTACCAATTATTATTATTATTACTTTTAATATAGAAGCCTACTAAAGTGACTCTCTGCCTGATGGATAGCATGAATAGGATCCAAGAGTGGTCGTCATCATACTTATTGCGAAAGCAGACAATGCAGTATGGCGACCCACGCTATGGCGGCCTAGGATTAACACTGTTGTACTAATGATCATAGTACGTCGTATATATTTGTAGTTTTTTTTTAATATTAAATAGTAGGCCGATGGGTTACCTTATAAAAAACTATCACTGATCACGAATACCTGATAATTATTGCAGGAATGAAGCATTAACTTCAAAGCGAACGAAACCATGTGTACTTAACACCTCATAACTTTATTACAGCTCCACTCTTTTGTCTGCCTCGTTGGTCTAACGGTTACCGCATGCACAGCTGTTCAAGAGGTCTTTCTTATATTTGTACTGAAATAGGTGTTTGTCCTCTATCTCACCTGATGGAAAATGTAGATGAGGACGAAGGTGGTACACGCCCATCCAGAAGAAACCTGTTCACTCTACTCTTAAAGGCTCCAGAGCTCAACTCATCAGGAAAAATAGACCCAGGCAGGTCGTTCCAAATCTTGGCGACCCTCACCAAAAACGAGCTGTCAAACCGTTTAGTTTGACTTTTGGGTATGTCAACAACGTATGGATGAAACTTTTGCCTGCGCCTAGTAGTCCGATAAAGAAATGGAGATGACTCAATTAGTTCGAAAAGAACCTTCGAACACTTCCAAAGTGTGTCCTATAAAAAACTGATAAGCTGGCAACTCGACGACAATGCTCAAGGGTTTGAATTTTACTATTTGAGCGCTTTTCTTTCTTGATTAACCTACGAGCTCTTGGGTCAACCGAGTCTCGGTTTCGGGTTCAATTCCCGGGTCTAAAAAGCGTTATTGAGTTTTTCTGATTATAGAAATGTTTAATGACAGCTCGGAGTTTAGAGGGTAAGTCTTAACCCCGGTGCTGGATAGCAGGTAAAGCTGTCGGTCCTACACCTGATCTCTCCCCAGACATGTCCGATAGCCGTTCCATCGGATTGTAAGAGTGAGGGAACAGAGAGTGCACCTGTGTTTACGCGCAAACTTGTGCACCATAATATCTCTTGCGTAGTTTTCTGGTCTCCATTAAGACTGACCGCCATGGCCGAAATCTAGGCTAGAAGTATGTAAATGTTTCAACTAGTATTAAAACATATATAAAATATCTTTCTTGTATTTGAACACATGTCCGTGTGGTGACAGATTAAGAATACATAGTGCCACCACTCCTATTCATCCCGTGGGTGTCGTAAAAGGCGACTAAAGGAACAAAATATACAAGACAACATCATTACAAAGAGAAGGAAAACTTGGAACTAACCCTATTCCAACCGTCTGGCCAGCGTGGTATAGTAGGCCAAAACCTCCTTGCTAAGAAGAGGCCTATGTGTAAAAGGATGATTTGAACACAGCCCAATGATGCCGGGGTGACAGTTGTCGTAGTAAGTGTGTGCAATACAATGCTGCGATGACTCTCATGCCTTTTACGTCTCCAAGAGAGGCGTAAAAAAGCATCTTAGTAGGCCGCCATAGTGTGGGTCACCATACTACATTGTCAGCATTCACAATGACTATGGTGACTACAACTTTTGGATTCTATTCATGCTTTCCATCAGGCAGAGTAGAGTCACTTTGGCAGGCTCTCAAATAAAAAAAAACTGTCTTAACTTCTGGACTAATCTCCTGTACCAGAAATATATTCTGAATCGCGTAGGAAATTCCAAACCTTCATGAAACGGACACAAAAAAAAACACCCAGACAGAACAACAGTTTTTGAAATACTCAAAATTTTGTCATATGTGAAAAAAAAAATTATATATTACTTTTTATTTTTTCTTACTTTAAATTATAATCTACTTAACGACTGATAAAAAACCTAAATAACATATAGTTAACCCATCATAAGTTTAAGTGAATTCATTCGCCAATAAAATATAAATATGTTTCACAGGGTCACAGACGATATTCTGGCGATGGCACGACCTAGCACCACCACTATCGCTGCAAGGAACATTATTCAACAATTCCACAGGTAAACCATTTCAAATATAAGCTTTTATTCATCCATAATAACTCTCGTTAAACGCGTAGACATAGACATTCTAAATATCTCTTTCAGACACGCATAAAAGATATTTATAAATATATTAAATTAGCCTTCAAATATAAGAATAAAACTTTGGAATTAACTGTATTTATCATGCTATTCTTACCTTTAGGGGTAGTCGAACCGGTTCCAGGGATTTCTTTACTAGGGTGCACCTGGTCCCCTGGTACCTGAGACGGCGTGCGGTTTTTGGTCGGTTGGAGTCCGACATAACCACTCTTCCGTGGTATTCGTGGGGATTTCTGCACAGTACAAAAAAAAAAGGGATAGTCGAACCGAGGAGAAATCGGCCCTATAAACTTTAAAAATAAATTCTACAGCAAATAGTGGCAATTTGAGATAACCATAAAAATTCTTATATATTTATTTATTTTATTTATTTACAACTTTATGCACAAATACATGCATCGTCAGACTTAATGCCTAAGGCATTTTCTGCCGTCTTTTCTTCTTTTCTGTAGGTGCACTTAAGGATAAGAAATAATTGATAGAGAATTTAGTATATTTAGACTAGTTTGACCATTAATAAGCAAATATACTTAGACATAAATATATAACACATACATATAACTCATACATATCCGTGTATACATATTACCACTATATTATATACTATTGGTATGATAATAAACTTGTTCAGACCCTAATATTACCAATAATTGACTATAGTGATGTGTGCAGATCTGCTTAACAAGCTTGACTGTCGTCTTAACAATTGCATTCGATTTGTTTTCAATTTACGTAAGTTTGATCAAATATATCAGCATCACTTTCATTTCAATTGGTTTTTAATTTACATATGCCGACAGATACGTACATTGATTACGCTATACTCTTTTCTTTAATTTCTCCTTCCTATTCTACTACTCAACTTCACTATTTAGGTACAAACCACGCTAAAAATCTTAGGTCGTCCAATAATCTACTTTTTCATTGTCCCACTCAGCACTCTAACTTTGTACTTTCTACTTTCCTAGTTCACCCTAACCTGTTATTAAATGCACTCCCTCTTGAGATCGGGATGGCAAAAATTTGACAAAAGTTTGAAATATCTGTTGCAGAAACAATTTACTAAAATATTTTCGGATCCACCTCAATCTCATCCTCTCCCCTTCTAAAATTAATAGTATGTATATTTATGTATGTGTGATATATAATATGTATAAATATACGTATGTGTTATATACACACTACATATATGTATTATGTGCATTAATATTATTTTAAATATCTGTACGTATTTCCATCGCCCTAAGGTCGACTGGCAGAAAATGCCTACGACATTAAATCCGTCTCTGCAACCTTTGTCCATAAAGTTTAAATAAAAATACAATCAGATTGAGAATCTTCTTCATTTTTGTAACTTAACTTTTTAACTTAAAAAATAATAATTGGGTAAGAAAAATACAAACCTTCGTATAATCTGAAGAGATGTTTTTGTGACAACGCTTGCACAATTTTAACGACTAGGCATCGAAACAGTCTGGTCGTTAAAATTGATATAATTAAATACATAGTTTTTCTTTTTCTTTCGGATCCTTAGTGGTCTATCAAAATTTAAGTCGACTCTCTGCTAGTATTTATTTACATAGGAATATATTATACGCAATTAAAAACATTTTCAAATTAAAATGTGTGGGTTTTAAATGTATTGTAGCGTTCATGTGGCAACACTGTTTTTGACGATGACACTTTTTTTACACAGAGTTGGGTACACAAAAATGTTAAGTGGGCACTCTGATTAACAAAAGTGTAATTCAAGCTCTTGGAGACAAATTCTGTGAATTCGTCTCCAAGTACGACGACGACCTGAACAGTAAATTCATATTAAGTATATTCTGTGTTTAATTTGACCATTCAAGTGGTAGATGCATCAAGTAAAAATATATTGTGGAGTAACACAAACATAGTAACTCCAAAGTGGTGACCCCGACTAGTCTCTAGTGTCTTTAAATGTGTCTCTTTAAAAATTGCTGTGATAATCTGTGAAGGCGCTGAATAAACTTATTTAAAGTGTTTCACGGTTGATTGATTTGTAGAAGCATAGTTATTTGTATTAACTTATTGTGTCAGATGAATAAAAATAAATCTATTTCAGTTGGGGGATACGAACAGTGATTAACCTTCAAACTCCGGGTGAACACGCAAGTTGCGGGCCACCACTTACAAAATCCGGCTTCACTTACGACCCAACAGTTTTTATGGCGAACGACAGTACGTATGAAGCTATAATATCTATTTTCTTGGTCAACATTAAAACATAAAGCAATCCACTGATGGATGTACACCTCTCTTTAGAAAGGAGGATGGAGACTAGCTATACCATGTTGGCGAAGCTGGTAGGTTGTTTTAAGTTTTAAAGGAGCGTACCACCACGTACGAGGACCGAGATGGCATATGTAAATATGTACGTGGACGGTGGATTTTGTTACGTGAGTGTAGACTGGTCACAGCTACCACCATAAGCCTTTCCCTGGTGATTGCGTGCATTGATTCACTGGGCTTAGATAAGACGGAGACCCTCTTGTTTCATGCGTCCTGACGTGGTCCATTCCCAGCACCTCTATTCGGTCCTCGTACTGATTCAGACCCAGATGAAGTATCTGTGCCTGATCCTTGTCGTTAGGTGGCTCTTGGACGAGGACTTCGAGCACGAGATGCAAAGTGACACACCGTGTGGTTTTAGTTGGCCCGATTTTGTCACACCACATTGAGGTAAAACTCGGTGGGGTGACGGCCCGAGGAGGTTCCTACACGTCAAAAAAAGAGTTTGTTTCAAGTTATCCTACACATATTATATTAATAAGATTTTTCTTATATATGTATCTATTTTTAAATTTTCAACTACTAGTTTCGCTGTTCTCTATTTCGCTGGGTTCAACCCTCACATAGGACAACACTTTGTGTGATCCATATTTTGTTGTTTTGAGTCTGGGTGTTCGTTGCGTATGTTTTTTGTATGTTTGTAAAGTCACCCGCGACACAGGATATATACCGAATGCGGAAATTGTAAAAAAAAAAAA
The DNA here is from genome assembly GCA_949316085.1 of Hypercompe scribonia. Taxonomy (NCBI): domain Eukaryota; kingdom Metazoa; phylum Arthropoda; class Insecta; order Lepidoptera; family Erebidae; genus Hypercompe; species Hypercompe scribonia. The sequence continues at coordinate 7,324,900 of OX438986.1, read as the reverse complement.
CACGCACACTTAAAACTTATGGTATTTTAATTTTACTTCTTTTGGTATCATAATTTGTTTTAATGGAGTAATATTACACCAAATTAACAGGCGAGTATTAATTAAATACGAAAAACAAAGATAAAATTATATATTATATTATAAAATTATATAATGCCTTTGATGTAAAAATTAAAGTTACATTAAATAAATAGAAACATTATTTCCAGAATTGAATTACGTACGTATGTAACGTTACACTAAAGTACCCAAAGATACAGTTATCTTTTGAATTGAACACAAAAAATACATTTCTAAGCCGTAAACATTTAGCTATCTGACAGTTATTTCGACAATTTTCTCCATTTCCTTTTGTCAAACATTGTGTAGTAAACTCATATTTATTTCTAGTTCCTAATGGTTTTAAAAATATTATTTTCTTTTGCCTAATATTAAAAAAAAACTAAACATAGATTTTCTCTTGTCTAGTTTATTACTACAACTTCGCGTGGCCTGATTACGCAGAAGCCAGCCTGAGTGGACTTCTCAACATGGCGAAGGTACTTTCCTTCGCGCTCCAAGAAGGCAGGGTCGCTATACACTGTCATGCAGGTATTGTCTTTCTCTTATAATTCTCTTGTACTTAATATACTCAGATTGGTAATACAGTATCTTATATGGATGTAGTTTCAAATGTAATTTCAAAATACGGCGTAATGATGTGCTGGATAACCGCAATTCAGCCAAATATTTGCGCGTCGATAAATCTGGATTACGTCAAGCAGACGCGGCAACTTGCTACACGTTCTCTTCGATTCGAGAAGTCCGTGGGCCTCCAGTTTGCTTCACATTCAGCATTTATCCCGTCTCTTCGAACTTCCTCACCCATTTCTTTATTAAAGGAGTATTACACGACTTAAACCAGTGTCTGCACTGGTTTAAGTCGTGTAAATCGTATTCAACGCAAAATAAGCATCTCACAGTAATAAGCGAATTGTTGTTTAAATAAAATTACTCACACATTAAGCGCGCTGCGGCCCCGTGAAGCCACCCATTGTGACAAAACGTCCGAGAAACAAGTTAGTGGTTACGCGCCCCGTGCGGTGTTTGTTTGCGCGGAATGTTAGATTCAAATGATAACGAATTCTCGGCCCACCCCTTACAACATGTGCAATCAGTTTTAAATTAATAAATGTAGACTTAGGACAAAGGGCTTGGACAACAGATTGAGGTGACCAATTTTCTCTCAAGTGGTAATAGGGTAGTTCACTGTATCATTAATAAATATTACTGTCAGGTTCATTAAGCCAATTATCACAAAGCATGTGGGTAAATATAATTATATAACTTTTTGTTACTATTACGAATTTAATTGAAATAAATATTAAAATAGTTCAAGCGAGTAGTCTAAAACAGTGACGTCACATGTTTTTATTTAGCACATTTTTCATTTAAAGTTGTCGTTTTGGCAGATGATAAAAGTATAATAATATAATAATAATCTTAATTTGAAACAAGAAACCAATGTATAAATTCGCTTGTGTATAAAAATAACCTCATTAGTTATAAACTGTGTCGTGGATATTAGCGCTCAGCTCCAGAGAAGTATAGACATAAGTGTTCCATGTTAATAAAGGTAAATTGACCATTATTTGGGTGAGTTATATAATGTACTAGCTGACCCGGCCACGCGTTGCTGTGGTTGTTTACCATAGCAGCGCCATCTATTGATTACTTACTCAACCCAGTCGAAAGGTATCGACATCTGTTAGAATCATTTGGAGTTAACAGATAACTGTGACTGTCAAATAATAACAGACAAATAATTAGCAATAAATTAAAATTGCGACTATAATTTGAGATTTAAGCTATTCTATCTCTCAAGTTGGATCGAACTGCACATGGTGTGCGAATTTTATTATAATCGGTTAAGTGGTTTAGGAGTCCATTGAGGACAAACATTGTGACACGAGATTTATATATATTAAGAAAAGAAACAATAAGGTAATAAACAAGTGTGTGTGTGTGCGTGCGTGCGTGTGTGTGCGTGCGTGAGTGCGTGCGTGCGTGTGTGCGTGCGTGCATGCGTGCGTGCGTGCGTGCATGCGTGCGTGCGTGCGTGAGTTCGTGCGTGCGTGCGTGCATGCGTGCGTTCGTGCGAGCGTGCGTGCGTGCGTGCATGCGTGCGTTCGTGCGAGCGTGCGTGCGTGCGTGTGTATGTGTGTGTGTGTGAATGGTGACTTGTGCAGGTTTGTGATAATAAATATGTGAGATATGTATATAACATGAAATATGTGAGAGTGGAAGGACGAAGTAGCAGATCTAATAAACCTATAGCTTCGTTAACGATTGTAGTTCGTCATACGTAATAGTAGCTAACCATTCATTCAAAAGTAACTAATTTGACTAACTATCTATCCTATTGATGAGACGAATCAAGAGTTGTGTCATAGAATCTCGTGCTAAATAGAGGCTTGAACGTACGAAAAATATTCAGTCATTTTCTCTGACTATAAATTTTGTTACCCACCATTCAGACTAGTTATTGCACCGTTACAATTTACCAGAATTGTATAAACAAAGAGAATAATATGAGTGTGACGTAAACATAACGTAAATATGCACATTTTTAACATACACACATTCACATGACCCTTCTTCAGAACATCACCAATTTGGCTGTTAAATATTCACCATGGGTGACCTCTCTCGACACTTCCTTTCGTGAGTCTTCTATCATCTATCCTCTCTACGTGTCCAAATCATTATGGTTATAATATTTGAGAAACTAGTTGAATTTGACTTCTATTGGCACATATTACCTAAAACATTGTTTTTATTTTCTAAATGCAAGCAATAATCATTTGCCTGCTATTGTCTCAACTTGTTTGTGTGCGGTTCTTTTATTGCCGCTCGATTGTATAACGTAAACCTTGAGAATGTAATCGTTTTCAAACGGTTAAGTAATGAAGTTTATAGGATCAACAAAATTCATAGGACAAGGGCACTTTTTAAAGTGTAACAATCAAACGAGTGGATGTGCCAAAAGATAATTGCAAGCGATTATTGCAGCTCAAGAATACCTACCACTTAAAAGTCGCAAATGTATTGCCAACCCTCCCCGTCGTCGTTTGGACTCAAGTAAAACCAAATTTCTCTCACTCGATTAAAAGTAACAATTGCTGTGGGACTGTTTCATCGCTTAGAGACCGGTATCACTAAACTGAACGAGAGATAAACTGGTCTTAGTAACATGAGCACAAATTTACAGTTGAAAAAAATATTAAATATATTAATCATACTCCGAGTTATTTACCTACACTAATAATCCTTACTAGTATTATAAATGCGAAAGCAAGTTTGTTTTTTTATTTTTCTTTGATGTTCCAACGGAGCGATTTTACAATAGCATTTTGTGTTCTGAGATAGTAAGGAGGCGCGCTTGTTCTGTGACGACGAACTACACTTATGTCAACAACGAAGTATTAGATTCACAAATGCACCGTGTTGTCTAATCAACTTATTACCATGTTAAAATAAAGAAATATAATAAAAATTAAGTGATATAACAGTTGTGAAGATCATTTAGTGAAGATCAGTTGTGAAGACATACGTAAGGATATTAAAAAATTGATAATATACATATAACAATATTTTTTACTTACTTAACTGCACATACTGTATTGTTTTAAAAATTTACGAGGTAATTTTAAACAAGCCTCTAAATATTGGATTGTAAATTTAACCAATAAATTGTAAAAAATTTAAAAAATAGTAACATAGGTGTGTTTTTTAGTAGAAAACTTTACAATTAAAAATATTTTGTCAAACACAAGTATGCCTACGATATTAACCTAGAAACGCAAGGATTTGTTGCAATTTTTATTACTTTTGTAATAGTTTTAAGAAGGATAAATAAACTTAAGATTATTAACTCGTAAGCTTATTTATATTATGTAGGTACCCGGTAATTTAGTGCTAGGTGAGGCCATGAATAAACCTTACATAAATGATCTTCTAACTGAAGAAACGAGGATAAGTTAAGTGACTTACGTGCTAACCATACAACACACTTCAGTTGCTATTTGAAACGCACAACACAAACATGTTGACCGCGGTGATCACTTTCCTACTAAATAGTATAATAATATTACCTGTGCTATATATCATAATAATGTCATCGATTTTTATCTATGTAAAGTTAAAATTCGAACCGGTAAAAGGTGTCTGTAAATCCAACGCGAGACTCGATGGAAAAATTGTACTAGTGACAGGTGGAAACCAAGGTATCGGTCTCGAAACGGCTCGAGATCTCGCTTCAAGAGGTGCAAAAGTTATTATCGCTTGTCGTAATAGCCAGATATCAGCAGAAGCGATCGCTGACATTATTAAAACGAGTGGAAACAAAAACATCGAATATAAATATTTAGATCTATCCAGCTTCAAAAGTGTACGAAGTTTTGCTGAAGAGTTTAACCAAACGCACGATCGGTTGGATATTTTGATAAACAATGCTGGGTGTGCAGGCCTCAAACACAAAGCCAGTGAAGATGGTATTGATTTAGTAATGCAAGTGAATTATATGGGACCATTCTTGCTTACAAATCTGCTACTTGACAAGATAAAAGTTTCTCAAGCTGGAAGGATCGTCATTGTGTCTTCACTTCTTCATTTAATTGGCCGAGTAACGCCTAGTAATCTAAATGGCTTAGAAACGACACACTACATGCGGAAATACGCAAATAGTAAGCTGTGTGACATATTGTGGACAAAAGCATTAGCAAAGAGATTGCCGCAGAATGTAACTGTGAACTCTCTACATCCTGGAGTGGTTAAAACTGATATATTTAAGCGAATGGATCGTTATTCACATAAATGGTTGATGTTTCTGATTAAAGTGCTAAATTTCAAGACTGCGAAAGAAGGCGCTCAGACCTCTATATATCTGGCCGTATCTGAGGAAGTGAATAACGTAAGCGGCAAGCATTTTATGGAATGCAAGGAAGCCAAGTGTTCTAAGATCGCGGATGATGAGGCCTTGGTGGAGGATATCTGGAACAAAAGTTTGATGATGACGAGTGGATGAACTGATAAAAGTTGTATATTATTATTTATTTAATCGAACTGTGTGTGATAATTATTGAACCCGAAAAAAGCAAGTTTAAATATTTAAATTATTTATGAACTTCGTAAACAATGGATATAAGTTCAAATGTATTGTATAACGTATGGATATTTTCTTAATTTATGTATGCAATGAAGTTTGATTTATGTGACTCTCTTTATTCTTCTAAATACAAACTTTAATTTACTCATAATCATGTCTTTTCAGTGGTACGAAATATCTTATGTCATTTTCTTGGTCACGTCTATATCAGTGCTAAAATTAATCAAAATGGTGCTAGAACTTTATGTGTGAAGACTTAAAAGGCAGATGAATTTATATTTTATACTTTATACTTATACTAATAAGAATTTATTTTCACATTATCAGAATCAAAATCAATACTGGTAATCTCGATGATATAAAAAAATACTATTTTGTTTCTTTAAAGATTAATAATAATAACGTACGCAGATTTTCTCGCCTCTTAATCGTCTTTATCCTACATCATTTGATAGTTCATTGAGCTACCATTAAGACGAATGATCTTACAAGATTAGACAGCAAGGAAAAAATTATAACCGCTTTAATATGGTCTGTTAATAAATAATGTAATGCACAAACATTACGTTACCCTTTTTTCCCCACTTTTTACCGTTAAATTACATAGTCACCTTAGGGGAAGTCTTTGGTCACGGGGAGGGCCAACTTCGTGCCGTAGAGGGCCCGAGGTACGTCGGGGTTCCAGAGATTCCCTTACTAGGGTGCACCTAGTTCCCTGACTTCTGGTATCTGAGACTATGTGCAGTGTTTGGTCGGTTCAAGTTCAACATAACCACCTTTCGGTGGTATTCGTGGGGAATTCCGCACAGAAAAAAAAGGAGAAGTCTTTGGTAACTACTCGTAATATACATGTAAATGTTAAGACCCCCCTTATCATCACCAACAGGTTTTGGTCTACTATTCGAAGCTGGCCAGATGGGTGAGTATAAAGTTCGTTTCAAGTTTTTCTTCCCTTAGCAGAGATGTCATCCTCGAAGACCCCCGACCTCTTAGATACCTTCTTCTCTCGTCCTTCTTTGAATATTGTATATCTTTCTTATTTTTTAGATTTATCACATTTTATTTGAGGTGTTTATTTCTTTAAAAACGTCAATAAAAATATTTTTCCATCTAATAGATAATGAAATGATTGTAGTTATAGATTATGATGTATACGATTAAAATTGCTAGTGACAGCCATTTATGTCAGCTAATAGCTCTTATAAACAAACCAAGGGCAACAGCTTAAAGGTATTATCTCCCTCCATTATCGTATAATCTCCTCCTCCGTGTTTGCAGATTCTCATTTCCTGCTATTAACTGACTATAGAATATTATTAATTGATTTTACTGTTGGTAATGATGTTACGAATTGCGACTTTAAAGGTTTGCACAATCGGTTTTTAAATAAGCTAATTCAACTTTTTTATTTACACTATTCTAACAATATGTTAGACATAGTGTATTTATATAATAATCCTTTAGAATTTTCAATTAGAACCTACTTGAAACAAAGAAAAGGAATAACAATTTGTTATTTATTTATTTATTTACACTTTATGCACTTTCTACAACGGCGGACTTCATTTCCAAGGTATTCTCTTCCAGTCAACCTTAGGGTGGTATAGAAATATTGTAAAGGAGGTGCACAGAGGTTATATTGACATTTAAAATATACCATACATAAGTACATATACATACATGAACAAGTGTACAATACGTACGTCATAAATACACATATAAATATACACATACACAGACATTTAGATTATATTCGTACACTACAACAACTTGACTATAAGCTGAGCTACCTATCGATTAGACGATTCTTCAATCTCGTTAAGAAGAAAATTATGTACATTATTTTTGAATGTAAAACGGTTTGTGGATATCCTGACTTCGAGCGGGAGCGCATTCCAGAGTAGTACTGCCTGAACAAAGAACGAAGAATTCACGAAATCAAAGTTGTGAGAGTGACATAAGAGAAGCAGATTATTTTCTGAGCGAAGGTTTCTGTCGTGATTAGAGGATTGATAACGGAGGTACGAAGTAAGATATGTAGGTGAAAACGGTGAGTTAAGAAATGAAAATAGGGCAATAAGTGCTCGCAGATTGCGGCGCTGGCGAATAGGTAATCATTTTAATTGGGAACGTAAAGCAGACACATGGTCATACTTTCGAAGGTTAAAAATGTATCGAATGCAATTATTGAGAAGTCGGTCTAGTTTGTTAAGAAAGACCTTCTTCAGGTCAGGTCAGGTTCAGGTCGTAATAACCACATCACCATAGTCGATTAGATTAGAGAGTAATTTTGGTATTAAAAGGCAGGAAGTTTTTCAGATGATATAATGTTCGCAGGTTTCTCGTTACTTTCTGGCTGACATGAGTAAGTTGAGCTCGCCAGTCAAGGGTAGAGTCGATGAGTAAACCCAGATCTTGCCTTGCCAGGGCCTGAACGGTACAACTGATTCGTTGAAGATGATTGGTGAGATTGAGACAGTATCGAGTCTGCTTATAATGCGTTTGCTACCCAATATGATCACCTGACACTTGGTTGGGTTAACCAGCAATCCGAATTTCATCGACCACGAGTTTATGATCTCCAAGTCTCTGTTTTAACAGTTTGTGTTATGTCTTCCACCCTTGCCTGCGAATACACTTGCAGATCGTCGGCATATAGGTGATACGCACTCTGAAGTTGTTATCTGTGATGTAAAGAAATTATACACAGTATTCCTACCAAGAACGTACGACCTTTTTTTTTAACGTGTGGAAATCTCCTCGGGCCGTCATCCTACCGGGGCTTACAACGGGGTGGTGCGTTGAAACCACACCGACTAAAACCACACGAGGTGCCACTCTGCGCCTGGAATGGGAAGTTCTGCTATTAAGCCATCTGGAACTCTCGAGAACTTAAGGCCCATAGTCAATTTCACCTGTAAGCAGTGCACATGCAGATCGACGAATGAAGTTCTGATAAATAAAACATCGCGGTTAGCAGCATAGGCTCACCATCTGTTACATTATTACATGGAACCAAACAATAGTTTTGGTTCCCTGTAATAATGTAATTAAACGCCTCTGCCTACCCTTCCGGGGAAACGGACGTTAACTTTTTTATCATCAAATTACTATCTTAATAATACTAGTAATTAAATAAACGAATACGCTTGTATGATCGACAATACTCTTCTTACAAAGCTCTCGCCATTCTTAAAATAATCCTTCAAATAATTCCATAAAAAGTAGTCTGCTGGGGATAAATCCAGACTTCAGGGTGGCCATGGAATGTCGTCTCGTCTGAAAATCAGCTTTTCCGGAAACATCTCTTTGACCACCGGCAGGGTCTCATTAGATGTGTGACAAGTGGGTCCATCTTGTTGCAACCATGTGTTGCGCATCAGTCCCAAAAATTCCCGTAAAACGTTTGCGCGGGAGTTACGAGTTAGAGTACGTTAGCTTCAAATGTTAACGAATTCCTGGCCCACTCTATACGAATATATCGTATTGAATAGCGAAATACTTCTAAATTATTCTTCCTAATAGCAATTTACACTTAACTGGAAAAATTATACAAGCATTCATGGATACGTCACTTTGGAATTTTTTTTAATTGCCGTGTAATATTCTCTATGCCTACGCCCAACTTTAATAAATATAAAGTCAAAGAAATTTAAAATAGGAAGGTAATGAATGTAAATATTAAGAAACACTGTTGGTCTTTAATTTAATGATATAAATAACGCAATGTTTTCGACATTGTTATCCTCAAATAAATAGACTAAGTTATATGTTTCTTAAACCTATTTATACATTTAACCTATCCGTGTGTTGATGCATTTAAAATACAGAATTTCACCATTCATGTTCTTTTTTTTTCATTTTTTTTTTAAAATGCAGCGCCTGCCCTTGTAATAAATTCTGTATCGTGGAAGACTTTACAAACATACAAGAAACGGACACAAATAACACCCAGACTCAGAACAACAATTTGTGGATCATACAAAGTGTTGTCCCATATGGGGTTAGGACCCACAACACGCAGTAGAGAGCGGCGTGGTGACCGCTTAAACCACTAGGCCAACTGTGCCAAAATTTTGGTAGTCGTTTAATTCAGTGTGTAATTTAGGAGGTAGGTAGTTTAAAGTAATAAATACGCGACATTGGTAACCTTTACACGTTTATGAGGAAAAAATTAAAAACTAATAAACTTTAAAATTATTAAAAATATTTTTATTCTATGATGTAACTAAAAATTTATGGTCTACGCAATTTTTTCTTTATCTGTGCTATAAGACGTTGCTTCGTATACATATAATTTCAAGATACTGAGGTCACGAGAAGTACCCTGTAGGTTTTAATTCCCTTGCTAGCTTCGAAAATTTGCGGCAATTTGCTGTATAAACGGCTGTTTGTATTGCGTTGGCTTAAAAGTATGATGTTTTCACAGATTCAAGAGACAGTAGAGATGAGTATTTGAAATAAGTTTGAGGTTGATATCTCTACGCGTTCATGAGTAAAAGGTCTTGGCAGACGGACGGATTTACAACAAAGTGATCCCATAAGTGTTCCGTTTTTCCTTTCAAGGTACGGAACCCTAAAAATCAATGTTTTTCTCTATGTTCCTGTATGTTCTTTATAGAATCATAAACTATGCCTTTGATCATGTGATGATCTTCAGCAAAGCTGTTGTGCATGAGCCCACGAAGATTTTTATGGCGGTACGAAGATCGTCGGCTCAGCTAGTAGATAATAATTATGTGTACTATTTATAGACTGGTTTATCTTAGGTTTATACTTGTATTACAAATCACCATACCACCACAACGAATGAACAATAATTGTATGGATGTTTAATTATATGACATTTACGAGTATTCAGGAAAAATTAACTCCATCAATACATCAATTCAGATAAATAATATTGAAGACAAAATTTTGTCCGGTGCTTACAATTCTACACGATACTAAAACAAACTACCTTTTTAATTTTTGCCTGTTTGTTTGTTTGTCTGGGCTAATCTCCAAAACCACTGAAGCGATTTTAACGAGACTTTTACTAGGAGATAGAGAAAGTTACTGAGCAACATTTAAGCTACTTTTTATCCCAGATTTTCAACAGCGTCAGGATTTACACAGCAAAAACCACGCCTCTAAGATAAATATTAAAAAATTGAAATCCTACGTGTACGAAGTTTCGGGCACAGTTAGTAAACAATAACTTAGATGAATGTAGCAACAGCTGTATCAGGAAATATCAGTAAATGAGTGAGAATCAGGCAGTAAACATGACTGCATTGATGCCGTAGTGGTTTAAACGGCCACCTCGCTATTTCCTACTGAGCATAGTGCTATAGTTTCGATCTGCACATTGGACTACACTTCATGTGATCCACAAAATTTTTTTCAGAGTCTGAGAGTCATTTTAATCGTTTCATATATGAGTACCTACATGTTTGTGAAATTTACCGTGACACGGGACATACTCTTAGGAAATCTGTCACGCTAACAATACATTAACATGAGATGTCATTGTGACAGTCCGATTTACTTTAGCGGCAACAGTCAATAACGACTCCTTTATGAAGTAACACAAATAGGATAGAGATTTGTTTGTAAAATGTCAGTTTATTTAATGTTTACTACAAATAGAGCAACCGTTGAACAAGTAGAGGAAAAACGATTTTACTTTTGACATAAATACATAGCTACTGACATTAAAAAAACAAGGCTAGTCTAATGTAAGGCCGTGACTTGTATTATAATAAGTAGCTTATAAAAACTATGCGAAAATTTAAGAATGTATCTTAGCCAAGCTGTGCGCGTGGCTTCTCTTACGAGGATTTAATACCATACAATACTATTACGCATAATTCTTACAACAAGTTTTAAGAAAATTACGCAAATATTTCATTGTTGACGCTTTTTTGGGGTTTCTTCTGACTGTACTGTGTTTTGATTGAAAATTTACGATAAACGAGCTTCGGGATATTGATAACAGATATGTTAATCAGACACAGATGTATGATGTATGATCACCAAGGTGAAAACTTTCCGCACAAACACTGCTCGCGTTACTAAATATTTTATTTACGACAATAATAGCATTAACGTTGTTGTATGCCGTGTCTTTTATAACATTATCTATTTATGTTAAGCTAAAACGAACCCGTCACAGGTATCTGCAACTCAAAAGTGAGACTCGATGGAAAATCTTTGCTAGTGACTAGTGGAAATCAAGACATCGATCGACACGGCTCGAGACTTCGCTTCAAGAGCTCGCTTCACTCGTGATGGGCTAAAATCAGTAGACGCGGTCACTGATATAAAAACGACAGCAAACACCAACGTCAAATATGAATACTTTGATTTATCTAAATTTAGGAGCATTCTAAAATTTGCTTTAGAGCTCAATCAGACTTACAATCAGTTAGACGTTTTTTAAACAACGTACGGCAATCCTTAAGTCTAAAGTTACTGAAGATGGCAACGATTTAGTAACACAACAATATCTAGGACCATTTCTTCTCACAATTTTTTCTTTAATAAAATTAAGGCATCTCCGAATGGTAGGATAATTATTCTCAACTCAATTTTCCATACATATTGCCGAGTAACATTTAGTGATATGTACAGGTTAAACAAAAACTACTTTAAACACTCTCATAGCAAATTGTGTGCTATTCTGTGAACAAAGGCTGGGAGTTTACCAAGAAATGTGGCTGTGAATTGACTTCATCTCGATTTTGTAAGAACTGATATTTTTAAAACTCTCGACTGTTATACACAAAAGTGTTTTGTATATTCTTTTATGGAGGGACGAGGTGTCATGTCCCTCTAACACAAAGGGAGGAACCTCTGACCAGGTAAGGTAATCATGCCTGACGGGCCACGGCCCAACGGTTGAGGTTGGCCCACGCGGATCTCTATTTCGCGATACAGGATTAGTAATTGCTTCGTAGTTGATTACTTTACTTCGTAGTTCGATGTATCTTTGCTAGATGGCGCTGTTGTATATTTTTCTTTGTGCTGTAATGTGGTAGTCGCCACACTTTAATTTAAAAACTTCAGAAGAAAGTACTCAAATTACTATATATCTGGCTAATCTAAAGCGATCAATAAGATAAGTGGCAAGTATTTTATGCAGTGTAAGGAGGCTGAGCATTCAAAGAGAACATTTGCTTATAACGAGGAATTAGTGGAAGAGATTTGGAAGAAAAGTGTTATGTTAACAAGATGAACTTGCAATTTTCCTCAAATTAGATTGCGGGCGAAAGATAAAACCATGGTTTTTCAAAACATATATTTTGAGTTTTCCCTCAGTCTTTTAAGAAAAAGTTTAAAAGTATATCTGTCTATGGAAAAGACTCACACAAATTAATAAAATATTGGTAATTACTTTAGCATTCTTAAATTCTTATATTGACTGCGCCATTTCTGATAAAAGGAACATAAATAATCCTATACTTAAATTGTAAAGCTGTATAACTATTTCAGTGTTCAATAGGCCACTTATCGTGGAAGGCTATACATCTAGTTATTTATTTTGGTTATCAAATAAGTGTGCATCAATGTAATATAGCCCTAAAACGGGGCAGATTCATTCCTTTAGAGAAACACGAACGAATTTGCGATGGTTAACTAACGTTGAAGAACAACGAGGCAAGACAAGAAGCAATAACGCTAACGCGGAAAAAAATAACTTTATGGCGGTTATAAACTAAATTTATATTTGCACATAAATATACGATTCAAACTTTACTTAGAATGATTTATTATGCATTGAATGCATGTCTAAGAAACATTGTCTTTATATTAGGCTCATCGTATACTATGCGAGTTCTCCTTTTTTTCTTTTTTTTCTGTGCGGAAATCCCCCCGAATACCACCTATTGGTGGTTATGTCGGACTCGAACCGACCAAAAACTGCACGCCGTCTCAGGTACCAGAAGCCAGGGAACTAGGCGTACCCTAGACGTACCTCGGGCCATCTATCTACGGCTTGCAGATGACCCCTTTTCTGCCCTAAAAGAGTGTGTGCTCCGTAGCACGTTCCGCTGCCAACCTGGCCTGCTTCTGCTAGGGTAACGGATGGCCTCACCTGTCACCCCCAGACTTGCGCTCATGGAGGACGGAGATCGTTCTGCGATCTCCGGCGCCCAAGCCGTCTGTGATGCCGGACCCATTCCCGAGCCTGGCGGACCGGGACAGTTCTAAACATCTCCCGGTCCCGCTCCGACATCTCCTTTGCAAGCATAACTTGCCCGCAAAAAGAGACGGTGGAATGCGTATTCTCCTTGCGTTATCGCGGCAGTTAGATTCGATAACATTCTACGATCGAAAATTTTTAACTAGGAATTCTAATCTTGTCGTAAAGATGCTATCTCAAATGAGTGATATTTTTAACCAACTGAAAAGAAAGGGGAAGTTATTAGTTAGTTTCCACTTTATACAGACCAAAAGTCCACAAACTTTTGTAGTTTATAGTGTTGTGTATCAATATTTCTTTTATTTTTGTTTTATATGATAAATAAATTTGTGAAAAATATGCTATACATTTAATTTATTTCGTTGCCTTAATAAAAATGAATTACTGTTCTTTGCTTAAGAAACTCTTGACAACTATATTTGTACGATTCTAGAATCATTTAAATGCAAATAAAGTTGCGCTGATCAACGCCAGAAGTAGATTAATTTAATTTAATATTTTTTTATGTTTTAATAGCCTGCCAAAGTGGCTCTACTCTGCTTGATGGAAAGCATGAATAGAATCCAAAAGTTGTAGTCATCATACTCATTGCGAATGCTGATAATGCAGTATGGTGACCCACACTATGGCGGCCTATTACGATTTTTCACGCCTCACTTTGGGGACGTAAAAGACATGACAGTCATCGTAGCATTGTATTGCACACATTTACCGCGACAACTGTCACCCCTGCATCAAGAAATGAAATCGTATATTATTAGTGTTTTATTATTATGTATAGTACATTAGTAGTAGTATAATATTTATATTTTATATACAACTATTGTATATTAAATATAGTAGTAGTAATTTTATCTTCTTTAAATCGTGGCCGAATGTGCATCGATATTTCTTTTTACAACATTCGCTTTGGTAGGTGTACAGTGGCAGCCATTAACTGTTTGTAAAACCGTGCAAATTATACAAAATAATGCAGTTTTCCTCCATCATTATAATTACATATTATAATAAAGGAAAGAAAAACATCCATTGTCACTTCCTGAGAACAAGAAGGAAATAACCGACATAAGAATATATAATTATTTATCTATTCATCTTTGTACGAGTGTGTATATATTTATGTGTGTATTATATAAACTAGCTGCAATGTTACACCTGCTACACGCATCTCTGCATCACAGAAAGGTCTACTAGAAGAAAATGTCTACATATATTAAGTCCAGTTAAATAAGAATATGAATGCCAACGACATTAAAAAAAACGAGATGTTACAACCCCAATCGATCCCGTGAGAGTCGTAAGAGACGACTAAGTGAGCAAACTACGCAAGATAACAGCACTACAAAGAGAAGACTCGACCGGGGCAGTTCCACCTTCCCACAGAAGACCAACCTAAAGCGACAGCATCCGTGCTGACGTGTTTCGTTGCTGAGTTCGAGACCGGAGGCCCATTGATGCAGGGGTGACACTTATCGTGATAACTGTGTGAGCCTTACACTACCGCGATGGCTGTCATGTCTTTTACGTCCTCAAGCGTCGCGTGAAAAAGCATCTCACTAGGCCGCCATAGTGTAGGTCACCACACTGCATTCTCTGCATTTGCAATGAGTATGGTGATCACAACTCTTTGGATTTTATTAATGCTTTCCATCAAGCAGAGTAGTCACTTTAGCAGGCTCTTCATATAAAACAAAAAAAAGAAGGTAAAATTGACACACACGTTTAGACCAATGTGGTAAAATAGACCAAAACATCTGTTTTAAGTAGAGGGACCTCTAGACTTAAAGGCTGTGACGTGTGACGTAACGGGGCTGGGTTTAAAAATAGTTTGTGTGCTTTTTTAATGTACATGAACCCCTTTATCAATTGATTTGAACAATTATTTTATGTAATGTATGCAATGGTATATTACTTATTTGGACTCTAAAAAGTTTGATTAAAAAGTTAAACTCTTAAGGGTGACGTTCCAGGTATGAAAATATGACAAATTTATTATTATTTTTAAATCATTGAATTTGATGTTACTTTTAAATGTTTGTTATTATTTCATTCGCTGTTATACCCAAAACTAGTTTTGAAGCTGTATAGGCAGAATTAGTAGTCCTTAAAAGGTACTTTTAAGGTTATACTTTTTTTGGCGCGTAATGGAAAAAAGATGACAGTAAATTTTTTCGATCCGCGCGCAAACCGTAACGAAAAACCGACGTCATAAAATTAACTAGTCAACATTTTAGTGTTTTTAATATTTTATATACTTAATAGTTCCTTTATGATATTTAAATAAAACTTATTAAAGAAGATTGTGCTATAATAAAACTTTCTTTCAACGTACTAAATACCTTTTTTTCTGTTATTAGTGTTGTTTTCCCTACAAATATAGAATAGCGTTAAGGAAAACATTTTTAGAAAGATATTTATTTTGTTATGCCAAAGAAAATGTTTTAAATTTTTACGTACGAATAAATATTGTGTATCGTTTCTCCTTTTTCGTTAATTGTATCCTATGAGTGTTTCAAATAATAATTTTATGATTTATAATAAATAAAAATAAATATTTCGGACATTTGTCACACAACATCATCTGGTTCCAAACTAAGCACAGCTTGTGCTACGATAACTAGACTGACTAATAGAATACTTATATACTTTTTCTTGTAAATACTTACATATTATACATAGAAAACACCCAAACTTCGTAACAAACATTTGCAGATCATACAAACATTTGGTCCGACTCGGGCATCGAACCCGAGACCTCAAGCAGAGCAGTCGCATTCACTACCGCTGCGCCACCGAGGCTGTTGATTTACATTTTTCAAACGTGACTGACCGGGACACTGCTGTTGCTTCATCGTCAAAGAGCTTCAAGCAAAACCTCATTTAAATGACAATTATGTTTTAGAACTGTTTGGAGTCGAAACATTATGTTGATTCCGTTTACTAGGAACTAACTAGGAGTCCACGAGCTGGAATTTCCATAAGATTGTACTATTGTACACAAGTTTGTCTTCAGTATCTTACTTTAACAGGCCTTTAAACTGGTAGTGATCATTTCAATTTAAACAGAACTATATGATAAGCACCAGTGTTCAAATGTAATAATAAATATTAAAATTTGTACACAAGATACATGAGATAAGAAAAACAAAAAAAAAAGTCAAATGGAGATATTCCTTCTGTTTTGAAGTCGGTGAAAAAGCATTATTAACGTGATATTAGCACTACTTTAGTTTGGTAGTAAGTAAAACACTGAGCTTTCCGATATTCCACAAGTAGATGAGCCACCTTAATAGAATGCTTAACAAACAAATTCTGTTTAGTTTGACTCTTGAAGGAAGTCATTCAGAAACTGACCTGGACTCACTCTTGAGTGTATGAAACACATATATATTTTCGCATTTCACTTTTCAGGGCTAGGTCGAACAGGGGTGTTAATAGCCTGTTACCTGGTGTACTCTATGCGCGTGAGGGCCAACGATGCGATTCGCCTGGTCAGGAAGAAAAGAGCCAAGTCTGTCCAAACTTCAGGCCAAATCCTATGTGTTCAACAGTTTGAACACTATCTACTGCCACAGACTGTTGTCTTTAGTTCTAAGTGAGTTTAATCATAGAAATGTATTCTGTTTTTGAGATAGGGCACTGGACTCCCTAAGACAATTCAAGAGGCTTAAGTGCGATGCTGCTATATAAGTGCTTCCTAATTCATCTCAATACTGATGCTGTGATGCTGAAGTCCTAATAACTCCTAAGAGAGGATATATTACATAAGACTTGCCAATAAAATACCAATGTCTTAAGTCCCAATAACTCCTAACTGGCGAAATCAAGCGCGTACAAAAATAAAAAATAAAACTAGTTTTTAAAACAATATTATAACAACAAAAATGCGTATTTAACAGATATTTGAAGTGACACTCCAAGTAGGTGGTATTGGGACTTTTATCAAACCAATTTCTAAGGTATTAATATTTCGTTTAATTTGAAATGTTAAAAACGTGTTTTTATATATATATTGCACAGGGAAACCCTCAACTTAACCAAAGACAAGACGACATCAGAATTTAATTTAAAACAATATCTCTATCGTCAGCGAGCGACTCTCCACGGCCTTGAAGAAAGGGCTTTCAGAGAACTACCTAAGGTACGTTTTCTAACTAATCCTTGCGTTTTTAAACCTACCACTTAATAGTACACTAATCGAAATTAAAACTCTTTGCGTATATATGAACATATCTACCAGTCTGTCGAAATGACGAAAAAAAATCACTTTGTTTTGGTAAACCTAAGCTCAATACTCAATACTTTATTGCACACCACATCGTTACAAAGATGTTACGTTAGGTTTTGCCAGTACGTATGGACCTCACGACAGAGTAACAAAGAGGATGAAGTGAATGTGCCAAACTAGCTTATCATTAACTGTATATAATTATATATAAAGACGACGCCCGCTTTAGGAATAAATCCTGTGTCGCGGGGGACTTTACAAATATACAAGAAACGGACACAAAGAACACCCAGACTCAGAACAACAATTTGTGGATCACACAAAGTGTTGTCGGATGTAAGATTTGAACCCACAACACTAAGCGAAGTGGAGTGCGACGTGGTGACCGCTTAAACCACTAGGCCAATCGTGCTGTCAAAGTCATTTATACTTATTCACTAATTACACACAGTTATATATATATGTGTGTAACATAGATGTGATGTAATTAATTTTTGAATTATTTTACTTTAACACTAATTTACTTTGATTTTGATACCGCGGTATCAAAATAGCGGTATACCGCTACTCTGTTGACCACCATTAAATGTCTAACTGATTTTTACGGATATGAGACTATTAAACTTAGTATGATTTTATACAACATTCATGGTATCATTACATGGCATCATTCATTGCTTCTGAGCGTCGTTTACAGTCTCCAGGGTTAAATGTTACAGAACACACATCAGGTACAATTTCTATGTCTCAACACTTTTTCATATTGATTTTAGCTAATATAATATGGGTAATGCAAACGAAAAATAAAGTATTGTATAATATAAACATATCCAGGCTTGTTATTTTAGCAATTTAAAAAGAAATCTAAATTGTTAATATATAAATTAACTTAACAAGAATGAAAGAGAATTTTCTTTTTACGTATAATGGTCTAGCTAAATAAGAAAATGTAAGTGGAACAACAAAATAAAAATACAAATTCGATTAATACATGACAATTTATCATATTATTGTAAACTTCCAAAAGTATTTTTTGTTTTTTGTTTCTCAAATGCTTTCACAATATTGGCGTCGGTTCAAATACCTAAAAATATGCGAATATGGAGTAACAGAAACTCCAGAAAAATCTGCCAATTTGTAGTCTTTCATAAGTCCAGTAAGATAAATCTGAATACATTTTCCAGATAATCTACTGCCTCTGTGAGCGACTGCTCAAACTGTGTGGTTGCCATCAAAGCGTTGGAATGGACTTCAGGGTAAAAAACAGGCCTTTTTATAAGAGCTTCATGGTCTACCGGATTCGAAAGAGCAAGCCTCCTGACCCCACAACTCCTGAAGAAGTTATCAATGAACTTGGTACTTAATCGATAAATTTGTTTTCAATTGACTCATAGCCAATTGTCTTAGGTTTTTTTTATCAACAACAATTGTCGTTTGATAATCCTCAACAGCTTTTAGTGGTTCACTGCTGAACAGAGGCCTATCTTTAGAAACGAAATTTTGTCCACGTTAGGCAGACGGGTTGCTATAAGCCTTTTTTCAAGTTTTCCTTCTCTTTTCAGTGACATTATCTCACGTCGTTTACTCGCTTAATCGGTTCTAAAGGCACCGAAGATATAAATAGTGTTGGTGATACTGCGTATTCTTAATCTGTCGTCAAGCGCAAATTCGCTTAGAAGCATAATGTTTGTATTTCAGATAACGGAATCGCATTGCCAATGGTGGAATGGCGTGACCCGGTAGAGGAAGACATCGAAAGGAATTTGGAATCGGTGACAAGGATTACAGGCACCTCATCCAATGGTAATATACCGGCTGTTCAAATACATGAGGTATGTCTTAGCAGTTCCTTAGAATTCTACTTGCCCTTAAATTGAGCATATTCATTCGCTTATTTTGAGAGTAAGTGAAGGGTAACTCTAGTTATATCAATATAGTTTATTTATATTACATAAAGTCGGTCGTCCTCTTCAGTCAGTCCTCGTCAGACCTCAAGAAATTAACTTTAACTAGATCATTTAGATTAACATACACACAGCAAGTGAAGGAGAAAGTGGCAGTCACGGCTCCCAGGGAGAGATCTGATAAACCGATCGCAGGGGACAGAAAAAAGTGACGACTGCTCTATTGAAAAGGGCTTGGCTCTTAAATTAAGAGAAAAAGATCATTTAGGGCCGACACGTGTTATATTTAAGTAACTGTAGATTGTTTTGTTCTATTCTCGAAAGATTTACCGTAAAAGTGACAAATATATTTATGTATCACCTCACAGACTGTTTATATTCCCACCATCAGGTTGATGTTATCGTAATCTGCGATTATCTCCACACGTATGGCAGTTTAACCCTGAATTAGTATTCAAGTGAGTAGAATAAGTAGGTCATCTCAGACTAGAATTTCAATTGGGTTTTATAACACAAAAAAGTGTTGAAATTTAGTTTTAGACTGCAGTGAATACAAAAAATGATTTTTAACCAATCAAAATGTACTAAATGTGTCCATGGGGTGACGGACTAAGAACACGGAGTGTCACCACCCTTATTCATCCCCTGGGTATCGTAAGAGTGGACTAAAGGAACGATCTACTCCGGAAAATATGAAATAAATCCTGTTCATCCAAACACGTCTACCAAGCGTGGTGTAGTAGACCAAAACTTCTTTGTTGAGGTGAATGGTGTCTCCAACTATGGATCTTTAAAGTTTGTTGATAATGATTGATGAAATGATTAATGATGCTTGGCTATATTTAAAGAATAAACAAACCTGGACTACGACCATAGTGCAACGTAGGTTATCAATGACAGCTCAACGTATTATAACATTGCGGTTGAAGTATTAAATTAACCGTCATTAAACATGTTAGTGTTTTTCACAATATTATTATAAATTCTTATTTATAATAGTATTATAAAAAACACTGTATTGTATAATAATATTGTAAGATTTTTTTTCTAAATCTATTTTCCAAAAACTTTTTTTTTATTAGTTTAATACGTATCTTGAATTAATCACAGTAACCTTTATCAATTGTCGGTAAGTCGCCGCTGTTTGACTAAGTATCTTAGAAGCCACTTAACAATAACAACTGTACCCGATTCCAAACTAGGCAGTCTATGCTATTGCAACCAAACTGCTGATAACCATCCTTAAACATTTATAAATAAATACGCACCACAGACAACCCACATCCAGACACAGTACAAATTATCATTTGCTCCGAGTGGGAAACATGTGCATATTGTCGATATGTATGTATAAAAATCATTAGATTTAGTAATAAATGCCCTTTGTGTTGATTTGTTTTGTACATCATTATATCCTTTAATATAACCGCTGCATAACCACACTATATACACATTATTATTAATCATTTGGAAATAGGTTAAGAAAACGAAGCGTAACCACCACTATTTATCCCGTGATCATAAAAGTCAAGTAAAGGAGCCAATTTATTAACTTTGCTTTCAAATCTGCACATGCAACGCCACTCATGTCTTAGACGTGCTTAATTTTAACTTCCAGGCGTTCACTGTAGACCATGGCAGTCTCCCAGGAGATAGAATGAAGTACTTAAAAGATTTACGCAACGATATCAATCTAAGGACGGAGGCCTTCGAGAAAATTAATAAAGAGGTAAACGAGAAGGATAAAAGGAAACTTTGCTTTTGCACTCCGCGGCTATGTCAATTTTTAGTCACGTTGACTTTAGCCAATTGTCAATTGACTAACTTTCTTCGCAGTTTCAGATTGAAACATAAGATCACTGATCAATTTTTAATGTAATATTAGAGAGGCTATAAGTTTCTTTAAGGTTTTAACTATTAAAAGCATAATCACAAGATTTCAAGATCACAATTCACAAAAGAAAGAAAAATAGAGAAACAAATGAGAAGTACAGTGTACGAGGCACTGTACAGCATCGTGTTGATAGTCAGTTTCAAAATTCCTTATGTTCCAGATGGATCCAGTGATTTTAACAGGCCTACTGTTCGAGTGGTTGGAATGTCTGAAGAAACCAGTTCTAGACAGGGAAGATCTGTCAATCATAGTAGGCCGAGGTCAAAACGTTGAATCATGTATACTGGCTTTGACAATGGTAAGAGGAGATTTTAATATTAGCGAAATAAAAAAAATTTGTGTAAGAATGGCCGAAGTTGTCGATAACCCAACACGCAGTTCTTAGTACTCATAGACTACTTTCAAAATTTAGCCGGTTCCGCTGGACCCCTGCAGCTACATTTCTAATACATTTCCAAATCTCAGCAAAAAACCAACCAAGAACTAAGAGATTTCGAAAAAATAGTAATTAATTAACTGATTGTGTTATAAGTGGATATCAAAAAAATAAAATTGACCAATCAAAAAAGCGATTCCCTCCCACTTCACTTTTTTAAAATCTGCTCACAGCACAAACCAATCACTAATTTTATTTAGAAAACTCTCCATGAGGAGTGGTAAAAATAAAAAGAAAATAATGTATTTTCTAGTGTTGTATTTATTTAAATATGTAATGATTTTAAACATTACGTAGTTAAACTAACTACACTAACGTATTGTAACTTCTGCAATGACAATCACAAAATAGTCATACTTTTAATAGAAGAGATATACTTGATGGATGATGGACAACAAATTATTAATATTCATACCACAAATCTTCCCGTTCCGTAATATTCAATCTGGTCCTTTTTTATTGTTAAATGGTTTGTTACGTCACTATAAAACTTTTTTGAAAAAGATATAACGAGAAAAATGCAATGAAAATTTTTTGCACTATTACCCAGAGTCTGGGATATTTTTCGGATATTTCTGCCTGCAGCCAAAACATTTAATTTGCCCCTTTTAAATTTTACCTTCAGCTGCTCATTTGTGCTAAGTTTCCTCTGATAATATACCACATTCTCGACTTCATGGTATTTCTATCGTCAGAGTATCTTTAAATTTAAATTTGAAGTTATCATGGAGGACAATTAAATGCTAAACGTATGTCTAGATATCCTCATTGAGGCATTCTTTCTGTGACAAGTTTAAAAACTGGGCAAATTCATGTTGACTTATATTTTGCTTCATATAGCAATAATTATATTGTTTGTTTTCTTTAAAATTGACAAATACACGATGTCTGCTTACAAATTGAGTAACTTTTCTTTTAAATCTAGATATCTACTTTCCAGAAACTTCCAGAAACTTTACAAAGTGAGCAAAATCTTGTTAAACATGCACCTTTCGACTAGCGTACTTTAATATGTAAGAGTAATCTTTGGAAGTCTTCATCAATTTCATTACATATTCCCGCATATTCAAAGCATTACTTCTTATGTTGTTAACTGCATCAAGAGACTATACTCTGCCTGATGCTTTCCATCAGGCAGAGTAGTCTCTTCGGAAGGCTTCTATAAGTAATAAAAAATTTCGCTGCTAGTTGTTGTCGGTGGATGACGTAGTAAATTGCAGTTACCTTTGGGATAATTCTTTTAAGATGGTTTATGAATCCACGATATCACCCAAATATGTCAGAAGCCCCACCAGTTGGCACCCAAATGCCGTTTTTAAAAAAATCACTCGGGGCAGCATTTATTTACTCTTAGTGTCCGTCTCCAAAGTTTTTGCGAATAGCTCTTCATGAATTTCTACGTCCATGCCAATCAAAACTTATGTCAAAAATAGTACTTGCCTGAGACAATCGGTCAAGCTAAAACCTTACCGGTATTTAAAACTAGTGAAGGATTATTATTTGCCGTTATAAATATTCAACATAATCATGATATGTATTTTAGTTTGTATATGTACGTGTATTTTTGATTATATATTTTTGTATATTTCTTTTTTCTGTTCATACAGTTTATTCAAACCATCAAAGCTCGAAGATCATCTAAGAAAGTGTCATCTTGATATTATAGGTAAAGCTTTGAAATGTTTTCAAGAGTTGAAGTAAAAATATGAAAAGAGACCCACCGTGCACATTATGTTCGCTTTAACGTCTGAAACAAAACCATGATGGCTTACGAAATCTGAAAAATCGCACATCATTAGAGAACAGTTAATTGTGCCCGCTGTAGAAGAGGCTTTAAAAACTGTTCTGCACAAATCTGCATTTAACGTACTCAAAAGAATTCCTTTGTCTAACAACACTGTACAAAGACGTATTCCTCCTTCAATGCATGGAAATATATCAAATCTTCACCTATCTTAACAAGATGCATCTTCTTAGATGATCTTCAAGCTTCGATGGTTTCTAGTCATTGCTCAAAACTTTGTTGCATGCAAGGCAGATGATCACTTGTCTGCCTTTTACGTCATTTCTTCTTGGATTCAGCCATGTTTCGTATCAGTTTTCTACCTGTAAATAAAAAAAAACTTTAATCTTTTAATATTATGATGGAATATGCAAGTTTTTACAAGACAAGTCACTGAGCTTCCTAAAATTAGACAGAGTAGTCACTTTAGGAGGCGAATATATAAACAAATCATCATGACAGAATATTATTAGGCTGTAAATATTATTCGTAGCACCATTTAGGTCGGTACCAATAACTCAATAAAATTAAAAGACTAATAATGTGCTCAGTTGCAGACGTATCACACATCAGAAGCTAATATTGACACTTCTAAATAAAGTTAGCGGGACGTGTTAAAACATGAAATCTTGCGCCCACTATAACATTTGTTCAAACTAGTCCTGTTTAACATGAAAAACGCAACAAGACTAATCAATTAACACATCAATCAAAGAATTTCTAAGCAAATATCTTACGATTAATAATATTAATATTATAATAATTCGTCATAAGTGTATCTCTAAAGATTTGCGATAGCTCAAGGCCATAGGCTGACTGACTAAATGAACTAATTAAAAAGCCGTGTCTTTAATCCTGATGACGCAATAATCAACTAATTTTATTCGATTCGAGTCTAATAAAAGCGACAACAGCCGACGCATGATGTTACCGCACCGCGTATACATATGATCTGTGCCTTTTTTTTTACGTGTGGAATACCCCTCGGGCCTTCACCCCACCGGGGTTTACGGCGAGGTGGTGTGTCGGGATATTGCAAATTACGATAACATAAAACTGTGGACGTGTAAGCATGAAACTTTCGGTCGGTTACTACTTAAAGTATTATCTACCTACATTGAACGGTTAGTTCTTCACTATCGAAAGCAGATAATTTTGCGTGGACTCCCGCTTACGAATTGTGAACGCTCTAATTTTTTTTGATATGTTAGCATAGACCCTTGTTGAATCTCCTGTGGATTCTTGGGGGTCAACCTGGACCACTATGGTAATCAATGGTCTAGACCAACAGGCCCAACGAACAGTAGTATTAGGGGAGGGGTTAGGTATCATCACTGCGTTTGAATCTCTTGTATTGTAAGTGTCGATGAGAGATGGTACTCACTTGACAACAAGTGACCCATCTACTTGTTTGCTCCCTTTACCATCAATAACATGACGAGTCTATGATCAGATCTAGTGATAAGTGACGCTGACTGCTAAACCTGAAGTCTTAGATTAGATTGCCAGCCCGAAGAGTAATGTGCTGAGTACGATCATTTAATTTAGTTCTGTCTGGATGTACGTGTTATGTAACTATAGTATATTTATATATACAAATATATACCTAAGTATATCTATCTGCATTCTGGTTGCCATGGGATAGTGTATGCCTAGTTTTTGATCAGAAGATGAAAAAAACGTTTCAATTTCTTTTTGATCATAAAGAAAACTCTCGCACTAGGAATATATCCTGTGTCACAGGGAAATTCAAAGATACCTTTTGCTTTCCTATGCGGCAATTCCCACGGATACCACCGGCAGGTGGTTATGTCGGCCTCGTACCGACCAAAAACAGCATATCGTTTCGAGTAGCAGTAGCCGCGGAACCAGATGTGCCCTAATAAGGAAATCCCTGGAACCCCGACGTACCTCGGGCCACCTACTGTCCATTACAAAGATGGCTAAAACGGCCATAAATAACACCCAGAATCAGAACAACAAGTGGTGTTGTGATTGCTTAACACTACGCCATTCGTGCACTCAATCAGTTATCATAAGGTGTTAACATAAATTATTTTCTTACAGGAAGACTTAATACTATTGGAATATCTACTCCACTTCGTCACCCGTCTCCGTCCACTCGCAGCTCATAAGAAAGTCGATATATTAAAACGTCTCCTTGCCTCACTGACCCACCAAACTGTCATGGTTAGTGGCCGATGTCTTCCAACACGCAAAGACTTCCACAGACTCCGAGACGGAACGTGCAGTCAAGTGATCAACTTCATGCTAAGAATGATAGTGGAGTTGCAAAGAGATATGGTTAAACCTGGTAAAGATGATGTGGATGTGGTCGTGCCTAGAAGGTTGAGAATAAAAGCATGGAAATAGTGTCTTCTTTTATTTAATTCTTTTATTTTATCAATACATTTATTATTAATAAATAAACCGAGAGATGGTTGCTTTGTCATAAGTGGGTGGGCTCCAGTAAAACCACGACCTCAAAGAATATTAGAATTAGGTCTAAATCGTTTTTTCTTTGCTTGTCAACGAGTGAGTAAGGTTACTGAAGGCAAAATATCCTCTTCCCTACCTACCATACCCTCCATACCCTCTAGACTATGGGATAGCATTATAAAATAATAGCTTTTCCCCGCGATTTTGCTCGCGATGAATTTGATCTGCCATATTAAGTTACGTAACAGATCATTTTATTTTTGTTTTTTAGTAAAAAGTATCCTATGTTACTTCTAATGCTATCAAAAACATGTGTACAAAATTTCATGAGTCAGAGAAAATGAAATTAACTAAACTGCTCAATGAAATGAGATTTCATTCGGTTGAGTAGTTTTCGCGTGAAACCGTAACAAACAAACTTACATTCTCATTTACAATAATTGTAGGGTTATCTCGGCGTCTAAATGGTATACTTAAATAGGTTAAATGATACCTTAGCCAAATTATTTACTTTTATCATTTGTCAAAATGACAATTTTGAATGAAAAATGTACTAAATACCAAATTGTGACGTTACTGTTTTAGACTACTCAATTGAACAATATATTTCACTGTATATTTGATTGAAATTCGTAATAATAATAAAAAGCTATGACAATTCTATTTGCCGAGATGTTTCGCGATATTAGTTTCAATGAAGTGGACATTAGTATTTATTTACGACAAAGTCATCTACCCAATTGCAAAATTTTAGCGCCTGCGAAAATATTAATAGCATTTATGTATATTAGATATTGTCAACTATATTTTTTTTATAATTTCACGTGTACGATTACATTGCAAACGTAGACGACATATTGCAAATAAACTTCAGAAAATATTTTTGTTTCACACTGTCTAGATTGGAATTTTAATCTAGAAGTATAGACATTTGGTATATGTAAGTGTGCACCTTGCTGATTGAAAAATTCGAGGCCTCAGAAATTAAAAATGATTTACATAATACCAAAATGTTCACATACATATAAACTGCCTCAGTGGCGCAGTGGTAGCGTATGTGATTGCTGTTTTCGAGGTCTTGGATTCAATTCAGGTCGGAGCAAACGTTTGTATGATCTTTTAATATTTGTTTATAATAGATATGTATTTACAAAAAAAAACATAAATGTGTATTTATATCAATTATCCAGTATCCATAGTATAATCTCTGTTTAGTTTGGGACTAGATGGCGTTGTGTGAATGTGGTAAAATATTATTATTATACAATATTATTATTAAAGTTGTACTTCTTTTGGCACTTTTGGGAAAAATGATGAGAGTGAATTTTTACGATGCGCGTGCACACCGACAGAAAAAAGCAACAATCTGAAGTTTGTTGCTATCGACAGAAAAAAGCAACAGTCTGAAGTTAGTTGCTATCATTTTTTTTATTTTTGGATTATTATGCCAAAGAAGTACAAGTTCTTACGTGCATACATGAGTACACACACTCTTTTTTATCTCTTGACATAACCTGCGCCTAACTCAATGCATTAATAATGGCATTATCAAAAACGAATTTCATATCGTTAAACCGGTCAGGTTTATTTTAATTAAGTAGAATAAAAGTACAAGTGAATTTTCTTTCGAGAATGTTTTAGTCTATATCCCAATGTCAAAAATAAACATAAAAAAAGAGCAAGAAATGAATGTTTGTATACGGGAAAAAACTCAGGTCTGTTTGGATTGACAAATAGAAACAGAGATTTGGCTAAATACATAAAGTAAAGTTCTTTTTAGACATAATTTTCATAACATTTTAGTCAATTATGGGATAAAAATACATTTGAGATTTTTGTTTTACCGGAGGGTTTTTTTAAGAGCATGCCAAAGTGACTCTACTTTGCCTGATGAAAAACATGTATAGATATCAAGATTTGTGGTCACTATACTATAATATATACGAATGCAGATAATGCCGGTGACACACACTATGGCAGCCTAGTAGGATGATTTTTTACGTCCTGCTTGCGGACGTAAAAGACATGATAGGCGTGATAGCAGCGTAAGGCTCACACACTTACAACGATAACTGCCACCCCTGCATTAATGGGCCTCCGGACACGCGCTCGCATCGCATGCTGTCCCTTTAGATTGGTCTTCTGTGAGAAGGTAGTACTCTCCGGTCGAACTGACCCGTTCACGATAAAATCAGTGTAACTCTACTACCTGATAGAGCAAGAGCCCGTGAGTGCCAGACCTTCGTCATTTTATAAAAGCTGAAAGTTCTTCTATGTGTGTCCCTAGTACAGGTAAGAATGATCCCCAAATATGAAGCTGAGGCAGCGGTGGCTTTGGCAGATAACAGGCAACAAAGGTATGTAAAATTCCATCTCAAATTCGTCATAATATAAAACTTGATTTTTTTATATTTGGTTCATAATAATATCAAAACTCGCGTTGCTTATTGCCAGACAGTTAGTATGGTTCCAACCCTCTGCCGGACACCCCTAAACTATTATAATTTATAATTATACTTACGTTATATTATAAAACCTAAATTTAATATATAATTTTTTGGGAGCCTATTAAACTATGTTTATATAGTAGCCGGACAGTTTCGAAGGTTCTATCATCTTGCCAGACGCATTCAAAGTGAGCAGTAATCGGGAGAGCAAGGAGCGAATACAGTAACTAAGCGTTATATTATAAAACCTAAATTTTATATATAATTTTTTGGGAGCCTATTAAACTATGTTTACATAGTAGCCGGACAGTTTCGAAGGTTCTATCATCTTGCCAGACGCATTCAAAGTGAGCAGTAATCGGAAGAGCAAGGAGCGAATACAGTAACTAAGCGTTATATTATAAAACCTAAATTTTATATATAATTTTTTGGGAGCCTATTAAACTATGTTTACATAGTAGCCGGACAGTTTCGAAGGTTCTATCATCTTGCCAGACGCATTCAAAGTGAGCAGTAATCGGAAGAGCAAGGAGCGAATACAGTAACTAAGCGTTATATTATAAAACCTAAATTTTATATATAATTTTTTGGTAGCCTATTAAACTATGTTTATTTAGTAGCCGGACAGTTTCGAAGGTTCTCTCATCTTGCCAGACGCATTCAAAGTGAGCAATAATCGGGAGAGCAAGGAGCGAATACAGTAACTAAACGTTATATTATAAAACCTAAGTTTTATATATAATTTTTTGGGAGCCTATTAAACTATGTTTACATAGTAGCCGGACAGTTTCGAAGGTTCTATCATCTTGCCAGGCGCATTCAAAGTGAGCAGTAATCAGGAGAGCAAGGAGCGTATACAGTAACTAGTGCGAATGAAACAGAGCGCTTAGTCTATTGCGGGATTTCACTGCGCACCCATTGTTATTAATTTCAAATTTTGCAGTTTATTTTTTTCTTAATCCAGAAATTTCATTAATTAATTTTTACAATTTCAATAACAAATATTTAAAATAATACTGAGTAAAATGTTTCTCATACAATGTCAATCATATCGAATATCTAATAATTTAATTGATATTATTTTTCATTTTTAAGAAGTTTATTATTGTCAATGCTATTAAAATTATAAAGCCAATGAAACAAAGTAAATCAAATATTAGTGTTTATTATACCAAAGGACACATTTTTTTAAGATAAGAAATTTACAGAGAAATTAATTTATTTTAATTGAATCTAAATATTTTCATCATTTTCATCGTTATCGTGCGCTCACTAAATCGGTCCACACGTTAGCAGTTTAAACGTCGTAAGTGCTGCGAGTACAATTCGGGCCGCCTTTGAATGCGTCTGGCAAGATGATAGAACCTTCGAAACTGTCCGGCTACTATGTAAACATGGTTTAATAGGCTCCCAAAAAATTATATATGAAACTTAGGTTTTATAATATAACGTTTAGTTACTGTATTCGCTCCTTGCTCTCCCGATTACTGCTCACTTTGAATGCGTCTGGCAAGATGATAGAACCTTCGAAACTGTCCGGCTACTATGTAAACATAGTTTAATAGGCTCCCAAAAAATTATATATAAAATTTAGGTTTTATAATATAACGCTTAGTTACTGTATTCGCTCCTTGCTCTCCCGATTACTGCTCACTTTGAATGCGTCTGGCAAGATGATAGAACCTTCGAAACTGTCCGGCTACTATATAAACATAGTTTAATAGGCTCCCAAAAAATTATATATAAAATTTAGGTTTTATAATATAACGTTTAGTTACTGTATTCGCTCCTTGCTCTCCCGATTACTGCTCACTTTGAATGCGTCTGGCAAGATGATAGAACCTTCGAAACTGTCCGGCTACTATGTAAACATAGTTTAATAGGCTCCCAAAAAATTATATATGAAACTTAGGTTTTATAATATAACGCTTAGTTACTGTATTCGCTCCTTGCTCTCTCGTTATTGCTCACTTTGAATGCGTCTGGCAAGATGATAGAACCTTCGAAACTGTCCGGCTACTATATAAACATAGTTTAATAGGCTCCCAAAAAATTATATATTAAATTTAGGTTTTATAATATAACGTAAGTATAATTATAAATTATAATAGTTTAGGGGTGTCCGGCAGAGGGTTGGAACCATACTAACTGTCTGGCAATGAGCAACGCGAGTTTTGATATTATTATGAATCAAATATAAAAAAATCAAGTTTTATATTATGACGAATTTGAGATGGAATTTTACATACCTTTGTTGCCTGTTATCTGCCAAAGCCACCGCTGCCTCAGCTTCATGTTTGGGGATCATTCTTACCTGTACTAGGGACACACATAGAAGAACTTTCAGCTTTTATAAAATGACGAAGGTCTGGCACTCACGGGCTCTTGGACCATGAGTTTTAAGTTTAATGGCTTCGTTTTCAATTTCACATTTTGTAGACTAGTTGCGTATTGTACATATTGGAATATAATAAAGTACGCATAATACAACTAAATACACTATAAACGTAAATATTTTTGTTAATTTTTAACAATAAGCATAGTGTAACCTATGGTGTAAAGGTTTAATAGTGTTGGCATGTTGCTACTGAATGTTTGATATTATTATCAAGTCATTTGAATGTGAAATTAGGCAGCGTACTACAAAATCGTTTATGAAAGTATTTCTTGAAGCTGATTTGGAACAAACACTCAAAAATAATAAAATTCTCAGTCAAACTACCGTAAGCTTAGAATAGTTATCACTAACTGATATTTCTAATCATTAAATATCTTACATAGATAACGATAAAAATAGATAAATGAAAAAACATGTGCTGAGAAATACTCTCTTGCTTACAGAGTGTTATTATCAAAGCCAAAATCGTGTCTTATACCTACAAACTACTTGCTGTGGGTACAGTTAAACTAGATGATATCCAACAATAATAATAATTCATTAATCTAACAAAGTACGTACAGGAATACATTACACTTAAATAACAGAAGTCTAAGTTAATATTTACTATCTTCCAATATTTACCGAATGGCTTTATTGATTAATAACTTAACCTTCAAAATTATTAATAACACTATATTTAGATACAATTAGACAGAAAGATTAACGAATAAAATTCAAATTTGGAATATATTCGCTTCTTACTGTGACCTTCAAACTTCCGTAAGCATTGACGTTTACAATTACGGCCTGTAAGTGTAGGTATAGTAGGACCCAAAATAAGTACATTGCAAGTTTCTGTCACAAAAAAAGTTATTTTAACTTTCAAATTATTTCAAAGAAAGTACGTACCTATGAAAAAATAATAAAACTAATACCTTTAAACGAGTAATTTATGTATACATATATAATTTGAATCTCGGAAACGGCTCCAACGATTTTAGTATGCAGGGGGCTTCGAGTCGATAAATCGATGTAGCTACGTTTCTAGCCTATTTATCTATGTTTAAAAAAAATACCAAGTGAAGTATGTTTCCAGGTACTAAGAATTAAAAGGTGTAATCCATGTTGTGATGAATTTAAATTGCGGAGTGTTACCGTGATGGTAACACTGCGCATTCTTACTCTATTTTTTTTTCTATATTAAGAGTCTGCCAAAGTGACTCTATTCTACCTGATGGAAAGCATGAATAATATCCAAGAGTTCTGGACACCATACTCATTGCAAATACAGACAATGCAGTATGGTGATCCACACTATGGCGACCTTGTGAGATGCTTTTTCACGCCCCGCTTGGGGACGTAAAAGGCATAACAGTCACCGTGACAGTTTAAGGCTTACACAGTTACCACGATAACTGTCATCCCTGATTCAATGGGCCTCCGATCTCACACTCACCAATGAAAAACGATAACACGGCTGCTGGCGCTTTAGGTTGCTCTTCTGTGGGAGGGTAGTACTGACCCGGACGAGCAGGCCCGCACGCTCTGTAATCAGCGTGGCTCTAGTACCTTCTGAATTCCGTGAATATTCCGTCACGTCATCATTTATATTCATTCCGTAGGTGTTGTAAGAGTTTACTAAGGCATTATACTATGCAAGAAGAGAAGCAAAGCTTGAGACAAACCCTATACAAACCAATGTGGCCAAAATAGTGCAGTACGCCAAAACCCCCTTTCTAAGAAAAGCCCTGTATCCAACAGTGAGCTATTAGTGTGATGTGTGATGGAAAAAGGCGTTGAATAACTCAATTTGTTTTTCTACGTCTGTGGCGCGCTACGTTATACGCATGTTTGTTAAAAATGGAACGGAAAGGACACCTCGAAACTTCTCAAAACGGAACGTCGATTCCAACAGCCAGTGTATGAAATCTTAAATACCATCCTTAAAGGATTTGTACAAATCAGAATTTGTTAAAATAATGTGTAAATAGAATAAGAGGTTTATTTAACATCATTTTTACCACAAATAATTATCGTCTATTTAGGTACAATGTTATAAAATAGCATAAATGATAAAAGCGAGAGATACCTTCTAGACTGGTACTTTTCTCTCTTGGCCATGAGCCATATACGGGTAAACATTGACCTCTCCTTTTCTTCAATGCGAAAATATCCTCGAATTTATAGTTGTGTCGGATACGAACCAACAGAAAATCGCAAGGCGTTTAGGATACCTGTAGTAATGAAAACAGATATATTCCAAAGCGGAAACGTTTGGAAACTCTCATGTTCTCTTTTCTTCCTATCCCAAAGGTGCAGGCGCGGTCCATAGCGCTCGCATCGCCACCCTGTCCTGCTTCTGCTAGGGTGATAGATGGCCTCACCTGCCACCCTCAGGCCTGCGCTTATGGAGGACGGAAATCGTTTAACGATCTCAGGGCCCGGCGAACCGGGAGAGTTCTAAACCTCTCCCGGTCTCGCGCCGCCGTCTAATTCGCAAGCATAACTTGCTCACAGAAAGAGACGGCAGAGTTTCATGCGCTCTTGCTCCGTATCACGGCCGCAACCATGTTATTGAGCGAGGAAATCCCAACTCCGATGGCCACCACAAGATCACACCTCTGCTCCACTCATGCCGGGCATTCAGAAGCCAGTGTGGAGCGCTGTGTCCACGGTCCGACCATCGTAATGGTGGCACTCAGGCCTTAGCTCCTTACGGATCAGACACAGATGATCTCCGAAACATGCTTTTCCAATAATCACCTGCATCGACCGGTATGAGAGTATCCCATGATGCCTCTTCAACCAATCCTCCATAATGGGTGTTACCGCCAAAACAACGGCATGCCTATCTGATATCCCTCCTAAGATCGTTTGCCCGTTGACTTTAAGTCAACTTTTGTCTAAAGGCCTTCCTCCTAAAGTTGTCTAAAACCTTACGATTTTCAAGATTACCTCATTTCAATAATCAAAATTACCAATCCAGATATATTAAGTAACAAATTTAAATGACATTGATTTTTAATCATCAATATGTTCAATAGATTGACTTGTCACTCACACATAGAAAACACAGATATCTACATCAAAATATATATTTTGTCTGTACATACATAAACACTCTTATGTATAAGTAATAAGGTTGATTATTTTATGTTTGAGTGGTATATTTTACTATATGATATCATACACCAGCCTGTGTTTAAATAAGTCAGTCACGTGAGTGCATTGTTACGGAGAACACAGTTTACGCTAAAACGTAAGTAATAAATGACGCATTATGTTAATACATGACAAATAATTTTATCTATGCAGGAAGTATATTCGTTTGACTTTAATACCTGTGTTTATGGTTTATTTTTAGTACAAGCTCAACTATTCTTTTTTTAACCTATAAACGACGGTTCGAAGTTCGGTTTTTTATTTTGGCGGTATGTGGCGCTGATGTCGTATTGATCGTAATCGATTAGAATTCGCACAACATCATTACATAATGACATTGTTTTGTTAAACTTTATCTCACAATAATTTGGGAATAATACGTTCCTGATTTCTTTAAGAATAATATCATTGTTCTAATAATAAGAATGTACCTATAGTTGGCTACAAATGTAATCTATTTTGTTATATATACATCTGTAAAGATCGATATCAATTTGATTTTTTATCTGACAACAAACAAACAGTTAGACATAAATTTTAAAAATATTTTTTGATTTAAATAGCATATATACTTTCATCGACATTTAGTGAAAAGTTCCTAATTAGAAAATACAAACACACAACACAGACACTATAATTTTATTTATTTGCATGGATTAATATTGTCAAACACCTGTTGTAACTTGTACCAAGCAGGCACTAATACACCACCCTAATAGGCTAGATGACACCTTAGTCAAATTAGTTACTTTTTATCATCTGTCAAAACGACAATTTTGTATGAAAAATGTACTAATTACAAAATTGTGATATCACTGTTTTAGATTACTCAATGGAACAATATATTTCACTGTATATTTGATTGAAATTCGTAATAATAATAAAAAGCTCTGTTAATTGTATTTCGCGAGATGTTTCGCGATATTAGTTTTAATAAAGTGGACATTGGTATTTACGATACAGTCATCTACCCAATTCTTACACAGGTACATTTATATCTTAAACAATTAGGTACATACACATGCCTATATTTTTTTTATTACTCAAATATTACATTGATTACTACTATACTCTATAAACTATGCTTTTTAAATTATTTTACATTTATGAATTTATAATAAATTTTACCTTCAATAATTTGTTTATAATTTTAAATTGCCTGTCATTTAACAGAAATATACTGTTATACATATATATATAAAGCACAAATATTTTTAAAGGTCATTTGATTTAAAAATAAAAATAACAAGTGAATAAAGAACACTTATTTTTAACTATTACTAGAAAACTAATAATTCTTATAGCGTTGTCACTTTCACATACAAAAAATCATCTATTAAAGACATACCAAGCTAAGATGCAAGTACTTATCCTGTATCGCAGAATGAAGGAAAACATTTTATATTAGGCCGCAGCGCAAATATAATAATATTTTTATAATTTTTTGTCTGTACACCGTTTTTTTTTTGGCCCTCTAGTAGCGGGGATGTGTACATGGGGAATCAGGTGTACCCTAGAAAGAAAATCCCTGGAATCTTGACGTACCTCGTTCCACTTACAGCTTGTAGCAGGGCCCCTTACCATGTACGAATCCTAATGTTCCTTTTCTACCTCCCTTTCTTTCTCAGGCTTATGGAGAATAGAGATCATTTCGCAATTTCCGTCCATACCTACGCGAATACTCTGGTCGAGGGTCCTCCCTTTCCATTAAGATACACTGATAAAAATACTTCCTCCTTATCGGTTTTTAAGTACAAAGTGTTGCACCAAAGATTCTAATGCTACAAATATTAAGTAATGTCAACGCAGGAAAAAAAATATAGTCATAGTCACAAACATTACTAATAATGTCACGTTACGTTACGAAAACCACATAATAATAATATCACACATCTTACACACAGCAGTCTGATCCCAAACTGGGCAGAGCTTGTACTATTGTAACCAGATTGACGATAAACATACATAAAAATTCTACGAATACGTCTATAATTTATGTTTGAAATATTTACATATTCTAATCTCTATAAGGTTCGGTAAGCTTTATTTAGTTTACTAAGAATAAACACGTGGAGGAAATCGGCAGACGTCTAAGCAAATAAACAGTTGTTTGACTCAATCTAATGACCTTATCTCAGGCATTTCAAACAGAAGCCTTTGCTTACTCTACAAGGCTTTGTTTATTTACCCATCTTACAACTAGCTATTGCTCGTATTCGCTAGTAACGTATTCACGTTCGCATAAAATAGTTTATGAATGATACCCTAGCTTCTTTATGCTGGGGAAAGTATTTTCCCTGGTGATAGGACCTGATTAGGCGTGATGTCAATTCGTGGAGGACATGATCCTCTCAGAGTAGGGCGCCAGAGGCCGGTCGCTGGGTAGTTTTTAGTGGAATCGCCAAAGTGCAGGAGCTCTGAAGAAATTTTCCACCCTGTCAAAAAAAAAGTTTATTTATTGTATTCCTGACAAAATTTACAAAAGTTGAATATTTTGTAATATTTATTTAGATTATGAAAGTACTTTTGCTCATATTGGTCACTTTATAAATAAGCATTGGCGTCGGGACAGCGGTGTAAGGGAGTGGACTTGCACTCCCCTGATAGAAATGAAAATACGTATTTTTACTCGACTACACCGGTGAGTGCGTGATGTTATCCGAGAGGCAGTATAAAAAATACATGTGGCACTGGGGGACTGCCGCGGTAAAGCTATTGCATAGCATTTTTTATCAACTTATGCCATTATAACATTTCAGAGCAGCTCGTCTCAGTCCATGCGAGCTTCGTACAGTCTACACGCATACGTGTAGTCGCACGCACACAAACACCGTACCGAAGTCTGCCGAACTGAAATGACGTTAGACGATGCACGGCTTACAATGCCGCACCACTATGCCGGTCGGAGTGGGGGGTGTTAGGATTATTTTCGTTACCCACGTGAAGCCCGCGATAAGAGCTATGCAATAGCTTAATAAATTCCTTGGAGAATTTGTTGCATTTTGAATTTCTTCGAAAAAGATATCATTAAACTGAGACTGTGTTGGCAAAGATTATTCGATTATATGGGTGATTAGTTTAATTAATAGATATAAAACAAATAGAAAAAAAAATGTTAACTTTTTGATGAAGGATACGTAATAAGATATGAATTGACCGCAAAGATTACCAAGAAATGAGGCAAAAGTATACTTTGTTGGTAAAGTATAATGCGTATATAAATATAATGCGTGTAAAAAAAAACCTTCTCTCGCAACTAGTTGCCAAGAAAAAATAAAAATTTCTTTTTTACAACTGGTTGTGAAACTCACTTGTCATGTCGGTCGAAAGGAACACATACTTTTATTCTTATACGAGTTATTGTATCTTACATTGTTCAAGGTCGAGAATTGATCAATGTATTGGAATTTTCTATGTAAATACATAAGTACATAAACATTTGTGAGTACGTATGTTTAGATAATACCCAAAATTAAGTTTATCTTATCTAGCTTTGTAGGTGTTTAGCCGCTCTAATGCAGACTATCTGTTTAGGGTTCTAGTTGAAGTGGCGAGACACACCTTATTGCAGTTTTCAGGGTTCCGTAGCCAAAACGGAATTCTTATAGTTTCTTCATGTCTGTCCGTCCGCATATTTAAGATAAGTAGGTACTTGACAAGTATCGAAGAGACACTTCCTCGTTAATAATACTACTAGCTGACCCACACACGTTCGTCTGAATCTTCTATTTATCGTAGCGTGAAGTTATACAGCGTGAACAAAAGAAAAAGGTTATATTGAACTAATCTTTAAAGATAGACACAAGGTGATGTGGACTTTTGTGAAAACTTTGTAGGGAAGCAATTTTTTCCTACATTATTTTTATGAAACTTTAATCATTTACGCAGTGCACGCAATGGAAGGTCTCGAAAGGAATAATTTTCTCGCATTTTCGCGACATATTTCTTTTATACTCCGTTCCTTTTGATCGTAGCATGATCAAATGTAGCCTATAACTTGCCGCTATAGCTGGAGCAACCAACACTGAAAGAATTTTTCAAATCGGATTTAATTAATAGATATAAAACAAATAGAAAAAAAAATGTTAACTTTTTGATGAAGGATACGTAATAAGATATGAATTGACCGCAAAGATTACCAAGAAATGAGGCAAAAGTATACTTTGTTGGTAAAGTATAATGCGTATATAAATATAATGCGTGTAAAAAAAAACCTTCTCTCGCAACTAGTTGCCAAGAAAAAATAAAAATTTCTTTTTTACAACTGGTTGTGAAACTCACTTGTCATGTCGGTCGAAAGGAACACATACTTTTATTCTTATACGAGTTATTGTATCTTACATTGTTCAAGGTCGAGAATTGATCAATGTATTGGAATTTTCTATGTAAATACATAAGTACATAAACATTTGTGAGTACGTATGTTTAGATAATACCCAAAATTAAGTTTATCTTATCTAGCTTTGTAGGTGTTTAGCCGCTCTAATGCAGACTATCTGTTTAGGGTTCTAGTTGAAGTGGCGAGACACACCTTATTGCAGTTTTCAGGGTTCCGTAGCCAAAACGGAATTCTTATAGTTTCTTCATGTCTGTCCGTCCGCATATTTAAGATAAGTAGGTACTTGACAAGTATCGAAGAGACACTTCCTCGTTAATAATACTACTAGCTGACCCACACACGTTCGTCTGAATCTTCTATTTATCGTAGCGTGAAGTTATACAGCGTGAACAAAAGAAAAAGGTTATATTGAACTAATCTTTAAAGATAGACACAAGGTGATGTGGACTTTTGTGAAAACTTTGTAGGGAAGCAATTTTTTCCTACATTATTTTTATGAAACTTTAATCATTTACGCAGTGCACGCAATGGAAGGTCTCGAAAGGAATAATTTTCTCGCATTTTCGCGACATATTTCTTTTATACTCCGTTCCTTTTGATCGTAGCATGATCAAATGTAGCCTATAACTTGCCGCTATAGCTGGAGCAACCAACACTGAAAGAATTTTTCAAATCGGATCTAATGTTCCTAAGATTAACGAGTTCAAACAAACAAGCAAACTTTTCAGTTACATGATCACATTTATATAAATAGTACATGCCATTATAGTAGATACTCAAGTGTCACATCTGTGCAACATAAATATTAAAGTTATTTACTAGTAATTATGTCTGAAGACTGACTGCATACAGGTAATATATATTGGAAGTTACATCTCTACATTACAGAAAACCTGAAAGTAGCATGAGTGGATAAAAAGTTATAGACCCATGTAATGAAGAACGCTTTATCTATAGAAGTTAAGGATATAAAAGTAGAGGATGACCACAGAAAAATGGATGGACTTTGTGAAAGAGGGTATCGCTAGAAAGGGAGTAAGCTGTGAACTACCGTGTGATAGAATAGAATAGAAGAAGAAAAGTCATTTTGAAAACATCAAAATCACTCAACTCAAGTGTCATCAGATTAAAAAATGTAGTCCTCACAAATATTACGTCAATTATTCCGAGTCCTATATTCTTTTGAGATTTTTAGATTTAAGCAAAAGCTTAGATGAACTGATTTTCGCTACTTAAAATAACTTAAAAGTGAAATATTTGCTGTTCGCGTTTGACGATTGATTTAAAATATTACATAACACATGAAAAGCTTAAAGACGAGAAAAGTAGATGCTAATTTCGATGCATTGAACTCTCATTGTACAAAACACATAAGATATGTATGTAAAGTAGCTTTGGTCAGAGACAGAGTTTAGTTTTGATTGACTTGTTTCAACATGGTACTCCTACTAAGCTAACCTCAAAATACTCAATACTCAAAATACCTACTAATAAATATTCAAAATACCTTCCAGCCACATAAGTTATTACTATTGTTTATATATATATTAATACTATTGTTCAAGCAAGATTTCTAGGACCGATTGGTGCAACCAATTGTTTTGTAATAACATGTGATGATGATGATAATGATAGCCGATATATAGTGCACAAATATGCACAAACACAGGTGCACTCTCTGTTCCCTTACTTTCAAAATTCGATGAGACGGCTATCTTACACGACCGGGGAGAGATCAGACGCAGGACCGATGGCTTTACGTGCTCTCCAAGACACGAGGGCTAAGACCACAATCTACGAATGCTGCTAAAAAGCATTTCTATAAACAGAAAAACTCAACGACACGTCTCTGGCCAACGAGGTTGTCAAGTAACATGTATAGCTGTAGCGAAACAGCTGTCTAGACAAAATGTGATGACGTCGACAATCATCCGGTCTACTCGGCGGCGCGCGCGCAACCTCGGTTTGAGTCTCTTCCCACCCGACAGTGAATTGTCTGCTCACACTCGACGCACACTCCGCGCTAGTTCGCTTTAAGCTTGCTATAACATTTACCTTATTACTTCTGTAAAAATTTATGTTTTCGTCCTATTTTCGTATTCTTTAAAACTGTTGTCTATTCACTAAACGCTTGTGCTATTATACTCTTCTATTCTGTGCTTCTTTTCAGTGTAACTAACCGTCGAAAACTTTATTTTAAAGTATCCGTAAGTAGATTGTTTTTCATTTGTGTTTCGTGGAAGAGTTTAATTTACTGCATTTCCCGTGGACTGATACACCTACACAGTTATTGATATCAATTTGTAGTACAGTACTGTCGAAAGCATTTATTGGAAGAAAAGGTTAACTTGAATTTTTGCCCGCGAAGAAGACCTGACTGTCATAACTTTTTAACGTATTTTTTTAAACTGAATGCCACAAAGAAGTACCTTAAGTAATTAGCTGTCATAGTAAAAACTCTGCTTAGTTTGACACTAGATAACGTTGTGTATCAGATGTCTGAAATATTATTATTATTAAATCTTAAAAGTTATTGTCCCATTTTCCTCGAAACCCTGTATACGTCCCATTGGAAGAGTTATCCTAGGACCACAGCGAGTCGAAACGTCTAAAATTCAAAGATTTTTATTACATAGTTGCATTAATGCGAAACGCTATTCCATATAGGGAAGGATTAAGAAGAGGGTGCCACCCCTCTTATTCACTCATGGGTGTCGTAAGAGATGACTAAAGGACAAACTACACAGGATAATTTCACTGCAAAGAGAGAAAGAAAACTTGAAACAAACTCTACATCAACCCGTCTGGCCAACGCATAGAGTAAGCCAAAACCTTTCGAAGGAGAGGTTTATGTCCAGCGGTGGGGTATTAAAAGCTGTTGACTATCATTAAAAATTATTGTCTAATTTATTTTTTTTTGTTTTAGAATGCCGTGGGTGCGACCGGAAAGCGTTCCCATAGGACAAATATGGAGTCGGTTTAAAGGACGAGAACGCAATGGGGAACCTGCTAAAAAGTAAGAAATGATTTTAACTGTGAACAGGATGTGAGTAACTACGTTAGTCAGCAAATTGACAATCACTCACTTTCTCACTTTCAGGGCAAAAACAACAGTAAAGAACAATTGTTAAATATCATTTTATTTTGAAATAATTTGGTTCGGAAGACAATATAGCTAGCAATATTCTATTGGTAAAAAGAATTCCATTTTAAGCTTTCAGATACGGGATATGGAAGAGAAGTGGAGGAAGACGTGCTTAGATATGATG
The DNA here is from genome assembly GCA_949316085.1 of Hypercompe scribonia. NCBI lineage: Eukaryota > Metazoa > Arthropoda > Insecta > Lepidoptera > Erebidae > Hypercompe > Hypercompe scribonia. The sequence continues at coordinate 7,283,285 of OX438986.1, read as the reverse complement.
CAGGAGACGTTCTTGAGAGATGAGCCTCTTTGTATTGCATTAGGTAAGAGAAGCAATTGATAGTAATTTACGCTATGAGCTTTAAAAAAATCTAAACATTGTTGTGTTTTGACAACCCAAAAACCCTTGTTCCAAAAGCTATAAACCTTCTTTAACGACCAATTAATTAATAAAGGGAATTCACTACCACCGTTCAGTCATAAACTCCACTTCGCAGTGGCGAATCTTCTCAAAGTGCAGCTAAACAATTACACTATATTGCACGTATTTCCTTCACTAAGGGTAACAGTTCTCTGAAAACCTTGTCTGAACCAACAAGTTTTATATCTGCCAAACGCACTTGTTACATTACTTAGGCATATAATTTACCATCATTTGCGCTTCCTTCTAGGTATAGACAAGGATCCTGATTCAATTGAAACCATAAGAGCCAATTGGGAAGGATACGTGTCGCAAAATATGAGCTTGGCTTGCTTCACAGAAGTAGATGGTGAACCTGACGAGCTGGTAGGGTTCAATATCACCCTTGTCAAGACTCGGGACGATGAGGAAGATGATTTTGACAAGGTTAATATTTTATTGGGTCTAATAGACCCCAACTAAGTAGTAGACAAATGAAAAAAATATTTTTCGTCTTATGGTAAGTGATTACCGCCGCCTTTGTTGCAATTTTGAATGCCCCTTTCTTTAGAGTTAGTAGTCAACTCAAAACCCTCCCTCTCCCTAATTAAAATAAACAATACCTTAACCTAAAATAATAAATTATTAAAATAGATTAATAGATAAATAGATGAATATATTTATAAATAATTACATCGATCTAATAATATGTGGATATTAAGAATGCGAAAACAAATAGCCAATTCAATGTCAAGTAAAAATATTTATAAAAAAAAAACAATTTTTGACATATCATTTGTAAATACATAATGTTCAAGTTACTCGTTATCCGCTGGCATTTTTAATCAAATCATTTATGATGGCTATCCGAAGATAAACATACAATAAATACTTTACCTATTTTTATACTTCTTATCGGTTTTAAGTGCAAACCTTTGATAACATAGTTATACTGAAAAATCACTCCTTTGTTAAATGATGGGCAATATGGCTTTATACCGAACCGATCCACAGGTGATCTCCTAGCGTACGTCACACATCTTTGAGGTGAGGCTATTGATAGGGAGGGAATCCTTGGCCATCAATCTCGACACGGCCGAAACCTTCGGTGGTGTTTGGTACCGTTCGTTTATCATGGGTATGAATATTTGTTGGTATCTCAATCCGACTGAGGACATCGAGAGCATCACTAGGGTGACCTTGCGAAAGCTAGATGTGCTCAACAAGGCGAGACAGTTCCTTTCTTCTGAACATCTGTCTTCTACCCAAGACCCAGGTTCACTCCTGTGTGGAGTACTGTATCTGTGCAGCAGATTAATTAATAAAAAAATATTAGTAGTGATGTGAGCAGCGATAAAAATGGTATTGAATCAATCGAGACCCAATGGTTTAACATTCAAATATTTAAATTTCCTCAGATCAAAGGTGAATCGTGGAAGAAACTACTCCGAACCCTAATCGTCGCTGAAGAGTTAGTAGATTTGTTCGATCATTACGGAGTCGACAGCTTCTTGACATCCAGCGGCCTGACAGTGCTGCCCAAGTTTAGGGGACAGAATATAGGAGCTCGCTTATTTGAAGCTAGGTAGTGTTAATATTTTAATTTTATTACTAGTTGTTAATTGATAAGATTTTAATCAGAATTGTAGAATTTCTTCTCTCAAATATAAGAGAAAATAAAAGTACCTAACCTATGTTCAGTGACCAATCGCCGTGTTGGTTTTATTGTAACTTTTTTGTGATATAGGAGGGCAATTGAATGTACAAATCATTTAAAACCTACAACTCAAATATTATAAGTACAGAACTAACAAAGAATAATAGTCTCTTGAGTCCTTTTAGACTCAGTAAAAACGGTATTTCGGCAAACAAAGAATTTCTTAGTACTAGTTTTCAGCCATGGTTGCTTGTCGAAAGTTCGATATACTAGTTTTCTGAGGTATCCTTCTTAATCACATATGTACTTATTATTTAAGTAAGTTTAATATTAGTTTTAGATACTAAGTTTATACTGGACAATATCATTCGTTTATTCCCATTCTTTGCTTTATTATTTTTAGGAAACCATTATGTGCAGCCGTCGGGCTCAAAGTTACGGCCACAGTATTCACTGCTATCACCTCACAAGTTCTTGCAGCTAAATGTGGCTACGACTTTCTAGCAGAGTTGAATTATAGCGAAATGTTGAAGTATGGGATAGACCTTAGCTCCTGTGATACTCCTACTGCCAAACTTATGGGCAAAAAATTTTAAATGTTGTAAAATAAAAATTGTTATTTGATTGTTACCTATGTGTTATAATTACTGTTCTTTACAATTCTTTTATAGCCAGAAACTTACCCTGTAATTGATTTAAGGGAGACTTATTTTGAAAACTTTTTAAAACTACCCGATGTCTGGTGCCTGTACTGTCAGAGCTTATGACATAACGAACTTAAGTATACATTGCACGCGTTGCTACGTAACCAAATAAAATAAATTTGAAGAAAAGACATAAAAAAAACATTGATAACAACTCGGGAATCTTCGGGGGCTCATGTACAACAACTTTGCTAAAGATAATCACATGATCAAATGACAGACATACAGACAGGCAAACATTCATTTAATATATATAGAAATGTAGAAACATTTTAAATATCTACAAAATAAAGAATACTGATTTGAAAAACTGAAAAGAGAGGGATCGAAAGTACATTTTTTTATTATGGGTACTTTTCGGAATTTAATGTCATATGCTCTTGAGTATACGATCAGTGTATTTTTGTAATATCTCTTATCAACAAAAAAATACTGATGGCCTAGAACTCACACATATTACATATCTATATGAAAAGGTAATCTTAAACAGAGATTTTTTATCATAAATACGAAAAACATTAATAAATCATTTTGTTCTATTTTAGACCATAGTCTATGGATAAAGATGTTATGTGGTGTTTTATTTGAACTTTATTTACAATTCACATCCCACATTAACAGCTTTTAACAAATCAACAGCCAACCAACAGATTGGGGAAGGATTAGCTTCAAGCTTTTCTTCTCTTTGTAGTGATGACCTTCGTAGTTACAGCCTTAGTCGCCTCTAACCACACTCATGAGATGAATAGGAGTGTAGACACTCCGTATTTTTAATACGTCACCACGTGGAATATTTACAATTAAGTACCGCTAAAAACTTTACACAATATAAGAATTAAGTGTTCGAATAATAATATAATAATATATTTCTTTATTGTACACCAAATTATATTCAAAAGTAACTTAAAGCTAAAGAAGTACAAGTGGCGGCCTTATCGCCCGTTGGCAACCTCTTACAGGCAACCATGGGCTAGAAAGAAAAGCATGAGACGGAAAGTATAAGGTAGTGCCTGGTGTGGAAGAGCGGGTAGCTGGTCCTGTTACGGAAACCGGGACGGCCTGCCGATTCGGTTGCGGCCTATAGGCCCCGTCGTGGTCCACCCTCCGGCGCCTCCATCATAGTCAATTCGGTCCTCGTACCGGTTCAGGCCCAGATGAAGTATCTGGGCCTGATCCTCGACGGCAGGTGGCTCTTCGACGAGCACTTTCGACAGCTCTCTCCAAAGCTGGTCGGTGCTGCTTCTGCCCTTGGGCGACTCTTGCCCAATTTGGGTGGAGCCAGCGTCGCGACGAGACGGCTATACACGGGGGTTGCTCGGTCAATGGCCCTGTATGGTGCACCAGTGTGGGCGGCGGCTCTGACGGCCCAGAATAGAGCTCGCCTCTGGCGTCCACAGAGGATATTGGCGGTTAGAGCCATACGCGGTTACCGTACCGTATCGACGGAGGCGGCGTGTGCCTTGGCCGGTACTCCCCCGTGAGACTTGGAGGCGGAAGTGCTCGCCGAAGTTTATCGGCGAACGGCTGACTTCCGGGCGGGAAGCGGAATACGGCCCCCGCCCGAAGAGACACGGGTGGCGTGAGGCCGCTCGTCGAGCCACGATGGCTCGTTGGTCGTCCCGGCTGGAGGCCCCACGTGCTGGCTTTGCCACTGTGGAGGCTCTTCAGCCGGTCATCGCCGAATGGGCAGGGCGACCGCACGGGACCCTTTCCTTCCGACTGACGCAGGTTCTTTCCGGGCACGGTTGCTTCGGGCAGTATCTGCACTCGGTCGCCAGGAGAGAATTGAGTCCCGCCTGTCACCACTGCGACTGCAGTGAGGACTCGGCTCAGCACACGCTAGCGGTTTGTTCCGCCTGGGCGGCGCAGCGTGGGGTCCTCACTGCAGTTATTGGACTAGATCTCTCGCTACCGGCCATCATACGCTCCATGGTCGGTAGCGACAGTTGTTTTACCGCAGTCGCTACCTTTTGCGAAGATGTAATTTCGCGGAAGGAGGTGGCGGAGAAGGCCCGGGAGGACGACCTCCACTCGGACCCAATTCGCCGCCGGTGAACCGGGCGGCGGAGGCGCGCATATCAGCGCCTCATGCCGCCTTGAGTGTGGCTGCGGGTGGACGGGACGGATTTTCCCCTCCATCCGCTATAATGGCCAGCCGCGAGGAGGTGACGTGCGCGTGTGCCGTACGTCGCCTAAATAGAGAATTTGTAAGCAGATGGTGCCCGCGTTAGCGGGCAGGCGCTAGGAGGGATTTGGATGTCGTAATAACAGCTGTTCCCGGATCCCTCCTATGTCAGGCGCAGAGTGGCACACCGTGTGGTTTTAGTCGGTCCGATTCCGACACACCACCCCGCCGTAGACCCCGGTGGGTTGACGGCTCGAGGGGGTTTCCACACGTTAAAAAAAAAAAAAAAAGTGCCTGGTGTATTAGAAGTGCATATGAAAAGGAAATAAAAGTAGTACATATAAATTATAATATATAAAGTAATAGGAACACGTAGTGTGAATTTTTAAATAAATATATACAAGAAAAATAATTAGAAACATCAAAAATTCATTTTTATATTTTTATAATATGTTATAATTATGCTTGACCACAGGGCTCGCATACTAATAATTTTTACAATACATAAAACTGCGTAAAAATAATATATTGCTGAAGGTGCATTTTTACATTTACTTTTTGTACTTCTGTTATACTTATAATGCAACAAGTGTATAAACTACAGTGTGTATAGCGAGGACAGGGATCACTGGCATGAGACCCAAATCGTGATGTCTAATATTATAAAATTGTTAAAAAAACAGGACAATTATTTCTAATTTGACTCCCATTGCTAATAATGGGAAAAAATATTCGTGCACCATATGAAGAAACATGCTGCTGCGAAGTGATTTCTAATCTATAAACTTAAAACTTAATATTTCATACACTTATATCGCATTCCAATGTTACCCAAACCTATGGAAACTGTATGAAATTAAAAGATGCTGAAATTTAATCTTTAAGTGTATTTAGTTTATGAAGTTAAGTAATTTAATAGTAATAAACTATTCGACTATCCATATTCTCTTTATATAGTAACATTAGTCAACACCAACGTTTTGACAGTTCTCCAATCAGTTTGCGAGCTCGTGTCGTGTCATCGTTTTACATATTACACGTCGTGTGGCCATATTCTTATGCCTACTAAAAACAATTTACCTGTAACCTGTAAAGTGCAACGTTGGCTTTTTTGCAATAGCATTTTTTAATTTCAATTTTAAAGATGTCATCCAATGAAGAGACTCCTCAACTTAAAGCTGGACACCCCCCGGCAGGTAAACTTAGTTTAATAACTCTTTGTTTACTTGCCGATGAGGTATTAAAAGTTTTTTTTTAATGTCAGGGCCGCCATATGGCTTAGGCAACTTATTTTCCGCTTAACGATTTATTCATATAAATTGTAAGCTCGAGTTACTACTTTACGTCTATGAATTATCAGAAAAAAAAACAATTTATTTATTTATTTTTCAAAGTTATCCAAACGTGCAGAATTAAATGACGTCAGTTACAAAAGTGTTGTGTTACAAAATTAGGTGTTTGCAAACAATGAATTGCGCCTCAAGGTCAAAAACGGTCGAAGGATTGGTTGAAGACAAACCTCAACTTTGTATTGATCTATGAAAAAGAAACCGGTTATTTTATAGATAGCATCAAGTTTTCAAGCAAAATTTTTCTAAAATTGTATTTAAAACCAAAACAATTTAATTCAGATGTGTTTCAAATAAACATGTTACTCTGTTGCTATTAATTATATGGAGGTATAACTTGTCAATACATAATTGTTGCACAAAGATATGCAATAATAATAATTAATGAATACCAAATACTATAACTGTTGCAAAAAACAGTTATGTCAGTGACACTTGAGATCCTTTGCACAATATTTCATTATATTACTTATTTCAATTACATCTTCTGTCACCAGTCAGTCGATTCTATACCTCTCTTAGGTAGACTAGGTGACTATAAGCATTAGAAATAGATCAGAAAAGAAAATTCATTAATAAATATTCTTTTACTGTCTATTTTTCTCAAGTAAAAATACATTAATTTATTTAATAAAAAACATAAATTTTATAGGTAAAAACCTAGTAAAGTTCTATATTTGTTAATGGTATGTGTAGATGCAATACCCTGAAAACAATTCTAGCGGTGCCCATGCCTGTGACTTTAAGTTGGCTATCGTGCAATACCATCTGTGTATAATGTATCTAAAGTTTGTTTGTTAGTTATTTCATCAATCTACACCTTTATAAAAAAAAGTAATTAAGTACTGTTGATCATACGTTTTTACATATAGTTACTATTGATGAGTACCAATTGTAAATCTTAAATGTATGTTATTAATGTTAATTAAATTTGTTAAAAAATAAAAAAAAAAAGAAAATTTCATATGTGTTTGTTTGAATTATAATTGTTTTTGCTTTTTATGAGTTAGTATATATAGAAGTTTAAGTATTCTTCACATTTGTTTGTTGTTCTTCACATTGATTTGTTCTAAAAATTAGTTTTTAAAAGATCATTAAATGTTCACAGTGAAAGCTGGTGGGATGAGAATTACCCAAAACAAAACCTCCCACTCGAAGGACAGCAGCAAAGAGCCTGCAAATGAAGACCTAACAGGTCTGTCGGGACCTTCCCCAGTGCCTTCTAACCCTGTATCTATTTCCGGAGCACCTAACAGAGGAAATGCAGACTTTACTCCAGAAGCTGCTCAGGTCGCTCACAGCCCTAAGCCTCCAACGCACATCAATATTGCGCCCAAACCCCACATCCAACAACCCAGGAAGTAGATTGTTAATATTCAAGTGAATATTCATTTTGCGGTTAATACCAGTACTACAGGTAAGGTCCAAATGTTTCCAGACTACAGCAATAGAACCATTAGTAAAAATAAATGTAAAGTTTTCCAGCTTTGAGCAAGTTTGATGTTGACAAAAATTGCTGTGCACACCCAAAACGGTTGTGAGTGTGGTTAAGCAAATTGTAACCATAAAATGATTCTATTTCAAAATTAAATGATCAAATTAATATAGCCAATTAACTGTCTGAATTTGGACATAGACAATTAATCTTTTTTACAAGCTCAAAGTGGCTTATGGCAATCTATGTATTCTGAAAAGTTCAAAATTCCATTTAAAGGACTTGTTTCTCAATTCATATTGTACAATATTGAAACAAATATGAATTCATTTAAGGCAAGTTTTCAAACGGAAAACTTTAAAAATGATAACATATCTATAATTATGATTACCAAATTCTCATACAGATATTGTTAAAGTTTTATTTCTATAAATACTCAAAATGATTTATTGAATTTAAACATAATAGGCATTGTGTAACACTGCCTAACCTGAATTTTCAATATCATAACTTATCATAAAGTACATTACGCCGAGTTCACACAACACACCTGTTCAAACTGAATTAGGTGATTTTAATCTGTTTTTGTAGCGTTTGTACAATTTGTTCTTGACACAAAAAAACAAGAAAGTTAATGAACATAATATTGTCTATGATTTGTACAGAAATACAAAATTACCACTCGAATTGGGGACAATAGATGGCCCTCTTATTTCCATATAAATTATAGTAAATGTTACCACAATTAAATAGAATATGATTTTAAAATAGTTAAATAGAACAAACTCTTTAAAACAACACACAAATGTAATGATAAATTAGAACAAACTTTAGTTATCAATATCACATTATCATTTGATATGTAAATTAATATAAAAATTACAGAAATATTTTAACTAATGGTTCTATTGTCTGGCAAATGTATGTGACATACTATTTCACGGATTCGATTTTTAAAAAAATGAAAAAATATACTAACAAAATAAGGTCAATTTGTTTTCAAACTACTAATTACTATGTTTTATTGTTTATTGCAACACCAGTACAGCAAATAAATACCCCATAATTATGAGTGGTGGTATGTGTAAAAAAAATCAGGTTAAATTAGCACAGTTTTTATCTTCTACATGAATGCTAAAAAATAATGACTATAATAATACTACAGAATATATTGTTTAAAAAAAAAAATGTGTGTGACAGATGTGTTTGACAATTTTTAAATTATTAATGACATATTGTATCTGTGTAACATATTGCCTCTGAATAAAAACTGAGGATATTTAAGCAAACTTCATACGAAAAACTATACAGTGTTCAACAAAATATGTATATTTATAATAGATGTTATGAAATTGTTCCTTGCACTTGTGAGTACATTATTTGCATATAAAGTACAGTGTGAATTGTATGTACTAAGTGAAGAATAAATGTTGTTTAGACTAAAAAGTATATAATATTCATACAGTTTCACCAATAAAAAAAAATGTAACACTGTAATATACTTTATGGTACAACCATTAATAATAATATATCAGTAACGAAACCTCCAAGCTTGATTTTATACCACGAATGTCACCTAAATCTACTGTCTAATGTTACATGACCTTGGTATAGAGTATGAGTGGACATAGTAGATATCATGTTTTTCTCCCAACAATGCTTATTTGAAGTGAATAATGATTGAATGACTTATCAATAATAAGTAGAGTAATTCATTACTTAGGTATACAGTGTTACAACAATAAATAATTAAATAATATAGTGATAGAAATAAAGCATGTCACTTTTAGTGCACTATAGTTACGAGTTGCACAAACTTTCTTTACTTTTTTTTTAAATTTCGTATTTTTTCGATCTCGGTTTATAGCGATATTTGGCGATAGATTTTTTTAATCAGGAATATCAACGCTTATTTTTCATTTCAAAGTCAAAAGGAATACAGGGAGCTAAATTATTTTTTAACATTTTTTTTATTTATTTTTTAATTAAAACTGAACTGTTTTCGCAAGCAATAATTAGAGTGGAATTAATGATATGCTATTTATAGCTCAGTGAAATTATTATATATATGTTGGTGCTAAGCCATTGCATTTTTTTTTAAAATAGAGAAGCATTTTATTTACATTCCTAAAACTGAAATTTTTCTATTTCTTTTTCGGTCTGAATGTTACGCGTTGGGACCATGTGTGTTAAGCAAAATTTCTTTTTTATTAGTTTTAAATTAAATATTAATAAAATTAATGCGTAGTTTTCTTTCTTTTACCTTTTTTACCCTATTATGATAAAGAAACAGCTGTTTTTATTGAGCAAACGAGTAGGTTTTTCACCAATGTTTTCGTTTCAGTGATTAGCTGATGTCAACAACAAATCTAAGCTAGACACCGATGTATAATCTGTATAAAGAAACCTATAGTAAGCCTATTTACGACTATTCTGTTTTTCAGGATAATTTACAAAAATTATGTACTAATAAACATTTAAAGAAAATCTACCTATTTATAGAAAATGTAAAGGTGGTTTATTTCGGTCTAGTAGTTACCAAATAGTTAGTCCTTGGTGTACCCTACCGTATCGTGACCGAGTTTGTAGGTATATAGGTATATAAAAGCAAGGCCGCTTAACCAGCTATAGTAATCTAGCAAAAATCTCAGTATATATGAGCGAGTACAACCAATAGGAAACAATTTAGTAAAACAATTATATTAACCTGCTTTGAAAGAAAAAAGTACGATTAGACACGCAACACTCAATCACAAGTCATCGTAATGGCATGTAGAAAAAATGTATGACGTCATAGTATTTTTTCCCTAGTAACCAAGTTGCTCGAAGGATTTAGAACAAAAAATAAACGACCTTTATTCATCTATACTAATATTATAAAACTAGAGAATGTGTTTGGTTTGAACACGGTTTTAATCTCAGGAACTACTGGTTCTAATCAAAACAAAAATGACTGTTAGATAACCCATTTATCGAGGAAGGCAACTGGGTATGTAACATCACGCTATGACTAACAGAAGTCGAGCATCAGTGAAACACGTTGAAAAAATGGGGTAAATTTCTTTTCAGAGATGCAAACGAAGAAAAACTTACCTAGTATTTACTTTTGCATTTTTAGACACTCAACTAATGCAATTATCTTAATCTGTGATATTGAGCCACAGATTATAAACTGTCACATTTTTGGACCCGCGAATAGTGAAATCTCGCAAAGAAAACAATTTACACATTGTACAGATACTTTATTGAAAACCAAATATGAAAATAATACATGATTTCATACCAGCAAATGTCCATTCAGAGTAAAACTATATCAAAATAGATAAAATATTATAAAAATCACAAATAGTCACAAAATATATTTTCAACCGATACGCGGCAGTAACCTATGTAAGTTTGTTCCCACATAAAATTTCCGTTTTTACCGTCTTATGTGTCTTAATGCAGTAAATCTGACTTTAAATCAGTTAAGACAAAATGGATGTCGTTACATTAATTAAACTTGGGATATTACCGCATAAGTACACGTCATAGTCTTAAACTCACAAAAAAAAATAATGACAGTTTCAGATGGTATTTTACATGAAACTGTGAAAATGTGTGAAGAAAGAAGAATAGGTGAAAACATAAACGCTAGTTTAAACAATAGTAAATTTCAAATCAAGGAGTTCCACCCAAATAAGTACAAACATTGTCTGATTTACTACTTTTATGGAATAGTCGGAGAAGGTATTTTCTAAAATATGGGATATATCAACTCATTATGTGCTCTCTTCATGGTTACCGGCAGGGTGGTGGAAAAGAAAATACGTATTTTCAATATCTATTTCTTAAAAAAAAAGTTTATTTTATAGGTAAAACCTAGCGTAATTCTATATTTATATTTATGCACCCGCTGAAAATAATTCTGGTGACACCTATGTCTCTCTTAGATCGTTTTATGTTACTAGATTGTACTCTATTTAACCAACTTCAAATGAAGACAGAGATTCTCAATTTTTTTTTTTTCTTTTATGATTATTATTTCAGATCTCCGTCTCTGTTAAATTCTTTTGCCCATATTCGTGTACAACCAGTTCGGATCCATTCAAATGTGAAAAAAAAACAGGTAAACTAAAGCGGGTTGTATTTTCATGTAAATTATTTTGAACGCTCACAGTTTTACCAGTTACACATATCAACAATCTAAAGTATCCCCAACGTAAAAAGAAACGCCATATTGTTAAACAAAACAAACAAATTGTTGTTCGTGGTATACTTGTCTACCACATCTCCTATTTAGCTGATAATTATTTCTTGAAGGAGTTAGATATTCTGACCTTGCTTAAATTTGTATTTTGTATCTGTAAACCATGAAAACATTTATTAATAACTTCATACATCTTGACTGGTCTGTTCGGCTAGTGGTAGTAATCCTAACTGCTAAGCCAGTGGTCGTGGGTTTGATTCCCACCCAGCAAAAATAATTTTGTTATAAACACGATGATTTATTCCGTCTTGGTGTGATTTAACATGTTTAGAAATATATAAGTGTGTTTATCAGCAGTCTGATAACCATAGCACCGGCTTTGCCTGGTATGGAATTCTGGTGCGGGATGTTTTTTTTTCTTTAAAGAGATAACTTCCGCACTAGGAATAAATCCTGTGTCGCGGGCGACTTTACAAACACGCAAGAAACGGATACAAAGAACACCCAGTCTCGAGACAACAATTTACGGATCACAGAAAGTGTTGTCGCATGTGGGGTTTGCACCCACAACACTTAGCGCAGTAGAGAACGGCGGGCCAAACGCCACTACGCGAAGCATACAGTCGTTGAGATGTTATAATTATAATACAAGGTAGTCTGATCCCAAACTAGGCAGAGCCTATGCTATGGTAACCAGTCTGATGATAAACATAGAGTACTTACATATTTATAAATACCTACATACATATTATAGATTAATTATAGCTAGACAGAAAAAATGATCATAATCAATACATAATTATTAGGTGAAAATCGAACCCACGAGCCCCGAATTAGTATTCAGGGTCGCCTACCGTTAGATCCACAGACTTCTTGATTCATGAAACTAATTCTTTAGAGTGACAAGAAAGTAATATTCACATAAGATACCCATCACTAGCAATACGCCTGATATGGTTAAATAATAAAGCACGCTTCCCCAGTTCCCTGTTACACACTTCCATCGCCAAGATGTTTGACGAGCTAGTGTGAGTTTTTTTACATGTAATCGCTCTCGGAGAGCGCGTTTGGCGTTGTGATTGGTGGAGACTTATCGTCATACACCAATGCAATTCAATACCAGACATATTTTCTTCATGAATTATTTCAAATATAATTACCTGTTTTTAGGATTATAGTCTATGTTCCATACCCAAATAAAACTATGACGAATTTTGCTTCTGGTAAGATATTTACTTATCTTTCTGTGAATTTGTTACCTCGATGGCGCAGCGGTAGTGAAAGCGACTGCTGTGTTTGAGGTCTCGGGTTCAATTCCCGGGTCGGACCTAATGTTTGTATGATCTGCAAATATTTGTTTCGAAGTTTGGATGTTTTCTATGTATAACATGTATATATTTACAAAAAAAAAGCATATAAGTATTCTATCAGTCAGTCTAGTTATAATAGTACAAGCTCTGCTTAATTTGAAACTAGATGGCGTTGTGTGTCATATGTCTAAAATATTTATTTATTACTTGTATGTGTGTATGTGTATGTATCTATGAAGTTGTGTTTATTACATTTTTCTTTGAAAACAAGTGCAATATTCATATTTACCTCTTCTTCTGAGTTGACATTGATGAGAGAAGCAATCGCATTGGTCGGAGGCGGGAAAACAGAGGCGGCATCGGCGTTTCGTGGCTCTACAGATTCATAACATATGTATATTATAGTAAAATATTATATTTTAATATGTACTTTTAACGATGATCACTAAGAAATTACTACTAGCATTTTAGAATTTCCACAGCATAGCTGGTAAATCAAAATTCAGAGGAGCTGGACAGATTTTGTGATACATAAATACTATTACAGGTGTTGTTTTAAAGATTATATCATTGTATAATAATTTTAGTTTTATATTACGTATTGTTATTCTTCCTTTACCTAGAAATACATCAACCTTATACACATTCGTCACTAATGAAAGGTCAAACCAAGGTCTGTTATTACTCCTGGATGTCGTAATAGCAGCGGTTCCCGGATCTCTCCTATCTCAGGCGCAGAGTGGCACACCGTGTGGTTTTAGTCGGTCCGATTCCGACACACCACCCCGCCGTAAACCCCGGTGGGGTGACGGCCCGAGGGGGTTTCCACACGTTAAAAAAAAAAAAAAAAAAGGTCTGTTATTACTCATTTAAGTTCCACACACTTTCATTATCACTTGATAAGTCTAGTCCCTTGTGTCTTTGCAGTTGCGAAGGGACGTCACCTCTATGGCAATCCTCTATCGCCTTCATCATGGAGAGTGTTCTGACGAATTCTTCCAACTGATCCCACCTTCCCCCTTCCTGTACAGGACAACTCGTGCTGGCCTTGGAAGTCACCGTTTTAGAATGGTACACATATACTCCCGAACTAAACGGTTCGATTCTTCCTTGCTGTGCAACTCGATTAAATTTTGAAACTCGTTACCACCGCACGTGTTTCCATCTCACTACGATCCCGGGTCCTTTAAGCGGGGCGTGAAAAAACATTTCACTAAGCCGCCATTTAACATTAGGCAGAGTAGAATCGCTTTGGTAGGTTTCTATAAAGATTAGAAAAAAAATAAGAAAGAAAAGACCTTTATTCTGACATTCACAGGACAGCACATAATTATTACAAAGTGGTAATAATAATAAAAATGTAATACAGGTATGTAGTCGTTTATTTATTACATTGTTGATTTGAAATAGCTTTTGGTCACAGAAAGGTTTATTCTTGAAGTACAGAAAAGCGAGATTAAGGGCTAATTTCACCAGGTCTGGATAAAGATTCAGATTATTATCTGCCGTATAAAATTATTTACAAGATACAAGTTGCTGACATACATGTCTCTATCCCAGACCTGTAAAGCCGAAATCTGTAGTTATTCGGCAGATAAATTCAGATAGCCTATCAGCGACTTTATTAGCAAGTGGTGAAACTGGACCTAAATTAAGAACACATTTATTTTTAGTGAAACTATGTACAGATACGTTATTAATAATGTATCCTCACCTCGAAGCCTTGTAGCATCTGCTCTCGTTTTTTCCGGCTGCAAATTGTTGGATATAGCAATAAAAACAATTATTAAAATTTAAGATTTACATAAATAGCACCACTAATTTCTTATACGAGTATATATGCGTTATCTGCACCCTTTCACTTCCTGTTTTGCCTTTACCATTTTCATAACGCTTACCCACATTACAGATTGTTATCACTATTGTGTTTCAGGATATAATACATACGTCAACAGAAGATAAACGCTATAGATTATTTACCCAAATTGACCTCAACAAATAATAATGTGATTAAATTGTATATTAGCTGTTCGGCAAAATACAATCATAGAGTGAGCGATTTGTTTATCTCATGTCTGTGTGTGTGTCAACTGACGGTAAGTAACAATCGAAATCCATGGACACATGCAGCTCAAGAAACACAAGGGCGTTATCGTACTTTGTTTGCCCTTCAAACTTATACCCCTGCCCTTATTTGGGGTTGGAGGGTGTTATAAATATAACACTATGTAAAAATTTATACTTACAAGATCAATAGCACTTGGCTTATAAAACTTAGCAACGATGTCCTTATCGCTGCCAGTTCCTAACATCTGAGACGCTGGAATATATATAAACATAACATATACATTTCATGCAAACGACTAGATATTTTCGATTTAATGTTTAATTCAAGTATGTTGATATTGTACAGTCAAAGGTCATAAGTGCAGTCACATCATACTGTTTATATTCGCACGCCGGTTTTGTACCTATCTATGTGTGCGTGTGATGCTTCAATGAACACATACGTTATACAGGGTAACACAAACTATGATGTTGGTTGATTAGATGGATGTGTGCACATAAAACATGTTAATTAGGAGTATCACATGCATAAAATCACGCCCCAGAGGGGTATGCAGAGGCATATTAGAAGAACACTTTTCGCCAGTGTTTTGATCATACATTATTGAGAGACATAAAACATCCTGATTGGCGGCAATAGGCCGCCAATCAGGATGTTTTGTTTGAATACACAAATAGATGTAGCCCGTGTATGTGATATACGTTAATAGAAGAAAGATCGTAAGCCCAACTCGTTTGTAATGCTGTTACTTCTTACAAGTGAGTCTGATCTTAGAACCGTGACTGCATAATTACTATAAATCGCCTACATTATTATTGATCACCAGTGCTCTCAAGCCCTTAACTTTTCACCCTAAGGGATTGTGTTTCCGCGTCAAATTTAAATAAGATCAAATGAAAAGTATACCAGTCCAAATAAAATGTTACCAAATCGGTTCATGAAATGACGAAGTTTCAAGTGTATATGTATAAAATATGAAGCACGTATAAACTTCTTAAATTCAGAAGTTGTTTCAACCGTTACAAAGTTTGCTAACATATTGATCTATTTTTGCACATCGGTTTTGTTCATCATTTCTCATCAATGCTACCATAATGTATATGATAGATGTATGTGTATATTTATGTATATATATGTAGATTTATATGTGTATTTATGACGTACGTATTGTATGTGTTCATGTATGTATGTGCTTACTCATGTAGGGTATATTTTCATTGTTAGAGGTTATATCAATGTGCACCCTCCCTTACAATATTTCTACACCACCCTAAGGTTAAATTGAAGAGAATTCCTTGGGCATTAAGTCCGCCGATGTACTAAGTGCATAAAATATAGAAGAAACTAACATATTTGTTGCCTTGCAAATACAGACTCCCTGTAGTTGACGCGACGTGGTGCGCGACGTCGTTTGACTCGAGCTCGACGCGCGGCCGGCGCCCGCGATTCAGTCGACACGCGTCTAGCCACTCGGTGGTACAAGCAACGGGATGACACGTTCGACATCTACATAACAAAATAGCAACAGAATAGAAAATCTCTACCTTACGTGGTTGATTTAGCGGTTAGCGAATGCGACTGCCCATCAAGAAATCTCGAGTTCGATCCCCGAGTCGGGCGAGAAAAGCGTTGTTGAATTTTTCTGATTATAGAAATGCTTAATAACAGCCCGAAGATGGGAAAGTGGAGTCTTAATCCCCGTGCCGAACACGTTGCAAGCTGCAACAGCTGTTGGACCTGTGTCTGATTTCTACCTGTGGGATAACCGTCCCATCGTATTGTGAGACAGTACATATGCGCATGCGCATACACTTGTGCACTATAATACCTTAGTTGGCTCGTAGTTGGCTGCACTCTGTTGGTGGCCGCAGTGTCTGAAATCGACTAGGAGAGCATCATTTAGGTGAGATTCGAATGAATGAGAAGGACGAATGAATCATCAATCATCATCAACAACCTTTAGTGGTCCACAGCTCCTTGCCACGCTGGCCAGACGTGTTGTAGTGTGGTAGTTTTAACTTGCCCTGCTTTTTGCAGAGCTATTGTCCTGGTGGATTGAGGAAGTGTGGTTGTAGCTTACCAATTCACATTGCATATCATCGAGCTCATCCTCCATAATGTCCATTTCATCACAGTCCTTAGATGGAACGATGAGGAGTTTGGTTTCTGGACAGTTGGCACTCACCACTAACTGAGAGGACTTGGGAAAAATCAAGCGGTGAGCTGTTCTAAGGAGACAAAATAGGTTAGTAATTTTTTTACTGTTCATGTAAGTAATAACAAATAATGTTTCGGACATTTGTCACACAACGCCATCTAGTTTCAAACTAAGTAGAGCTTGTACTGTGATAATTAGACTGACCGGTAGAATATTATACACAGAAAA
Source organism: Hypercompe scribonia (assembly GCA_949316085.1). Taxonomy (NCBI): domain Eukaryota; kingdom Metazoa; phylum Arthropoda; class Insecta; order Lepidoptera; family Erebidae; genus Hypercompe; species Hypercompe scribonia. Next base: position 7,265,942 of record OX438986.1, on the reverse strand, counting down.
CACCCAAACTCCGAAACAAATATTTGCAATAATGGAAGGAATTTTCAATTATGTGGACATCTGAATTCTTTAGATATCTAGATCCTAACTATTAGTTGTACCGAACTGTTTTAAATGTAGATACTTACCAAAATATCTATAGCGCGATGTAGAAAATTTTCTCGTCTCATCGCTTAATTTTTTTTTTTTTTTTTTTTTTTTTATAATAATAATTTCTTTTATTGGTATAAGCATTATTGAGATACAATGGTACTCTGTTTCCTGTGGTAGGTAACAACCTGTGTTACAGGAGACAGTGTCTTCACCCCTTTTGTTATTTCAAACTATACAATAAAAATACATTTAAAAATGTGTGTGGGAGTATGCAAATGTGTGTGTGTGCGTGTGTGAGTATGTATATGTGTGTGGATGTGTGTGTATGTGTGTGTATGTGAGTGTATGTGTGTGTGTGTGTGTTTTCACTGTAGTAAGGTTTCGGTTTGTGCGTAATCTTGTGTAAGTAACCATAATTTTGTTTTGACTTTGACTTCGTAAGTGACCAATGAGTTAATGAGCAAGGTTTTGTTTATTTTGTTATAGATACGTGTAGCTTGATGTAAGTGTTGTCGTCTTGCTTGTGCAGTTCTACATTTTAAAGGTTGGCGAACGTTTGTAATAGTACGCTTATTCCTGTTTTCGTAATTTATTGGTGTAATCTTATGCTGTACAATTGTTAAATTAAGGACATATAATTGTCTTACTGTTAGTAGTTCGCACTCTTTGTACAGTGATTTTGTTGGAAATCTGTATGGTTTAAAAGTCATAACCTTAAGTAGCGATCTTTGGGCTTTTTCTAGATGGATCATGTAAGTTTTGCAGGCACCCCCCCATATCGTTATGTAGTAACTAATGATCGATTGTGCTAGGGAAACATATATCAATCGAAGCAGTTCAAAGTCCGCCACCCGCCGGAGTCTCCTAAATATCCATATAAGCTTTCGAACCCGTGACGTGGTTTGTTCAATATGTGATCGCCAGTTCAAGTTTGCGTCTAGTACAACTCCCAAATATCTAACTGTGTCTTTTTCGGCTAGCGAAGGACATGGGCAATAGCTGTTAAAATTGTATGGAGGCTTGCATGTGTGTACTTTGAGTGTTATTTTGGGAGGCTTAATGTTGGCGAAAGTGAACTGCACGTATGAGATCTTTGATAAGTTAAGGGTGAGCAAGTTCTTTGACAACCAATAATGTATTCTCTGGAGTCCGAGTTCAGCATTTATTGTCATCTCCTCCCAGGTTCTCCCATGAAATATGACAGCAGTATCATCCGCGTAGCCAAATATTTTACCCATGTGGAGAGACTGCTCGCACAGATCATTTACATAGATCAGAAAGAGGCTCGGAGATAGGCAACTGCCCTGCGGCACGCCGTACGTTACTTCTGTTTCTTGACTGACTGCTTCGTCCACCTTGACCCTCTGTGTTCGGTTCATGAGAAAATCCGTGAAGATGTCAAGCGGTTTCCCTCGAATCCCAATGTGCTCCATCTTTCTCACTAGAGTGGGAATACAGACCGTGTCAAAAGCCTTCGCTAGATCTAGGAAAACCCCCAGGCATTTTTGTTTCGTATCAACTTTTCCCGTAATATATGCCACTAGTTGATTAACCGCATCTTCAGTGCTCCTCCGCGGCCTAAAGCCAAATTGTGCCTTTGAGAGTAGCTCATTACGTTCCAAATATTTTGTGAGTCTATTGCTTAGTGCCTTCTCCAGTATTTTTGATAAGGCCGGTAGAACGGAGATAGGTCTATAGTTCTCTTAATAATGGTGTACAATAATCTACAGTAAAAACTCATTAAGAAAATTGCTATCAAACAAGAATATGTTATAATCCTGCAACGGTTATAACATGAGAACTGTCTTCCTTACCCTACTGAAAGTAAATTGGTATACAAAAGGTACACGGATTAGCGGTATGGAAGCAAGAACCAGTTGTTTGAAAAAGGAGGAAAAAAGCTATGAGAAATTGCCAAACAGCTGAACACTAGCACACCTTTCACAGAATATTATAATGAATCCATAAAATCTACATAAGCCAGTGATGTAGATCTAAAAATCGGTTATCCCAAAATTAGATGAGTTATACGAGAAGATTATTGTAGTTTAACATACCCTGTGAATAACTTTTTCAATTTTTATTAGATTTTATACAAAAAAGCAATCTGGTGTTAGACTGTCCCACTGCCAGTTCCGGGATTTACCAGTCAATAGCACCACAGCTTATGACGAAATGTTTCTGAAGAATTGTGATCTGACTTAGATGGATCAGAAAATCTTCGGCAAAACATTATTATTTCTCGCCTGGCATACAAACTCACCTGGGTATATAAGCTGGCGGTTGAAACACTTCTCTTGTTGCCATATCTTGACATATCCCATCTATCAGTACTATGTCTTCCATTAGTTCATTGACGACAAAAACCTGCCAAAGTCCGCAATGAAATGACAGATTAAGAATTCGAGCTTTTTCGAGTTGAGTTAAATTTATTGTTTCTTTAAATTAATATTTCTTATCTTCTAGAACTGATCTATCATAATATAATATGGGAGAGGTTTTTGAAAGCCTCGAGCTTACTTTTACTCTAAAAAAAATTACTGGATCTGGCATTCAATGTTATGTATAACGCGAAGAGAGAAATGAATTTTTTGCAAATTAAGTGTAAAAAAATTCGAGCACGTTTCATTTTGGGCTTTTGAAACCAAAAGTTAAATTCTTCAAGCAAAGAGATTTCTGCATTCAGAGCTTTCACGGCAAGAAAAACAGTTTGAAAAAAAATTCTAACTCACCTTGAATGCTTTGAGACAAGGTACAAAAGAATGCTCGAGTCTCATACTGAGCCGCTCAGAGGTCCACGCGTGGTATGCAGGTACAGAGGGCAATACCATCATCGAAAACTTTATGCCAATCTCACGCCACATTGCTGCTTCAAGCCTTTAAGATTTTATTACTACATCATTTTAACTATAGAGGTCAATATCGACGTAAGCCCGACTGCTTAAGTTCTCCCCGGTCCTTAAAGAGGGCACATGGACTGATCCTAGCTAACTCTGCTTACAATTTTATCTTATGACAAAATTACGACATTTGCGGTATAATACCGCCTTCAAATTTACCCAAAACAGCTACTCCCGTCTTAAAAACTGGCAACGCGTCTCTTGTAACTCTTGCTTTGTAAGTGTCCCTAATCGGGGGTAGTCACTTACCATCAAATGATTCATCTAATTGTTTATTGCCCATATAATAACATACATATATAGAATTTTAGATTCACTATTTTCACTTCTAAAATGTTACTCCGTTAACTACTCGCTGTCGGTCGCACACTTTAGCTGACAAAATCATAATTATATCATAGATTATGAATATTAGATGGCGTACTAACCCCATGATAGGATGTGATGCCAAGTTGAAGGCCTCCTTGATAACTGCAAGAGTAATATAATAAGCCTGAACAGCACTGTCACACCTCACAGTATAGCTGTACGGACGACTTGTCAGCACCTGTTGAATATACTGTTCTCTTATATTGTAGTTAATAACACTTTAAGGGAATCACCATAACATCATCATCCATACACCTCTCTCATTGCGAACAACCTTATAAGCAAAGATTATTGGCCATGTGTTAAAACCCATCCAGGTCATCTATATCTGGTTTCAACTAACCAGAATCAAATTATACACTTTGCATTCGTATGCTCTGCCATTGCGCAAATCTGCGCAACATAATATAATATAGTCTACATAAGCGTAGTCTTACATCCTAGAAATTTTGTAGACTCTTTGCAACGCTGGAAGAATCCAGACTTCCAGGACATGATAAATTTCATTCTATCCATTTAAAGGAGAGATCTGATTTACCCCTAGCACTCCAACAGCATTTCCAGACACTATGAAATCCTGACTCGGCTCTCCAAATTTGAGATCTGTCATGAACTCGTAATTAGGTATAGCTTCGTCTATGTCATCTTCAGGGGGTATGTAAGAAGCTTCTAGAAGGCCAGAAACTAGAATGTAAAGACCCTTGGGCTCATCACCTGAAAGAGGGGAAGAACTTTCATTGTATTTGCGAGATTATTTCATTAACTCAATTGAAACAGTTTTCTTAGATATCAGCTATTTCCTCATGGGTCCCGTTGATAGTCAAACTATGATGTAGGCAAACTTATTCAATATCATCAATGAGTATCATCATCATCATCATCACAAGTCTTTAATAGTCCACGGGGTGGGAATGGCCTCTCCTTAGAAAAGAAGTTTTGGCCTACTATACCACTCTGGCCAAATGGTTTGCTGTAGGGTTTGTTTCTAGTTTTTCTTCTCTTTACAAGGATATTATCTTTATTGTCCAAGACACCTACGAGATAAATAGACTCTCCATATTCTAAATCCGTCATCATGAGGACTAGACAGAATTAGTTAAATATATGCTAAAAATAGAAAAGAAATTGATTTAACCTCTAGATATCAGCACATCGTTAATATTATAGTTCCTTATCTCTGAGTTTTCGAGAAAAAAATCTGCTATCCTCTCATTTCCTTGCAGCCATGACACCGCGCGGAGTTGTGTCTGTAAAATAAAGGTTCTGATTCGATAACTACTCGTATTAATGCTGAACTTTAAATTATTAGTGACCTTCGTATTAGTATTATTTCTACCTTCAGAAAGAGACAAGAGATTTATGTGTATTAGAAAGTATATTTATAATAACATAACAAATAAGTAAATACGTGCCTTAAATATATATATAAAATATCTACATATAAACATGGAAACATTGAGATGGATTTAGGATTTTTTGTATATGTGAAAGAACCACAAACAAGTTTCTTTACGTAACTCTTAAGTATTATAGTCTGAACGCTTATCAATGCCTGGCAATATTATCCAATATTCTATTCATACTTTATATTAGGCAGAGTAGAGTCACTTTAGCAGGCACTAAATTCAAAAATAAATCTAGTTATATACAAATATTATAATTTAATGGTTTCTTATTGAGAATCTGTTTGAACGGAATATTCAAAGAGACTTAAGTGTGGATGAATAGCCTATATTTGTGAGATTTAGTATCATAATTATTGAGAAAGCTTGTAGGCCAATTATTATCAGGGCATAATCCTTAGAAGCGAAGTAGTGACTACAATAACGAGCTAGTTGTTCTGCAGGGAATGGGTTGTAACACAAAAAGAACAAAACACTTCCAACCTCCGGAGAAGAAGGCGCTACCAAACTGCCTTTGTGTCGACAAAATTGGATCCTATCTTGGATTGCATGCAACAGCAACCGATACTCCATTTCATCCAGAAAACCTGAACGTAAATATTTTTCGTTTATATTGATAATTTCACAAATCATTGCTACTTTTTGAAAATCCATTTTAAATATCCGAAAAGACCGGACATTAAAAACTTCAATGAAAGACAAATATTATATATGAACCAGGAACCAGTATTGTTCGGTCAATTGAATGGTTTGGAACAACATATTATTGTATAACAATATACACTTACATCCACTACCTTCCCTCGTATGTTTAGATTGTTTGTTTTTGTTTAACATTGATACCGATAGAGGGCGTTGTTGTAATAACGCTAAATCACGATACCACTATTATAACTATTTATAGAAAAATTTAAAAAAAAATTTAGTAAAGCACCAGAACTGTTAATGAATATACACGTTTTCTAATTGTTTAACAGTAGCATCATATCTCACGAACGAAATTTCTCCCTCCTTTAAAAAAGCTCCCACTTTTGTCTACTTCAACTCAATTTAGAACTGAAAAAAAATAATACCTTCCTCTTTTAGTTGCACAGCATCCAAGGTCATGATATTGAGTGTTGAAGTGGTAGCTTGCCTAGTCTTCACTGTGATGGCCGTCCATGGACGGTCGCGTTGTAACAATCCTAACTGTCGCGTTACAATTAACCTGATAAAAACGTTAACAGAGATGTGCAAATATTGTGAAACAGATCCGAAAGAGGAGTACTAATTCTTTTGAGCTCATTGTCCATCAAGTCCTACTACATCAGTTCAGAAAACCTCATACTATACCAAGATTTTGTGAGATGGCAACATAGAACCATGGTTTCTAATGATTAACTACCTGTGCCAATTTTGTCTATGATCAGCACTCTAGTACTTTAAGGTAATTCTTTTCTCGTGATATTAGGAGACGGTTCCGATAAATAGTTTGTGACTACAACTGGCCATGGGCATTTGTAACTCAACGCACAGAAGTACGTTGCCGTATTCTGAGTGAGTGGAGGAGGTCTTAACAGAGGGTACCCTCATTCACTCGATTAAAAACTTCAACTGCACGGATGATGTAGCAATTTAAGTGTTCGCCATACCGGTTTCTACTGCCCTGAGTTTAGTGGGTGCCAATCTCCTTCCAAGTTTTTAAAATAAAGCAACGATGTTTATTTTATTGAACACCAGTTTTCTGTCATCCCTTGGTATCCCTGTGATCGAATCGACCTGTATGTGTCGAAGCATGACTCTCTACAGCAAATATTTCCCACAATAATGCCAGGCAGCCAGGTTCCCGGCTTACATTATAATAATATTTACTCTACATAACTCACACACTGTTGTCTAATTCCAGATTAGGTAGAGCACGTATTATGGTAAGCAGACTGCTGATAAACATACTTATATATTTCTAAATACGTACATGTTATAAATAAATCACACCCAGAGACAATAATTCATCGTGCTCATCACAAAAAAAAATTTCCTGGGTGCGAATCGAATCCACGACCTCCGGAGTTACCTATGTTACATTTACTTCCTGGAGCAACTATAAATTGTAAACATGTAAGAGAAAGCATACCCCTCAAGTATATTACTAAAAAAATTGGGATGTACAGTCAACGGTCATGTGTGTTGTATAAATAAATAAATAAATATTTCAGACATTTGACACATAACGTCATCTAGTTTCAAACTAAGCAGAGCTTGTGCTATGATAACTAGACTAACTGATAGAATACTTATATACTTTTTTTTTGTAAATACATACATATTATACATAAAAACACCCAAACTTCGAAACAAATAAATGTAGATCATACAAACATTTGGTCCGACCCGGGAATCGAACCCGAGACCTCAAGCACAACAGTCGCATCCACTACCGCTGCGCCACCGAGGCAGTTTACTATGTCTGACATACGATAATAGAAGAAGGTCCTAAGTCCAATTAGTCAAAAAGGTATAACTTCATAACACTATAACTTCATTCGTGGTCATAAGTTCAGTTCAGTACCACAGTACTGAACTTATGACCGCGACCACACATACCCACAATATTTTTTGGAATGAGAGGTAAGAGTTAAGAATCTTTTCAATGACTATACGTTGGAAAATGATATACCTGTCGTTATCTAACGTGGTGGTGAGCATGTCTTGTATTTGCTTGTTGTCTACGAGCTGTGGCAGTAATGTGCAAACTTCCTGTGCGCCAGTCACGAAACCCTTCCAAGATACAACAATATTTATTTAGTTCCAAAGTTGCTATCTGGTACCATATATTCCTTCCTGCATTAGCTTCAGTTTTTTATGCCCAGCAGTGGACCATTAAAAGCTGTTGATGATGATTAACGAAGAAGAGAAAGGCCCAAGCGGATCACCAGTAAGTAACTACCGCCGCTCATATACACTTACCGCCTAAAATCCATAAGTAGCTAACTACCTTTTTAAGACCGACTGTTGCGGAGAACCTTAGAGGCCTATGTCACCTAATCGTCGTCTTTTGGCTGAGATGATGATTATGGTGATGATGAGTATCCCTTCCCCTTTAATTTAGGGGCAGGCTCAAGTAACCTCATTTTATTCAGTAAAAACTAAAGGCGCGGAAGCATGACTTGATGGTTAAACGTAAATTTCATGTTTCTTACCTTGCCAACATCGTAACCAAACGCAAGTTGTACATCAATCATCCGGTCTATGTAACCCATAATTTTCGGGACAGAAACTCTGGAAAATATTCATAAACATTTTAACCACTGGACAAATACTCGAAGACAGTACCTGTATTCCTGTAGCAGGTCTAGGAAAGGACCGAATGTCTTAGTAACAGCTATTTGCAGACCCTTCCTATTATGCGAGAGAGTCAAACTTAAAAAGGTCAATAGCAATGTAACTTATTATAAGTCAGAAGTTAAAATCACATATTTCAATATTTTTCAGCTTAACTATCCTAAAGAAAGCCAGATGGTTTTATTCACACTAATTTCGAATAAAAATTGAATTTTAAACCACTTAATTCGAAGATGCTTGTGTACCAATTACAAGTATAATTTACAGGCAGGTTTTCCTAACAAAAACTCCTTTTCAAAAAAATTAAATAATAAAAATAACACTTTAATCTAAAAGGGTCTGTTCCTGTTCGTTTTATATCAAACTTGTCATGACATATTACATACTACCTTCATTTAAAACAAAAAAGTTCCGAGTTTATGAGAAATGAAACTATCATACGCCTAAAGAAAAGAAAGGCAGAACTCAATAAGGTCCACAAACTAGTTAAAATAGTGCATGTCCAGTCACCGATACTCCTGCAGGAGACTACACGATGGGCGTGCGGTTCATGGTCCTTTATGGAACCTCTTCTGCATCAACCAAAGTGAGTACTGGCCATCAGAGTCATAAATGAATACCCCACGATCTTGTTTGCAATTTTTATTGGAAAGTTAGTGCTCTCAAATGTATTGACAACAAGTTCAACCTTTGAATTCACTCCATAGAAAAATTTATATTCAGGAAAAACCGGTTAAACTAGCGAAAATTAATCTTGGAAATAATAAAGGTTAGCAAGATTAGGATCAGTGTATCAAGGGAATACTGTCCTCAACAGGGAGACTGGCCATTTTTGTGTGAGAAAGGTCCAGACTACATCAGATTTCAATTTATTACAATTATATAACATTAATGAGAATGAAAGGTCAATGTAAAGCAATCCACTATTACCTGTGTTTATGAATAAAGCCTCAAAATCTTCTAAAACCAGAAACTCAATAAGATCTAACACAATAAGCGTAATTTACACCTGTTCCAATTTCTCCAAGTCTTTTTTTTCCAAATTAGGTTGGGGACGGCTTTAAGCCTATAAGGACACATCTGAACTTCCATTTTTTACGAGGAAGGACTGTCATCAGACCACCGCAACCCAAGTACTAGATGATATCGAAATTCGGTAGGAAAACTGTTGACTTTGTTATTCCGCCGCAGGCCGAACGACGCGAGAAGAAAACAAAAATGATCGCTATACCGACGCCCTAAGGCTAAAATTACGCGCGCGCAAGGAAGGTTGTCTTAGCTGCTGGTTACGCCCCACCGACTACGGCCATCCGCACGGCCGAGTTCTCTACTCTACGGCTGACATTACGTTCAAGATTACCCAACAGATGTAATGAACTATGGCGGTACGTAGACAAGGATGACGGTAAGATTATAGAGTAATTTTCTTAAAAAAAGCTATGCCTAAGGTAATAACATCACTTTACTTAAAAGGAAGTCGTGTTCTCACACTAGAGTAGAGTGGGGTGAAGTTGACTAAAGGAGTAGAGAGGACAACAACCTTGTAAAGAGAAGAAAATCTTTAAAACAAACGCTAAACTTACCCGTCTGGCCAACGTGGTCTAGTAGCCAGAAACCTCCTTTCTAACGAGAGGCCTATCTCCATCAGAGGACCGTTATTGGTTGGTTATTACTAGGTGGTTACAGTGAAATTCAAGGATTTAAAAGAACACACCTGGCCAACTTGCAGAGCCGAAGGAACCTGAGCATCCGTAACAGTTTAGTAGCTGTTATGATACTGGAATTAAGATTACTCCACTTGTCAAATGACGACACGCTGTCTATCACGTCCAACACCAAATCTAAAAGCGAAAAACAAGAATTCTTCAATAATATTTATTAATAATGTATAATTATATACGAGTATGTAAATCAGTGCTGAAGGAATTTCTCCTCAACTTAGATTATGGTAATATTAAGGACCTAATTAATACTGGGACGTCATGGATAACTAAATTCTTACACACAATATTATAGAACAGCATTATAGATATAAATTAGTAGTTTAGAATAAAATAGCTATGGAGCACACACAGACTCACGCACACAAACTCACACACACATACACACACATGCATACAGGCGCACACACACATTCACAAATACATACACAGTATCAACCTACTTTTAAGATATTTATTTATTACGTTTTCTTGTTTTCCTTGCATTAATGTTATGATACATAGCTAAGGCTTACATTTACGGGAGGCGCTATCTGTCTGAAATACAGGTATTTAAACCTAGTTCAGAGGACCGGGGTTCTGTAGAAGTATATATTTCTAAGCCTTATAAAATTGTAATTGTGTCACATTTGTTTTTTCCCTAAATAAAAATTAATTATATATTTATTTTTCCTAAACACACACGGTATATCAGGCATGCGTGACTATTTCACCACCTATATGTATATCTTTAAAGAATAACACAATAAGTAAGGATGTTGCCATTTACAGCCTGCCACCTGTGCTAAGACGGGGTGGGTGTTAGTATCATCATCATCTTTGAAAAGAAGATTTTGAGCTACTATTCCACGCTGCCGCGCTGCTCAGGTGGTTTGGTATAGAATTTTATTTCAAGTTTGCCTGCACTATGCGGTACTGCTGCCCTGCGTAATTTGTGTCCTTAGTCGACTCTTTCTACACCAATTGGATTAATGGGGGGGGGGGGGGGGGGGAGTGACACTCCATCACCATACAGATTGGTTGTGCTGTTTAGTAGTACTAAATTAAGTCTTTTTATACTGTATTTGAGAGTAGAGAATTGTGTTTTTTTTTCTTATTTTTTATTTTACGAGCCTGCCAAAGTGACTCTACTCTGTCTGATGAAAAGCATGAATAGAATCCAAGAGTTGTGGTCACCATACTCATTGCGAATGCAGACAAAGCAGTATGGTACCCCACATTATGGCGGCCTAGTAAAATACTTTTTCACACCTCGTTTGGGGACGTAAAAGGCATGACAGTCATCGTGGCATTGTATTGTACACACTTACCACGACAACTGTCACCCCTGCATCAATGGGCTACGGTCTCCAGTCTCCGGTCCGGTGTGGAAGCTCTCACAGGTTATTAACGCATCCTTGGTGAAACGGTATATCGTACTCTAGCTAACTATTTCAACGGAATAATGCTTAAGGTTCTGCTGATTGCTTGCCACAGATGTTCCACAGCATGCGAAGGAAAAAATTTAATAATTTTTATTTACACTTTTTTATGTAACATTTCTATAATCTACAAATAAGAGCGGTCGGGAGCAGAGTGTCAGTTTCTTCCACATCAACTCGCTCTCTATGGAGACCGCATTCGGCGCTGCGATTGGTCCACGTCGAAGTCTGTCGTCACGTCGTAACGTCGAGAACGAGTTGTTATAAAATAAACTAGTACTAGGCCTTAACTTAGTTTCTTGTGAAGACAGAATCACGCTTACCGCCAGTAGCCATCACAATGATGAAAAAGTCCAATTTATTCCAATGGGATTTGAAGTAGCCGATGAAACCATACGCACACATCTTTATAATCATCTCTAAGATATATACTATAAAGAAAAATCTGAAATTACAATTATATACTTTACATTTTAATTTGTAAGTGTCATATTTAATTGAAAGTTTAGTTTCGCCCCAAACGGCGGGTTAGCAATTCTTTCGTCGCTCTTCACCGAGTGAGTGACGTCACCATATAGGAGATATTTCAGAGTGTCATCACTCCTACTCATCCCATGGGTGTCATAAAAAGCGACTGAGGTAACAAACTATGCAGGAGAACATCACAGCAAAAAGAAGATAAACGTGAAACAAACCCTATACGTGGCTTAACGGTGTATAGAAGACCAAATCCACCTTTTAAAGAAAAGGTCCAGCAGTGGACTATTAAAACTATTGATAATGATTGATGATGTTAAATGCAGTTATCTCTGGAATTGCGGGTGTTCATTGGTGGCCGATGTTACCAGTAAAATTGCTAAACTTAAATGGCAGTGGGCGGGGCACATTACACGCAGAAACGATGGCCGATGGGGCCATAAAGTTCTGGAGTGGCGACCGCGTGCTGGGAAATACAGCGTTGGTAGGCCTCCCACAAGGTGGTCTGATGACCTGGTGAAGGTCGCGGGAAGATGCTGGATGCGGGCGGTACGGGACCGGCTGTTGTAGAGAACCTTGGGGGAGGCCTATGGCCACCAGTGGACGTCTTTTGACTAAGATGATGAGATGATGATTGTTGGCAGTGGTCACTGATCATTACGTGACCCAACCGACGTGAGAGAAGGAGCGAAGAGTAAAGTGAAATAATTAAGTAAGTAGTAGAATAAAATACTTACAAATTTAGCGCTTTAATCACGTACATGGCCGTTTTGGAAGGAAACCTCATAGCTACTTCACAGAGTATGACAGGTGTATTACAGAGAATCATTAAATAAATAAATCCGTCGAACCACACATTAGTGACTACCCTATAGCAGTGCTGACGCCATTTCTGACGAGGCACTTGGGCATTTGCTGCTTCTGGTGTGATCATGTTCACTAACTTGCGGCGTAGCCAATGAGCATGTCTCTGATTGCAACAAAATGAGTAAATTAGTAGTATCACGATTTGAATTTGAGCAATTAGAGAGCAAATGAACTCAATACATTGAGGAAACTGAATTGCAAAAAGTACGAGCAGGTATAAATAACGAGTTAGGTAAATGAAATCGAAGTAAATAGATATATTTAGTACGGGACACAAATTACTATAACTAGTTCTTGATTTAGAATGTACCTAACGTAATTACAAAGATTCAATAAATTTTATAATAGATAAATTATTGTATTTGGTCAATTTTCTCAATGGGATTACTGCTCACTTTGTTTTCTATGAGTATATTTTATGGTATAAAAATGGCAATTTAGGTTATTTTATAAAATATTACCTACTTACTTTGAAAATGGCAAAACGACGAAGGCGTTTTAAAGCGAAACTGTTAGAATTATTATAAAATAAATTGTTTTTTAAGCTTCAGATCTGATTATAAATATTTTGTTCTTTAAAAAAGACAGGAGTTATCTTGCACGAGGAATAAATCCTGTGTCGTGGGGGACTTTATAAATATACAGGAAACGGACTCAAACAACGTCCAGACTCAGAACAACAATTTGAGGATCCCACAAAGTGTTGTCCCATGACGAGTTTGAACCTTCAACACTCAGCAGTGCAGTCAAAAAGTTTTGATGAAATTCTTCCCTATAGGAGGGTCTCCTTATTCTTCACACGATACCAAAAGTGCAAAACAAATGAACGAAACCCACCTTTGGCTTCCACAGACTGCCTAGCTGCTCCAAGTTGATTTTGCCATCATCCGCATCAGCGGCTACTTCCACAGCCTGCACTAAGACCCTGACTGCATCTTTACTAATCTTTCCGTGTTCAAATTGACGCCAATAGGATATTTTCAGGGCTTTCAGTACACGTTGGTTTGCCTCTCTGGGGATAGCACGATAAAGTGAAATGTAATGTGTAGAGCCCAAAAGACTCCTAGGAAGGCTACACGCTTGCGACCCTCGAGTTACAGGTGCCAGTGGGTGGTGATGGATACTTACCGTGAAACTATCTGTTCTTTGTCCTCTTATAACATAAAAAAAAAACGGAAGCAGTCATGACTTACTTTAATACCAATTGACTAGAATCGAGAAGTTTACTTACGTGGATAGTTAATGTGGAAAAATTCAACGTTGTTACATAGATTTAAAAAAAATAACATTGTTGTTACATGAAATACTATTTTTCTCTACATGTGGGCGTATACCATGTTCGCCTGATATACGAGTACATTAGTACCTATATCACCGTTGACCTTACCACATTGTTTTAATATTGGTGTTCGGTTCATAGATAGATTACCTGACCATCTCAGCGAACTCCTTTTTTGTAGGTTCATTGGGAATTTCTGTCTCGCAATCAGGGCACGTGGTATAATGGTAACCCATGTAAGTGTCATCATCGCTGTCTTCATCGCGACCCGACATTTGTATCTGATACGGGTGCTTGATTGTTGTACCTACAGGATATCGTAGGTATGTAGTTAGCAGCGATCTTAATGTTACCAGATTATACTGACAGCGTTTAACAGTATACTGTTGGACATATGTACGTCTCTGCTTAGAAAGATTTTGGTTGGCTGGCCAGATGGATTAATATAGAGTTGATACAATTGAGTAGAGTTGTTGTTACGACACACGAGGTGAACAGGGGTATATTGTATTTGTACTAACCATCCTGTACTAAATCCCAGTTCGCATCAGCAAGAAACTTATCCATCTTCAGCATAGAAATGTAACGATCGCGAGTCAACATAATGCGTTTGACGCAATTCGTCATGTTCGCTTTCTTGGCCAAAGAAATCTCTGCTAAACCGAGAATTTTCAGCACTTTGCGCATTGATGACGCGTTCAGTAAGACCGACAGTATAACCAACCCAGCTGTCTGGATGATGAAGACCTTTTAAAGAAAATCATGTGTTTACTAGAAGGAGAAAACATTACATTTTTATTGGTATATAGAATTGGTAGTCTAGAAGTGTTAATGTTGCTTCTTATTGATATTTAATTAATTGATTGCATAATGCGTTTACATGCAGTGCCTTTGCTACTCATGACCCCACTGTCATCTCGTAACAATCCATAGTATAACCTTGATAAAGATGACGATGTACTCCCAATCGATTTCAGCCACGGTGGCCAATTCTGCAAGAGTTGTTATAGTGCACACATGTGTACGTAAACAAAGGTGCACTCTCTATTCCCTCACTCTCCTAGTCGGATGGGATGGTTATCCGACACGACCGGGTAGACATCAGGCGAAGGATCGACTGCTTTACGTGCTCTCCGGATCACGGGATGTAAGACCCCAACTTCCAAACTCCGGGCTGTTATTAAATATTTCTGTAACCAGAAAACCTCAATAAAACTTTGACGAACCAGGAAACGAACCCAAAATCTCTTGATCGGTAACCGCTCACGCTAACCGTTAGATTAAAGTGACAGTTATTATAAGCTTATTTTGGTTAGAAATACGATATACAAACATAAACAAATTTAAAATAATAATGTTATACGTTTAGCATAATGAATTAACTAAATTTCACTTTTTTGTATATTTATGTGAGTTGCTATTTGTTTTAATGATTCACTGAACTCTATTATAATTTACTAGGTGTAACGCACGCCACTTCATCTGTATCTCTCAAAAGGAATAATATTTCTCCTATATTGCAACATTTTCTATTGATGCTTGCCTCCAATTGGTCGCATAATGTTATGTAATCTTCCTCGATGAATGGGCTATCTAACACTATAATATTTTTTCCAAGTCGAACCAGTAGTTCCTGGTATTAGCACATTCAAACAAACTCTTTAAGTTTCCAATATTCCATAGACTATAAATATACGTGCGCTGCGAATGAGTTCCAGGTTTTGATTGCTTGGCACAGGATGATAGAAGCGCGCAACTTTCTGCGAAGACGTAATTTCGCGGAAGGAGGCAGCGGAGAAGGCCCGGGAGGACGATATCCACTCGGACCCAACTCGCCGCCGGCGAGCCGGGCGGCGGAGGCGCGCAAACCAGCGCCTCATGCCGCCTTGAGTGGCCGCGGGTGGACGGGACGGGTTTTCCCCTCCATCTGTTACAATGGCCAGCCGCGAGGAGGCGACGTCCGCGTGTGCCGTACGTCGCCTAAAATAGAGAGTTTACCCATAGATGGTGCCTGCATTAGCGGGCAGGCGCTAGGAGGGATCTGGATGTCGTAATAGCAGCGGTTCCCGGATCCCTCCTATCTCAAGCGCAGAGTGGCACACCGTGTGGTTTTAGTCGGTCTGATTCCGACACACTACCCCGCCGTAAACCCCGGTGGGGTGACGGCCCGAGGGAGTTTCCACACGTTAAAAAAAAAAAAAAAAGGATGATAGAAGCGAACCGTTTAATTCGATATCATATCGATATCAAAGGCCAGAATATGTTACCGTGTAGAGGAAGGCAGAAGGTAGAGCCAGTTGGAAGAGCTCGTCAGAACAATCTCCATAATAAATGCGATAGAGGAGTACCACAGAGGCGACAGAGGCTCAAGGAATTCAATTGTTTCGGAACTGTCGATAGTGCGGACTGCTTGCCGCTGCAGCCGATCGTGAGCGTCAAGTAAATACCACAGAGATCCATCGTAAAGGTGAGAACAGTACGTTAGTCCAAAGCTAAAATAATTTTGTAACTCGAACCAGTAGCTACCGGATTAGTGCGTTCAACCAACCTTTATAATATTTTTATCCCTTCAGCTTGATAATATTAGTAAAAAGCTATTGCTTATTCATACTACAACTATTCTAAACTTTAGTTAGTTGTCAAAGAAGGATAAAAAACAGCTTAAAAAAGCAAGTTAGGAATTTACGTTAGTTGGTGGACTTGATAAACTTACCTCTCCCGCTTCTGATATGGTCGGAGTCTGCAGTACCATCAGTGCTAAGCAGAGAGATAAGGGTCCTTTAAGTCCACCCCAGACACACGCCATGCATTGTTGCCACGTCATGCCATACCCAACGTGACGCAGTAACGGCGTCATTGCAACGTATACCAAAAGCCTGAGGGGTTTTTGAAACTTTTATTCCAAACCACATGAAATATCATTATAAAAAGCTCTTTTCATTTATTTTTGTAGTGTAAACACTAAAGTTTATCTACATTAATCATCATCATCATCATCATCATCATCTTTTGCCCGTTTCAGTCCACAACTCTCTAGGCCTCTCCCAAAATACGCCACAGAGCCCAGTCTGCTGTTTTTTTTGCATCCAATCGCATTTGAATCGTCTACATTAACCAACACAAACAAAGAAAAAAGTTGACTAAGAAAGAAGAAAAATATTGAATAACTCTTTTATATATTGATAAAAACATCCAAAAGCTGGCAGTAGCAAATATACCTACGTTTCGTATCTAACCTAAGCTAGAAACCTAATTAGTCAAGGAGACAAGCTGGATCGACGCATCACTATTTTCTTAAAGCGAATAGACAATAGTTTCTTTGGTTACTAAAGCGCTGTTCTTTTATGCTCTTAGATTAGGCTAGTTTAGTTTTAATTTGCCGAAAAATATGTTGCATAATGTGCAGGTATACATTAACTTGTAAAATTAAAGTATAGTATTATAATGAAAATATTATGTTATATCTTTTGTATCCGTCGATTGAATGACCAATAACAGATACGTATGCGCATGCGTACGTACACCAAATACAAGAGTTATTATAACGACTCACTAACAAGTAAGTGGTTAATAAGTAACGTATTAAACTACTCTCAAGTATTAATTAATGTACATTTTAAAAGTAAACTCACCGTGCACAATAAACTGTAGTATAAGTCACAAAAATCACAGATATTTGTCTCACGCTGATCACATTGTACCCTTTATCAAAAATCACGACTCCAACTATCGTAAACAGCAATGTGTTTGCGGCATGGGCAGCAATCGACCAGAAGTGACACACGACCATCTCCACATCACCAGCTATGGTCGACTTCTTCTTACTCACCATAATACCCGTTATAACAGTGCCCAGAAAACCAGAAACGTACAGGAACTTTTCTCCAATATAAAATGTTAAGTAAGCCCCAGCCAAAGTCACCGTTACTGCACAAAGATCATCGTAATACGTTCCAGATAGTATAGTACCTGTTATAGTTCCATTAACAAACCCAAGTAAAAAACCCCCACCGGCATATCGGAGTAAATATAGAAATATATGCGATGTCGATACCAGAGCATGTGCCGTATAACCGAACACTGCCATAAATTCTATCATCACTGTCACATCACCCAGCAATCCTTCGCCAAGAAGTAGCACGCTGATGTACTTTCCTTTCGTCATAGTCTTTAACTGGCTAACGACTTCTAACGGGTCTATTGGCGAACAAACAACACCGAACAGTAATGCTACTGAAAAATCCCACGACGCCTCAATTAAATAGAACGCCATGAAAGCGACTATAAGAGCCGTTAGTAGTGATCCAGGTACACCAACTATAAATATTTGTAAAATGCTTCGCCAGAATGAATGAGCGTCGACAGTATAAGACGTTTTGAATATTAATATTGGTAAAAATATAATTAAAAGCATGTCAACGTCCATGTAACAGACGCTTACTAGCGGTCGAAACAACGGGTATTTGTTAGCACAGAGTCCAGCTATGCCACCGAAAGAAAACATGATAACTCTGTAGGGTATAGACATTCCGATCCATAGCATAACCAGCCGTACTACGACGCCAATTAAAAGAGTCGTGAAAACGAATAAACAGCTAATATAAGGTGGGTACGATGTATCTAGCAGTACTTCGTCGATATTCTCGTTGTCACTTGAATCTGTTTCAAATTTGTCTATAGTTCCATTGGTAACAGTTTCATTTGCCCAAATTAAAGGTAAAATTTGAAGACATAATATTATAAGCGACATGTTGACACGGCCTAGTAGATTTCTTTTATGAAACGTTATATAGGTTTCTGTATATGAAGAAGCATCAATAGTGTATGTGCACGAGACCCCAAAATAGACAAAATATTTTTATTTGTAAACTTTCCTACTAAAAAATATATGGAACTATTTTTGAAATCTATTACAATTTATTAGTGAAAATTAATAAACAAAAAGTGACGTTTTTCAAGTTCAGCTCTATTGGTGGAACAAAATTTGACGTCACCTTACCTTCGGATCTTTTCGTTAAGCAGGCTACGTATGTTTGCGTCGAACTTTGTAAACAAAACAGTATGTGCTGTAAAAAATATTATTATGCCTTTATCACTTTTTAATATTCTTAATTATGGTAAAATGATCTTCAGAACTGTTATATTATTTACTTTTCGTTATATTTCTTTACTTGTACATGATAATAAGTTGATTAGAAAAAAATACCATCCGTCCGTCGTCACAGAATAAGCGCGCCTAATGGCCGCATTTAAATGGTCCGAAAATTACAGCCATTTTTATCTTTTTTGTTAGCTTGTTGGTTTATATTTTGGAAGTGTTACATATATTTATTTTTGGTAATTTAATATCTAGTAGAAACGTTTTTAAAAATAACAAAAAAATGCATATGCCCTATTAATTCTTAGATATATACTATAGTTACAGGTATGTATTATGATTGCAATTTTCGCTTAGCGAAATCTCACCGCTAAAAATATTAAATAGGAAAACGATATATCTGTACATGTTTTTGTCATCAACCATTTTCTTAGTTAAAATATATAGCAATATGTCGTGGATAAATTGTAGATCGATAATTACATGAATTGTTGTTCGACTGCCTCGGAATCTGTTCCCGGGTCGGATAAAATGTTTGTATCATCTGCAAATATGTTTCGGAGTTTGGGTGTTTTCTATATATAATATGTATGTATTTACAAAAAAAAAAGTATATAATGTTCTATCAGTCAGTCTAGTTATCACTATGATTACTACTGAGCTCAAATTTTTACTCGGTATACAACACGCTATAAATATTGTTTATGAATATACTTCATGATAGATCTGAGCCTTATTTCCCATCAATGCAACCAGTATGTGCCACAGTACAGCATTAAATACCATATCATGCAAATCAACATAGTGATTCTCGGTTGGGACTCGAGGCGTCAATGAAATTACGAGTCTTTGGTGGTACGTGTCCTTAGGCAACGAGTCTCCAGATCCTTTTGCTAGTTTTTTTTATGGAAACCTACCAATAGGCCTTCTCTACTTGATAGAAAACATAAATAGAATCCAAGAATCCACGCTATGGCAGTTTACCTCCTTACCATTACAAAAAAAAAACTTATTCACTGCCAACATGTCACATATCTTGGTGTTTTAGTAAGAATGTAACTTTAAGTCACTGTTCTAGTACGCGTATACGTATGTACTAACTACTCAAAGTTTTTCCTCTATATAGTCAGACCATCTAATTTCTAAGCTAAAATTTATTAGTAGATATTGGATCAAGAATACGAAGTGTCACCACCTGTTTTCATGCCATGAGTGTTAAAAAGGCCTCCTAAGGTAGCAAACTGCGCAAAACAACAGCACAGCAAAGAGAAGGACACCTTAAAATAAAACCCGTACCAAACAAGAGTGTTATGGTAGGTCAAAACATGCCTGCAACTTGACTGCACGGTTGGCCTAGTGGTAAGCGGTTGCCACGCCGCTCTCTACTGCTGAGAGTACTTGTGGGTTCCAACCCAACATGCTACAACAGTTTGTGTGATCCACAAATTGTTGTTCCGAGTCTGGGTGTTCTTTATGTCCGCTTCTTGTATATTTGTAAAGTCCCCTGCGACACAGGATTTATTCTCAGTGCGGGCGTTGTCTTTTAGAAAAAAAACGTTCTAAAAATTGGGACTGCTAAAGGCAATTAAAAATAAAATAATAACTTCATCATTTATCATATAAATAAAAACATAATACAGTCAAAATTAATTCCATGGCAAACAAATATACAATCATAAATCTATAGGAAATAGCAGTCTAACACCATTGTTTATGGTATTAGCTTTTCTAGGACTTTTGTAAGGAGAAAATTTCTGAACAGATTTTCTGGGTGATTTTCTAGGGATTACACTTTGTCTTTCAACTTTTTCTAAGTCTTTTAACTCTCTGTAAGCTATTTCTAACATGCGTTTCTTCCAGTCTTCGTAGGACTCTATTTTTTTCTTGGGCTGTTCATCCATCTTAGGTATATCAATCTCCATGCCTTCTGCCTCCACTGTAAAGAATAAGGGCATAAAAATGTTAAACTAAATATTACTGCAAAAAAAAAGAAAAATATAACACAAACCCGTGCCCGTGTGGTGACGGATTAAGAATACATAGTGTTACCACCCCTATTCATCCCGTGGGTGTCATAAAAGGCGACTAAGGGAACAAAGTATGCAAGGCAACATCATTACAAAGAGAAGGAAAACTTGAAATAAATCCTATTCCAAAAGGCCTGGCCAGCGTGGATAGTAGGCCAAAACCTCCTTGCTAAGGAGAGGCCTATGTCCAGTAGTGGACTGTAAAAGGCTATTGATGATGATAATGATGAACACAAACCCTCTACCAACTGGTCTGACCAGCATGGTATAGTAGAATAATATTTAAAAAAAATATTAGTCAGTCTTGCTTTCATTGTGTCAGCTCTGCTTAGTTTGAGGCTAGATGGATTTGTTTTTTTCTTTTCTTTTTTAAAAAGACAACACTCACACTAGAAAAACAAAGAACACTAAGTCTCAGAACAACAATTTATGGATCACACAAAGTATTGTCCCTTGTGGGGTTTGAACCTACAACACTCAGTAGAGAGCAGCGTGACGACCGCTTAAACCAGTAGGCCCACCAGCAGTAAACGAGTCGTGTCAGTTGTCCAAAATATTTATTTATTTAAAAAATAGAACCAACATGATTTTGTGTATTATTAGAGGTTTGTTTAAGGGTTTTGCGGGATGAGGTCATTGTGTGTGACCCTGACACGATCGAACTATTGATTTATGAAATTCTTCTCTATTAGTATACTAGTTGCATTCCGTAGTGTTACACACGTTTATTATACAGGGACACTTTATTTTTCGCGATAATTTGTCGCTTATGTGTAAATTAGGTTGACGGCTATCATTAAATATCCAATTTTTGTTTTAAATGGGCCTATTTGTTTGAGCTTGATATAGTAATAGGCAATACACACAAATTTTCCCTTTTATTCGTGTGGTAACTCTTTTCCTTCCCTTCCCAGCACTTTTTAATTGTATTTGAATAAACTCATAATTTTCTTGTTTTTAAAATAAAAATTTATGGGCTAATGCTAAATTTATGCTTTTTTAAGCTCTGTTGGTTTTGTAGTTAGTGAGCATGATGAGGTTTCGCAGTCTATTTCATAGCCAGGCCTGTATATAATTAATGATTCCAAGATATCAGATAATTAATTACTAGTTAGAGAGCACATACCCTTCTTGACTATGTTAGTGACCTGTTGTCTTTTCTTCTTCTTGGCAGCAAAGTGCAGGTCAGTAAACTTGGTCCACTCTGCATCCAACTTAGAAAACTGTGCCGGCTTCAGTCGCGACTTTTCCAATAACTTACTCTTTGTAACTTTTACTTTGTTAATCCTGGAATAATAATATATTAGGTTTACAAGATGTCGGCGAAGGGAACGCGGTTGCTAGCTCGCTAATCACAGCCTAAGGGTCGCTGCGGCCACATCTTGGGGTGATATGACCGCTACAAACGACCCGAAACAGGTGACACTCTGGTGTGGCCGGGGGGTGTCGTCTGGGGCGTGGCGCTGTTCTGCCTCTTACCGGGTCGAACAGTGTGAGGTGTGACAGCGTACTGCCCTGGGGCATGAGGTGCCTGGGATGTACCTCGATTGAAAGGTACGGCAAGGACTCCAGAAGCCGCTAATGCGTTCCTGGAGCCCTATTCCGACTACTGAGGTAGGCCGTTGTATATAAGATGTAGCAATAATTACAATCGGTTACACTTCGACGGTTATATATCCAATATTTAAGACAAGTGGCAATAATAATAATAAAAAAATATTTACAATAAATTTTATATAAACTTCCAACTTATACAATAAAAAGCAAATATTCAGGACACAAATGTTAGTTGAACTCCAACACTCATGGTAGATTTAACTTGTGTTATGGGTACCAGGGCTCCCCCGTAAGGTAAAAACAACATTGTCTATGTAAAGTAGAGAGACGACAACACAAAATAACATTTCATAATGTGATCTAGGTATCTTTATAAATAATTCAAACTTAAATTAAGTAAACTAACATTATCAAAATCAGAATCAAAATTAAAATCACAATCAAAGTTAAGATCCAGAACAAATGCAATGCAACTTTGCGATCTGCCTGATCGAAAGCATGAGTAGAATCCAACAATGGTGGTCAACATACTCATTGTGAATTGTGTTCAACATATGTGCATTTATCAGTATACATATTTGGCGGTCCCTTCCTAATAGGTCTAATATGCCTTTATGTTAAGTTATGCCTCCAAATAGTGTTTTATTCTTAATAGGTTCAACAGTGGACTGTTCATTGACGATGATGAACACTCTTCATGTGTCAATTAATGACATACCATTTGACATATTAACAAACAGATGTTCTTTAATACTAATTGAAGTAGTACCATTAATCAAACTCAGCTCTAAATAAGTAAGCTTTTTTTTAAACTTACCTACAGGCTTGGTGTACTGCCATACATACATATTGGGGTAGATTTAAATCAATTACCTGAAAATTAAAAGTATTTTAGAATAAATAAGATTTCAGAGATAATAAATATTGTCGACATTTGACACACAACATCATCTAGTTTCAAACTAAGCAGAGCTTGTACTATGATAACTAGACTGACTGATAGAATACTTATATACATACATATCATACATAGAAAACACCCAAACTCCGAAACAAATATTTGCAGATCATACAAACATTTGATTCGACCCGGGAATCGAACCTGAGACCTCAAGCACAAAGGTCGTGTTCGCTCCCGCTGCGCCACCGAGGTAGTTATAATGTGTTCTTTTTTTTTTGTTATAGAAGACTACCAAAGTGACTACTCTGCCTTATGGAAAGTATGAATAGAATCCAAGAGTGGTGGTCACCATACTCATTGTGAATGCAGACAATGCAGAATGGTGACCTACACTATGGCGGCCTAGTGAGATGTATCTTCACGCCCCGCTTTAAGGACCCGGTAACATACCTCCTAGTGGTCGGTTCTCAAGAACTACTGAATACAAATCTATACAACCAAATAAAATTGAAATGTCTGTTTGTTATTTCAAATTAGAAGCTTACAGTATGTGTATGAAAGTACAAATATATGTTTTTAAATTTAGGTCTGTCTGTGCCAGCTAATCTGTAATGGCCGGACCGATTTTGAACGAACTTTCACTAGCAGATAGCTGAAGTTATTAGGTGTAACTTTAACTTTAGAAAAAAAGGTAAGCTAAAACCAATGAAAGAACAGAAGTGTTCAATTCAGAAGCAACAAAAACCACGGGGCGCATTTTAACAATATATACAATGTATACGACAACGGAGGAAACTGTCTATCGCTACGTCACACAGATCGTTTGTTTGTCATTTCCTTTTCCGCTATTTCTGCGACGGAAACTGCAGTTTGTATATATTTAAAGAAATCCATTTCACGCCCCACTACAGCAACAAATGAGATAAGATTAAAGGCATTACAAAAAAAAATATTAAGGAAGTTTCGATAGCGCAAGTGGTAGTCAACACAACTATTGTGATCTGTCTACCCTATGCCTAATATTATCTGGGGGAATCCCCAAAAATTTGTATAATTTTTTGTTGTACATCCGTTATTTCTATAGCGTCTACGTTTTTCTTGTACTTGTGAAATTCGAGAGATCACCTGTTTCTCACCTCATCATTCAACAATGCTAGTTGTAAGATTTTTATATTAACACTGTGATAGTATTATCATATTACGTAATTTAGAATTTACAATTATTGTTATGGTTATGCAAGAATATATTCTTAGCCGTTGGCAACACGTGCATGTGTAAAAAAAAGAGTCTAGACAACAGAAAAAGACCGTCACTTAACGGACAGATTATTAAGCGACCCTTGTACTAGTAAAAACAAAATATTTATTGCACTTATAAAACGAATTCTTTGGAAAGGACTCTTAACAGACCTTTGGATATCGGTTCCAAGACATCTGTGAGAGAAATAATTGTAAACAAAAAAGGCGATAGGTAGCGGGGCGCGGGCTGAGAGAAAACGACAGGGTTTGAGAGAGTCGTGATAGTCAGTGAGGGTGCAGGGTGGAGGCAGGACGTTCGTGAAAGCTGGGCATAGCCGGTCGTGTGGGTTACCATGACGTTGAGTAAGTTAGCATATATAACGCTGCAGTAACTAGGTAAGTCCTTGTTGCCTATTATTTCGTAGGATAATGATTTATATGTATTTATATGCCGGTCTGAGTATAGTAATAATCGTTGAATAATTAGATGATATCTCTCTATTATTTCTGGCTGAGCATTACTGTTGGTTTATCGGTACCTTTGATAGAGATAATGAGTAGAACTCTTTATAAGTCGCTGCGGTGTGGAGAGCTAAGGTATAGATCGAACGGAGCCATCCGGATTGATCGCCGGAGCGGTTCCGTTACACGATTATATCTGGGTGATCTGTTCCTGTAGTGTATTTATATTGTAGTTACAGCGTGTATGGGTGTGTGCCGTGTGCTTCAGAGCTAGGAGTCTTAAGGGGCGGATGCACGGGGGTCAGTAGGCGGGTTAACTCATATAGCGGGTTGAGTACACAGGAAACCGATGGGTTGGAGTCCCACGTCGGGGCGGAGGCGCGAAAGCGTTTAGCTTCGGTCGTATACAGCTGAATACACCTGTCAAAGCGAGTTATAGGTTTGGACTTAGCGTTCCTGACCCCCTCGAGTTAAAGTCAGTTAATTCACCTAAATCTTAAGTGCACAACGAATGGAAGAGTGATAAGCACAACCAACAGAAATGTATTTAATTGTTTCATAATCTCTCATTTTGATTCCCTCTTATCGCGGTTTATCATAATTTATTTAAATCGTTATATGCCAGTGGGAGAATGTCCAGTCTGGTGTCGAGTTCTACAGTCTAACGCGGATTCTGGTGGAGCGTTAGACCTCCCTCCACATTGGAGGGTGCTGGCTTGTAGAATAATACCTCATTAAATAACCGAAAAATTGCTATACTCGTACTGGGGTTCAAGGGGGGACCATCACAACACTCCTCACCTTGTCTATTCTAGTTAATAAACACTTTAGTGTGAAATGTAAATTAAGATGGATTTCTTACATTTGTAGTGCAGTAAGTGATTTAGACCTTAATAAATTAAGGTTTTTCTATGCTTAAGCGTAACATAGATTTTCTGAATGAGAAATTTTGCTGTGAAAGTGCTCCTCCACATTGTAAACCTTCTTTCAAATAATAATTTTAATATTATAAAATAATTTCTTTGAGCTTTATGTGTGTGCGTGCGAGTAGGGTGTGTGTGTGTGTATGTGTGTATGTGTGTATGTGTGTGTGTATGTGTGTGTGTATGTGTAAATGTGTATGTTACCTGGTTGCACTATGGTCACTGATGCAGATATGTAAGTCAGTTAATGTCTTCTAAGTTTGTATGTACAATATAAACAGTTGTATTTTACTTACCATTTTAGAGTGCCTTTGGTACTCTTGTAGTATATTTTCAGCTACATCCTGTACACCACTACATTGTAATGTCACACACAACATATTTGTAGTCAACCTATCACAGTTCAGCTCTAAAAGGTTTTCAACCACTTTTTTTGTGTTTGCATATGCAGAGGGTTTAAGACCAGAGTATTTTATTGCCGATTTCTGAAAAAAACATACGAAAGAAATTGTAATATAATAAGAAACCTCTTATACAGATTGAAAGCATACTCTCTGTCAGGTTTTTAGTTATTAACTTTTTCAAAAATAGACTATCTTCAGGAGTCATTACACATGACACAAAGAAATTTCAAAAAGTATATAAAATATTGTCATCAGATCAGATGGAAGAAATAATTTCATTGTACTACAAGTATTGTGTGGTGATCACTATTTGTCCCATGGATGTCGTAAGAGGTGACTAAAGAAACAAACTATGCAAGACACTATTGCAAAAGGAAGCAAACCTTGAAACAAATCCCATAAACAATCCCATCCCTTGACCAGTATGATATAGTAGGCGAAAACTTCCTTTCAAAGGAGAGGCTTATATCCAACAGTGGGCAATAAGTATCAATCTTATGTTACTCTAGAACTTTGTATGTTTAACATTTGATTCAAATTCAAGAACATGTTTTTAGAACTAATCACACAGCTACAGTCTTTAAGAGTCCACTGCTGGAGGTAAACCTCTTCTTAGAAAGGAGGTTTTAGCCTACTATACTCTTCTATAGCCATAGATCACTTACCACAAGCAATTTAGGCTAGTTCTAAAAGGCACTGTGTAATTTATCATGAGCTTTGATTATTTTTTACTTATTGCCTGGTTTGTTCGTCTAGTTGTGAGTAACTCCGACTGTTACGTTGGAGGTCGTGAATTTGATTCCTATCCAGGACAAATAATTGTGTAATGAGCACAATCCTTGGTTTTGTAAGGGTATAACTTATTATGATATGTAATATATGTACATAAATTTGTTTATTAACAGTCTAGTTACTGTAATACAGGCTCTTGTGTGAAGTTATTTTTTTTTTTCAATGTGGTTTGAATACTTACTGTGTCTAAATCAGCACCTAAAAGTCCAGCTGCTAAATCTAAACATATGACCACTTTACTTGTGTCTGTCAGGTTAATACCAGCTGTACTTTTGATTTGAAGCAATCTTTGGAATTCTGCTGCTTTACTGGAAATAAAATGTTTATGACATTTTATAAAAAATAATAGACAATAAGTAAATCAAGTATTAAAAATGAATAAATGAAGTAGTTTATTTCTGTTAAAGAATGAGGGTTTTAATAACTTTCTAACAAAAAGTTGTAATACAATTATTATTGATTGAGAAGAAATCAAATAATGAATTCTATTAAGACACAGTATATGACCCTACAGGTTACTACTCATATGAGTCTAATCATCCTTAAAAGATGTCCACTGCTGGACATAGGCCACCCCCAAGGTTCCCCACAGAAGCTGGGCTTGTGCCGCGCGCATCCAATGGCTTCCTGCGACCTACACCAGGTCGTTAGATAACCTTTTTTTTTATATATAGCCTGCCAAAGTGACTCTACTCTGCCTGATGGAAAACATGAATTACACTATGGCGGCCTAGTAAGATGCTTTTTCACACCTCATTTGGGGACCTAAAAGGCATAACAGTCATCGTGGCATTGTATTGTGTGTGTGTGTGTGTGTGTGTTATGTGGCAAGTGTGTACTTGCCACGACCACTGTCACCCCTGCATCAATGGACCTCTGACTTTATCACCTTATTTGAGTGCCATGGCAAGTGTTTAATTGATTTAAACTTAAGTTGCTTTCTATAAAGGAACTAATAATTAATGAGTAATAAGGTAAATTTAAGCACACACAGGGTACGAGTTAATTAGATTCAAAAGAATATATTGTTACGAGGAAGGAAACCAAGTTTTGGTATATTATACCGAATCAGAAGAATGTAAAATTGTAAAACAATAATGTCATAAATGATGTTTATTTCTACAAGTAAATCTTTTACAAATATTTTCACACGTGAGACTTTACAGCTAGAAAGCGCCGGCATATCGTGCGACTCAGGAAAAAAATGACAAAACAAACCACATAGCGGTCACACATTAAGTCCGTGAACATTGATTGAGTACAGTATAAAGTTTGGGTTTGCTTTTTGAAAAAAGGACCGTAGTTTTAAGTCGGCTACTCCATACAGCCGGCATACGAGCACCAGCCATCGAGTCATCTAACCACTAGGAGGCAAGAAACCATAAGTTAGATGACCAATCTACTCGTTTGCCTTCTATATCATGAAAAACACCACGCTTTTTATAGGAACCGGCAAATATTTTATTCACTGACTCAAAATCTACAGTGTAAATTCGTACTAAAAACAGTAAAACATTAAGGTTATGTTTATACTTACTTTAAAACCTTATCTTCATCACTTAGCCCTAATTTAGACGCTATAAGACTCGTTGTTTTATTGGCCATATTTGTGTTTTTGTTACTGAGATACACAATTGCAGCCAGTTAAATAACTCATGCGTTTCCACTAAATAATACAAAATTACAAAATTAATTCACACAATTGGCGCCTTTTGATAGTGTTTCTGACATTAGACACAATTCTGACACAAATCAAATTAGTTCACCGTTCTTATACTCGAATCATAGACAATTAAGCACAGAAGAAAATTGTTGATCATGGCATTTCCAGGGGACAGACCTGAACTAACTTTTTTACGGTTATTAAGGTATCAAATTAAATTTAATTTGTTACTAGCTATGATATAATAAAAATAAGGTTCGAATATTGTTCTACAAGTAAATAATTTAAGTAATATAGTTTTTTTAATCATTTAAAATTGAGCATTCCAAAAATCGAAAAATTATTTAAAAATGATGTATCTCATTGTCGAAATTAAAATCGAATAAGAAAAAGTATAACATAGAAATATTTTTTCTTGAATATGAATTAACTTTTTGATCCATGTCTTTAATATGCAACGAATAAAGTTTCTGATTACATATAATAATAATCTATAGAATATTCTATTAATAAAGTAAATTAGATTTTTCCATGAAAATTTACCATCTGACATTGTTTATCTCTTCGTTCATGGTCGGAAAAAAATCTCGATTTTCGATGACCACGCCCCTTTATCTCGATTTTGACTGAAGTGAAGTTTCAATGATAAAACACCTTGCAATATCACAGGAGGCGACATGTTGATTTTTTTCTATAGGTTCTGTGAAGCCGATACGGATCGCTGTCATTGCTACAAAATGTCTTTGTAGATATCAGGGTGTAGATCATTAAATTGTAGTAATATTAACTAATCCGTGCTAGTTTTCATATGTTAAACGTCTCGTACAGAGAAAGAAGAGGATCCACTCCACCCGAATCAGGGGTGTGTATGCAGTGATAGACCGATATAGATTTGTATCAAAATAATCCGAAGCTATTTATAAATATTATTTTCTCAGCTTTTACTTATGTTCAAACGTTAATAGTAACGTCTGATCTATAATTAACTTGTGAAAGTTTATAAATATTACAGTATTCCATGGTAGACTCGTGAGCAGAGTCGTCGGGTAATTTTTGCCAAAGGTTGCCATTTTTTAGTTGGAATTAATCGTGTGTGGTGATAATCGGGGCGTGATCTTTTAGTTGCTCGCTATCGGTGGCAACACGGGACGGTGTAGGAGTGCCGTGGTGATCTGTGTGCCGTGCAGTGTATGTGCGAGCCGAAGGCGGGATATTAAATAGTTCATAGTGCATAAGATAGTGTGGTGATTTCAGGTTGAGATGCAACTAGTGTCAGTTGAGTCGAGATAATAGCCAGTGCGTGTGTCGTGTGGTAGTAAGTGATAATGCGGTCACAGTGAGAGGTGAGAGGCTCGGAGACTCCACCACGGCTTCTTCAGTGGCGGGTGGCGCGCGGGGAGCCGAGTCTCCTTCGCAGGCCAACCAGGACACCGTGGATAACGCCACACCCACCTGCTGGTTAGTACTGCACCTTTCATAAATCCTTACTATAGTAAAACCATGTATACATACATGGAAGAGCTTAATGACTATGGATACTGATAACAATAGTTAGTCTAAACTATCTTTATAGCTTCATCATGGCTAACTTATGTTCATCTAATCAAAGTCTGATAGATTGTGATGACATTCCATTATTACTTCTGACCTGACCTTCTGTACTAGAAATCAGTCTTACTAGAAATGTATTTAACTGATGTGTTGTATCACCTTTGCCCAACATTTGTGGAAGCATAATAATTATTTTTAGTCCCTGAAAATATTTTAAAATAATTTTTCAGCATAAACTATTTGGATCACCAGTTTAATACAGTAATTCATGTTTTCTATTTATATTTTAAGTATCTTTATAAACTTAAATTTTAGTGTTAACTAGAAAAAAGACCAACAACAGAAAAATATAATTTATTTTTAGTCACACATTTATTGAGAGGTAAATTTTGTTAGTATTACTTAATTAAATTGAATTATCCTGGTAATAGAGGTTGTTTTTAAAAATCCATTATAATAGGCACTGGAGTAACCAATTTTTTATTTAAGTATACATACTATTAATAAAGTATATATGTAACAATTATCCAAAAATATTTGGCTCAGAATATATTCCATTTTACATAACATTAGAACTTTTAGAGTTTCATAGAAGTTAAGATAGATTTAACATTGTAAGTACATAATGAGTAATAAAGAAGGAAGAAAATAAGAAACTTATTAGAATGTCTAATAAACAAATATGTAATTCATGAATGTTAGTCATTTGATGTTGTTTACCTAAAACTACTAGACACTTTAGTTACCTAATATATTATCCAGTTTTACTAAAACTACAATAATAATAGTAATGTCATACATCTCACTCATAGTCGTCTGAGGCCAAACTAGGCAGAGTCTGTGCTATGATAACCAGTTTATGCATCATCATCATCATCATTACCATCATCATCTCAGCCAAAAGACATCCACTGCTGGACATAGGCCTCCCCCTAGGTTTGCCACAACAGCCAGTCCCGTGCCGCCCTCACATAAGTTAGTTTATGCATAAACATACTTAAATATCTATTAATACATATATATCATAGATAAATTACACCCAGACATAAAGATAGATCATTTATGGTAGGTTACAGTAAAAATTTCCTGCTTCATTTTTACCTGGTTTTCAGAAATATAACCTCGAAATAAATATGGTAACTACGTATTATCCAAACATTATTGTTAAAAAATTGGCAGTAGAAAAAAAATATTGGTTATGGTGATAAAACAGAGATACAACATCTTTACAAGCTTTAAATAGTATGCGTTAAACTTTGTCACTATTTAATAATAGCCCAGAAGGAAATATTAAATAAATTTAATATCTATGTATACATTTCCTAGTACAATGTCTAAAAATACACAATATAAATGTCATTTAGAACATAAAACAAACCTTGTCATCTTTGTAGAGATCGCATAATTATGTCTGTTTTCAAATATAACAATAATACAATAATATGACTATCGTAACTTTTAAAATAATATTGTCACCAATAAGTCCTGCTGCATAAGAAAACTAAATGTATGTGTAAAAATCACAAAGAGTCTAAAAACAGTACCATTATATAAGTTTGTTTAAAATTAAAGCTTTTGTGTTTCTAAAAAGAGCTGGTTCACTCAGCTAACCTGATTATCTTGCTTAAAGCACTGTTCTTGACCACAAAATTGACCACACCACTGCTGTTATCAAATCAAAAGGAGTTTTATGCAGAAAGGTTAACCTAACATAATCAATTTGTCAAATATATGGAATTCGATTTTTTTATTTTTTAACTAATAGTGGTCATATATCATCATTATCAACAGGCCAACTGCTGGATGTAGACCTATCCCTAGAATATGAGTTTGGGCCTACTATAGCACACTGGTCAGACTTGGTATAACGTTGCCAGTTTTCCTTCTTAACTAATAGATCATCACACTTAACTCTGAACACTTTTCAACCATTTTTATTTACTACCGCTTGAGCTACAGTTGCAAATGAAAGGCATATATTACAAACAATGAATGTCAATTAATTGTTTTTAAATTATCATTAATAACCATAATTGTAGTACTCTATGTTGTCTATAGATGTACCAGCATCTGAAAATTTCAGCCATAAAAACTATTATCCACACTTCAATCACCAGTACCTACAATATCTTTATATAATGTTGCATTCAATATCTCCCTTTTCTCATAATTTCACTTCCTTTCCTTCTCCTTTCCTTCTCACATAATTTTA
Source organism: Hypercompe scribonia (assembly GCA_949316085.1). NCBI lineage: Eukaryota > Metazoa > Arthropoda > Insecta > Lepidoptera > Erebidae > Hypercompe > Hypercompe scribonia. The sequence goes on along the minus strand of OX438986.1, from coordinate 7,233,262 downwards.
CTCAACTAATTCAATTTTACCTTAAGTTGGTATAAAACCTACTTTCTTTTATTTGTAAGCAATTTAGTCTTTCACATCGGTTACTGATAATGCAAATTAACTTAGAAAGATACACACGGCTGAGCCTAGACTTTGGTAACCAGACTTCTGATAAAAAAAATTGGATATTACAAAATATATACCTATTATAGATAAAATCTCGGATGCACTCGGATGCACAAATGATCATTTAGATCACCCTCATCACATAATTATCACACAGCTGCTGGTTCATCAGTCAAGACCATTAGATCACCAGACCTATGAATGTCAATATCTTATGAATATTTAATGTGGACAGGGAGTGGGAGTTCATGGTTTTAAAATTGTGTATTATCAGACTACTGCTAGCTTTTACCCAATGCACTTCTCTCAATAGTGATTTTCCACCTTAGGTCCATTTTTCTTTTTCTGAAAATCAAACTATCTGTCACACTCTTCTGTACCACTGGTAATGTGTATGTAAGTTTTAAAAACAATTGGTTGAACATTATGGTGAGGCATAAAACATAGACAAATTAACATTGATTTTTTTATGCATAACATTAACTGACTTGACATTTTACTGCACAATAACTAATTTATTGTTAGTATATTAATAATACATATAATTATGGACTAATTAATTATGTACTCCTATCTGATTTGGCCCACAGCAGCCACACTCAACAGAGTCAACCAGTCAACTATGTAGGAGATATTATAGTGAACAAGTATGTACACAAATGTAGGTACACTCTCTGTTCCTTCCCTTTCACAAACCGATGTGAGAGTTATCTGACGCGACCGGGAAGAGATCTGGTCCAGGACCGACGGCTTTACGTGCTCTTCGAGGCACGGGTGTTCTGAATCCAACTTCCAGACGGAAAAACTGAAATTCCGGGAATCGAATCGGAGACCTCTTGATCGGCAGTCACATATGCTAACAACGAGAATAACAAATTATAAATATTCTAAAGGCTTTAAGTCTGGAATTTAGTATTTAGTAACTTCATTAATGAAGAAACAGCTAACATTCCCAAATAGTTAAAAACAAGTATGTTTTTACCTTTTTATTAAAAACCAACTACTTTTATTAAAATATGTCTGCTTTTTACTGAGGTTTGATCTAGTTACTGTTAAATAAGATTCATATTCATATCAGATTTGAATGACAAATGTTTACTTAGAAAAAAATATTGTTGCTATGCAGAGTGCAATGCAAGTAATTTGTGGACACATTCAATTACATAGAATACTTAAGAATAATTAAATTCAGTTAAAACTGTTTCAAAAGACGACAGATATTCATTTGTTTTGACTTAAAATATTAGTTGCTTATAATGTATTATATTAATTTAGGTTGGTTTCCTAATTATTCTCAACTAACTGCCGCAACTTCGTCTGTCTCCCTTGAAAAGGAATAAATGTTCCTTTTATTCGTTTGTGCAACATTATCCCTTGATGCCTATCTCTTATTGATGATAGTGTGATGTTATATAACCTAATGAGTTATCCAACAGTAAATATGTTTTTATTTTGGCTGCATGGATGGCGTGGTGGTTTAAGGGATTGACACGCCGCTCTCTGTTGCGCTGAGTGTTGTGGATTCATATACCATATGGGACAACACCTTGTGTCAACCACAAATTGTTGATCTGAGTCTGGGTGTCCTTTGTGTATGTTTGTACAGTTCTCTGCGACACAGGATATATTCCAAAAGCAGATGTTGTCTCTAAAAAAAAACCTTTTATTAGAATAGATTAGGGGTTTGTTTTATCTTTATTCAAATGAGATTTAAATTGGACACAAACTGATTGACCAACTGAAATTCTGCATAATAACTTGGGTCTTATCTAAGGTATGAAAGCTTTCTATGGTGGGTTACTCCAATCAAAGTAGAAGTCCTACTATATTGTAATAAAAACTAGATGCACCCCTGGGTACCTTCTGAATCCACCAGAAACACTTCATTTTTCAAAATAAAGTTTAGCCTATGTGCTATCCCAGATAATAATCTATTTCTGTGCTAAATTCCATCCAAATCTGTTCAGCCGTTTTTACGTGAAAGCGTAATAAGTAAAACGAGTGATATCAACTGCAATGTTATGTGTTAAAGATCTTTTTTGTTACAATTACTGTTTTTATATTCTGGGTCAACCAAAGTGACTACCTGATGGAAAGCATGAATAGAAACCAAGAGTGATGTTCGCCATACTCATCACGAATGCAGACAATTCAGTATGGCGATCCACAACCTGCTTTTTATTTGAATGTTTATCAGTGATGTATGTGGAGTCTATCACTATCTGTCTATCTATAGACAGTTTTGAAATTAGGCTTTAGAAGTAGTACTCTTGCAGATATATTTAAAGAGTTTCTGACATTTTAGTTAAAAAAAAACTTAAAGGTAAACTTCTCAACAGTTATTTGGGACCCATTACCTTAATTCCGTGTAAAGATAAAAGACAATTACATTAACAGCCTTAAATAATCCTGTGCTGGATATAGATCTCTCCTTAGTAAGGAGATTTTGGCCTGTTACACTACACTGGCAACACTGGTTGGTATAGGATTTATGTCAAGTTTGCCTGCTATTTGCAGTGAAACGACACTCACTAAAAGACTATAATATTTCTTATTTTTAATTGGCATTTAGTTTTTACGTTGGACTGTTCGTGATACCAAACAAAACCGAAATACTCTTCATCTAACTAGTTACGGTACTCAATAATGAACAAGTCACGCAGCGTCAAATCACCAATGGCTCAATGTCACCTTGTTGCACGGGCCACACCTCCGAACTAAGCGAATTCGGCGGACACCAGCATAAAAACTGTCTTTGGCACGCCGCCCGGCTTTCCGCCGTCAAATCTGTTCAACAAGGAGATCTTCCCCTCTCTAATTTACTTTCCTATGAAATAGTGTTACTCTATATTGCACGGATTATTGTGGGTTTACATGGGAAAATCCACAAATTGGGTTTTTTTTTTTTTTTATACCACGTCGGTGGCAAACAAGCATACGGCCCGCCTGAACCATCAGGCGGGCCGTATGCTTGTTTGCCACCGCCGCTTACCAAAGCGGTTACCGCAGCCTATGAACGCCTGCGGCATCAGGGGCATCACGTGCGCACCCTTTAAAAACTTATTTACCCCCTTCTTGAAGAGCCCCATACTGTAGTTTCCAAGGTACCCTTTGTGTCCATTTCACGGATGTTTCTTAGTCCCACGCGACACAGGATATGTTCCTCGTACTAAAGATGTCTTTAAAACATATGTTAACAACCTCACTGCAAAAAGTCGTATAGGATAAGTAGTTGTATGAACTGTAAGCCTTTTTAGCCCTAATTGAACAATATGATTTTTTAATTAATAAATACTGAACGATCTTATCATTAAAAATATACATGACAATATCATAATTTAATGTAATCTAACCTAAATCAATCAACTTAATCTTTAATTTACATACAATGACTTTGGTGACTGATATGAAAATAGACAGTTTTACATAAGATACTAAATTATCTAAGAGTTCGTGGACTAGTTTAAGATTAGATTATTGAGATGATTTCAAGTTGACACATTTGTATTCATACTTGATACCACAGATATCATAGAGATGGTCATCGATAATATTTTGGTGACTATTAGAGCTCCTTCACACTACCAGTTACTCAAGTGTAGGTGTTTGATCTGAACAGCCCTGACTCCCTGCAGTCTCTTGCACCTTTGGGCCACACATGTACAATCCTGATATATGTATTTTTGTCTATTAATCCACTTCTCGATGATGCAGAGGTGACAGTTATCGTGTAACTGTAAGCCTTACACTGTCACGATGACTGTTATGCCTTTTACGTCCCCAAGCGGGGTGTGAAAAAGCATCTCATTAGGCCGCCATAGTGTGGGTCACCATACTGCATTGTCTGCATTTCCAATGAGTATGGTGATCACAACTCTTGGATTATAGTCATGCTGTCCATCAGTCAGAGTAGAGATACTTTGGCAGGCTCTTAATATAGAAAAAAAACGATTTCGTGAATTGTGCTAGCACCTTGTAAACTTCTGTTAATCACGAATCAAGCTGTGAAGGCGTCTGCGTTGCACATAGCTAAGTTTTATGAACACTTATGCTGAACAATTTCCTAGTGTGAAGATAGCTTTATCCATTTTTTATTTGCCAAGCACTTTAAAAGTTATAATAAATTGTGTAAGGAAATAAGCAATCAACCACATATTCACAACCATCCAATCCCATCCGTCTCACCTCACCTGCACTGTTCAGTTCCTCAGTCCACCTGTGTGGTCCTGTCCCAACTTTTACTGATTCGGGGTCTCCTTTCTAGAACTCGGTTACTCCAACGGTCGTCGGGCCGTTTCCAGCCCGTTGCCACTTCAGCTTCCTCAAACAATCATCAAATCAAGAATGTCGTAAGTACTGATATTAAGTACTAAAGTCTAGCAAGGTGCAAATTCTCGATCTCTACTACCGTGTGAAGAGAAGAGAGTTAGACTCCTGGTTTACAGTACATGCACCAAACAGGTCAGTGCTCATATTTGTTGTGGTACAATTAATAATTATAAATTGCATAATGTCCTAATTGCAGTCATACAATTTGGTAGTTATAACTTTTGCCTTTGTTACTTATTAGCCATCCCGCTATAAAGTTCGTAATTTGGAGGTTTTAAAGCCAAAACAACCTTGGATGTCTCTGTAACCGATAGTTCATGTCGTTAATTACTCAAAGTTATGAAAATTGGGAAGTTGATCATCACCCAATGTATCAGTGCTTTAGTATTGTAAAAATGACTTGTTTTTCTAAGGCTGGGCTTACTTTATGTTCGCTTAATGTTATAGAAGTTGTTTCTGCTTATTTTTCAAATTAAAAACCTGTTTAACCAGCGTCCTGAGTTTTTGAATGTCCTGTAAGCTGTCCTTATACATAAATTTTGAAGGGAATATTTGTACTTCTGTTAATAGGTGAGGTTAGTGAATTATAAAAAGGTCGGTATACATTTAAAAACTATTTTTTGAAGTGAAATCTTCTTTAGGCGCGTTGAGCGTTTTGGTAGAGGGTAAAATCCTCGGTTCGCGTCACCGACATGCTAATGATAATAGTATATCTATAGCTATGGAGAATATGATATTATATTATATATAAAATTTATTATTATTATATATTATATATGATATTATATATTATATATAGCTATATATGAAACATAAAAAATTTCATATAATTTTTGCATATAGTTTTAATTACTCTCAACTTAATAGTTCCGTTTTCACTGCTATCGGCAGTCCCACGACTGCTACTGTTTTTTTTGTATTAAAACTGCTACGAGAAGACCTCTTTTTGAGGAGATTGAAAATCTTTTCTTCTCTGACTCCTTGGGGATATAAAAGCCAGGACTATGTGGTGATTTCACTAAAAACTACCCCGACAACCACCCTCAGGCGCCCTACTCTTGGAGGACGAGAAGACCCCTAGAATATTTTTGCCAAAATATTTGTGAATTTGAACCACTTAGAACGCCTATCATTATTCATAAACGATTTACGTGTATGTGATGTTGAAATCATCTTATCAGATAACGAGTAAAGGGATGACTACAACGCGGTACCGCGTCCAAAAATATATTACAAATTTATTTATAGAATGCGTAATGATAATTCTAGTACGGACCTACTTATGTATAAGATTGATAAGAGAGAAATTACTCAGATGGTATACTTTCTTTTGATAACAATAAGTATGCTTCTTTTGGAAATAAAATTAATGATAGCAGCGAAAAAATTGTATCATTCTGTAACGACAGCTGACGACAGTACTGCAAAGGTAAGTAAAATTTGATACAAACCTTACACCAACTCACCTGGTGGCGTAGAGTGGAGCAAAACCACCTTTCTAAGCCAAGACATATGTCCAGACGTGGATTATTAAAGATTGTTGATTTTGATAAAGCTTAAAGCAAATTATTTAAAGAACAGAAAATGTTTGAAATGAGTTATAAGATACGTCATAGTATTACAGTGTGACAAGGATCTTTTGGCGCCCATCTAAAATCGGAACTACAGCTGCCATATTGTGAAACGTCATTCTGAGCTGTCAGTTTTACCGCTTTTCCGTTTTTATTCACGTTTTTTAGTAGATATTTTTTTTAATGGATGAACAATATTCTTTTTTCGAACTCCAAATAATTGATTTAAGTGAAGCCTGCAGTTTTCACTGATGTATTTAAAATATCTCAATATAATTTACTTTCCATTCTTCTTTATCATCCATTTTCTTTCTGTCTATACAACTTCAAGGTTCTCTAAATATCCGTTATCCAGCCAGTTATATAGCTACCCGTAATTTATTTAGTTACAATCAAATCCAAACAATAAAATTGACGCCGTGTGCATAAAATTGATTCATCGACTTAACACCTAAATTGGATAGAAAAAACGAAGGTACAGCTACCTATTGCAGTTAATTAGTAAAATAAAATGACTGATCACAAAATACTGTAATATTTTCCCAAGGGTTCAATATATTGGAGTTTACGCTCTGAGTAATACTACTATACCTATGTATTTAGTTTAGTGCACATGTACTTATTGTAAATAGAACTGGCTTCTGAACAGTTAGGTGTTAATATATTGTAAAGTGGAAAGTGGTTCGTATGATACGGTTTCGGTACAAAATCTTTCCGAGATTTATGGTTCACGGAGATTAAAAAAGTATAGAATAAGTATTTTGTAACAATAACAGTGTAGAATTTGCCCTTTAACGCAAAGCTTCTACTTACATGTTTTTGAATAGTCGCATGAAAAGTCTAGACGGATACTGTTCGAAAAGTTGGGGTCACTAGGACGAGACATCGTTTCTGGCCACCACTACTGGCAATAATTATTGATCAACCTTATTATTGTGTGTCAAAACTCATTGGAGATCAATACTTCCCACGCATACAGTAAGTTCCATCTCTTGCAGTACTTAATTTACTTCATCTGTGGTTTTTGCCATTGTATCTTTTCCTTTGTGCCATTGTATCTTTTCCTTTGTGCCATTGTATCTTTTCCTTTGTGCCATTGTATCTTTTCCTTAAAGTTTTGTTGGACTGCTCTTACAGCATGATTTAAACAGACATTTTGACTACTCTTGGATTACAGTTATTTAAGTGATCACCTAGTGGTTTCAACGACACTAAGTGTGGGTTATGTGAGTCAAAAATTGTTGTTAGGGGTTTACGGCCCGTTTTTTAAAATAGTGTCAGTCGTGAATCTAATTGAAAAAAAAAACCACCTAGAAAATGGGCACCAAAAAATAAAATAAACTATTTATTTGATGAAAAAATGCAAGATTTTTTTAAACTAATCAAAAGTTTACTCAGTAACTATAATTTAGCTAATATCAAAAAAAAAACTAAATGCACGTAAATATAAAATTTATATATTTAGCAATTAAACTATATGTGTTTATAAGTTGTGGTTACTTATTTACAATATTACTATAATGCAATTCTTGTCAAATAATATGTGTTGGGTACCTATAATCTGTTTGTAGTCGGTGCCAAGCCATTGCCAGACTGGCTACCTATTATAATTACTAAGCCTAATTTAATAATAGGCAATCTGATAATGATCAGTAGCAAAATAGTAGATCTGGATACTCACTTCGTTCACTTAATTGCTCACCTTTTTGGAATATTTTTCTTGATATTTGACTTGGCACCGACTTCAAACAAATTTTAGATGTCTAGCACATATTATAATTTTCGTTCTAATCGGTTTTCTATTTGAAATATTCTTTTTATTTTTCAATTTTTCCAAAAATTAAACTATTTCATGTAAGTCGCAAGACGTACAAAAAACGACAACCTTCAAATGTCGTTCCTGCTGATGTGGATAGCTTTAGCTGGTTTAAAACATGCGTTAAAACTCGTATAGGCTCCAGAATTATGTTACGACATAATATTATGATTACTAAAGGCCTGGTCGACGGGGCAAGAAAGATAATTTATGTGATCGAATCTCTCAAGTAATCCGAATAAGTCTTGGAAAAATTTGGTGACAAAAGCAAAAGACATTGAGGGGTTAGTTGTCATAGCGCATGTGTAACTGTAACGGAGAATGCTACCACTACTCTATGGGGTCTACGCTACTATATACTCTAAGGGGGCTAAGTTTGACTTCATTTCACATCCAATCAATCGTCACGGTGACCACGTTCGGCGTTTTAATTGATCCACACTGAAATCTTTATTAATTGTAACACCGAACACGACCGCCGTGACGATCGACTTAATGGGAAATAAACTCATACTAGACCCTCTGAACACCTCACTTTTCGAAACGTCAAATGCGGTCATCATGACATGTGACATCGTAAACTCACACAAGGTCCTCAGGGCACTATCCCAGACAAAACCGTGATTAATTTACATAAAACGGGAATTGCGAAACGATTGATTTACGTTGCACTGAGTTGCGTAAACACACTGGATGGTGTTGCTTTTTGCGATTTAGAGCCCAACAAATTGCTTAAGAAACAACATGATGAGAAAGCGTTGTGCGAAATAGAACAGTTAAGACTGTTGTAAATATTTAAATTTATCAATCAATCATCAATAAGTCTTTATTGTGAATAAGTAGGTACATAATACAGATGTTAAATACATTGCGACCAGCCATGTCTCGTCCATTGGACGTACATTAGAACACTAGACGAGCTTGATGCATAGTTATACTGTAGATTTCAAATCTATACCTCAGCTTTACACATCTTTTCTTTCCTGCAGAATACTGACTAATAAATTGACAACTTAAGTATGATCTAACCTTTTTTTGCGTGTAGAAACTCCCTCGGGCCATCACCTCACCGGAGATTGCGGCGGGGTGGTGTGTCGCAATTGGACCGACTAAAACCACACGGTGCCACCTTGCGCCTGAGTTAAAAGAGATCCAGGAACGGCTGTTATTATTAAATCAAAACACTTGAATAACTTTGGATGAATACAACTAAGAGCCTACACGGGCTTATGTTATTTAAAGTATCATTCTCAAACCCTCAATCCTCAAATTATTATGAAGTTTTATCTTCCATCGTCAGCTCATGTATATAACTTGATAGAATTCAAATAAAGGTCGGTCAAATAAAGGTACGTATGAGTTTGGACTGATAATCTCCTAATCATAACTGTTAAGTAGTTTCATCTTCTATTTTCATCTCACCTTAATAACTTAAAAGAATATAACTGAAGGTCTTTACATATGTGTGATATTAAAAGAATTGTCCTCCAACTCCTAAACGTTAAGGAGCTGTATCTTCTATCATCAGCTTAGGATCATGAGAGCTTATAATAGAATAGCTAAAAGAATAGCTTTAAAAAATATGTAAAAAACAATACATGCCTATAAAATTTGAGTTTTCCTCGATTTCCTTGGGATCCCATCATCAAATCCTAGAGAAAGAATTTTCAAAATCCGTCAAGAATTGACGAAGTAATCGGTGAACATCTATTACGTAAAAAACAGTGGATGAAACATGATGAACCGCCTCCTTTTTGAAGTCGTTTAAAAACTGTTTTTAAGGCAATATTATTATCATAGTACGTCATCTAAAGCAAGATTCACCTATCTCAGTCTCTATCTCATACTATAGTCAATCTTCAATCAAGTATAAATTTTGACCGATGTAATTTTTGTTACGAGACACAAGCTCAAGTCTAGTCTTAAGTGGTGATCTCTAAGCTGATTTAGGCGAAATGCACGTGTTTTACGATGATTTGTTTCTGAATAATTACGAAAGATTAACTTTATCTGGTTTTATTTACAAAAGAGCTAAGATACATATTTCATTTCACTTTAACTAACTTGAATTGATATTAACTTTATTTAAATACACATTCAACTGTTTGTTAAAATTATAATCACCACAATCTTTTGGTTTTTGACAAAAGTATAACATTAGAACAATATGAAAACAAAAACGTAGTTTGGTAATCCAACATGACAAGTGTTGATAACAATTTGAACGTTTCGTTATAGCTACTAGCTAATCATTTTTATTAAAATGTTTATTGTAATTAATTTTGGGTGAGTTGGTTCTTATTAATGTGTTTACATTCCTACACTAGCCAATAGTGTATTATATATAAATTATGTTTTGCAAGATATATATTTCAATATAGTTTGCTGCATGATACGGAACAGTAATGTCGATAATGCGGCAATGTAATTAAGAACAGATTGTAAATTGAAATCAATTCTTGATACGAGTTTCAATTGAGTTAAACTTAAACCGTATTGTATAATAAGAATGACGCTTAAGTTTTGATGTGAACTTAAAACTAATTCCAGGTAATCAAAGTTTAACGCAAACTTGAGTCGTGTTTTAAAATATAGGTGTTCTTTGTGTCGGTTTCATGTATGTCTGTAAAGTCCCTCACGATATAAGACATATTCCTAATTTGGGAGTTAAATGTTGATATTGAAACCTGTCAGCCTGGACGGTTGAACGGCCCCAGACAGGAAATAATAATCACGCGATCTTAGCCGTTATACATAATAATTAAAGTGAATCGTACACGCAATAGACAATGTGTAATATATCTGTTATTACCTCTGATGTAATCGTATGAAATTCCCTCGGTGTCTGTCCACAACTGCGCCATCGAACCATACGAGAGTTTATGAATGAAAATACATTCATATCAGTATTGCCGCTTCGTTTGTTGAATTAAAAAATAATAAACACATGAGTCAATAAGTGAATATTATTATGTTGTTTTGTGTGTAATTTCGTGGAAAATAGAGTGTTTTGCGTAAATGAGTTGATTATGAATATGTTTTGGGATTATCATGTGTCGTCATTTTTACATCGAAAGAGCAGTTCTACAGTGACTGACAATGTATATGCTTGTCACTGTAAGGTGTGTCACATCATCGCAGACTTTAATAATCCCCTGCTGGACATAGGCCTTGTACTACAACGTGGTTTTGGTCTACGATACCACGTGGACCAGACTAACAAAGTTCAAGTTTGTCTTCTCTTTGCAGCGGTGTTGTCCTACGTAGTTTGCTCATTTAGGGATCTCTTACGACACCCATGGGATGAATAGAGATGTGACACTCTGTATTCTTAATCTGTCACCACGTATTTATCTACGGTTAGAAAATACGAGTATTTTTGTTTATTAAAATACTCGCATCGATGATTGCTAACATCGCATTGCTTAACCAAGTTTTTCATCTGCTATTACTAAGTAATACTGACAGGAGTGTATGTTTGTCATTGTTAGAAGGTCTCACGGTAATGTGATTTTTTTTTTATCTATAAGAATGCTGTCGGGACGCTTTGATGTTCGTTCTGAAGATTAAAATGTAATTTCCTTCCTTCGGCTGTCCAGATTTGCTTTATATTGAGAAAAGGAGATGTCATACTTAAGTCCAAACTTTTTTCACGGAAAATGTGCAGAAGTGTTCTAAAGGTTCGGTATTTTCGGCACCGTAATTGCTTTTATCTTGATACAAGTAACAGTCATGTTTAATTCTTGATTTTGATATAATATGTTTAAGATATGATATCATTTCAGACCCTCTAGTGATTTTGAATGAAAACCTTAATAAATAATATTTTTTACACTTGGCTTTATGTTCATTCATTAAACAGTTAAGATGATTTTCTGAAATACTGATGTATTCTACATGATGTCTCTTAATTCAGTATTACTCTTAGCCTAGGTTTCCTCTAATATTTTTTATTTTATTTTATATTAAGGACCTGCCAAAGTGACCCTCCTCTGCCTGATGGAAAGCATGAATAGAATCCAAGAGTTATGGTCACCATACGCCTTGCAGACAATGCAGTATGATGACCCACACTACGGCGGCCTAGTGTGATGCTTTTTCACGCTCCCGCTTAGAGACCTATAAGGCCTGTTATGTTATTCTCTCTAACCTCGTATCCAGTGGTTGTTGAAACTTATTACAATTTGAAGCTTCTCGAGCATTCCACTCGTACTGAATTGATGCCTCATACACAAAGTACATAATTGCCAGTAAGGAACAGATATCCCTACTAATATTATAAACGCGAATGTAAGTTTGTTTGTTCCGGTTTCACGCGAAAACTACTCAACCGATCATCATGAAATTTTGTACACATGTTCTTGGAGGTATTGAAGTAACATACGATACTTTTTATTAAAAAAAAAATATTTAAAATGATCTGTTACGAAACTTAATGCGGCAGGCCAAATCACACGCGAGCGAAGCCCCGGGCAAAAGCTAGTGGATGTCTAAAATACTGAGATATTCATATCATTATCATTACTTGTAATAATATGTATACGTTTCCAAAATACAAATCTCCTAAAACTTGTATAGTAAATCCTGTTATTGTTTGCAGTAATTAGTTTATTGGTGCATCCGCAGGAAAAAAACATAATTGAACTATACCTACGCGACTAATTTTATTTTCGTTTACTATGTTGTACAGTACAATCGATCTATTGGTGGCAAACTTGGTTGCATAACGTTGCCTTTTGCTTAGCTGAACAGTATTGATCTCGGATTCATGAATTTTACAGCAAGTGTTTTCTTATTATAATGATGTTTCGACTACAATTTTACCTTTTCTGTTTGTATTTCTCTACAAATAGACAAATTAGAGTTACATATGAGGAATTTTAGCCATTTTTTTGTCTGTTCTAGGGATACACCCGTTTTCCTATCCGATGTCTGCGGTAATCTTACAAGCTCTCAACTCACCTCAGTATTGCTTAGCCCAATGTACGTTTGAAAAATTGGCCGCAAGTAACCTAAAAGAAATTTAGAAAGTCTCTGATAAATAAATATGGTATTCACGCTAAGGTTTTGAGACAACAGAAACAATATAAAATAAAATCTATAAAAACTTCTATATGAGTTACACGTTTATTAGTTCCGTAAAGTTTACACGTTTACTAAGAGATTCCAAATCAAAAGAGCACACTTCCTTAACAGTAGGTATATAAATCTGTTACTTGACAAGCTCACCAATGCATAGTACCTCTTTAGACTCAATAATACGAACCTAGTAAGCTTGATTGACGTCAGACGTCATGTTTATCCTGTTAGACAACACCTATGACATTAACGCCTAATGTTATACTAAAGTACCTTTGTACTTAACTATTGAATAGCAATTAGACTTGCAAATTATAAACGATTGTGCTAAGATCGTGTTTGCTTCTTTTAAGATGCTTAAAACAAACTACACCTTTTTTTTGTCTATGAAAATCCTAGGGGTTGTGCAGGAATACTCGTACATCTACCTTGGGCAAACTATTAAACTTGGCCGGCACAACTTCGATTGGTAAGCCGAAAGGAGGTTTCGTCTGTCCTGGGCAGCATACGGGAAGCTGCGTCACAATTTCGAGTCGTCGATTCCACAATCATTAAAGACCAAGGTATTTGACCAGTGCGTCCTACCCGTAATGATATACAGAGCCGAGACGTGGACACTCACCATTGCAATGGTCCACAAGTTTAAAGTAGCTCAGCGTGCGATGAAGCGTGCGTTATGCTGGGTGTTTCTCTGGCTGATAAAATTCGTAGCAAGGTTATTCGACAGAGAACGGGAGTAGCTGACATCGCACGGAGAATCAGTACGCTGAAGTGGAAGTGGGCCGATCATGTCTCCAGACGAACCGATGGTCGCTGGAGCCGAAGTGTGCTAGAGTGGAGACCACGATTGGACAAACGTAGTGTAAGGCACTCTGCGGCGCGATGAACCGACGACTTGAAAAAGGTGATTGGCAACGGATGGATACGAAATGCCCAAGACCAGGATGGTTGGTGCTCCTTGGGGGAGACCTTCGTTCAGCAGTAGACGGCTATAGGTAGATTTTATTGATGAAAATTCTCAAGGGTTATTTCCTTTAACGCTAAATTACATTTAGTATAAAGAAAAACTTCTCGGTAGCAAACAGTTGATTGATATAGAAGGACATTTGAACAGCGAGGGTTATGCAAACATTTTAATTTAGATCTTGCCACATACTTGTTTGATTTCTGATGTGAAACCTTTAAATTCAGTCTCGATAATTGCTTCATTGTTAAAGTTCTTACTTACAGAGTTGGTGCAAATTATTGATCCCTTTTCGACCCAAGAGTTCGGGTCTCAATTCGATAGAACACCTTTAGTCTTATGTGTTATAGATCCTGATGCTCTCAAAAAAAGGCATATGCATGTATTTACACAAAGAATTCTGGGATATTACAAAATATAAGTCGACGAGTTGAAATTTATACGTGTATGTATGACTTCACCAAATTTTTTGGCACAAGAAAGAAATAGTGATTTTAATATTTTATCAACTGACACTTATTAAATTACTCCTCGACTGTAAAGCGCGTCGAAGAGCAGTGAGAAAAAGTGCGGCATTTTGATACTTTTCCTCTTTTTTATTCAGTCTTGTAATTTTTCTTTTTTAAATGAGGACGCCCGCACTAGGAATAAATACTGTGTCGCGGGGAACTTTACAAATATGGTACACAAGAAACGGACACAAAGAACAGTCAGACTCAGAACAACAATTTATGGTTCATACAAAGTGTTGTCCCATGTGGGATTGTAACTCACAACACTCAGCACAGTAGAGAGTGACATGGCGATTGCTTAAACCACTAGGCCAACCGTGCAGTCAATATCTTAACAAAGTATAAATTGAACTTCTCAACTAAAAGAAAAGTCTTAAACCCTGTGCCTTAACGTGAAGCCGTTAATCCTGCACTTGATATATCCCAGTCGTGTCGGATAACTGTCTCATCGTATAGTGAGAGTGGGGGAACAGAGAGTGCATCGGTGTTTCCGCACACACTTGTGTACTGTTCTCTTGCGTAGTTCGCTGATTTACGTTGAGACTGGCCGCCATATCTAAAATCGACTAGGAGTACAGTATATTAGCAGATGAAGTTGTTTTTTGTTTTTGTACGCTTGGTTTTTTCCAAGTGCGTACCAGATTTTATGAAGTTTTCGCTAGTAGAGGATTCAAGAGGAAGATTTTCATTTGTATGCATGCATTAATAGACTGCTTCTTTGGCATAGTGATTATCGTATGCGACTTACCGATCAAGAGGCCTCCTGGATTCCTGTGTCGAATGATAAAGTGTTATATTGAGTTTTTTGCTTATAGAAATGCTCAATAACAGTCCTGAGTTTGGAAGTTGGAGTCTTAAACCGCGTGCCTCAAAGAGCACGGCCCGGTGTCTGATCTCTACCCGGTCGTGTCGGATAACCGTCCCATGGGATTGTGACAGTGAGAGAACAGAGAGTGCACCTGTGTTTGCACACACACTTGTGGATTATAGTATCTCCTGCGTAGTTGGCTTATCTCCATCGAGACTGGCCGACATCTTCATCATTTTAATATAGAAAAAAAAAATCAAAAATTGCCGTGTGAAGCCTGGACGGATTGCTAGTAATGTTTAATTCATAAGTGAGTGAACAACGAATGAAAGGTAAAATGAGGAGAGTTGGAAAGAAGAGTAACTTGAATTATTGCAAACACTTCGACAAGAAACTAAACGAGTGGGATAGGATCTTTGAAATAATTACTGCAAATAACTCAAATATAATTAAATATGTTTGTCATTTATGGACTGAACAATTTAAACATAATTTTTTTTACAGACTTAATATATATAACTATCCCGTGCCTCGGAAAGCAACGTTAACCCGTTAGTCCCGATTTTATGGCACTATGTTTGTTTGCTTGTTGATTACACAAAGTATTATACCATCTCGGATCGATCATAAAACTTTAAAACCAGTACGCCATCCGTGCAGTCAAGTTGATCATAATAAAGACTGGTAAAGAAAACTACTTACTGTCAAATTATCAACTGTCATCACTATAGAAAAGAATACAAAACTGGTGGCAGAAGCTTACTCCAAATCTTTTAAGAACCTTTTATAATTGTTATGGATAACGTCAGCTATCATTTTGTACAGATTAACGAACCGCCCACGCAAGCTAATCGTATCGCTGATATAAAAGAATGCGAGTGATGTACACCACGATAATAATGGGCGTAAATGTCAACTACTTGTAACAGTAAAGCAGAAAACGTGTGAGCACCTACCTATATATATAATCTACCCTGCCATGGTTCTATGTGGTATATTGTAGTTGCATTAATAAGAAATAAGGAAGCGGGTTGTATATCGAGTCAAAAAGACACCGATCAATATTGACCTTAACATGGACAGCCATTTTTTTAATAATATAAATTATAAAATTAAAATATTTGTTTTAAGTATTTGATAACTTATGATTACAATCCAGTAGTATTAAAATCATTTTCATAAAATTATTATTTGATTTATGATCTTATAAATCGTTCGTGTTGTCACATAAATAAATAATCAAATGCAGTAGGAAACATTATTTATTCTAGGTTAAAAAACGGAACGACTTGCGAAAACGTTTGAAAAACTACCAAAGTATATTAACATACATACTTTAATTTTACTTAAAAATATGTACTGGTTGTAAAATAAAACAAAATGACTACACAGTTTTTTTTCTTTCCTAGCAACACTAGACTAATGTCAATCTATGTTTCCAATCTCAGTCATCTGTCATTCGCTTAGGTAGCGCTCGCTCGCGATGTGACTTTGTGCTTAGTTTTCTGTTTCGCCTTTTTTTAAAGTAAGGGTCATTAAATTTCTTAAAAAATATATCTCCTATTGGGTTTACGCCACTGAAAAATAATATTGTAATTTCAATAATAAATACTTCATGTCTAGGCCAGGTGCCCTTAGAAGGTCGTCGATGTGCTTAAAGCTTATTCGGTGCAAAATTTTTTTGTGTATTTAATAAACAGCTGACACCCTTTGTTTTGTTCTCCGTGTGGCGACAGATTCAGAATAGAGAGTGTCACCACTCCCATTCTTCCGGTAGGTGTCGTAAGAGGCGACTAAGAGAACAAAATATGCAACACAACCATCACTACAATGAGAAGGAAAACTTAAAACAAACCCTATACCAACCCAGCTAGCGTGGTATAGAAGACCAAAACCTCCTTGTTACGGAGAGACTTACATCCTGCAGTAGACTGTCAAAGGCTGATGACCTTTTGTTTAAAAGAAATATAAAACTATTTCAAAAAACAAACACTATCTCATAGTTACCGCTTGAGTCTTTTCGTAAGTAAACAAGTAGTAAAAGAAACAAAAGCCATAAAATTATAGTAACGAGTCACAACTTTCAAGCGTTAATACAATCTGACATACAAATGAGTCCAGGTACTTAGTTAAATGAGCTCTTCGGTCACCAAATAGCTACGCGATAAGTGTGATAACACAGTTGGACATGTCTCGAATGTAAAACAAAAGACTTTTTAAATTTCTACTGGTATTTGGGAAAATGTAACATGAATTTAAAGGCGTGATTGTCACTGTCCTATTGTGATTAAGGAATTTGATTGTTGCTTTTGTGTATCTAGTTTTTGGTAAGAATTGCAACTAATATTATAATTTAATGAATGTAACGTTATTTTTTAATACCGGTACATAAAGATAAACAATAACAAATGAATGGTGTCGGTCAAATTAGTAATAATAAACTGATAATAATGATACGATATCATACACGACATCTTTTACAGATACAGTGTTAGATTAAAAGTATTGGCCAGATTGATAGAAACGTTCAAAGTACATTCTGAATTTATTTCTTCATTCATTCAGTTTAAAGATTTTTTACTTTAAACACAGTATCGTACATCGCGTAGTTTTGATCTCACCGACTCACTGAAAACTAATGTGCTGACATGCACAAAAAATAATGCGTGTTTCAAGTCTTGGATGGTTCTCGAAGGAATCCTGCACTTTTATCGACGTTTAAAGTCCATTGCTGAAAGAAAACTCCTCTTTGGAAAAAAATATTTTGGCTTACTAAACAACGCAGACTGGACGAGTTGGTATAAGATTGTTACAGGTTTTCCCTCTGTTGTGGACAAGCAGGAGGATAGTTTTCTCTCTTATTCGTTTATTCCAACACACATGTACTACCTGCCTAATGCAGCACTTGCCAGGGCCATATAAAACCACCATTGACAGAAAAGGTTACAGAAAAATACGTAGAAAATTTGTTATCTACCTGTCAATAAAATGATTACTAATGCAATTAATAATAGACAGTTACACAGTTTTTTCATCACCACGCTTCAGTACTTCGATTGCCATAAGATAGTGGGTAGTTTGAAAAAAAACCTCGTATTTTTTACTCTTTTTGTTTCCAATCAGACATTTGACATGCCTGTGCTCGCGTTAACACCTTACGACCTTGTCATCTTGCAGATTTTAATTCGATTTGTTTATAAAACTTCCTACTAAAGTTATTAACTGGTTTTCTATTTTTAGTCTAGTTGTAAATAGTATGGAGGCACTTATAGTTAAACGCATTGTGTTAAGTCATCATGATGAGTATATCCACGTATATATACGTAACCTAAATACATTGGTATATGTTTATATATTTATGCTTCTCACTCTATATACGTAAAACGCATTCTTCACAGGGAGATTGATAACTGCCATTGCGTTCAACCAAATAGCTTAATGTCCTTTCTGGAGTATTATCAAACTGTTCAGACTTTCAGCAGTAACTCCAGCCTGTGCGGCGACAGTCGCTGGATAAATAGAATATTGTTGTTGAATTATAGGTAGTACTGATTTTAGCACGACGATTGAACCAGAACAATACTACCCTCCGACAGAAGATCAACCGAAAGCGACAGCATACGTGCTGTCGTGTTTCGTTGATGAGTGCGGAGACCCATCGATGCAGGGGGGCAGTTGTCGTTGTAAGTGTGTGCAATACAATGCCACGATGACTGTCATGCCTTTTACGTCCCCAAGCGAGACGTGATAAAGCATTTTACGAGGCTGTCATAGTGTGGGTCACATGTAATGAGTATAGTGACCACAACTCTTGGTTTTTACTCATGCTCTTCATTAGGCAGAGTGGAGTTACTTTGACAGGCTCTTAAAATAAAAAAAAATGTGCAACAGAAATTTAAAACGTTGCTAAAAGTCGTAACAAGAGTCGTAACAAATTCGCTTCAGCTGGTGTTACAGAGGGCCAAGATTCCATGAAGTGGTCTATAGATGTAACAAAATTTAAAGAGGTCGGTATCTATACATTAAGGGTATTACAAAAGAAAATAAATGAAGGGGATCTTTATTAAAGTCCTTAACAGAACCCAAAACAACAGTTCTTAGAAATTTTGTCTGCTTCTCTGTTTGTTTGTGTGTATTTCAGAAGTAGCGTTACTGATTTGAATGCTGTATCATATATATACTGTTGTAAACTTTACGTAATATTTAGTGTTTGGTTTAAAGAATCACCGCAATAATCGACATAAACGCGGGCGGAGCCACAGCCAAAACCTTTTTTCCTTACATTTTTTCTTCATAACATGCTCTTTAAAACTAAATCGAAGCTAGATTTCTGCTAAATCCCAACGCAAATCTATTGATGCGTGCCTTTCGAACGTTTTTTACTATAATTAACTCAAATTTTTATTTAACTTAGTAAGAAAGAAGAAGAAAAATTGACATTACATCCGGCGTGAGTCGAAATGGTTCCACGATGTTCCAATTAAGTGGTGGATGATAGAGTCTATATTCCTAAACCGTTAGTTGGCTCTTACGACTCCAGAGAGATTGGACGGGTGCGAACGTTATCCCTATTCATGCCTCGGTGCCAAATAGCATTAATATTTAAAAGTTTCTGTATCGAATTGTGTATATTTTATTAGATTTCCTTAAAATTGTTGCTTTTATGGCACAGGTCGGATTGCCTGAGGATGAAAAAGGCTTTGTAGTAGGAAGTAATTGTTACTGTCGTTACACACCGGCGATTAGAGATTGATTCCTGAACGCTTAAATCTTGATTTAAAAGTTAGTATCTGTTGTTTTAATTCAAAAGGAAATATTTGTAATGCGGTTCACATTATATCTTCATAATGTCCTGCATAGTGGATGTTTCTGAAAACTGAATGTTCGGATTACGCAACGGCAGCGTAGAGGGCGAAACCCTAGTTTGAGCAGAGAAAAAACGCACGCTTAGTCAATAAAAATAATAACTATCTCATTTTCAAGTCACGAATAGACAAATAAAAAAACGGAAACTCCAAGAAACTTGGAAATTCATCGCTAAGCTACGTACGAAATTAAAAATGAACTCCATTGCTAAAATCCGCGCGGGGTTAAATATGGATGTAATAAGATATAAACATATCACTACAGGTATTAATAGAAACGGGTTTGTAAATATTTGATTTATTTCTTGGAAAGAGATATTTTTAGACCATGTCTCGAAATAATCCATGCTTAGAGATCGTGGGTGTCGTTGTAGAATATTAGAGGTCGGTGTCCACGGAACGGGACGACGACAGACGTATTTTACGTTGTGACTGTTGGGCCAAATAATTGTTGTTTTCTTATAGATAGATAAAAGATAATAGGGCAGTAGTAGTGTAGGCAGGTACTTGTTTTTGTTTCTTTTGAACCGACTTCAAAAAATGAGAAGATTCTCATTTCTTTTTTTTATGTCTAACTTTTAACAGGGTGTACTGATCTTGATAATCGTTTTTATATTCGAAGTGAACAAAAAGTATACACGATGGAGCATTGACAATGTTCTGGTGAAGTTCTTCGGAGACATACAATGGAATTCTTCAATAAATGGTTGCATGAATGGTTACATGTCCATGCATTGTTTACACAATTACACAATATAACATTACGCCTGTAACCTTTAATGTGGTACGTAGATGTGTTCAGTGTATCGCAGTCAACTCTATAATGAGACAGCGATTTAAGGATCCTATAGGGATTAGTAATTGAACTACAGATTCACTAAAATAAGAATAAAACGAAATTTAAGAAAAAAAAAGAACCGACTTCAAACAGAAAATATTCTTAAACAAAAAATGCACTGAAAAAAAAATGATTATGTATTCTTGTGTCTAAAGTTATTGTAATTTATGGAGTCGGTGTCATGGAACCACATGACAAGCACCAGCTTTCGAATTTAAAAGGAATCATCAAGATGGGTGCACCCAGTAACAGTTTATGATATGACACACATAAACAAAAAATACACTGGAATTGAGAACCTACTCCTTTTTTGAAGAAGGTAATAAAAGGAATTCTGTTGTCTATGTCTATCCTTTAAAGTGAAAGGCGTCCACTTGTTTATGTATGTCTAAGAAATTAGAGCATAACGGATTGCTCGTTTAAATTCCACGATCCTATGGAAACATGCATCCAATTCGTTAAAATTATTATGATACTATATAATTAATATTTGTAGTCGCTCTAGTGTGCGTCAATTCTAAATCTGCTAAATTATATCCGTCTTTACGGATTATAACATAAAATTAATGGAGTCATGTATCGCATTTGTTATTATAAACAAATGGTTTCGTGTTCTTGTTAAATACTAATACAATACTGTCCGTGTGGTGATGGATTAAAAATACATAGTGTTACCACCCCTATTCATTCCGTGGGTGTCGTAAAAGGCGACAAGGGAACAAAGTATGCAAGACAACATCATTACAAAGAGAAGGAAAACTTGAAACAAACCCTATTCCAACCCGTCTGGTCAGCGTGGTATAGTAGGCCAAAACCTCCTTGCTAAGGAGAGGCCTATGTCCAGCAGTGGATTGTAAAAGGCTGTTGATGATGGTGACTAATACATAATACAAGTTTTCACTCTCTTCTTAAATAAAAATATTTTATAAACGTCTTAGTCTAAAAATGAATTAAGTTTTACAGAAGTCCAACCGAGAAGATTATTCACAGACCTATTCTAGAAGTACTTAGTTGAGTTTTTAAGTTTCTTATAAATACCTCTCTAGCTAAAAGATGAATATTATGGAGTACTTAATTATTAAACATTTGCAACAAACCTAGAATTTGCCGATATTACAAAGTATTGTCTCGTGTGGTGATCGAATTTACAACTCTGAGAATTGTCGTGAGATGATCACCTGGTCACACTCCAGGCAGACACTGTCCCACATCTGTGCATTAAAATTTCCTTATATAGTTGATTTTACTCCTGTAAATACTTTAATACTGGTATATATCTTATACCTTTAAACGATGAATTCTTGTATATATATATAATCTGAATCTCGGAAACGGCTCCAACGATTTTCATGAAATTTAGTATGTGGGGGGTTTCGGGGGTGATAAATTGATTTAGCTAGGTTTCATTTTTAGAAAAAGTTGTTTTATCCGTGTTTTCAACGAAATGTTTGTCTAACAGGTCCGTTTTGACACTTATCTATGTGACAAAATTTAGGATGGGAACAAAAGAAGTTGGCAAATGTGTAAAGACAATAATATCGAGCAGAGTTTCCATATACTATATCATGAAACGAGTGTCCAAAAAGGCCTAAACACCAGCAAATTATTATTTTTTTTATTAAAAGCCTCTCCATTCCGTTACTCAACCGTACAGCGTACAACACAACATATTACCTCACACGCGTACAGTATAAAACTTATACATATTTAGTACATTAATTACATATCAGAGGAGAAACCTCGTCCAGTGAAGTCACTTTTCCATATAAAGCATACCATCCATATCATCGTGTTTCGTTTCCACAGTCATTGTAACCATTGTCGGCCCACTCCACCGAGGAATTTAAATCAGTTAAAACTGTACGCATGTTATAGTAAAGTTTTATGTACCAGTTTAGATAATAGTTTCTGGTTAAAATTGTGTTTGTGTGACGACTGAGGCGAGATGATATAAGAATTGATTTTATGGTATATTACATGTTTATTTAGCCTTAAGACACACCGTCTGATCCTAAACTAAGTTGACTGTATGCTCACCAGACTGCTGTTAAACATTACTTATGAATTTATAAACACTTGCGTGTTATAGACTAGCTGTGCGTCGGCTATCACGGTAAATAGTAGTCTTTGTTACTCTGATGTAAAGTTTCATCAAAATCTGTTTAGAAGTTTTTGCGTTGAAAGAATAACAAACATTCATATAATATTTCTTCCTAAATTTTAACATCTATAATATTATAAAATATGATTAGGAGACAGAATGTGTTTTTCTGATATATAAACTATATTACTGTAAAGTTTCATCTAAATTCGTTCAGTAGTTTTTGCGTGAAAAATTAAGAAACCTCTATACACCCTCACAAATTGTAAATAATATTAGTCGGGTCACAGAATTGTTTGTGTTGTGAAAAAAATTATTTACGATTTCCGGCTTAGCAGTTGGTATCACTATGCACTGCTATCATTATGATCAGTTTATCGCAGCCTGCTCCTGGACGTAGGCTTCTTCAATTACTGTTACCCCTGCATCGAATGGGCTTCTGGTCTTTAAACATCAATAGCCTTTAGTAGTTTACTGGCTGGATATAGACCTCTCCTTAGAAAGGTCGTTTTGGTCTACCATATAATATCTAATCCGAGTAAAACAAATATAAAGATAGCGTATTCTTCAGTTTTATGAGTACTTCCGAATCACAGACTGAAGATTGTTTACAGTTTCACCCTACACAAAAAATAATATTATATTAATGTTGTATAACAAAATTTAAACCAATTATCAATAAATAAATACCAATTAAAGTCTCGAATCAAAAGATGTAATGGTTCCCATACGAAAAATGTTATACAGTCAACCTGGGTCTAGGAAAGGGATAACGTTTTCATCGTTTTTGCATCATTTTTCATTTATACTCGGCTCCTATTGGTAATAGGATAATGTTATAGAGCCCAAAACCTTCTTCTATAAATGGACTAGCTAATACGAAAGGAATTTTTCAATTTTATCAAGCAGTTTCTGAGATTATCACGTTCAACCAAACAAACTATTCATCTTTATAATATTAGCATCTATATACTCTAAAATACTTTTCCCTTTTGTATAAAATTGTACTTAACTTGCAATATAAAAACTCAAATGCGAAATACAGTTGGTTATGATAATCCTGCACTAACATTACGATAGAGGTGAAGTTGCTCCAATTCTAACCAGACTGGGTGTTGGACTTGCAAATGCAGCATTTGCCACTCAGCGTTGAATTTAAATGATACGAATAATTACTTGTATACGTATTCTATTGCGCAGGACCTGGAATAATGTGGAAATTGTCTGAACACATTTTGAATCTCGTAACTTACTTATGTGATAGTGGAAGTCAAAAGATTATTGGCCAAATTTGTATAAAAGTCCAAAAGTCCAAAAGCGGCACAAATAGCACGTGTAGACGCTAGCAAGTTATACTATTTGCAAGTGGCTCCAATGTAGTGTGTAAAAACTTTATTCACGTCACCATTTAGATTATTATTCTCTAGTTACCACAAGAAATACTAAAATCTGCATAGTAAATTTTCTTTTTGTAGGATAAGATGGGGGCGTTTCCTTTGGTAAATCGCGATTGTACTATTAGCAGACGCTGTAACTGACCTATTTTGAGTTCATTGAAGTTACCCTCTTCATCGTGGGTCCAGCATTCAGTTTCATGCTGCATCGCTAGTCTAACTACGATTTTATTGTTTAATTTGATCTCGTTTCTTGAAAAGCATGCGTTTGTCACATGTAAGTTGCTAATAAATACATTGAATCATAATTTTACAGTACATTTGTCATTAGTCACAAGTTACCTTTAAAAGATATTTACTAAATATAGTCGCAGTTAGTTCACAAATACTAATTTCTGTTTCCAATTACGACTCAAGAGTATAATTCTATTAAAGAACGACATTTATAACCATTCATATATTTTCAATAAAATACCTCGTGGATCTCAAACTGTTTGAAACAGCCTCATTTTGTTTTTTTTTTGGCAAAGCAATAAAATTTACATTAACTAGTGTTAAAGTGAGTCCCGCTCCTGTATCCTGAGTGAGTCGTCAATTAAAAGTCACGTGGGAACTCGGCAACTGCCCTTAAACAAGTACTTGAGTTTTGTTCCGAATTGCATTTTTGTACTCACACCACCAGTGTGTCTGAAGGTATAGGCAGATGAAAAAAAACTTGACGGAAGGATTGTTACAATTTCCCCGACATAGGACCTAGAGTTACGGGCGGCAGCGATTCGAGGAGTACCTGAAATCACATGATATTAAAATCCCAGAAGCCACTCGTAAGGGTGGTTATTAGTTGAACACATCACGTATTCTTAACTTCTTCATCCGAAATGATTTTCCATCACCCCGTCACTCAAAAGAGCTATCTATAAACAACATACTCGTATTGTCTATGTAATACGGATTCAAATTACTGATGTTACGTTACATAATCTGTCAGGATATTACGGAACACTTCACTACTAATCCTTATGACTTAGCAAAATCGAATTAATCTAATACTTCTAATCTGTATATTGATTTGTTTCGTTAAAAATAACCAAATACATATAATATTAGACTAAAAATAGAATAGTAGCGTCAACATTTAACGTAACCTCATCCGTAAATAACTAATAAAAGACCCATAAATGTCAGATATAAAATCTAAACGTTCATTTGCTATAAATAGTTTTGATGTGACATATTTAACACCTATTTTAATCCGGTTTTCTCAAAGCAGAGACTATATTAAAGTTACTTATTTGACTGCACGGTTGGCCAAATGGTTCAAGCGGTCGCCACGCCGCCGAGTGTTGTGGGTTCAAACCCCAGATAGGACAACACTTTGTGTGATCCACAAATTGTTGTTCTGAGTGTGGGTATTCTTGTATATTTGTAAAGTTCTCCGCGACAGAGGATTCTTTCCTAGAGCGGGAGTTGGCTTTTTAAAAAAATATATCGAAAAATATGAAGTAAAGAACTGAGTATAGCGTCTATTCATCATCATCAACTATCTTCAATAGGCTGCGGAACATAAGCCTCTCCTAATGAGGAGATTTTAACGTACTGCACCACGCTGCCACGCTGCCAGACCAATCGGTATAGGGTTTGTGTCAAATTTTTATTTTCCTTACAATGCTGTTGTTCTGCGCAGGTTGCTTCCTAGTCAACTCTTACGATAACCACGTTCACCTTGTCATCACACAGCTTCTATTATGGCAGGGTAACGAAGTGTTGATTGATTTCAAAATCGTGATTCAACCGAAAAACACTTTTGAAATCGAATCGTGTTCCTTACATTATTATAGGACCTGGAAATCGAGCTTTGCTCGGTATAATTGTATGATAATCCATTCGCAATTTACCAATTTCTTTTGTCCCCATCCCTAGTTTTGTCACATATACAAGTGACACAACGGGCCTTTTAGACAAACATTTCATAGCTTGAAAACACGGATATAACAACGTTTTCTAAAAATGAAACTTAGCTAGATCGATTTATCGTCCCCAAAACCTCCCAGCATACTAAATTTCTTGAAAATCGTTGGTGCCGTTTCCGAGATTTAGATTATATATATATACGAGTATATACAAGAATTGCTCGCTTAAAGGTATTAGATATGTCAACATGTTTGAGAATCACAATCATTTTTAATTAATCGTCGTAAGGATGTCCTTTTAGAGAGCATAATACATTGCTACATAAAATAAACGATCTGCTGTAACCTTATTTGGTTAGTGATGTGAACAAATATATCCTGTCATTGCAATTAATCATGTGTATTGAGTAGAAATGTATCAACTTTAAAAAATTATATGCACTGATTGCTCTACAGCCACTGTCGCCACATGTACCTTTATTCCATATCAAAGGGTCGATTCGAAATTAATTGAAATTCTCCGAAACACACTGCGTGAGGTTATCGTGTATTGGAAGACGGGTATCATCTTATGTGCCTAGAGCGACGGTAAGGCGTGTTTCGTAACGGGAAGCCAATATGAAATGTTGACTTCCATAACGTGTCACAGCTGATCCTCGCAAGCCCTATAAGAAATTTAAAGTCCAGTAACTTTAGTCTTCTGCAGACCGCAGCTAGTTAGCAGTATGCTATATTAGCACTTTTAAATTATGCTCAGCTATTTCCTGAGCTAAAATTATTAAGGTTTTCAATCCATCTTCTTCTCCGTGTGGTGACGAATTAAGAATACAGATTGTTACTACACCTATTCAGCGCGTGGGTGTCGTAAGAGGCGACTAAGAGAGAAAATTACACAGGACAACATCACTGCAAAGAAAAAGGAAAATTGGAAATATATTATACCTACCCGCCTTGCTAGCGTGGTATAGTAAACCAAAACCTCCTTTCCAAAGAGAGGCCTATATCCGGTACTAGTGTGTTAAAGGCATGTGTGATGATGATTTACCTTTGTTTATAGGCAAATTAATCACTCATAGTATCCTAATAAAAAGGACCATGCGTATTTATAGAACCCTTCCGAGAACTATCACACATTTTTCCTAACATTAAAACACAAATTCGGTTACCGAAATCGCTTCGCGTACGGTCACAAAGACGTTGGAACATAATGAGGCCATTAGCATATTTGTTGCATTACGCAGAACAATTGGTTGGATGAATAGCCCTCGCTGTGGACATGTGAGGCCAAGCAATGCTTGACAAGTTGACTTTTGTTTTTAACTCTTTGTAAAAATGATCCATTCTGAGTTAAGTATACCTTATATCTAATGTTTTGCCCTAAAGTGACGGTATAGGGTTGTTAGGGATGAATTTAAATAAACAGATTCAGAAGCGTAGTACCTAGTTTCGATGGGGTAACTCGCACAGAAAATCATTTTCAATTGTACAAAGAGCAAATCATGCTTTATAAATTGCTTTTTATGGTATAAATGAGAAAACGAGCACCTGATGGTAAGTGACTACCAATTCTTATAGACATCCTTTGAGTTCTATGCTTCACCCGTGCGAAAAGAAGGGGGATTTGAGCTTGCTAACCTTTAGTTAAATAGTTAAGGAATAGTTAAATCTTGGTTTTATGTATTTTCTATATCACTTCGAACAAGAAGACCTACTTGTGCTGAAATATGGTCTCTTACGGTTACTCTTTTATAGCATCCATCCATATTTCAGATTATTAGCAGGATATAAGACCTCGAAATCCGAGTACCTACTTTTCTCCACCGCCAGTGAGCATTACATTCACCAAAAATAGTTTTCCTGTTGCCTTGACATGGTGTTTTGCGAGCTATATTTAGATATTAGACACAATTATGACTTTAAAACTCCGTGTACTTGTTAAACAGGATCGAACATGACTTTATTAAAGAATAAAATGGAATGTACAACGTTTTTGTCTCACCAGGGATTCTTCACTGGTGAGACACAATATCGTAGTAGAATTTTAGACTTAGATGCGTCTAAACCTGAGAAAGCGTTGCGTCAGTTGGATCACACTCGTTCCCAGCATTGTCAGGCCAATAACATTCTAGTAGTTTTAGTCTTTTTGTTAATCCAAGATGAACGAATTGGACTTTAAACGGTGGAAGTTGGACGTTCTTTCTAGCAAACTTATACTGACAGGCTTACTCTGCACTAACGGGACTGATAGATAGATACCTTAAATCTATATTATTGAGTAGTAAATGTTTCTTCTACCTAAATTGAATAAAGACATTACCACCAATTTACATGCTTTTCAGTTGCTCTTTATATGTTCAGTAGTTATTTTTACATTTCGCCACTAATATTTGTAAAGTCCCCCGACTCACGAATACATTTTGGCTTACGGGGAACACCCAGACACAGACCCAGGGACAACACCCAGACTCGGTACAACAATTTGTGGATGATATAAATTGTGGCCTCTTGGGTGCCAAACCAAAACACTCAGCGCAGTATCGCCGAGGTGATCGCTTACAACTATCAAATTGACTGCATGGTTGGCCTAGTTCTCTACTGCGCTGTTGTGGGTTCAAACCCCACATGGAACAGTACTTGGTGATCCACAAATTGTTGTTCTGAGTCTGGGTGTTGTTTGTGTCCGTTTTTTGTTTGTTTACAAAGATTTATTCCTAGTGCGGGCTTTGTCTTTGAAAAAAAAAACTTTGCAGTCATGGTGGCAAAATATGTCGAGAAAGAGCGTAACATGGATAGTTCTGTACATACAACACGCAAGTAGTACTCGTGTTGTTGTTGTTAGTTTGTTTTCGTCATATTTTACCACAGTCTACTGATCTAATGTTATTATTAAAAATGGCCATGAAAGTCATCAGATCTGTGGTATTTTCCTAATGAATTCTACAACAAATGGATAAATTTCAGCTAATCCTGTGAAATGGCCACGTAATTGTTTATTTAATATACATAACTGGCTACTTTTAAACCACAACGTGTTAAAAAGTTCTGACGCCACGTAATTAGCAATATTTTCTAATAAATTCAAAGGTCTTCAAGTCCCTTGTTATTATTTGTTTGGTAAACGTTAAAGAAATGGTGCTGTTTCTGTGGTTGCAGATTTTCTTTGTAAAACTTAGTGCAGTTTGTGTCATTTGGTAATTTTTTTTATTTACGAGCCTGCCAAAGTAACTCTACTCTGCCTGATGGAAAGCTTGAATAGAATCCACGTGTTGTGGTCACCATATTCATTGCGAATGCAGACAATGCAGTATAGTAACCCACACTATGGCGGCCTAGTAAGATGCTTTTTCACGCCTCGTTTGGGGACGTAAAAGGCATGACAGTCATCGTGGCATTGTATTGTATACACTTGCCACGACAACTGTCACCCCTGCATCAATGGGCCTCTGGTCACGTATACGGTCAAATATACACTTAATTAGCTTTTGCTCTTGCCACCGCTCTCGTGTCTGTTATACCGGTAAAAAGTAGCATGTGTTCACTCATTCTTTTGTTCTAAAAAAGACGACGCCCGTACTAGGATTAAATTCTGTGTCGCGGGGGACTTTACAAACATAGATGAAACGGACAAAGAACACCTAGACTCAGAACAACAATTTGTGGATCACACACACCGCCACGCCGCTGGCCTAGTGGCCAACCGTGCAGTCAGCAATCATTGATAACGTAGCTTTCGATTGGTAAAAGTATGTTTGAAATCGCTTTAGCGATTTAGGTGTAAAAGCGTAACAAAGAAACTTACATTCGCATTCATAGTTCATATTCATCTTTTGTTGCTGAATCTAGGAATGTGTTTAAAATTACTAATACATTAGAATGTATGAATTGATATAATAATAATAAAATGATTTGAGACTGCTGATAAAATATCAATCAATAAATCAGCCTAACAAGAGGCCTATTTCCAACAGGATGACGCTGATAAGATATTTTTATATTACTAAATACATACATATTATAGATAAATTAGACAGAATAGATGATCGTGTTCATCACATGATTTTTTTCTACTGAAAGGGAATCGAAGCTACCAGTTCGATCAACATTAGTGATTGCACGGTGCTCTTCGTGCCTGTTTCTTGTAGCTCATATACAATAAAGCGGCGCAGGGTCTAACCCTTAAAGCGGGTATTATATTTAAAAAGAAAATTTAATGTTAATTCTTTCAATAATTTTTTTTGTAAAAACCTCCTATTTTTAAATACCAGAAATTCAGGCAAAACTATCTCTTCAAATATCTATCCAGACACATTCAGCCTTTCGTACATCCATCCTCACAAACTAACCTGCGTATAATATATTATAGAATTGTACATTTAAACACAACAGAGTACATAAAATCACTCCTTTTTTTTTTAATAATTTTTGTTGTATTTTTTTTTTGTTATAGTCTATGTGATACTTTTAGTACATAAAAAATTAGCTTTTACCGAGCGCGTGATTATTTGTTATTTCTTAATTTATGTGACTCACTTTAAAAATGACTTTCCGTCCTTGTTTACAACATTTAACTGCCAAACTTGCAAGTTTGTAGCCTATTCGAATTAGACTCTGCGTTAAAGAAACATGCCGTCAGTTGGGGCAAGTAATTTTATATGTATATCTGTGGATTCTAGCGGTTAGGTTAGTCTCGGGTTCGATTCTTGTTGTAGAAAGACTTAATAGTAACTTTGGAAGTTAGGGTCTTAAACCCCGTGCCTCGAAGAGTTGCTGATCTGAGCTGATCTGTCCCCGGTCGTGACGGATAACCGTCCCATCGGATTGTGAGAGTGAAAGAACAGAGAGTGCACCTGTGTTTGCGCACGCACTTATACACTATAATACCCTGTATAGTTTGCCTGGTCTCCGTTGAGACTGACCGTTGAAATCGGCTAGAAGTATATCATTATCGCTTTATGGAGCCTACATGAATTCAATTCAATTGAATTCAAAAAGGCAATTTTTAGAACACGAAGTCAATGCCTCATCTAGAGGTTGGAAAACTTAACTACCTAACGGCGTTTGCGCAACACAAAATTAACACACTAATTCACTTATCAGTCTGCAAATTGGGTGATGTAAATCGGGCTTAAACGTTTCATTTTACTTTGATGTCTCTTCTGTAGTTACAGATAAACGTATTGAAAATATTTGAAAAATTCTGATCGGCATTCTCTTGCGAAAAAAGCATAATTAGAATTCCACTTTAGGAATTTCTTTACGTAATCTTACTCCGTCTGCTATCGTCTGCAGAATGATTCACATTTTGGTTTGGTGGTTATTGGCCCGTATTTGTGATCACCAGTGCGATTCTACGGGCCGCAGTGTTATATTAACTCATTACTTCCCACTGTCATATGTTTAGGACACCGGATTACCAATTTTTTTCTAACACTGACTTTAATTTTTATTGTATAATCCTTTTTTGTAAATATCAAACATTTTAACTATTTTTCCGTTAAAAAATATTTTGAAAAGAAAATACAGTGACATTTTTTAGATATATAATTTCAAAGTTTACATATTTCGTAGCCGTTAATAGTGCATTGTTGTTTGTTTTATATAGCTAATTATAGCTATATAAATATAAGTAATTATATATTTCAAATTACGTAAAATTGTTGGGTAACTTTTACTAAACGTGAAATAGCCAATAAAGTCGTAATAATATATTTTTTTTCCTAACATATGATCCCAATGTCATACATATAGGACAGGTTGATTCAGACCCTAGAATAAATTTTTGTTTTTTTTGCTTCACATTATTTTTTCTTACTGTAACAAATATATTTTGTGATTTGAACAGAAAATTCTAAGTTTTTCGATGGTTGGGAAGTGATGGGCGAAAAAGCTTGGAACCTTCTTTAGAAATCAAATTTCAGAAGTACCTGTTTGAAGTACACTTCCAGAGACTAGTTTTATCCATTTATCAAGTGTAGGTTGCATTATATGCCATAGTTATCCAGTTTTCAATAGTACAAGGGGATAGGTAAGGCTTTCTATATCAAACAATATTTTATATGACTCTTTGAGCTCATGCACCAATACTAAGAATGATAAAATGTTAAAATCTATCGTTTGTTTTGGTTACAGGTGGGCGGCGTGGTCGGCAATGGGATGCTTCGGCTCGCCGGGCGGCAAGAGCAGTGAAGATGACGCTAAGACACAGAAGCGCCGCAGCGATGCTATCACTAAGCAATTGCAGAAGGATAAGCAGGTTTGTTGAACCTTCTAAACTTAGCCTGAGAAGAAAATTATATTCCATTCTCGTTAAGAAAATAGTGAGACATCCGTCAAGCTCCGTCTCTGATCAATATGGTTTCAAGAAGTTAGAGTTTCAAGAGTAGAGTTATTTTGGCAGGCTCATACAATAAAAAATATATATTATCGCTCGAATACTATGAACCTAATTGGTAAGGGTGCACGGTTTGATCGAAGCATTATTATTTTCTTTACGATATTCTTCATATTTTTTATATGGTTATAGAAGAAGAATAGAAGCTATGTTTTGACTTTCTTATGACATTTTGACAAACTATTTTCAGACAAGCCAGGGCTTGTCTGAAAATAGTTCATAACTAAATTCTTAAACTCTTAAGGTACAAGAACCTCTGTCCTGAGTAATATTTTTAATCTTTCCCTAAACAAAATGTAAATCTAGATGAATTTTGTAAATCTAACGACCACCCATGTCTTAAGATTGACTTACTCATTCTATAAAAAAGACAGTGCAATACGTTATCACTTTTCTTTTATTCTGTATATTGTTCTCTCTTTCAGCTATATCGCGCGACGCATAGACTTCTGCTTTTGGGCGCTGGTGAGTCCGGAAAGTCGACCATAGTAAAGCAGATGCGGATTTTGCACGTCAACGGTTTCTCTGATAAGGAACGACGCGAGAAGATCGAAGATATCAAGAAGAATATACGAGATGCAATACTTGTGAGTACAGGTTTTAAATAAATTTTAGGTTATAGGTTGTCGGGAATATTGATTATATGCTTTTCTACAATATAAGGTACATTTTAACTGTAGCAATAGCAATAAAATCTTGATCTACTTTTTACCTTTTTTGTAATTATTATCTTATTTAACATTCCGTATCGGTGTAATAAACAAATCTCATCAGGTCACTCTCATCCCAAACTAAGCAAAGCCTGTACTGTGATAACCAGACTGCTCATAAATAAACTTGGTTATCAGCAGTATGGTTTAATTTTTGAATACATCATATTACAGAGAAAAATACACCTAGGCACAGAATATACGCTCGTACTCATCACACGATTATTTGTTCTGAGTGGAGTCAAACCTATGATATCTGGCTTAGCGTCAGGATCACTTACCACTAGAAAAACAGGTCCAAAAGGGCTGTCAGTAACCATAATTTTAGTGGATCATACATCGGTAGTATATCTTGACTGCACGAATGGCACCGAGTGTTGTGGGTTCAAACCCTCACACGAGACACTTTATGTGATCTACAAATTGTTGTTCCGGGTCCGGTTGTTCTTTGTATCCGTTTCTTGTATGTTTGTCAAGTCTCTCACGACAAAATATATACTCGTAATACGAGTGTTCCATTTAAAAGAAAAACTACCGGACAGCATCCTCTTGAGTGGAAATATCCAACCTATAATGTCGTAGAACATATTATTTCCCTTTAAAATGACTTTATATTGCATATTAATAAGGCCTTATAAGTAAGAAAGAGACAGCTTATGCGGTATGTTGGCCTAGTGCGTATTGATTCTGGTCTGAAACCTAAGGTAGTGGTGATTCTCACTTAGTACAAATAATTTTGTTATGGTCACAATCTTTTAATATGTGTCTGAGTATAATATATCTATAATATCTACAAATACTTATAAGTTCATAATCATGTTTATCTAGTCTAGCCAGACTGTTGATAACTCACGTAATACAGGATATACCTAATTTAGGGTGGTAGACGCCCTTGAAAAGTGTTTTATTGTTATCTTGAAGACTTGGTTGGTTACCCACAAAAAGCTTTATGACTTAGGTCACTATCAATTCTAGGTACAATGTGTGCACATACTTATCGCGTCAGTGTGTGCATATATCGACGATGTTAATACTATTTCGTATTATTTCAGACAATTACGGGTGCTATGAGCACCTTAACGCCCCCTATACCGCTCGAAAAGCCAGAGAATAAGGCGCGTGTCGATTATATACAGGTAAGTGGTGATTTCTGATACTTTCAGCAATTACCAAGTTTTTTTTTGCTTTTCAAAACCTCACGGGTTCAATGCGCGCTGAAGGCAATGGTACAGTGATATGTCGAGTTTGGACCGTTTAAAACCCTACAGTGTTTTGTCAGGAGTGAGGCTCAGATAGGGCCTTCATAGAAGTTCTTAGTGGCTTCTGCATAACGGAAAATATTTGCTCTCGGCCCTTCCATTCACTTTTTGCTCTAAATCCTACTAATATTATAAATGCGAAAGTTTGTATGTATGGGTGTTTGTTACTTTGTCACGCAAAAACTACTGGACGAATTTGGATTAAACTTTGCAGTAATATAGGTTATACGTCAGAATAACATATAGGATACAATTTATAACGATTTTATGTAATTTTGGTCGTAATACATGTCAATTAAGTCGAAAAAAAATCTGACCTCTGAGAGTTATCTTGGCGTACGCTGCCTAAACCATTGAAGTTACACAAAGATGATGTACCGTAGGATTGTTTGTATGTTAAAAAAAATATATTTAATTAAAATGATCTGTTACGAAACTTAATGGGGTAGACCAAATTCCACGCGAGCGACGCAAAAGCTAGTAAAGAAATAATTGTAATTTAGCTGGATTTAGTGTGTGCTTGGATGGATGTGGACTGCCGCAATGTTCAAGATCAGGGTAGTTTGCGCTCCTTGAGGTACTCTAGGTCTTCTAGGCTGCCATAGCGTGGGTCGCCATACTGCACTGTTTTCATTCGCAGTGAGTACGGCGACCACCGCTCTTGGATTCTATTCATGCTTTCCATCAGGCAGAGTAGAGTCACTTTGGTAGGTTGCTATAAAAAAAAAGTTACTTTTTCAGTAACATTCTTAAGTGAACATTTTATTTAATATTAAACTCAAGTTCAAAAGTTCTGATGGGTGCGTCATGTAATCACGAGTATGGTTGTGTTCCAGGACGTGGCGTCGCAACCAGACTTCGACTACCCGTCGGAGTTCTACGAACATACGGAGGCGCTGTGGAAGGACCAGGGCGTGCAGCGCACGTACGAGCGCAGCAACGAATACCAGCTCATCGACTGTGCCAAGTAGTGAGTACCTACTCGACATGTCCGTGTGGTGACGAATTAACAATATCTAGAGGCACCGTACACTACGTTCAGCCTTTGAGAAATCATTCATTTTTTTGTGGTTAAAAGAATTTTTGAGTCTGCTGA
Organism: Hypercompe scribonia; assembly: GCA_949316085.1. Lineage (NCBI taxonomy): Eukaryota > Metazoa > Arthropoda > Insecta > Lepidoptera > Erebidae > Hypercompe > Hypercompe scribonia. The sequence continues at coordinate 7,197,514 of OX438986.1, read as the reverse complement.
GCTTGAGGGTTTGATTCCCGGGTCAGACCAAATGTTTGTATTATTTGCAAATATTTTTGTGTGTGTATTATGTGTATTTACAAAAAAAAAGTATAGAAGTTTTCAATCAGTCAGTCTAGTTATCATAGCAAAAGCTCTGCTTAGTTTGAAACTAGATGACGTTGTGTGTCATCTAGTTTCAAACTAAGCATTAGAATTGTTATTTATTATTTAAATACAAAAAAAAGTTGATATAGGTTTATAGAAAGGACTCTCAGTCTGTATTGTTTCTGGTGCAGAGACAGTCCATCGCAATCCAGAGTAGAAACTCAGTGACTGTGAGGACCATTTTGGACCGGGAGTGGTCAGGTTGACTTTTTATGAAGTTAATTTTATTATCATTAATTATTTTAATCATGTTATGTTATATACTGAATAAATAACAAATTTTCTTTTAAATAAATATCTAATTTTTAATGTTAAACAATTTGCTTGCTCCTTCCAGTTTCCTGGACCAGGTACATATAATAAAGCAAGCAAATTACACCCCTACGGAGCAAGACATTCTGCGATGCCGAGTTCTCACTTCTGGCATATTTGAAACGCAGTTTGTTGTCGACAAAGTCAATTTCCAGTAAGTTTCTCTTTATTTACTATTTCTTTGTATAGGATATTTTTCAATTGTATAAGTTGGCTAAGGATATAAGATTATCCATGGAAGAACCAGGTCTCGGTACACACATACTCATAGCGACCGGGATTGCACTTGCATCCCCCTCTCAGGACAGAAAATAGATAGAAAAAATACTTATTTTGAAGAGAGTAATGTGAAATTAGAAGAAGCGGAAGCATAGATTCTATAGGTTATTACTTTAATAATTGTATATAAAAAACATACAAAAAAAATCGTTATTTACCGTTATTTAGTTACCTAGTATATTTCTATATTTCACATTGTTTAATAGTATCTATAGATGTAGATGCGCCCCCTTGAAAATAATTCTGGCGGCGCCCATGCTTATCACAGAAAAGTCATGGTGTTAATTCGGGGAGGACCTGTAATCATGGTTCGGATCCTCCCAAAGTAAGGTGAATAAAGCCAGCGGTTAGCGCTCCTACAGTCCTAAACAACATAAGAGGGTTATCAAAGAGTGAGTGATGTTGAGTCGACAGTGAAGTTCCTCAACTGTTCAAGGCGTCTTCTCCCAATTTTTCCAGTATGTTTGACGTTGGTGGCCAGCGAGATGAGCGACGCAAGTGGATCCAGTGCTTCAACGATGTAACAGCCATCATCTTCGTCACGGCCTGCTCCTCGTACAACATGGTACTGCGGGAGGACCCCACGCAAAACCGTCTCCGAGAATCGCTCGACCTATTCAAGAGCATATGGAATAATAGGTATTTTATTTAACTGAACTTTACCATACCTAGATTAGGAATATAGGGTGTTACCATCTCTGTTCATGACCTAGGAAGCAAACTGCGCAAGACAACGGTACTTCCAAAGAGAAGGGAAACTTAACAGAAACATTATCGTTTATATTATACATTATATTATAATATAAATATTATATTCAACAACCTCGATGATGCAGCGGTAGCGAATGCGACTACGGTGCTCGAGGTCTCGGGTTCGATTCCCGGTTCGGACTATTTGTTTGTATTATCTGCAAATATTTGTTTCGAAGTTTGAGTGTTTTCTATGTATAATATGTATGTATTTACAAAAAAAGTATATAAGTATTCTATCAGTCGTCTAGTTATCACAGTACAAGCACTGATTAGTTTGAAACTAGATGGCGTTGTGTGTCAAATGTTCGAAAAATATTATACCAACCCGTCTGGTCAATGTGGTGAACCATCACCTTCTTTATAAGCCGAGGCCTATGATGATAGTAGATTATTAGAGACTGTTGATGATGATGATGATATAGGTAATGATTAATAAATAATAATAATATTAATAAAAACCTTTATTCACTGACCATGTTATAGATTGCAACTTACCTAAAAAAATATTATACTTTAATCTTACTTAATTACAAATATTTATTTTTGCATTCCTTTAGCAACCATTTAGTCAGGTTGTCTTTCAACATAGATTTCCCCCAGTTCCTTCCATTTAAATCTATCACTTGCTATCTTTCTCCATCCTTTTGTCAAATCATTCTCCTTAACCTAAGACTATTAGACCGGTGGGAAACTTTAAAAATAAGAAAAAAAAACAAGGTGACGACATATTACAAAAAATAAGAAAACTTAAATGGAACTGGACTGGCCATAGAATGAGGACAGCTTATGGAAAAAAATGGACGATGGTTATGGACTGGTAGCCTAGAAAAGGACGTCAAATTAAAAAAAAACAAACGACAAGTATTAGTAACTGCTTACAGTTAGTAATACCTTTTCAACATCACCATTACTACATATATCAACTGCCTCGGTGGCGCAGTGGTAGCACTTGCGACTGCTGTGCTTGAAGTCTCAGGTTCGATTCCCGGATCGAACTAAGTGTTTGCATGATCTGCAAATATTTGTTTCGGAGTTTGAGTCTTCTATGTTTAATATGTATGTATTTACAAAAAGAAAGTATATATGTATTTATATCAGTTGTCCTATATTACAAGCTCTGCTTAGTTTGGAACTAGATAGCGTTGCATGTCAAATGTCCGAAATATTTATTTATTTATTTATATATGAACACAATAAACACAGTGACACATTGACTATAGTTATCGTGTCACTGTGTTTACTGTCTACAGTTGTCATCTGTGACTAATAGTCAGAACCTATGAGTCCCTTGCTGTTATTCTTTAGTGGTTAACTATCAGACTTATCAAGGTCACTATGCGTGAGACAATAAGGTTCAATATAATGAGTAAAATGAGTGAGAAATGGAACATAAAATAATCCCAATCTTTTTAAATCCTATTATAATACTTAAAAATTACTCAAGTCTTTACAATGTAGTTTTTTTTTGTTTTTTTTTTTTTATAAAAGACAGTACCCGCATTAAGAAAAAATCCTGTATCGCAAGGAACTTTACAAACATGCAAGAAACGGACACAAAGAACACCCAGACTCAGAACATTGATGCAGGGGTGACAGTTGTCGTAGCAAGTGTGTACAATATAATGCCACGATGACTCATGCCTTTACGCCCTTCAATTAGGCGTGAAAAAGCATCTTACTAGGCCGCCATAATGTGGGTTACCATACTGCATTGTCTGCATTCGCAATGAGTATACTGACTACAATTTTTGGATCCTATTCATGGTCTCCATCAGGCAGATTCACTTTGGCCGGTTCGTAAAAAGAAGACAACAATTTGAGGATCACACAAAGTGTTCTCCCATGTGTTATTTGAACCCACAACACTCAGCGAAGTGGAGAGCGGCGTAGCGACTGCTTAAACCATTAGGCCAACCGTTTAGTCGATTTTTCACATATATTACTACAAATCTAATAATAATATGAAGATCTTTGTTTTTTCTTTTAATATACTTGCTGATTTTTATAGTTTCGAGTCTCACGTGCAAAATTTTAAGGCATGTTATTTTCATTTTAATGGAAATAACTGAAATGTTAAATTCGTGAATACTGACCTCTATGCTACCAATGAGGTTTTGTTATTCGTGGGGTGACGGATTAAGATTACGGTGTGTCCTACCTTTGTACGTCAAGTGAGTGTCGTAAAAGCCGACTGAGGAAGCAAAACTGCATTGCAGAAAAAAGGAAAAACTTGTGATATAGTAAGATATAATCTCCCATCGAAAAAAAAGAAAAAAGAAGATAGAAATTCATGGTTTGATTTCAGAGTCACTCTCTTGTTCTTATGTTTTATCACGCACTGATGTGTTGTGTCTCCTTGCAGATGGCTGCGCACGATCTCGGTCATCCTATTCCTGAACAAGCAGGACCTGCTGGCGGAGAAGGTGGTGGCGGGCAAGTCTCGGCTGGAGGAGTACTTCGCAGAGTTCTCACGCTACAGCACGCCTCCCGACGCTACTCCCGACGCGCGCGACCACCCCGACGTGGCGCGCGCCAAGTACTTCATACGCGACGAGTTCCTGGTAAGCGCACATCAGCGATCTCGTCCACATTCAATACTATTTAACTGATCTGTATATATTAGCGATCCGGTAAACGTTTTGCTATATAAATTATTTCTAATTAAAATTTTGGCTAACAATGTAGATGAAAGTAAAAATACTAATATCGCTGTCATAAAATATGTGTGATGTGTTCTATTGTAAGTGTGTATATGTGTATGTATAAGTATTCATACGTACCTAAAATCTGCACACCTTATAAAGTTTCAACACCACCCAGGTTGACTGGAAGAGAATGCCCTGGGAATTAAGTCCGCCAATGTACAAATTTAGTGCATAAAGTTTGTAAATATTGAAATAGGGCTTGGTTGTAGAAAGACGAAAATTTTGCTGTAGGTATTTCTGGACACCAAATCATAAAAATTGTCCAAAAAATTAAAAACGATTCTGGAGAGGGCCACCCTCATCACCTAAAGCTATAAAAATAGCCCACGACCTTCCACCCTCAGACCTACCAAATATACACCAAATGTAAACGTTTTGTTTATGCTGACTGACTTCGACGTTTGTAAAGTATTGCTGCTATTAGAATGTATGTAAGCGTTTAGAAGTGTGAGTACACGACGATTGAGCCGGCGTGAATTGCTCGGAACGCCGACTTTCTCGAGCAGTCCAGAACATCTTGGTATAACAAGCCGTAAAACGTCGGAGTGGCTATAACCACAATACAAACAAGTCACTGATTTTACCTTGGCCACTATCACGACGCGAGTCCAATCAACTACACAGGAGATATTATAGTGCACAAATCCGATGGGACGGTTATCCAATACGATCAGGCGCAGGACCGATGACTTTACGTGCTCTCCGAGACACGGGACCCCAACTTGCAAACCAGGCTGTGATTAAGTATTTCCGTAACCAGTAAAACTCCAAAACACTTTAGTACCTTATTCGAGTATCGAGCTCGAGACCTCTCGGTCAGCTGTCGCATATGCTCACCACCAGACCAACGATGCAGTTAATTAACAATATATGCATATAATAAAACTGTAAGAGGGGTGAAGGTGTACATGGAAAACATAACGCCGCAGGGGGTAATGGATCCAAACAAATGCATACTTGTGAATCTGGTATATCTATCTGTTATACTCTCAGCGCTGGAGAGAGCAAGAAATATAATTACGTTCTTCCGCCACAGGAGAGAAAGCCCTCCTCAAAGATCGTCAGTCATCCTGGTCCTGGTCAGTCCGCATCTTATTAACATTCATAATTGCTTATCTTCGTTAGGTTGAGTGAGGCGGTAGCAAACGATGAATGTGTGTGTGGAATAAAAATAATGCTGAAAGTAATTTTTTATTATTTAAATTGCGTAATAAGTATGAAATAAACCACACAAGAGTATATTATTTCTAGAAAGATCGAACAAAACCCATTTAAGTTTAGAACATTGAATTTAGGCTAACTATAGTCCTGTGTAGTATATAAGATACGGTTTAAGAACATTTAAGAGCTTACATGAGAACTTACGACTAGAGTTGGCAAATTATGACGTCACTCTAAAAAACGTACTTTTTCAGAGACAAAGGTAACCAAATAAAAAATAAAGATAACTGATATTGATAAAATTAGTTAACGAGGGTAGGTGCGATAGACATCTTATCACGCTATTGTTCAAAGGGGTTGGGCAGCAAGTATTTATAGTTTGTATGAAATAGTCCGTACACTCCTGTAGATACGAAATTTTCAGTTTTTTTTTATAAAATTTATTTTTTCGAAGCACAACTAAATGCGCAAAAAACACTTATAATTGACTCAATGTAACTACTGGATATCATTTTCTGTCTCAAATAGATATTCCCAATAATTCCATGTTTGAAACTGTTGGATTTCAAAAGTTCCATGGCAAACTGGCTTCTTGAAAATCCCAACGTTGCCCAGTAGCCTAGTATTTGTATAAATATCTTCAAAATGTAGAAATATGGAGGATACACCGAGTAAATTGTACGCTTGTATTCCAGCGCATAAGCACGGCGAGCGGCGACGGCAAGCACTACTGCTACCCGCACTTCACCTGCGCCGTGGACACGGAGAACATTAAGCGCGTGTTCAACGACTGCCGCGACATCATCCAACGCATGCACCTGCGCCAGTACGAACTGCTCTAACCGCACTGTCGCCGCTACCCGCCACCCTTAGGTAACGACCCTTAATAACACCCTAACTAAGGTCTGAAGTTCCTCATGGATGTCTTTCACCCGAAGGGGTCTATCTAACTGGATTAAAAATCACCTCGGTGTTATTCTTCTTGCCAATATGCGCTGGAGAGAGCAAGAAACGCAATTACATTCTCCCGCCACAGGAGCGAAAGCCAAAAGATCGTTAACCATCACAGTCCTGAACAGTCAGCATCTTATTAACATATTTTTTTTTTGCATATGGATTTCATGATCTCCAATTGAGTAGTTAAGAAATAAAGCATACAATACTAACCCACTTATAGCCTAATTACTTCTAGCTTCCCATGCAAGCTCTGGCAAAAGACGCGGTTATAAGCATTTCTATCCTTGCTTTTCACTGTGTTATTGAGGTTACAGGAGGACCTCTCCAACCTCTCTTCTACTGGCACCAACGCACTTATCTCTTGAGTTGTAAAAATCAAAGTCAGGCAGCGTTAACGGTGACTCTTCTGATCATTTACTCTCTCTACCATGACACAAGTGGCCTATATTGCTAGACAGTTGTTATAACACGAACACGATAGAACTTGATTCCAAAAATCATAGCAAGCTATAGAATATTTATAGAAATGACACAGTTTATTCTCTCAATAACCAATTTGGCACATACGTTCACTTTTAACGTCTAATACTCACAGAACACATGGCACTCTGGCATAAGCGCTAGGAAGCCATCATATTCCAGTAGAAAATGCACAGATTTCATAAAAAAAAAGTCGATTTCATAGGTTATATAAGTTGCACCCGCTTGAAAATAATTCTGGCGACGTCCCACTCAGGCAAAATGTAAAAAAAGTAACAACAATTATCACATAAGTTTGGTTCACATCGTTCTATTATATTCTCCAGTTGTAGGACAACTGACAGATAGCTTAGATTCAAGAGTCTTGTCAAACAAGTCCATCAAGCATTTGGAAGGAAAATCATCTTATAGAGCGCCAGTGCTCTATATTATATCAGAGTGAAAACACTCTCTAAAGGAATTTTATTTAACTATCACATCGACCTATTCAACTTAAAAAAAAAGAAAATGTTGACAAATGTAATTAATGCAATTCAAGTTATAAAATATGGGCACCCTATTATCATCGCGCGCATTTATCACAGTTCAAATAAAGTCAATAAACATAAGTTTAACTGAATGGGTTTTGACCTTGATGACACCGAATCGTTTGTCGGCTAGTTTAAAAAAAAATAAGATAGTCACTGGCGTGCATACGTAAGTATCGTTAGTTTTATGCTACTTGAATGCGTCCTTATTTTGGCGATCACCCTGCACATCGCCACTGTATCAATTGGTTTAATTATTGAATTATATATTTTTTTTTGATCAGACAAACGTTTTTGGTGGTTTGGAGGGCTGCTGGCTGTCCCGCACTCACGAGTCACGTACCAGGCCGACGCACGCTCGCTGTGAACTCCGTCATCGTCCGCCAGCGTCACGGTAACGCTTCGTAACGATAACGTTATCTTTAGTTGTTAGTTATGTTGACGATCCATCTGAAATATCGCTAATCAACCAGCCTGATGCCCTAGCTAAAAAGTAAATATATGGGAGTGACGTCATCTCAACGTTGAGTCTGTGACTTGATACACGGTCTAAACAAAATGATAGAAGAAAATAGAGGTGTTAGCGATTGTAGAAAGATCGACACTTGTATCGGGGCCAGGTTTCAGGTTCGTTAGCGAAATAACGATTTTAATCGTTACTAACTTGGCGATTAACGATTTTTTAGAGTGATTTTCAACTTCACTATGTATACAATTTACTTGGTTATTGTTCCCGATTGTATTTTATGATTGTATATTAATAAATTTATCGCCTCGTTATTGAGTTAACAAATGTTGTTATTTAACTAATTGTTTTGTTATTTTAACGTTATTTCTATAATGTTTTTCTATTGTTCTTTAGATGTTTGTTAACTTAATAATACGTTTAATATGATCGCCTTTCCTACTAAAGATTGATTCACTGCTGTGTTTACCACATGTAGTACATATCCTGTCAGTTTTTTTATCGATTCTCGAATTATCTGAAGCGCGGCTGGATCTCGAATATTTTTCTAGAGAATTAGTATTTTGGACATATATTTGGTACTTTTGGAAACTATTATTATTTACTTCAGAATATACTTTCATTTTATCTATCTTAGCACTCTTGCTTGTAATTCAGTATATTTCAAATTAATTATTTTTCCTGGCGATCATTTTAGGCGATAATAGTAAAAAGAATCAGTTAAAACGAAGCGTTTATCGATATGTCACGGCTAGCGATGCTCCCATGGTGTTTCCGAACGTCCGAGTTCCCATAAAGCTGGCAACTATAGTCGATTTTAGTCGAAAACTTACTAAATATGTGTAATGCGTTTTAATCGTGTGTAATTTCTAATCACTTATCACTTAATGTGCTGTAAACAGAGACTGTTTTAGTACTCTGAGTCCATATTCAAATGCATGTGTATAATTAGTAAGTTTTCACCTTAGTCGATTAAGTGAACGCGCATCATTGGTTTCTTATTTTGATGTCTCAGTGATGTGTTGTTGTCGCGTCTTGGGTAGTAATGTGATTCGACATATTCGATTACTCTTTTTGAGTTGTGGTGGACTCGACAGTCGCGAGTTATATTTATATTGTATCCATATTTTAGTCGAATGGTCTATCTACAATATTTAAACAGTTGACACAAACAAAACGTACTTATAAGTTGTTCTTAATTCTTATTATAATTATTTGCTTCAAGATTCTATTTTAAATTTTAATAGTTGAATATTGTTTAAATGATTATTTTCAATTTGAACATTAATTGCGATACAGTAAGGTTGGTTGGGACAGAATGTCATTGCATTAATATTATATGTATGTTTTTAAATATTAAATCGACTAACTTTTTCTGGAACGAATATCGCCTAACTACGAACATTCTGTTTTGTTGAAAAGATCTTATGGCATTGTTTATTATTGGACATTGACAGTTTCTCATTCGTTTTGAAGGTGGTATCAGAACCTGGATCAGGATAGTGGACTAAATGGGGGGCGAAGGACCCGTTAGGTTGAGTGAGGCGGTAGCAAACGACGAATGTGTGTGTGAAATAAAAATAATGCTAAAAGTAATTTTTTTTTATTTAAATTACGTAATGAGTATGTGATAAACCACACAAGGGTATATTATTTCTAGAAAGATCGAACAAAACCCACTTAAGTTTAGTTTACACTTAATCGTCGTCGTGTGCACTGCTCCGCAGCTGAACAATACGGTTTTATATTAAGGATCATGGATGTACTAGATACGTCTAGAGGCTAGGACTTAATATAGTATTCACTTCGTTTCTCGAGTATACAACTTTAGGTTTTAAGCTTGGGTACGACAGGGGACTGTGTATGTACTTAACAGTTGACATTTAGGTGTTGCCATATCCAACTAAATTTTATTTATTGTTTATTAATGACAACATTAAAAAAGCTAAAATTATGAATTAATTTTTACTCTTACTAATTATTTGACAGTTCTGATCTTTCATGCACAGTCCACTGTCTACCCTTCAAGTTATTGAGCGCAATAATATGCTCAAATTAGGCCAAATTGATTTATTTATTTAACGAAGTCCGATAATACAATTTTGTAGGTAAAATATACACTGTTGTGTAGCCGTATCTTTTTTTGTTCTATATTCAAATCTATATTAGACGTTTTTTCTGTATATTTTTGAGTACAGACATTTTTATCAAATATTATGTTTGCTTATGAGTTATTTGGCACTGATGTGTTTTATAAAGCCTTGAATGTTAAATTGTAGCAAATAAGTTCAAGATTAAAACTGAGAGTTTCTTGTAATATTTCTTTTTAAAGTGAAATAAATTGCGATAAAAAAAATTAAAATGATATATGTTGTAATAAACACCTCAGTGCCAGCTTTTATCTAGTGTTGTAGTTTGAAAGGATTTATTTTTAATTTTATCGATGTACGTCTTCCAATATTGTCTATAGGTTTTTATAATTATTTTTTATGTTTATTTAACTTGTTTATAGCACAATTTTTGACTAAAATGTAACAATACAAGTGCTTTTGTAGTTTTAATATAGTTTTTATTTTTTTTCTTTTGTAATGTGAGCTTTTAGTAACATAAGGTCCAAAGACGCGACTGTATTTAATACAGTTGGCAGAATATCAATATCATAGCAGTATTTGAATTTAAAAAAAATATATTTTCAAAGATTATTCTATTTTTGTTTCGTTTATAAGGTGGACACAAGTTTTAGCCCTTAAGTACAAAGATTACTAACCTATAAACCTAATATTAGTTTATAAATATAATTATTTTTATTTAAATTAAAAAAAATAAATTGGTTTATGTACTTACACATTGTGCTATTTTAAGATATATTTTTAAAATACAAAATGATCTATTCTGTCGTTATGAATCTTAATGTATATTGATTTAGTGAACTGTTAATTTTCCGTTTAAGGTTGCTCAACTGTGGCGCGACAGTATTCAACACTGTCGGCTAAGTTTTTGCGCACAACTAAGAACTCTCATTGTACTGAAACCATTACAAACAACGTGGTTAATTATTAAAAGTCAACAAATAGTTGCCCCACTGTTGCTCAACAGTTGATTGCTTATTAATTAAATTATTGATAAATTAATATCAAATGTTATTTGAATGTTTTAAATACCTTAAGCGGCAAATTTATAAATTGTTAATATATATACGTTAGCAAATGGTCCTTAATATAAGAATGTTAGGCTGGAGTTTGTGTTATGTGCCATAATCTAGTGTTGCCAGCGGAAACACCATATCTTATGTTACCATACTAAAAAAAACTGAAATATTCCTTCCTTGTATCGTATGTAAAGTAACAAAATCGCTATATTTTGCTTTCTAATCGTAACACTATCGTTATTTTTTTTTAAATATAACTATATTGAAATTGTATTTTTTTTTTCTTTTGTGTTATATAAGTTTTCACTTTAAATGTAAGTAGAAGAGAATATAACGTACATTTAAATATTAAATGAAACTCTATATTTAATTCATACTGTTGGCATACGGAGGTTTAAATTATTTATTTTAGGCTATACGAACCACGCGTGAATCCGGTACCTATCCGTACTTTTTGATTAGTTTAACTTATTAATAGAAAATAGGCTGAAAACCACAAAAATCTAGTTCAAAATATTTAAAGCTTACCTTTATCCAACTGCAAAAAAAGGTGTATCAAGACGTTCCGTATTCATAGACCCGAGTGCAATAAGCTGACCTCCGTATTGCAATCACACACATCATTATAGAATTCATTGTGTAATTAAAAATTAACATGGCATTCTTTATTATAATATGTAAAATTAAAAAAGTAAAAAGTACTATTTGGTAGCTATATAAGTAAGTTCTAGCGTATCGCAAAAAAGTTAAAGTAAATACGAACGCAAACAGTTCTAACAGTATATATATTTGATTAATATCGTAGCCTCGATCGCATGTTTTATATAAGTTTCTTTTGTAGTCGAATCTGTTCGCATTTGACGAATACTTTTTGGACTTGGGGTTGCGTTTCACCGAATTGTCTGTTAATAGATTTTAGACTCACCGGCTAATGACATACAATCCATTTTACTTTAACTGTAAGGCTCCAAGGAATTGAATACAAACCCAATGGGATCAGTGTCATAGACAAATATACACGTCTTAATTATAGTTATATCAAACATATAAAGAATACAAGATACAATCCGTCTTTAAACAAGAAGTCAAAATATTTTGAGGCAATCTGCTGAAGAATTTATATGTAAATTTGTTAGTCTATTTAAAAACGAACCTTATACGTGTAAATACACGAGAATATTTAATATTCTAGACAAAAAAAAAATAAAGATTTCTTCCGTGTGATACACAGATTTGATTTTTTTTAAATTAATTTTTGTTGGACTTCTACACTCGAGGTATTGTGTGCCGAATTCGACCTTGTTCGATTAGAGAACGGTGCACTTCTGCAGACAGTCAGTCATTAACTGGAATTTATTCAAAAGAATGGTAAGCATTAACGATAGCTCGTATTAATAATGACTGGACACACCTTATACATGGCCGTCTGATATCAAAGCAGACAAAACCTGTACCTCAGTAACCAGACCACTGATAAACTTACTTAAATACCTAAATATAGATAAATTGTACCCAAACGAAGAAAAAATGTCGTGCTTATCACATAATGGGTGGGAATCGAACCTACAACGTCTGGGTGAACGATCAGCATGACTATCAAACACAGTCAAACGTATGAGTTACGAGAAAGATGCAATGTCTACATGCTCGACTGTGAATCCAAGTCTAAGTCCAAAAAGTCTCCGTCTTCACAACGAACTGAATTTTCGTTACCTAAAATATATGCACACTGATTTAGTTAATAACATACTTCAAACGTAGGCCAGGTACACATGAATGGATTTGAATAACCAGCTGTTCAGAAATGGAACGGAGTCGCATTTTATAAGAGTGGGGCCGTTATTTCTGTCGTTTTTAAGGCGGACTCAATATTGTCGGTTACTCGGTCCTGTATTGAATATGAAAGTAAATGAAATAATAAATACAATATATAAAAATTTCGCATCTCGGTGTTTGTGGTCGTACTGCGCAACGGCTGGACTGATTTAAATGTTTTTTTTTTATATGTGACAGGTAAGTCGTAAAGTATTTTTCACCCTCCCCCCGTGTCTTATCGCGATTTCAGTTTGTAGATAATTTCAGCGCCTGAACAACATTTGTCAGGTCTATATTAAAAGGTGGCAAATGAGACTTATTAAAACTATCTGGACTTAACAGTTTAACTTTGGTTTAATATTTTAAAATTTGTAATCAATTACATTTTTGTGCACGCTGATATATTCACGTGATCTTTTAAGGCGTATGCTTGTGTATAAAAGGAGATTCGCAAATCCATCGATATATCACACCGGTAAGTAAGATCCATCTTATTATTTAATATCTTAACATAAAATTTGCCCATCGATAAGTATACTTAGATTTTTTCCCAATAAGATTTAATTCGGCTTTTAAGTTTACCACGATACGGTTGAACTTCGATTTTTTTTAAGTGGAGTTACTACCATCAGACCACTAAAACTCGAGTATTAGCCGATATCGACCCACAACCTTCGGGCAACCGGGAACCACGTCTCAATACGTTAAGAATACGGACCATGGTGTGACCTGACTAGGATTGCTTAACTTTGTAATATGTTAACCTACTCGGTAAGCACTGGGCCACATCATAAGAGAGATTGGAAAAAAAGATATTTTGATTAATCTGATATAGATCTGGTTATTCATTCTCGTTCACAAAGCGTACCCTGGCTAAGCTTTTGGTATATTCACCATTTTAGAAGAATCACAACTCTTAGGTAGCCACATTGAATTCTAACATATTTAGATATAAACGCTTGAGTTGGATTAGTCTCTTGTTTAAAAGATATGTTTATTTAAGTAATGCTTTTTGTAAATCACAATTTATTTTCGGTTGTTCGTACTACAAAGATTACAAGTTATACGTAATTTGTTTTTTTGTTTGTCGGGAGATATTTTAAAGTTTTAATCGCAAAGTGTATATATGCAGTAGTTATATTTTCAAGGGAGACGGCGGATTTATTCCTACCGTGTGGGAAATGTCACTGGAACAGTGAATACCAAGTTCGACGAAGGTAAAGCTTTGAGGGTAATTGTAAAATTAAAACGGTGTCTGTTTAAAAATGTGCGTCACTAGATGTCGCCCTTAAAAATGTAGCTACGCAGTACAATTGTGTAAACATTGTATATTACTGTCCTACCCTCATCCCTTTACGATTTAAGTGAACATGCAATAACAAGTGAGTCATGTATTGTGTATAAAGGTAGCTTAGAACAAAATTTTCTATGTTTTTCAATATTTAGATGAAATACTGCCGTTAAGGAGTGGAGGAGCGAAGGCTTTCGGTTAGATCGTGTCCGGGGCACATTTATTTACATATTTTTCATATAATCGTGTTCGAAGCAACAATATCGACGTAGATTTAATACTTTGTTTCGCGTGTTCGGCTCCTTGACTAGTAGGTGCGTTGCGTCCGTTGCCAATAACCAAATAGTATTGAAATATTCCTCCTTTTTTAAATATATCTTCATAGTAGTGATAAGCGAATGTACTTGCGCACAATATGTATGTGAGGATCGTGTCGAGTACCCTTTTGTTTAAACAAAGTGCAGCCCGAGACTGCAAAATATTTTTGGTAATATTTTATCTGTACCTACCGCATCTCTCGCTAAACGTTGTGGTGGCATCTTAGTGCTCATAGATTTCTTTCCATCATAGCACAAAAATAATAAAAAAAATGTATTTTTCTCTCAATTTTCGGTAGTTAATTTTTTTAAATAGATATTTTATAGCATAGCTCAAAGTCACACTTTGTTTAGAATCGGTATTTGAGATCAGCACTTTACATTTGTATCCGTTACTGGCCGACTGCGGAGTATGGTATATTTACTCTTAATACCTACGTTTAATGATATACTGAAAAACTATATTTTTAACAAATTTAATTTAAAAATATACCTAATTAATGAAATTCCTAAAGATAAAAATTAAATTTTTAATATTTATGTGTATAGTAGTGTGTACTGCGAAGTGATTATAAATAATAAACGCTTATAATTTTTATTGTCTCCACAGATTCGTGCAAAGAGAATATATAATTTACTGTCCATGAAATTAATGATAAATCTATAACTGATGTGTACAAAAATCAGTATGTTTCAGGCATTTTGAATCCGACTTAATGTATGTAAAAATAAATGTTGTTTTAAAATTGTTTATTTTATTTATATCCTACATTTGCAGATGCAATTGTCGTTAAATTTTTTTGCAGATGCAACTGTCATTAACTTTTTTTGTAGATACAACTGTCGTTAACTTAGTACTTATGTTAAATAATTATTCAAGAATATTATAATTACTACTGTAATAAAAGTGTTGATTCAACTAAATTAATATTTACTTATGGGTTTTATGTGATTTTTATTTACATTTACAAAAATAATAGGAGTGAAAAGCATATTCACCAGCTAAATACAAAAGTAAGTACTGTTTTTTTGTACACAAAATATATAATTCACCGAAATTTAGTAGAGTAAGTGACGTGAAGAATCTTTAGCAATTGTGACCGGAATCGTCAGACTGTTGCTGCGCTTTGAAACTCGGAAATAAGAGGAATTGTAGCTAGATATCAATTATCATCGATTCGTCTCTTATAAATGTCACACTGAGGATTTCAGACTTGAGACGCATATTCTAAGCGACTACGTACAAATGAACAATATGGAAGTTTAATTGGCTTAAGGGAGTCCAGGAGACACCTCACTACTCACCAACATCTCAAAGACCTGTTCGCTCATGTTGCGATGGCCCTGTTGAGTGTGCTTCGTCCTCCAGAAAATTAATGACCTGCTGCGATCCACTTCTGCTTGGCTTTGCCCCAAGGACGTTTAATCAATTGACGGAGTTTTGAAGTCGTAAATAGTCTTCAGTATCATTGAACGTTTTTGTGACTCACTCTAAACTCACTTTCTTCCCTTAATCCCTCTAACAGAGCCATTTCGTCGATAGGGCACGAATTTCGCTCACTATGTCTATCCGATTCTGTTTTGAACTATTTAGGCGATCTCAGTAAGCTTGTTGGCAGAGATAGCAAGAGCATTGAGGCTATTGTGGAAATAATATTCTATTGTAAAAACCCGCACTATTAGGTTAGGTTACAACAGTGACCATTACCGCGCAAAGGAAAACGAGCGTGCATAGCTCCAGATCTGTCTTGTTATTATTGAATTATTTGTATTAAATGCGTTTGAATTGATTGTTTTATTCCCAAAATCAACATTTACCAACCGTCACTGTTCTAACCTACCCTTTTTTGTTTACTGTGCGGTAACGTTGTGCTGCTACCCTTACCTACTTTTACTAGGATGACAGATGGCCTCATCTGTCACCCCCAGGCTTGCGCTTAGGGAGGACGGAGATCGTTCTGTGATCTCCGGCGCTCGAATTGTCTGCCATAACAAGCCCGTTCCTGGGTCTGGCGGACCGTGTTCTATAACCTACCCTACGTGATTCAATAGCAATATTTTGTGAAATGTTAATTTCAACATTTACAATGTCTTAAGGCAAATCTTTAGTTTTAAAAAGTAAACGGTGGTAATAAACTGAAATAAGCGATTATCATAGAGCGGTAAGGACTTTTACCATTTAGAGTTGGGTAAATGTTAGATTTTACTGGAAAATATAAGGATTTATCACAATTTAGACTTTTATAATAACGCACACATGTCATACAATGTCGGGATCTTTTAAATTTATAATCCGCCATCTTATAGAGGGTTTCTTTAGGCGGTGGTAGACAGCTAATGAGCGATTTTTCTGTGTCTTCTCATAAAGTATCATGCAAATATTTTTTTTAGCTCAATTGCAGCGCTACACGACATTTTTAAGTAACTTTGTGTAGATGTTAAAAATACCTTCTCAAAAAGTATGATCGTGATAGCGTTCAGTTTTTTTCATTGGGTATTTGACGCATTCTCTCCAATTCAGTGCAAATATCGACTTTATCTGTAAATCATATAACTAATAATGCAGAGTATATAATAGGGTATATGCATGAGACTGCAGGGTATATTGTCCGTGTGGTAACAGATTAAGAATACATAGTGGTACCACCCCTATTCATTCCGTGGGTGTCGTAAAGCAACAGCGACTAAGGCAACAAAGTATGCACGACAAAATCATTACAAAGAGAAGGAAAACTTGAAACAAACCCTATTCCAATCCGTGTGGCCAGCGTGGTATAGTAGGCCAAAACCTTGCTAAAGAAAGGCCTATGTCCAGCAGTAGATTATTAACGGCTGTTGATGATGATGATACATGAGACTCCAAAATGGATAAAATATTTTTGTTTATAAAAACTTTTCTACTTAAAAAACACATCTGTGTAATTATTTTATTAGTGAAATTAATAATCAAATAGTGACTTTTTTAAAAAACCTTCGTAAATTTCTAAAACGTAACGTTATTGGTGGAACAAAATTTGGCATCAATTTACCAGGTTTAGCAGGTTATATTTTCGTCAAACTTTGTAAACAAAACAGTATGTGCAGTTAACTAAGTAAAAAATATTGTTATATGTATTTTATCACTTTTTTAATATCTTTACTTATGTTAAATAATCTTCACAACTATAATAGTATTTACGTTTCATTATATTTCTTTACTTTTCCATGATAATCGGTTGATTAGAAAAAAATAACTCGGTGCATTTGTGAACCAAATACAGTGGACCCTCGGTAATCCGGACCCCCTTGTAATCCGACATCACTCAAACAATTTTCGCTAATGTAGATCGTGCATGATTGAACAGGTTACAACTTGTGCTCGACGCGTAGTTATTGTTTCAATTCCAATTGCTTAGTTTGAATTTGACTACGTGTGATAGCGGTGCAGATTAGCTTGCGTTCATTGTTTGCTGTTTATTCATTATGTATAACTTATACGTACCTAGTAATGTCGTCACAAGCCCAGAAGACAACATATACAATCTTATCATTTGTCTGTAATTTATCGGATTACAAGGTACTCTTTTGTAAAAAAATCCGGCTATAGGGGGTCTTAGGCAGTACTCAATAATCAGACAAATTCGGTAGTCCGACACTGCCCTACAAAACGTTTGTCGAATTACCGGGGGTCCACTGTACTTCGTTGTTGACATGAGTGTAGTCCGTCGTCAAAGAATAAGCTCGCCAAAATGGCCGCGTTTAAATCGTCCGAAAATTATAGTAATTTCAATATTTTTTTAGCTTGTTAGTTAATATTTATGATGTTATATTGATCTTTGGTGTTGTAATATTTAGTAGAAATATTTTTAAAAATGAAAAAAAAATACATGCAAATTCCCTATTAGAACTGCCTAGTTGGTCTAGTGGTTAGCGTGTGCGTGTGTTTCGGGTTCGATTCCTGTCAAAGTGTTGTTGAATTTTTCTGGTTACAGAAATACTTCATAACAGACTGGAGTTTTGAAGTTGGGGTCTTAACCTTCGTGCCTCGGAGAGTACGTAAAGCAGGCGGTCCTGCGCTTGATCTCTTCCCGGTCGTGTAAGATAGCCGTCCAATTGGATTGTGAGAGTTAAGTGAAGTGAGAGGAACAGAGAGTGCACCTGCGCTTGCGCACTATAATATCACCTGCGTAGTTGGCTGGTCTCCATTAAAATTGGTCAGGGAATAGATATCATCATAATTAAAACAATATATTTAAAATCAAATTTATTATCAAAACCTTAGGCAAACACGTGTCACTTTAAGAGCACTTTAAAAAATAAAAAGTCAAAAACCATTAAAAGCAAAGAAAAGTAGAAAAACAAAAATAAATAATATTTACACGTATATGGCAATACAAAAGGTACGACGTCTTTGGACTTGCCCTTATTTAAAAATGTCTACAAGTGGTAAAATTTTCGAAAGTAAATATCAGTTTGACAAATTCAGATCAAATATAAATAGAGAGACTAGGACGATGATGACACACGTTGAACTTTAAAATCATTAACATTAAAATAAAGCTTAGCACAGAGTTGCCACAAGAAAAAATTAGCTAGTAGTATTGGAAGAATAATAATATTTGAGACATGTAACACAACACCATCTAGTTTCGAATTAGATTGTCTCATAGAATACTTATTTATTTTTTTGTAAATACATACAAATATTCAGTCGGTCCCAGGATTGGAGGAATTTTTCAATTCCCCTCTGTACAATTAGCACGAGTTAAGTTTCCAATGACTGCATATTATTATGAATAAAGAAACAAATAATTTAAGACTTATAAATTAATATTGGTAACAAGTAGCCCATGATATGTGGCAACCATAGACTACATGTTTTAAATAGTTTTTTTTTTCTTGTTACTGAATACTTGATCAGGTACTAAACAAATATTATAGTGAGGTTATAAATATATTATTTTTTTTATATTGATATGTGTGTATTTTCTGTGCTAAGCTTCTAATTGGGCAATGTCCAATCACAAATTATTTAAAAATTAAGAGTATTGCTCGCTTTAGTCACGAGTCTTAACTTAGTCTTACGTTAAATATAAGCGTACTGACCTGAAATTATAATAAATTGGACTTATAATATAATTGTGCATTATTGTGAATACATACTTATTTGATTCATATGGCCACTACTAAATTGCCAAATCTTATAATTATTGTCATAAATAATTACTGCAAGCTAGTTTTCTTGTTGCTCTGTTTTCAAACATTGTCAACAGCTTTGTATGGTCTATTGCTGGACATAGGTCTCTACTTAAATAAGGAATTTTGGTCTACTATACTATGGTGTGGCCAGACGGTTGCAATAGGTTTTTTTTTAAATGTTTCCTCCCCTTGCAGTGCTGTTGTCTAAATACTACTTTACTTCACATCAGCGTGGCATATATTCGCTATGAGTTTATTAATTTGTACTTGATTTATTAGAAGCTGAACATTTAAAAAAGTCACACAAGATTATACAATTTAAAAAAGGGAGATTTGCAAAGTTTTAAACAATAATATCGAAACATTGTGCGCCCGCGTGTGTCGCTTGCCGCAGTAAATAGTAGTAGTAGCCTAAGTGTTATTCTGATGTATAAACTACATTACTATGAAGTTTGATCTTAATTCGTTCAGTAGTTTTTGTGTGACAGAGTTACAAACATCCATACAACAAACTTCACGAATTTACAAGTAGGATAGATACTGAAGATCTCGGCTTTAACCACTACCAAAAAGTAGACACCTAGTGGTCACAATATTGTTTCTAACTTGAATGATCAAGTTTTTAATTATTCATAATAATGCACATTTATATGGGTTTTACATATAAAACTTAACTATCAAACACTTTCACATTTATCATAATCTGAGGTATGCATTGAGATACTGTTACACATAACTTAAAATAAAATTTTGGATAGTCTATGGTCTTAGAACATAACTATTGTCTATGCTTTGACTAAAAACGAACACAAGGTTTAAGCAAAAATCTCATCTGAGGGCTTAGTGTGAGTTTTTACATTCCTATTTCACATCAACTCGCCCTCGACTGGTGACGATTTCAGTAGAGACCTATCGCAATGCTGAACATTACAATAACAAACAATTTCATGTGAAATAAACTCACACTAGGCACTGTTTAAAAGTTGAATTAGAAGGAAAATTAATTTGACGCTGCGGTAGCAAGCGAATCTATTTTTTTTCTTTGTAGAAAATAGGCAGAGAATTAAAACTATTGGACACTGAAAACAGGTAAGTTTGTTTTATTGTTCTTATAATTGGAAGTCACTTCTAAATAAACCATACTAGGGTAGATTTCTTGGTTTAAAATATACTATTTAGCCAGAACTATTCCTGTAACATCTTAGGATACAGCCTGAATTGTCCTCTATTATCATTTTATTTTAAAATAACATTAAACTTGAATGATTGGCAACACCTAGGTATGACGTCACGCCTTAGCTATCATTTAAAGTTTAATAAAAAAATACTGATTTAACTTCGCAAGTTATCTACCCCATTATATATAAGGTTTCAAGAAACGTGTCAACAGGCCTGTTGCTCTAGTGGCTAGTGGCCCTGACTGCTAAATGAGAGGTCATGGGTTCGATGCCCACTTTGGAAAATTATTTGTGTGATGTGCACGATTATTTTTTGTCTGAGTGTAATTAAGTATGTTTATGTAGTCTGGTTTGCACAGGCTCTACCTAATTTGGATTCGGACAGCCGTGTGTGTGATGTATGACGTTATTTTTTATTATTCTTTATAGACTCAAATTGATATCAAAACTTAAAGAACTTATATGAAATATGAAGTGGTGGTAATATTTAGATATGAACAATTTTATTGTTATTTAGAATTTGGAATATATGATAGCAATTGCACCACATTAAAAAATCAAGCAATACTGCTCTCATTTCTATATAAAAAGCACGATTTAAAAAACAGGTAAATCTCTTAGAAAAATCTCCTAGAAAAATCTTAAAAATATGTCAAAAAAATATTAAAAACTTACATTAAAAACATTCCTAACCTAATTTGAGGCAAATCACTTATAAAATACATTAATTCCTATAGTTATATCAACATTGGCAGCTATTGTTTTATTAAGTACTGTACGAAGTATTAAACGAAATACTCCTCTGTATAAGTGTGTTGGTAGACATGTCTGACGTCATATATGACGTCACTTGTCATGAATAGACAGTTGTTAAAGTAAGACTGCACCATATTATGTGGTCTGTGACTATTGGGCCAATTAATATAAAAATAGGGTACAAAGTTTGTTAGGATAGAAGAGAAATTGGTAAAATAGAATCTGAAATCTTGGTTACACAATTGCAATGGTACCATGTACCATGCAGCTTTTAACTTTTGGAGATTTATTTAATTCTTGGAGCAAATGTTGTCAAACCAACACGAGAATTTGGTTCTTTTATACTCAGCCGTTAGATGCCGGACCGATTGTTGTAGAGAACCTTGAGGAGGCCTCTGTCCAGTAGTGGACATCTTTCGGCTGAGATAATGATGATATCTAGTAAAAGCTATCGGAATTATTTAATGAAGAGATATATCTATGGTCACTCTTGTTTTGTCAGAGGAGGATGAAGGGAAAATCATTTCCTCGCAGAGGTCACTATAATAAAAACATGCTTATATGTCTAAACTCACTAAGTTATGAGTACAATAGGAAGTAATTCCTTAAATTATTTACATATAAAACTTAGACAAATGCCAGCTCTTTAGAACTAATAACAATAATAAAAATTGGTCCCACCATTATCACTAAGAAGTTTTCATTAATTTCTTGTTTTATATTACAAGTGTTTATGTTTTACAGTGTTATACAATTTTAAAAACCTAAATGAAGTAAAAAAAAGGTTTCAATTTCACATTTGAACATTTGGATGGAACATTTTGAGACAATGTTGTGTAACCTCTTTTGAGTCAAACGCACAACAAATTGATTTGTAAATGCTAAAATGTTAAAAAAATATGTTTTATAGTATGTGAAAACAGTTACAATAGGTTATATTTTTTTACTTTTTACCAAGGATTGAGCTGATATTATGATAATTTTTTCTGAAGATTATTTAACTTGGCCCGGAAACGAATATAATGAAATTTGAATGACAATTAATGACTATTAGTTGTACATTGACCATGAACAAACGTAGAACACAATAAACTACTAGTAGTCTTAATAAAATACAGCGCAGTTGATGGATTTGTAAATCAAACCTCTTTGTAAATATATAAAGAAATATACTTACTACTGTGTGTGTATTATATTTTGGTACTCGTTTTTCTATTTTAAACCAAAGACTGATATGAATTTTATACTTAACGTAAAGTAAGTAGGTATCTGGTGAAGCATTTTAGACAAGCTCAGGGTTTTTTATTAGTATTATGGTTTAATTAGTTAATATTACTAACTTTACCATTTTAGTGGGTTTCGTAAGTTCGTTCATTAGTACATCATCATTCTTTAAAGAAACAATATCCAATCGGCAATCCGATATTCAAACATCTCGTATTCGGTAATTATACACAGTATAATCGAACATCACTTACGAACTGGGGGCGGTCAAATTAAGAAAACATATACCTATTTATCTAAGGGAGGTCGTTATCACCGAAGACGGTTATCTACAGAGCACTCAGTCCAGGTAAACGTAAAAGTTCGGCGTGCCAGTGTATTTGGTGGCGAAGGCTTTCCCCTGCGCGGTGGGCGCGCTGAAGGCCAGCTCGTCGGTGCGCAGCGCGGCCCCGTACAGGAAGGAGGCGCGCGCGCTGTGCAGCAGGCGCGCCGCCACGCCGCGCCGCCGGTGGTTGATGTGCGTCCACACGCGCGACACGCCACACCTGAGGACGACCACACCCCGATTACGTTAGTCTCGTCGGACAGCTGAGCTTCTACTACTGATACAGTTGTGTTCTCAGTAAAACTAGGTGAACGCGAGTGAAATTTCCACTTAACAGAGTTTACAAGGCGTGATTTCTTTAACAATCATGTGGAAATATAAACCAGAGCTACAGATATTTCTCGTATTTATAGATTACGACTATTTTATTATCCAAAGAATCATTAACAAATCATAAAATGTTACATACATTGAACACTCCTAAAATACATGCCAACAAGAATCTGTTTAGAAGTACTGTACGATTTGACATTTGTCATAATTATTTGTGTAAAAATTATTCTTCGTACATTTCTACCATTCTAATTATGTATTAAAAATGCCAATAAATTTGTATCTTACTTGACAGGGTAATCCTCGACGCTGCAGCAGTCGGGGTCCCCTGGGATGAGTTTATACGCACGAAGTTTTGGTTCCACTATTACACAGCCCACTATCTGTTTCTTGTCTATGTATAAATATGCCTGAAAAAAGAAATTAAATCACTTGTAAAAATAAAGTTCTTAAAGAGGAGAAGATTGTGCACATCGTTATTGTGGCGATAAGACCTGTTGTGTACGATTGGGTCGAGAAATAACACGGGACCTTCTCGTGCAATATTATGTAAGTTATCATCAGGAAATGATGGTTCGAAGACCACCTTTTTGTCCTGTGCAAAGAGGTTTGAAAAAACCTTTTAAGGAGAAACATATGACCATCTGTACACTATAAAAGACAATGGATGATGATAATTAATGAAAGATAGTTACCGTGTAGGCGTGCAGGTTCTGATGGGGTAGGTCTTGTTCGTACCCGAGGTGGGGGTGTACTACCCTAGCCAGTAGTTGCTGCACCTTGCGCCAGCGCGGATCTCCCCCTCGCACCCGCACGATGCGAGCCGTGTCCACGGTCTCCACCACGCACTCGTCCTTCCAACCCTGGAGAGTGATATATGCCTGATTAGAGTACTGAACTAAGACAATAAAGGTCCAATCTACGCAGAACAATTACAGTGTAAATAAGAGGAACACTTGGCTAGGCCAGCGTGGTATAATAAACCTAAGCCTACTTTCTACAGGGAAATCTATGTCCAGCAGTGGACTGTAAAAGGCTGTTCACGAGGACAATTATACTTTATAATAGGGAGTTCTAAAAGGAGTACTAAACTTATCAGACAAGTAAAAGAAAAATTTGCTATATGAACTTGTTCAGAATCATATATTTCTTTATTTAAAACTATGCAGTTGTGTCGTTTTGCGGGGGTCTTTACAAACATGATGAAACGGAAACAAAGAACACTCAAACTCAAAAAAACATTTGTGAATCACACAAAAGTGTTGTCCCACATGAGGTTTGAATCTACAGCACTCAGCGAGGTGCCAGTGCATCATCCATGCAATCCTGTGTATTTAAGTAAATATAACGCAACTTACATTGAATCGTAAGACATCAGTAGCGTTATGATGCACGAGATGATCATGTTCATCTTGAGGATCACCAATCTGCAAAACAAAAAATTTTTTATATATATCCTGGGTCGCAGGGGACTTAAAAAATACACGAAATGGATGCGAAAAATGCTCAAACTCAGAACAACAATTTGTGGTGCACACGAAGTGTGGGGTTTGAACTCGCAACACTTAGCGCAGTAGAGCGGTGTGGCGACCACTTAAATCACTTCACCGTCCGTGCAGTCACGACTGCTGATCGAGAGATGGTAGCTTCGACTCCTTACAGTACAAAAATCATGTGATTAACACGATCATATATTCTGTCTAATTCATCTATATGTATGCATTTAGTAATATAAAAATATCTTATCAGCATCATCCCGTTGGAAATAGGCTTAAATAAAATATAATTCAGTAATACACTTACAAGTAGATAATATCATCCTTTTATTTAACCAGTGGGGCTCATCAACAGCCTTTACAGTCCACTGCTGGACATAGGCCTCTACTTAGCAAGGAGGTTTTGGTCTACTATTCCACGCTGGCCAGACGGGTTGGAATAGGGTTTGTGCCAAGTTTTCCTTCTTTTTGTAATGTTGTCTTGTATACTTTGTTCCCTTAGTCGCCTTTTACGACACCCACGGGACGAATAGGGGTGGTAACACTATGTATTCTTAATCCATCACCACACGGTTTACATCATCACACGGTTTACACCACCACACACCACCAGGGGGGGGGGGGGTACAAACTTTGATTTTGTATTTCTTGAACGTCTTGTACTAAGACGTTTTATATATTGTAAGCATCCACCAAGAAAGGTTTTTGGAAATTTCATCAATTGGAGGGTAAAATAAGGGATGGTCGAAGTTTGAAACATGAAATTGTTAAATAGGACAGTAGATTACATTGAAAAGGGAATATTCGTTATGATGACACAAGTCTGCAAAATAAATTGATTCTTGCGTAATCCACATGTTTTTGGGTGTGCTGAATCCGAAAATAACTTTTATTTTGTTGTAGAACGTCACGTTTTCTGACAATGTAGGTATCTATGTTAAACAAGTCCTCATTGTAAAATAAAAGATAATAGCCTAGTTTTTTTTTAAATATTTTTAATTGCGTACACAAAACTTATTTATTCATCCAAAATACAGTAATTAGTAATCCCTAAACACATTTCTTTTTCCCAGTGAGACTCCTTTTGGTACATTTGCGCTTGTGTGAAGCATCAGTAATGTCTCTTTGAAGTGTCCAACAGCAGTCGGCCATCATTGAGACGTTCCATCTTCCCTGGTATCTTTTCTCCATCTCTTTAATATCCTGATGAAATCGTTCACCTTGCTCTTCACTCACATCTCCTAAATTGTCTGGTAAGTAGTCAAGGTGGGAATGAAGGAAATGTACTTTTAGACTCATTAAGCAACCTAAAGCTTGAAATGATTTTAACATTCTTTTGACAATTTGTTTGCAGTTAGGGTCTTTGTTATTGCTTAAAATTTTTTTTAAACCTCTTTAAAGGCAACCCCCCCTTCCCTTTGAGGATCCGTCATGGTTGCGATGAACTGTGGATCAGCCAAAAGTCGTCGAATATCTGGTCCAACGGAAACATTTTCATTCAACTTTGCCTCCGATAGACCTGGAAACTTTGATACTAAGTATTTAAAGCAATTTCCATCTCTTGGAAGTGACTTCTCAAATTGCTTCATCAATCCCAGCTTTATGAGAAGCGGTGGTAGAAGAACTTTATGACGAGGTACTAAAGTTTCATGCAGGAAGTTCTTTTCGCCAACCTTAAGCTCATGCCCAATATTTTGAAATCACCGCACACTTGCCAGCCGTGGTCTTTATATTTTAATTTGCAAAGAACCAATTCCAAGTTCTTGTAGGTTTCCTTGAGATGTACAGAATGACTGACAGGAATGAAAGCATAGAAACCGCCTTTGTGCAGCAGAACTGCTTTAAGGTTTCTTTTTGAAGAATCTACGAAAATACGCCAATGTGCTGGGTCGTATAAGATCTTAAATGTTTCCATCAAACCTTCAATATTGGTATAATAAACCAACTCGTCCTCTTGGGCAAAGTAGGGAGTAAACTGCTTCTTACGATATCTAAACCAGGAGGAAGACACACCCGGCAAAAGTAAGATCCTGCTTTTGAGCCTTGATCCAAGCAACTCAGCAGCGTTTTTAGGAAGATTCAAGTCTCTTATCAAATCATTTAACTCGCCCTGGGAAAACAATTTCGGACTGCTGTCGTCTTTAAATTCAAAACTTGAATTGTCATCGGGTTCAAGTACCCCCCCGCACCATCTTCGTCAGAAATTGAAATTTCTTCCACGGTAGGAGGGGCCTCGGGCACTGGTGTTTCGGTGCCATGAGGGATGGGACGAATAGCTGATTGCATATTATGGTATGAAATTGACTGCTTCCGTTTTGAATTGTACCCTTTCACATTACACGAACAAAAGTAACAATGATCACTATGGTTCTTTTGCTCGCGCCATATCATAGGAATCGCATATCGGAAAGCTTTTTTCTTGCCCTTAAACCAATTTCGAAGGTCTTCAACGCATCGTTTGCAGACTATATGAGGCGCCCAAACCTTATTTTGATCTCCAAGTTTTGAGCCAAAATACGCGAAGTATACTTTTTTACAAAGTCCGAAATATTAAGTTGTTGCTTTATAACCATATATTCGCCCCAAATATAACAGAAACTGTCAGGTGAATTCACACACTTCCGCAGACAACATGGTACTTTACTGAACTAAGCTCTATAAAACAATGACGAGCGAGTTAACACGTAATTGTACCGCGTCTCCTTCAACACTATCGGAGCGCGCACGTACAGGTTACAACATATTTGTTTGTTAATTTAGCTCTCCAGGATGTTCTTTATTTAGAAAGTAATGATAGATATGACCTGTATACATTTTTAAAGAAATCAAAATAAAATTGTAACTATTTATTTATGACTTCAAACTAGCTCAAAGAGCCCTTTTCTATAATAAAACTTTGCGTTTTGTTAGATAACCTGATGTTCTGGAATTTTTTGAGTATTTTTTTTTGTATAAATACATATAAATCAGTTGAAAACATCCAGACAGCTTTTTTGTTGCAGACCTGTGTTATTAATGAACTTTTATTTAGAACGCCTTATTTTCTTATTATACAGAAGAGTGTCCACAGACAATGAAAATATAGAGACTAGATGTATCGGGACCGTACACTCTAGTAAGGTGACGCTACGATGGATTATAATTATAACTTTAACATACATTATTCATTTTTAATATTTTCTGCATTACATTTGCATGAGGTGGACTTAATACCATACTCTCTACCAGTCAACCTTTAGGTGGTTCAGTAACTAACATGGCAGGTGCGTATTACAACAGAAATAATCACGTGAATAAAAAAATGTGGCATTGTCGACGATTTCCTTTATTCTCACCTGATAGATAGTACCGCACTCAGGACACTGTGTGGCTCCAAATTTCTTCTGACCAGCGTCAATGACATACTGGTCGTCTCCAGTCTTCAATAGGAGCCGCTTACTATTTTTATCCGAGGAACCTGTAGGATTTAAATAATCAAACATTAAATATATCAGTGTTTGATAGTCCACTGCTGGACATAGACCTCCCCTTGAAATAAAGGCGTTGGTCTACTATGCCACACTGGTCTGTCGTTTTGGTATAGGGTGTGTCAAGTGTTCATACTCCTTGCAGTACTGTTGTCCTGTTTTTCTCGATCAAAAGATATTCCTAGCTGGACAGAGGCCATCCAAGGATTTGTTGCGACCATCACCAGGTCGTCGGGCCACCTTATGGAAAGATTAACCACGTCTAGCGATACTTCACCATTAGTGAATTTTTTGACTAAATCCACGATTAACTCTGCGAGAAATGACCCCGCACAATGACACTTTACACACATTAATAGTCTACTAGTGGACGTAGACTTCTTAGCAAAGAGGTTTTGGCCTATTATACCACGCTGGCCAGACGGGTTAGAATAGGGTTTGTTTCAAGTTCTGGATGTCGTAATAGCAGCTGTTCCCGGATCCCTCCTATATCAGGCGCAGAGTGGCACACCATATGGTTTTAGTCGGTCCGATTCCGACACACCACCCCGCCGTAAACCCCGGTGGGGTGACGGCCCGAGGGGGTTTCCACACGTTAAAAAAATAAAAAAAACGGTTTGTTTCAAGTTTTCCCTCTCTTTGTTGTTAGTTCAATAGTTTCTTCTCTTAGTCGCCTCTTACGACACCCACGGGATGAATAGGGGTGGTAACACTATGTATTCTTAATCCGTCACCACACGGACAGCGGCCTGCTAGACCACCTTTATAATACTATTATATTGCCATGCAAGTCAGACGTGTTGGTGAAGGGTTTGTACCAAGTTCTCTTTACAGCGATGTTGTCATGTTATTATGTATACACATATTTAAAGAAAATCAACATTTTAAATATTACTTTGTAACATAAATGTATAAATCAATTTTAAATTGTAAACATGTAACATACGGGTTAGAGGGCAAAGATGTCAGATAAATACCTTCTGGAAAATATAGACGTGAATTTCTATCACTACGTTACTTTATACAATTTATAAGTAATGTGTGAGTGTGTAAATGTAAAATGAACAATGAAATTGGTCTCCCGCTCCCGCTCGAAGTCAGGAGAGGAGTCAGGTCTTAACGAGATTGAAGAATCGTCTCATCGTTAGTTGCCTCAGCTTACAGTCAATTTGTCATAGTGTACGAATATAATTTGAATGTATGTGTATATTTACGTATAAATGTGTATTTATGACGTATTGTACATGTTCATGTATGTAAACGCACTCATGTATTGTATATTTTAATTGTCAATATAACCTCTGTGCACCTCCCTTACAATATTACTAAACCACCCTAAGGTTGACTGGAAGAGAATGCCTTAGGCGTTAAGTCCGCCGATGTACAAAGTGCATAAAGTGTAAATAAATAAATAAATAAAAATAAATGAAATTTATTAAAGTACGACGCGCCCCGGCTTCGAACGAAAAACTTTGACATTCTCGAATTTTCTGTACTATGCATGTTTTGTACATATGAACCTTACTCTTGTCACTCTTTTACTGGTGAAAAGCATTAAAACCCTTTACGTACTTTGGAAGATCTAAGCGTACAATAGAAAAAAATGAATTCATGTTATATTTTTATATAAAAAGGTGACGAATAAAAATAATATTTCGGACATTTGCCATACACCGCCATCTAGTCCTAAACTAAGCAGAGCTTGTATATATACAATAATATACATACATATATACTGGTTTTTTTTTGTAAACACACGTTATATATAGAATACACTCGAGTTTGGTGTAACCATAATCGAACCAGAGACCTCAAGCACAACAGTCAGCAGTGAGTGTCACCATCCTTATTCACCCCGTGGGTGTCGTAAGAGCAGACTAAGGATGTAAACCATGCAAGACAATAGAACTGGCAAAAGGTTGAAAACTGGATACAAATCTTTTGTTTTTAACGTGTGGAAACCCCCTTAGGCCGTCTCTCCACCGGGGGTTACGGCGGGGTGATGTGTCGGAATCAAACCGACTAAAACCACACGGTGTGCCACTCTGCGCCTGACATAGGCAGAGATCCGGGAATAGCTGCTACTACGACCTTAAGAACTGGATACAAATCCTATACCCATCCACCTGGTTAGCATGATATAATAGTAAATTGTTAAAACTCATCATTAAATCATTTTTGTTACCTTTCTCTCCTGGTGTAGAAATGCCTGGGTTTGGTTTTTCGAAAATAGAGAACAATTTCTGATTGTCAGCCTTTTCAGTCTTGCCAGGAGTTTTCGAAGTTACATCTGAAAAATGAAACAATAATTGGCATGAAGTAAGGGGTGTTTATTTTTTTTTTTCATTGTACAAATGTTTAGATGAAAAATATTCTATCGTTTACGGCGATCTCTTCTAACCTTTATAGAAATATTAAGCATTTACGAATTGGGGGTGTTTGTAGCGCATAAACCTAAAATCTACTTATTTCATTATTATACATACTTATATTATACACACATTTTTATATACTACATATTTTTTTATAAAATATACCTACTTATTTTATATATAAGTGGTAAACGATTTAACGCCGCCGTCCATTGACACCTCCAGTCAAAGAGTGACAAGTAATTTATACTAATATGATAAAGCTGAAGAGCTCGATTGTTTCTTTGTTTGTTTGAACGCGATAATCTCAGAAACTACTGGTCCGATTTGAAAAATTCTACCAGTGATTAACAGCCCAGTTATCGAGGAAGGTTATTATATAACATCGCATTGCGACCAAAAGAAGCTGAATCTCAATGAAAACGTTGCAAAAACGGAGGAAAATTATTGCTTTGGAGAGTTTCCATTGCGTGCGCTACGTCAACTGTAAAGTTTCTGTTAAATACCATACGAAAGAATCGTTTCCTTTTAAAGGTTCTAGAAAAAAGTCCGCGACAGCATATCTTTTAAGGTTTGCTTAAAACCTTCTTTCCGGATGTCGTAATAACAGCTGTTCCCGAATCTCTCCTATCTGAGGCGCAGAGTGGCCCACCGTGTGGTTTTAGCCGGTCCGATTCCGACACACCACTCCACCGTAAACCCCGGTGTAGTGACGACCCGTGGGGTATTCATATTTTTAATATTAATATTTCATTTTATAACATTACGCAGGAGACGAGACGAGATGCGGTTGCACAGGTCAGCTAGTAACTAATGTGAGGATTTATTAGGATGTTTTTACACTAAACTTTGGAAGTTTCTCGATTGATCTCGATGTAATGCTTGTAACCTTGTTGGTATACAAGCTACTTAAAACAATAGAACGACTAAAACGTGTCAATAGAGATATGAAATAATATTATAATTTATTAATATATACTTTATATTAACTTTATTGTATTTAATATTACGTCTTTTACATATTTCCGTGCTCGTGCGTCAATCCCTCGTACCCTCACCGAATGACCGGTGAAGTGGTGATGTCGGACTCGAACCCACTAAAGACTTAACGCAGGCGCGGATACCAGTTAGTTAGGTTTAATTTAGAAAGATAATCTCTAATATCAGATGAGCGTACGATTCACAATTCGGCCACCGTAAGAGTGGCACGTAGGCTTTAATTCCTTGGGAGTCCGACATAGTAGAGAAGATTTTTTTTACACAACGCCATCTAGTCCCAAACTAAGCAGAGTTTTTACTATGGGTACTAGACAAGTGAAAGTTCGCTCCCCTTTTTTTTTCTATATTAAGAACCTGTCAAAGTGACTCTACTCTAGCTGATGGAAAGCATGAATAGAATCCAAAAGTTGTGACCACCATACTCATTGCAAATGCAGACAATGCAGTGTGGTGACCCAAACTATGGCGGCCTAGTGAGATAGATGGTAGATGAACCTAGTGAGCGCGCCCGCTCGTGGACGTAAAAGGCATGACAGTCATCGTGGCAGTACACGGTTCACATAGTTACCACGATAACTGTCACCCCTGCATCAATGGGCCTCCGGTCTCATACTCATCAACGAAACACGACAACACGGATGCTGTCGCTTTAGGTTGATCTTCTGTGAGAGGGTAGTACTGCCCCGGTCGAGTCGGCCCGTTCGTGCTGAAATCAGCGTGGCTCTACTACCTAATCTTAAATGCTTATGAGACCTCAAGCTCAGCAGTCGCATACTTTACCACTACGCCACCAAAGCAGTCACACTAATCTTTACATTTTCATTGTAAGTATATACACTATGACACATGATCAATCCATCTCGTCTTGAGTGATAAAAAATATTTGTCGTGAGTGAAACCGCGAGCTAAAGCATACGTTACAAAGGAGGGTCAACAAAACTTACCGCCGGTTGCTATTGTAGTTTCAGTCGACGCTAATACGGCTTCTGCGTTGATGTTATTCGATTCCGCCATTTTAAGAATCTGTTCATCAAGCATTTTCAACTCTCGTTCAATTTCGTCCAAGTCTGGCAGTTCTTCTTGTGCTGAAATAGAGAGATATTTATTATTATTATATCCTGCGCTAAATTTAGAAGAAGTAAAAGGGGAAAATAACGCCGTTTTTATATACGTTTACTGCCCTTGTCTATGATTGGATGAGCACAAAACGTATTTTTTATTTAGGATGATGATGTACTCCTAGCCTACACAGGTGCACTTTCTGTTCTCTCACTCTCGCAATGCGATGGGAGGGTTATCCGACACGATCGGGGACAAATGAGGTGCGTTAGGCTTCTATCTCCGAGGCACGAACCCAAATTCCAAACTCCAGATTGTTATCAAGTATTTCTGAGCAGAAATGAACTCAACAACACTTTTTGGCCCGACCCGAGAATAGAACCCGAGATCTTGATCGGCCATCGTAAACGCTAACCGCTAGCCCAACGACGTAGTCATAAATACAAATTTAAGATTGGCATATAAACGCACTTGGAAAAAAATAATTATGTTTACTAGTGGTCCGGTACCATGAGCTGTCGTGAGTGATTCAAGTTCTTATTGTTATAAAACGATCCATTGATGCAGGGTGTCAGTTATCGTGGTAAGTCTAGCCTTCCACTGCCACCACGATTACCTATTACGTCCCCAAGTGGGGCGTAAAAAAGCATCTTACTAAACCACAGTAGTGTGGTCACTTGGATTCTATTCATGCTTTCCATCAGGCAGAGTAGTCACTTAAGCAGGATCTTACATAAAAAGAAAAATGTTGTCTATGGTTCTGCCCATGTGTATGTGGATTACCGCGGTAAATACTAGCCTGTGTTATTCTGACGTATAAGCTGTATTACTGTAAAGTTTCATCTAAACAAACAGCCATACATCCTTTCAAACTTTCGCATTTATAATATCGTTAAGACGTAGATTCAGTAGTAAATGCCTATGGTGAACAAAAATTTAGCAGTAAATCTCTATTGTTCGACCCTAAACCCAAAGAAAAATTATTTGATACTGAAATCAACTCACCTGGAGCAGCATTCTCTTCTACAAGAATATATCCACCTTCAACCGGTAAAAACTGACCACTCTTTGGCACCTCCCCATGAGTTTCAACATGACCCGCCTCACCCATAACTACATCATTGACCACTGTCTCTGGTGAGGGTGATATACTTTGTGCTAAGGGTGCCACTCCCTGGGGCAAAGACACTTCATGTTTACTACCCCCTAACTCTATAATGACTGCTTCAGAGTCCTGTGGGAGGGTTGCGATGTTGACTGGTACTGCAGTAACTGGTTGGAAGATCTGGTTGGTTTCTTCTATAACTGTGCTGTTGAAGCAAGGCAATTCTTGGGCAGGTTTCGTAAACAATAGCTCTGATTCTGGGACTTCTTCTTCTGTCCATTGGCTGAGGAGAGCTTCGATTGTTTGTTTTTCGTTATCGAACGGATCTGCTTTATCTAGGAAAATAGTTAAAGTAAGATTTTGTGAGTATTTATGAGAATATGATTAAAGTGTTGTATTTAATAGCTAGATCGAAGATATATACGGCGTTTGGTGCTGGAGACATCAGAAGTCCTAGTGTGAGTTAGTTCCCATTTAGTAATGCGTAAATAGTTAAGTGAGGGCCAATCAGAACACCAAACGTCTCTGTGACGATCGACCTAGCATGAAATAAACTTATACTGGGTCTCATGTAATAATTTTTAGGTCCTAATCTCGGGAGACCAAACGTATTAGGGCTAACACGATACGTAGAAGTAATAAGCTAATGGTAGATTTTACTTTCACTGTTAAGTCTAAAATAAAATTTTCTAGAAACCATCTGATCTCTTGTTACTACGATAAGAATTTGAGTAACATGGTTGTTGAGTTTCAATATGAGAATTTATAACAGTCTGTAGTAAATTATACTAATGACTTGCGTAATAAATACTTATTACTATGTGTAAATAACAAATACCTATGCTATGACTTCGTCTGGATTATTAACAAATGTTAAGTGTTACTGCATGTTAAACATAATTAAAACTAACACGACACATCCTATTAATATTATAAATATGAAAATTTGTGAGTATGGATGTTTCTTACTCTCACGAAAAAACTACTGGACGGATTTAGATAAAACTTTACAGTAATATAGGTGATACATCGGAATAACATACATGCTATAATTTTCAATGATTTTATGCAATTTTGGTCGTAATATAACGATACTTGTCAATTAAGTCGGAAAAAATCTCGCCTCTGAGAGTTATCTTGGCATACGTGAAGTTACACAAAGATGATGTACCGTAGGATTGTTTGTAGTTTGAAACTTAATGTGGCAGACCAAATTCCACGCCAGCGAAGTCGTGGGCAAAAGCTAATTACCAATAACTTAACATGAAAACTACTTTTCCCGTATATGAAAATGATGTACTTACCATTTATGAGATCCTGAGATTGACTCAAGACTGACGTATCAGTCGCGCTGGCGGTAGAAACAGCAGTGTTGTCCAACAAGGAACTATTCTGACATGCATTATAATACTGAACTGCTCTATTTTTGTGGATTTTCGGTTTCCTTATCCTATGTCTCACCCCTAGATTGATCTGACCCGGCTTTCGTTTACGTCTATGAGAATGAGAATGCCTTATACGTCGATGCGTTGTGCTAGCTTCAATTGCGCTAGAAATCTTTGAAACCACTGTGGTGTTGAGTTCAGGGTTTGTCTTGCCATAAAAGGATTTAGCAGATAGAATCTCTTTTAATCTGTCACTGTTGAAGAGAGACAGGCGAGCTTTAGGTGCATTCTCAAGCCTAGGGTATTTAGAACTGGGTGCGCATTCTGACATGCTGTCATTACGTAAACGTTTGTGACTTTTTTCATTCTCATAAACTGATTCAGGACTTTCCTCAACTTCTATTAACGTACGACGATTGTGTCCTAATTTAGGAGGTGATACAACCTCAGTCATGTTATGAGGAGTCTTCTGCATCTGTGTTGGGGATAGTATACAGCTCTTATCCATTTTAGTCAAGCAGACAACTGCATTCTTCACTGGAGTTATATTCTTTTTCTGTTCCAGCAAAATACCTTTGAAGGTTTGTAGTTTCGGCGTCATCTTTTGTCGCCTACTTGACCTTCGAACGGGTTTAGTGGGAGTATTTTCTTTAGAATCAGTACCAGAGTCGGTGTCAAAGTTGAGGTCTTTGAGAGAACTGCTGCAGCTCTCTGTGTCAGCAATAAGACTAGCCAGGCTTTTGCGGGCTCTGCTTGATGTGGAAGAGGTAGTATGAACACTTGTACAGGAATGTGTCGAGGATGGGGTAGGAGGGTGGTTGTTCAAGTGTGGAGTAACAGGGGTTGACATAGAACCTGTACATTTTGAGTCTGGACAAGAATATCTTGTCTGATACTTCTTTAATGTAAATGGGGACCTGATGAAATTCTTCAAGTCATTGGACTCCTTTAACAATCTTCTTGTTTGGCTTCTTTTTTCATCTTTAATAAAAAGAAAGAATCCTTATTAAAAATTGAAATATCTTCACAATGTCACATATGGCTGCCTGATCTAAAGCTAGGCAGGCCAGTACTACGGTACACGGTACAGACTGCTGATAGACAAACTTATATAACTAACACACAAATTTCCCCAGACAACAAATGACCATGCTCATGATACAATTATTTGTCTAGAGTGGGAATCGAACCCATAACCTTGCAGTCAGTGGCACTAATCATTAGATCATCAAACCAGTCTATGATTATACCACAATAATATGAGAACTTATATTTGAATAGTTATTCTTTTTTTAAAGCTTAAATAGGGTTGAAATCTCGTTTGAAGGCCAGGCCAGGAGTAAACAAGGAGTAATCATAATAAATATCTATGATATGTAAGATTATGATATTTTTTAGATTGTCTCACTGGTCTAGCGGTTAGCATTTATGACTGCCAATCTTAGGTTAGAGTGCCAGGTTGGGTAAAAAAGTGTTATTGAGTTTTTTTAGATACATAAATACTTAACAAAAATAGAATAACTTAAAAATACTTGTGCCCTATAATATCTCCTGTATAGTTAACTGGTCTCCGTTGAAACTGGCAGCCGTGGATGAAATCAACTACGACTACATAATAAATAATATAATAATTATGTCTATTAACCAATAATATAATCAATCGAATGTGAAATGCAATTAAAGAGGTATATGTCTAGTAGGCAGCTATAGGCCAATACTGATGTAAAATATCTACATATTCAGAATACTTAAGAGATCTGTAAATTTATTATCTGTCTAAGATTCACTAACCCCAGTGGTTATATTTCTTAACTACATTATAAAGAGTAAAAATATGAAATAAATTCAAAATGTATAACTCTATGTATGAATATTTATTAATATACAGCAAAGAACATATTAAGAGTAATAATTTGAAACATTGCTTATTGTATACTAAATAACACGATGACCTAGAAACTAACCATTTGTGATTGTGTCCTAAATTTGTGTTTATTGCTATCTGGTTATTTTAGGTGTTCCAGATTTCACAATAGCGGACGTGTTTGCGAATATGATACTTATTGTTGTCTAATTTGTTAGTAAATCATTTAAATGATATTTTACTACAGGGTAAATTTGCTTCGGTAAGATATTGAGAGAATAGCTCTAGATAAACAAGGGTTATATCTTGTTTTCTCTATTAAAAGAACTTGGGCGAATTAAATTTATTTTACAACTATACATTTCATTTATAAACATAGTTTATAGCATTAGAGATGGTGTATTTATTTTACAAAAGATTTGCATTTAGAAACTTGCCTTAAATACATTATTGACTCTGAATTACAGACTTCTGTCTTTGTATTATATACTTAAAATACAAAGTTATAAAAAATAATATTTGCATACTATGGTAATCTGGAATACAAGGAAACTGTCAAAATAGCATGCTATCAGAACACAAGATTAGGGTTTAAAATGTATGACAAAAGGGACCTTGATTCCTTATGAAAGTACAGACACGTCATAACACCTTCCTGTTGCTATCAAAGTCATAATTAAGGGCAATATAGTTAAGGGCATTAAGAACACTTACGCCACAAGCCTCTTTCTGGTGTTTTGGGATGGTTCGGGTCATTTTCGTCTCCAGAACTGGAGTCTAAGGCACTAATGATTCCCAGATCGCATTCTTCACTATCACTCTCGCTATCCACCACCGGCAGCGTTCGGTGTGTAGTCAATGACTCCCTCGAAGCCATGTCCTCACTTTGAAACAACCCCTTTTTCCTCTCGGTCATTTTCGGTGTGTGACTATGAGCGATGCGTGTTGAACGTCTCGGCGTTATCGCAGCCATCTCTCTGAACTAATTACTGACCTTAATTAGAAATAACACGCGAAACAAGACACTACATATCAACAGCATGAAGATCAAGCCTCGCTACATATTCTAATATTTTCCTTAACAAACGTGTTTATAACAAAAAGAATAGCGAATACAGTTATTATGGATATTTAGTAAATATTCACAATGTGAATTAGTATATTATTTAATTAAAACGTATCGTAAAAGGTTTCTTTACAAACTTATCAAGCGTTAGACTTCGTTTGCAGCAACCATTGTTGTTTGGCGCGTAAACACCTGTCACACACAAATGTTACCATTTTAAATATTTGAATATATAGCTATGTGTGTGTCCAATGAGACCGACAGTAATACAATTTTAGAGGAGTCGTTGATTAGTATAATTGAAATAACACATGAATATTTGTAAAATATAATACACGATTAATAGTCTTAGTCCTAATGAGAATGTCCATTCTAAATTACATAAATTTTTATTTACGAAAAAAAAGGTTGAAAGGTGTACATAATACTTTACTGTTTTATTAAATTATTTAAAACACAAATAAGACTACCGGAACCCCGACACCTCACATAGACAAATTCTACTTAAGGAGTGAGTATGCGCTGTACATATCTTTTCAAAAGGAACAAGGCAACACTGACAGTTCTTAAAGCGGCTACACATGACCCTAAAATCATTGGCGATATCGGGACAGTCGTAGGGAGAACTCTAGATCATATCATAAATATCGCCAGTGATTTTAGGGTCGTGTGTAGCCGCTTTTAACCGACTTCAAAATAGAAAATGTTTTCAATTTAATTTTTTTAATCTCGAAAATCTGTCATTTAAGAATCGGCTTCGAAAATTGTTTTTTGTTAGAGAGGATCTGATACAGTATATTTCAAAACGTAACGAAAATACAGTTTAAGTATTTAATGTTTATAGTAGTAGTAGAGTCACTGAATTTCAATTGTTTTTTCTATAATAATTAGCCAGTGTGGTATAGTAGGCCAAAAGTTCCTTGCTAAGGAGAGGCCTATGTCCAGCAGGGGACTGTAAAAGGCTGTTGATAATAATTAATGAGTTAAAGGAAAACGACAGGAACTTATCACTGTCTTTAGGCCATATTTCTCAATGGGGTCATGATAATCTGGTCGAGTTCAATGCTAAAGAAACACAGACGTGTGCATTCTCTACCAAAAAGTCTTTATTTTTTACACTCCCACTTTTCAGAACACTTAACTGCCACTGCAGGATAATCTCACTATCTTGTTTATGAATATTTGGTGGGATCTTCACACTCTCGTGGGTGGGAGAGTGGAAGCTGAAGATACTAAACAGACTGAGACGATTCTTCTTGCCTAAGCATTTGTGACTTCTTTATAAGACCCAGGTTAGCTCCCTCGTGGAGTACTGTTCTTATCTTTACGATGGTGCCGCGCAGCATTTGCTGGACGCTCTAGATCGGTTACAGCAGTGAGCAATCTGAATCATCAACAGTTCCAAAGTCACTGAATCCCTTGAGTCTCTGCAGTTGAGAAGAGATGACGCCTCTATAGCAGTCCTCTATCGTCTTTATCATGGTGAGTGTTTTCCTCTCATCATGATCCCTGGGATCCTTTAAGCGGGACGTGAAAAAATATCTTACTAGCCTGCCATAGTGTGGGTCACCATACTTTATTCGCAAAAGTAGGGTAACCACCACTATGGGATTCTATTCATGCTTTCCATCAGGCAAAGTAGAGTCACTTTGGTAGGCTTTTATATAAAATGAAAAACACACAGTTAACCATATTGCATTAAGTGCGCTTATTGTTTTGAAATACCTTTAGTTATTTTAATTATTTCCAATTGCCTAAATGTTGTTTTTCTTTTCTTTTTTATTAAACTCACAAATCAAATGCTCAGTAAAAAGTTATTATGTATAAAGTAAGCATAATTTGGCCAGATTTTTTTTAAATATTAGATATATTATGTACTTTTAGGAAGGGCTAAATAGGTACAAAATTTACTTTTTATTCATTAAACAAGTGGCTGATTGTCGTTTCTAATTCAGATCCTCTACTAACAGTAGATCTGGATTTCAATTAAATTACATTCGACCATAGTTCAATCACATTTAATGACATTAAATGTGATTGCATCGAGACTGAATTATAAACTTACCGCAAAAAAGATATTCTGTCAACCCAAAACACAATCCAGTATCGGAATCATCTCAATATAACATCAGTTCAGTCACACTACAAACTATATAATTTATTAAGACTAGCAAAATACAGATTTTGACTTTTTTTAACACAATAAAACGATTTCATCTCATTATAGTTCATTAACATTATTTGTAAATTAAAATACCTTACCTTTTATGACATTTATGAGATCGAGAATAGATCGAAATTGAATTAAGACAGAACTTTTATTACGAAAATTGGCTTCGAATTCGATCGAAACCAATGGTTCGTAACCAGTTACAAAGGCGGAAGAAAAAGATCTTTGTACGAAACCAGTTTCGAACCAGGATCTTTTTTTTTACGAAACCACAGTTGTGTAAAAAGGATCTATTTATATAGTTTCGAGGAAGGAATCTTTGACCGTCATCCAAACCACGAATTGATTTCATACGTATCAAGACCTACGAGAACTTATACGTCTAAAAAAAACCTTAAAACATATTCTTTATATCCACAATAAACTTAACCGCTAACACCACGTAGGTACGCGCATTCAAAATGAAAGTGGTAAAATTATTGTCAACCAGTGGCCCACTGTAACTATGTCGAAAAAATAAATGTCAAAATAATTATCCCCTTTTGCGGGACAAATACAAGAGATATATATTATTATACATTGACAAATTAATTTATTACAACTGGTAAGTATTTCATGAACTCATATACCAAGGTTCAATATTATGGAATAGCATTTCCTTCCTTGCATTTATACTTCTTCATAACCAATAGGTTTCGTAAAAAATAAAACCCTGGTTCAAAACTGGTTTCGTACACGGATTATTTTTTACTAACTGGTTACGAACAATCGATTTGTATGGTTTGTATGAAAGAATTGGCCTATAGATTTGTACTTAAATCTACAAGTGTGTGTTTATTTTTTCATTTGACAGGTAATCTAATACGACATTAAAAAAATATGAGCATATATCTATGTTCTGTCGCCCGTGTGAAACTTGGACAGATTGTTAGTTGTAAAATTGTAACTGACTTACGTTTGGTGTTATGGCAACTTTTTTTATTCGCATTATTTAATTATTATTTTCTTAATGTATAAGTGTGTTATTAGATTATAAGCCTTTTTAAAGTAAAAATAGAAATGTTAGGTATTTCATGATAGAGTCGCACG
Organism: Hypercompe scribonia; assembly: GCA_949316085.1. Classification (NCBI taxonomy): domain Eukaryota; kingdom Metazoa; phylum Arthropoda; class Insecta; order Lepidoptera; family Erebidae; genus Hypercompe; species Hypercompe scribonia. The sequence goes on along the minus strand of OX438986.1, from coordinate 7,156,090 downwards.
ATTCTCACTCACTAAATAAAAGTATTGGTTCTATTTAATACATGTGTATAAATGAATATCAAAATAACGCGTGTACTTTACGATAATATTTTAGTTCGTCTGTTACAGCTTTTTTTTATTATAATAAAATCTATTTTTTTTTGTATTTTCTTCTAATTAAACTTCGTTTTATTGTCACTACATTGGTTAGATCGTTGTTTCTTTTGAATTTTATTTCTGTGTTGAGTACATGGAGCGGAGACCTAGTCTTAAAAAAACGAAAAATAGAGAATATTTTATCCTATCTATTTAAGTAATATCTAAATGTATTCTAAAACGAGTTTTTTTTTAATTTACATATGTTTCATGGTAGATTTTCTGAAGCGTGTCTAGCTAAGAAGGGCGGTCGACCGGTTAGGTCATGCATCACCGAAATGTAAAGTTACTGTTTTTTATTAAATCCATTGTAGGCAAGAAAGGGTACAATAACTACACATCTAAAAAAAAATCAATTTACACCATAAATATGTTACATATCGGTTGAAATCTAAGTAGATTTATCTATAGGTACTGTGTCGTATCTATTTAAGTTTTAGAGATACAGGCTTTGCAAAGATCGGTGGTCTGGTTTCACGCACTGTAAAATGTCTAGTTAGTTAGTTTGACTGTTGAGCCAGAGATCGTTGAAAAATTTCTTACCAAGGACAAAAAATTAAATATTGAGTACTCAATTTCAGATTAGGCGTCCGTGTAAGAGGTGTATTTAAATAATTACTAGTTAGAACTAACTGTTGTAATAGGCTGGTTTATTTCAAATTATGTCACTTCGATAACATGTCTAGGGATATACCGTATAGGCTACAGTCTCTTGAGCAAAACCACCTCTGGGTATCTAAGAAACACTCATACAACAATTTGGAATCTTGCTATTTTCTTCTTGGCTAGAGACGGATTATTTAGAGGAGGTACAGTCATGTACGAGGAGACTAAGACGGTACTTTGAGGCGTCGGCTCATGTCGTGCGGTATTCTGCAGGGGTCTGTTCTCAGACCACTCCTGTGGAACATAGGCTACGACTGGACCCTTAATTTGTTACGCTGGACACATTGGTCACAACACGGGAGTGGATGGATGGCCCTAGATAAGACGGTGGTCCTTTTGTTCCATTGGTCCCATCCTATCTGAAGTATCAGGACTTGATTCTTAACGAAATGGGGCTCTTCGTCGAGCACTTTCGACAATTTGCTCCAAAACAAGGATGACGCGCGAGAGGGTTTCCATAAGTTAAAAAAAGACAACTAAGGTATAGCTGGGTGGTTTTGAGTGGCAACACTAGATATTGCTTTCTCCTGCGTCACCGAGGAGCTGACAATCCGAAGAGAGAGAATAGGGTTTGTTTCAAGTTTTCCTTCTCTTTGTAATGATATTTTCCTGAATAGTTTCTTCCCTTAGTCGCCTCTTACGACACCCACGGGATGAATAGGGGTGGTAACATTATGTATTCTTAATCAGTCACCACATGGACATGATGCCTCCTGTGAGGACGTACCACACGTCGCAAAAAATTTTAGTCTCTTGGAACTGTAACGACGTAGCTTTTGAAAGTAAACAGACGTATGTCTCACTTACATATGTCACAAGAATAATACAATTGCTTTGATAAGACAACGACAAAGCATAAATATTACGATGGCGGACCCCTGTTGACTACCGTATGAAAATTTATTCATAAAAACTGAGAAAAAGATTTTAAAAAATCATTAAAAAAATATTAAAAAGTGTCTTTATATCTGAACGGAATAAGCATGACTAATGAAATAACTGGTCAATTTTTGTTAAAACAATAAATATAAAAAAATCAATCACATTTTTAGACTCGTTTTCTGTAAGTCAATTTGTTACGTTCATGAAACATGAAACAACTGCTATAAAATTGCTAATTATTAACACAGAATTAAAACAATAATAAATAATTAATACAGAACTATTAAATATTACAGAAATACTACGAACTAAACGGTTTGACAGCTCTTTTTTGGTGAGAGTCGCCAAGACTTGGAACGACCTGCTTGGGTCTATTTTTCCTGATGACATGAACTCTGGAGCCTTTAAGAGTAGAGTGAACAGGTTTCTTCTGGATGGGTGTGTACCACCTTCGTCTTCATCTGCACTTTCCATCAAGTGAGATAGAGGACAAACGCCTATTCCACTATAGACGTAAAAAAAAAAAAAATGACTGTGAAAACTAAATAATCCAACGTTAATTCTTACCACGTTTTATTCTTACTGACACGATGTTAAAACAGAGAACAAGCAAAATTATTTCATAAACTATAAATTCTCCTAAATTAATTCATCAACATCAACAACCTTTTACAGTCCACTGCTGGACATAGGCCTTTCCTTAGCAAGGAGGTTTTGACCTACTATATCACGCTGACCAGATAGATTGGAATAGGGTTTGTTTCAAGTTTTCCTTCTCTTTGTAGTGATGTTGTCTTGCATATTTTGTTCCCTTAGTCGCCTTTTACGACACCCACGGGATGAATAGGGGTGGTAACACTATGTATTCTTAATACGTCACCACACGGACAAATTAAATAAATTAATTATTTCCCTCTAAACGAAAATTTGTTAATGATAAAACTGTTTTATACACAGTACTGTTTTATGGAGTTTTATAAAAAGTGTCACCATTAACATGTAATTATTATTATTTAACTGCCTCGGTGGTGCAGTGATAGTGAATGCGACTGCTGTGCTTGAGGTCTCGGGTTCGATTCCCTTGTCGAACCAAATGTTTGTATGATCTACAAATATTTGTTTCGAAGTTTGGGTGTTTTCTATGTATAATATGTGTGTTTTTACAAGAAAAAAAGTATATAAGTATTCTATTAATCAGTCTAGTTATCATAGCACAAGCTCTGCTTAGTTTGAAACTAGATGACGTTGTGTGTCAAATGTCTTAAATTTTTATTTATTTATTATTTCGATTATATTCTTGTTTATGTTATAATATCAATACATGAATAGTATATTTACTAGTGAGAAGTATTTTTGCTTTATTTATGATAGTTTTATGACTCAGAATTGCATTCTTTTACTACGCATTTTCCCATTTTAAGGATTGTTATTGTCATCTGTCACTACGTTGACATCAGTTGGCGTCAGATTGAATACTAAACTGACGTTTGCTTGAATCAAGATCAAGTTCCTAATTGCAGTGACAACATACTTGGTCGGTAAATATTAATGTAGTGTATTATACATCAATGAGTAAAGAACTACAAAAAATGTTAGAATATTAGAAGTTTATGCGAAAACAAATTGCACAAAGCAATCCACGTCCTAATTTAAAAAATATATGATTTATCTACAGCTGGTTCTTTGGTTTCGGTGAGATTCAAACTTAGAGAGTTGATAGAATAATATCATTGTTTTTAATGTTTTTTGTTTTTTTTTTTATTTTAAGTATATGATTTTTGGACGTTGCACAATGTGTCCATCTTTAATAATCAAAAAAGTTTGAGTTAGCTATAGTTATATAGTTTAAAATGCATGTAAGATTCACATTTAGTAGATAAATAAATAAATATTTCGGACATTTGACACACAACGTCATCCAGTTTGAAACTAAGCAGAGCTTGTACCATGATAACTGGATTGACTGATAGAATACTTATATAGTTTTTTTATGTAAATTCATATATATTATACGTAGAAATCACCCAAACTTCGAAACAAATATTTGTAGATCCCACAAACATTTGGTCCGACCCGGGAATCGAACCCGAGACCTCAAGCACAGCAGTCGCATTCACTACGCTGCGCCACCGAGGCAGTTGAAATGTGAAAAATGTAAATGTTCACCATGTAAATCTGAAGTAATTTTGATACATGTGTAATAATCTGTCTGTAAGTGACATTTTACATTAGGTTTGTAATAATAACAAATAAAATAGCTATTACAGCTATTATATTATAAGTCACAATCACACAATATGACATATAGTCAAAGAATTTTTATTTCTGAAAAGAATTTTCAAAATCCCCTTACTCAGAAAACATACAAAAATGTTAACAAATTAATTGAGTTTTTTAAACTAACATAAAACAAAAGTGGTCAAACCAAAAACAAACCAAAGTCACATATATTTTGCACAAGATTATGAACTTATAAGATACTCAAACAAACTAAACACCTCTGTGACCTCAAATGGGAACGTAGACGTGTTTAATATATCGCCGTGCCCTGTACATTGAGACCATGGGATCCTTAAATACTTTATGAAAGTAAAAATGAAAACCTTTTTTGCAAAAATATTTGCGATAATTTTTTATTCCAAGATGTCTCTCATTTGTTGGTGAACTGACGGAGATCTTTGTTGAACTATACAGTCTTCTGCAACTGTAGAATTCAATAAAGAACAGAATAACGCTTGCTCTGACAATGAATAGACACCAGAATGCTCTATGTTCTAGTAAGCTCACTTTATCGAAATCCTAGATTGGCGCTAATCACAAGGTCCTGGAGGTCCATTTCCTATTTGAATATAGACTGTGCTCCCCGTCTCTGATTGTCTCGTTTGTCGCTATCTCATATGAGCAGCGCAAGTCTATCTGTTTTTATGGAAAAAAATTAGTTATCAAACTACACATTCACTAAAAATCAAGAAATAAAAAAAAATTAACAAAAAGGAAACCGGCTTCAAACAGAAAATGTTTGTATACAAAAAATGCACTGAAAATTAAAAAAAAGACATTACATATTCTTGTGTTGTTCTTATATTTTGAGTCAGTGTCAGTGTAAAAGACACTTTCGAATTTTTCTTCAATATTTTACTCAAGTACGTCTCGCACCTGTCATTTCCGACGACGTTAAATCAACAAGTTTTTACTAAGTAAGTACAATATTGGTATGTCACGGCAAGAATGCAGTATTCCTATAAACGCATGCGAATGCATGCACGGTAATGCTTTATACGTCCTAACATCTGTGTACATTATTTTATTTACCTAGTATATTTTAAAAATGTATCAGGTAGTAGATATTTGTCTATGGATTTAACTATGTACCTATGGCTACTGCACTTAAAACAGCCCTATTGTTTGTTTAACACACATTAGAATTTGAGACAAATGTAGTAACTGTCATCTGTAGAACAATAAATCACAGCCGATATGCAAGGAAGCTGTGTACCGCCCTCGCCAGCGATTGGCGCGCTTATTATAAAACCAAGATGGACGCCCACCGCTCGAATTACCCGTCACATGTGACGTTTGTAAACATTCCTGACGACCCATTTAATACGTTTATGTAATAAAGTGCTGAGCTTTGTTGTGATACGTGAATATATAATGGATATTCTTGGGTGAAATTGATAATTTGTACGATGTTAAGGCAGGACTAGGTTTCCCAGAAATCATAGACATTTTTACGTTTTGTTATTGCTTGCTGATTTTATCTTTTAAAATCAAATAAAACAATGAATTCGTAAAATCTTAAAGGTTTTCAATACATTAAGTATATTTAGTGTTGGCTGGTTTAAAGATTCAATCACATAAAGTAAGCTAAGCTAACTGTAAGAATATTTAACATTACAAAATCTGTTTTTGAGCTGAGAAATAAAAATACGTACCTATAGTTGTATGTGAGATCCTTTTAGACACGTACGTAAATATCAACCTAATAAATGTACCAGTAAAATAAACAATTTGTTGTACATATGGTGAAATGGTTTAAGCGGTCGCCTCGCCGTTTTCAACTGCGCCGAGTGTTGTGTGTTCAAACCCACATGGAGTAACACTTCATGTGATCCACAAATTGTTGTAAAGTCTAAAGAATATTCCTAGTGGAAGAGTTGTCTTAAAATAGAAAAAAAGATCCAAACAAATTTATCTCGACGAGAGATTTACCTAACTAGAAACTTCGCGTCCGTCTCAAAATCTAGCTAGTAATTAACTATTCTAACACCTCCTCTACCCTACTTGCAAAATTCCTTGGCGAAGTACTCTCGAAAGTCGCCAGAGACGAGGTAAAGTTTGATGAAGTGAACCGAAGTGCCTCTCTACACTATTGAGTCTATTAAACATCGTCCCACTTCGTGAGTAGTTTAAAGGAGGTAAAATAATGTGTACCTATAGTATTATCTATAGTACGATAACAGATTCAAACCCGTTTATATTTAAGTATGGATCCTTCTTACGTAGGTCATCAGAAAAACACATAATCAACATTATGATCATGTACCTGAAAGTCAAATAGGACACGTTAAGTGTAGTTTTTATCGGTAGTTCTATTTTTAAAATATCTTTGTATAAAACTTAAATCACCAAAAACCTCGAACAGCCTACACCTGGACATAGGTAGGTATATTCTTACCAAAGAGGTTTTGGCCTACTATACCACGCTAGCCAGACAAGTGGGTATAGGGTTTGTTTCAAGTTTTCCTTCTCTTTGTAATGATGTTGTCTTGCGTATTTCGTTCCCTTAGTCGCATCTTACGACACTCATATGAACAGGTGGTGGCATTCTGTATTGCAGCGGTTCTCAATCTTTTTTGGTGACGGAACCCTTTTGGAAAGCGAAATACTTGACGGAACCCTATAATAAAACAATAGTTTTTAAAAGTGTATTCTTTATTAATAAGCATAATAAAAGTACAATGTAACAGTTAGTTATTACTTACTTACATAACAAGTATAATAATAGAAGTTATTAAAAAAGAAAAAAAATCTAATGGGAGGTATGAAACTGTTTTTTATTTTTCATCAATTGGTTGATATCAGGTTTGATAGAGGACAGTTGAAGTCTCATATCAGGTTCGGCGTCCAGTCTATTGCGGTATTTTGTTTTCGTAGCTGCATAGGTTGAGAATCCTGTTTCGCACAAATATGTTGTTGGGAACGGGAGAAGAATATTCAGAGCCATTTTGGCAAGCATTGGAGATTCATCACGAATTCTGCACCAAAAATCGTTGAGAGGCGTCGTTTTGAACAGTACCTCCATACTTGTGTCTGATGACATATCTAAAAGAGATTCATATATCTCGTTTGACATACTTTCGGGCTTTTGTAAGTTGGGTAAAAAAGGATTATGAATCCATGAATTCAGTTTCATTTTTGTATTTTGTTCTTCGGGAAAATACTTCTCAAAAGATGCGCGCATCGAAGTGAGATATTTGACCAATTCCTCAAATACATCATCTTGAAACATTTCTGAATCGTTATCGCTAACAAACTCATTGAGTGAGGTAAAGCTTTCTATTTCTCTCTTTCCAACGCAAATAATCCAAAAATCTAATTTTCTTTTGAAGGCAGTTATTTTATCACAGGCCTGGAACACTGTTGTCTGTTTACCTTGCAATGATACATTTAATTCGTTCAGTTTTTGAAAGATATCCGCCATAAAAGACAGTCGGAACAACCAAGTTTTATCATACAAACGGTCTTTCAAATTAAAAGCAGTATCTGAAAGAAACATTTGTAACTCGGCTCTAAGTTCAAATAGCCTTGTTAAAGTTTTACCCCTAGACAGCCATCGCACTTCTGTATGGAGCAGCAGTGTTTTATGTTTGCTGCCATAATCTTCACACAATAATGAGAACAATCGGGATTGTAGTGGTCGTGTTTTGATAAAATTAATTATTTTTACCGCTTCTTCCATAACTAATTTTAGATTTGACGGCATTTGCTTCATCGCAAGTGCTTGTCTATGCAGGATACAATGGCTGGAACTACAATTAGGCGCTTTATTTTTTATTCGTGACACTAGTCCTGCTGTAATACCCGTCATCGCCTTGGCCCCATCTGTACAAATGTCAATGCAATTGTTCCAACTGAGATTATTTTCCCCAAAAAATATATTTATTTTATTAAAAATTTCTTCTCCGGTAGTTTTTGTGGGCAGCGGTGAACACATAAGCATATCTTCTTCCAAAGAACTTTCATATGGATATCTCACGATAACCAGCAAGATAGCCAGACCAGCGACATCAGTAGACTCATCTATTTGCAAGACGAATCGTGTTTCTTGTAGACGTGTAACTAATTCTTGTTTGACGTAGCTTGCCAGATCATGAATTCGCCGTGAAACAGTATCGTTTGATAGCGGCACAGTAGAAACATGCTTTGCAGATTTTTCATCGAGCATACATTTTGTTATGTCTAACACACATGGTTTTATTAAATTCTCAGCGATAGTGTGCGCTTCACCTGCTTGTGCAATGCGATAGCTAACTAAATATGATGCCTCTGTGGCCTTTTCATTGATAGTTTGGGTTACATGCATCATAGTTTTTTGACTTTCCAATAACTGTTCTTTTTTACGTACAAAAAATTCTTTATTTTTGTCTTTAGACTCGGGGTGTACAGTTTCTAAATGCCGGCGCAACTTGGCAGGTGCCATGGAACTATTAGGAAGCAGTTTACTACATAACATGCAGAGAGGTGAGCCGTTGGAATCAACAAACCCGAAATTGATATATGATTCATCATACTTCCTTTTTTTCGCCTTTGAAACCGTGGAACTTGACGTCGTTGCATAATCGTCTGGATCGGTAATTGCTGTATACTCCGCGCGATCTGATTTTGAACATTCGGCTTCGTTAGAAGATGTTGTTGCAACACGTTTAACGCCTGTAAGCCAACGTTCCATTCTTCTTTATTAATAATGTTACATGTCAGGATGGTGGGGTCAAAATAACGCACGATCGTTACAGCGTAAAAGAGTTTAGTCCAAAGAAGAAATGTACAATCAGAATACAGCAGTAGAACACTAAACACTTTGTTTCTAGCAAGTAGGTACTAATCACTCCGAACACTAATCGTCGACTAACTAAGCGTCGATTTTTTTTTTTTTTTTTTTTTTTGATTTGATTTTTAGCTGTTGGCCTCAGACGGCCTCTACAACTTTACCCGGTTTGGTTACGGTGAGCGCTGAGGGCTCTCAACCGGCCTTTATTAAACAACATTGCCCAAGGGCACCCCCTGCGGGGTACGAACCTCGGCTTGGGGTGTTGCTGAAACACTGGGGCGGCCTACTCCCATGTTTTGTTGACGGTTTACGCGGCGCGTGTTCCGCCCCCGCCGGCGGGGACGAAAACGCGGACGGTTCGTAATTAATGTGTCCGCTCTGCGTTGAGCGCGTGTAATGTCGTCGTCTAGCTCCCCTAACGCGTGTTTGGGTCGACGTATTTTTGATATTTTGCTCGGTGTGTAATTTACAGCCGCAACCACTAGAGGGTTGGGGTGAGTCGGAGCAGAGTCAAAGTAGCTAAGGGAGCACTGTTTAATGAATTGCTTGATGGTCGGCAATCTGAGGTCGATGTGAAGATCGACGTTGCGTACATACCACGGTGCTCCCGTAGCTGTGCGCATGAACCTATTCTGTAGTGTTTGAAGCCTATGGATCCTGTGTGGCCTTACATGTGCGAATACCACGCTGCCGTACGTCATTATAGGACGTATGCATGCAGTGTATAATCGGACTTTGTTTTTTAAGTTTAATTTCGAACGCGCGTTAATTAAACTGTGTAAACGTCCTAGCACGAAGGCAGCCCGGTTGCGGACTGCCTTGATGTGGGGGCCGAAGGATAGACGGTCGTCAAGGGTTATGCCTAGGTATTTGGCCTGCCTAGCCCAAGGGATAGACTTGCCGAACATCCTAATCTGAGGGGTCTTCTCCAAAGGATACAAGCTTAGCTGTCTTCTGTGAAACAGCACCGCCTGGCTTTTCTCGGGGTTGACCTCGATCCTCCATTTCCGGAACCAAACGCCCAGTGCGTTGGCTGCGGTCTGGAGTTTCTTGGCTACTGTCAAGGGGTTCATTCCTGAGCAGTAGATAGCCGTATCGTCTGCGAATAGAGCCGTCTGCACATACCGATGCTTCGGAATGTCGCTAGTATACAGCGTGAAGAGTAGGGGGGAGAGCACGGACCCTTGTGGGACACCGGCTCGAATGGGGTGAGTGGAGGACATTGACCCTTCTACTCGGTAGCGGAAGCTTCGATTCGACAAGTAGTCTCGTATGATGAGCACGAGTCCGTGTGGCACTCCCATGGTGGCCAGCTTAAATAATAAGCCGTTGTGCCACACTTTGTCGAAAGCTTTCGTTACGTCGAAAAAGAGGATTCCTGTGAACAGGTTGCGTTGAAGCCGATCGCTGGTGTATTCAACGATGCGGTGAACTTGGTGGACGCACGAGTGTTCGGTTCGGAACCCGAATTGCTCGTGGGGGACAAGAAGATTAGCATCGGCATACGCTTTCAGCCTACTGTAGATTAGACGCTCGTATAGCTTGCCTAATCCGTTAAGCAGACTGATCGGTCTATAACTGGTCGGTTCGGACTTCGGTTTGCCAGGTTTGGGTATCCCAATAACAACGGCTTCTTTCCACTGTTGTGGAAAGATGTTGTTTTTGAGTGCTGCGTTGAAGATGAACGTCAGCAGGACCAGTAGCCTCTCCGGAAAGAGTTTTATAACCCTGTTTGTGATACCGTCCGAACCGGGCGCCTTGCGAGCGTGTAGGCCCTTGACGATCGTTTCGACTTCTTCGGGGGTGACCGTGTCAAGGTCTTGTTGTGTATCTGTCGTCCCCGTCGGCGTTGATGTTGATGTAGGAAGTGAGGTTATTAGGCGCTCTACTTCCGAATCAACTTCGGCTATTTGGTCCGAGTCGCAGTGTATTACGCTGGGCGTGCACTGATTCTCTAGACTCTCGGCCAGGCACTCTGCCTTTTCGATATCGTCGAATGCCGGTGGAAGGTTAGGTCTGCTTAGAGGAGGCATAACGGTGACGGTGTCTCTCTTAAGCGAGCGGGATAGTTGCCAGAAGGCAAGGTGGGTAGGTTCGAGATCTTGTAGTGTCCTATCCCACCTGTCTTGGCGCATTTGGTCGATGCGTGACTTGACCGCTCTTTCTAAGCGTCGTAACCCGATCCTGTTGGCGTCGCATGGATATCTGTCGTAGGCTCGTACGGCGGCGTTCTTCCGCCTCAGCAGCTCACGTACGTCATCGGGTAGGTCCCAGCGGCGATCGTTCGTCGCCGGTGCCTCCCGAGTGCATTCGTTAATTAACGATTGCACGTGAGCTGTGAGGTTGTCGATCGCCATCGTGGTGTCCTCTTGGCTATTTATGTGGTCGGGTATCCTATCTAGATGCACGGACGAGGTTGCCTCGAGTTTTGTCCCGAGGCGCCTCCAGTCCGTGGTTCGTCTAGTGGGGGTACGATGACCTGTGTCGATGGGACCCAGTCTGGGTGCGAACTCCACGACCACAGGTCTGTGGTCTGAAGTCAACTCGTGAAGCACCTCTACTGAACACAAACGTAGGTTTATGTTCTTCAGGAGTGCCACGTCCAGAATGTCGGGTCGGTGAGACACGTTGTGCGGATAGTGGGTCGGTTCGAGCGGGGCGATGATGTCGAACGCTAGTCTATTCGAGAGCGATTCCAGGGCTCTGCCTTTGGCGTTGGACTGGTGACGGGACGGTGAAGGGACCTTTTGTAATATATGAGAGTTCCCCCTAGCGCAGAGTCAATCCTATCGTTGCGGACCACAGAGTAGTTCGCAACGTTTGGGCTTCTCTGCGAGGGTTTCAGAAAGGTCTCTTGCACTAGTAATATGTCGAGTTGGTGTGCCCTAAGAAAAACGCCAACTTCATCTCGTTGCCTACCGATGCCGTTGGCGTTGATGTACCCTAACTTGAGTGATCGGGGTTTGACTCTGCGTGTTGGTGTGCAATCCATTATGGGTTACATTTAAACGCGCCTAGCTTCTCGAGTACGCTCGAGTACCTGACACTAACACTGAGGAGGGCCAACGGATTGCCCTCGTTTTGCCGGATTAGACTAGCGAGATGACGTAGCTCGCTAAAGTCGATCGCACTCGCGAACCTTGCCACTAGGGATAGGTCCGGGTCGATCGTTTGCGGTAGTTGGCTCCTGTAGTCAACTACGAGCGGCTTGGGCCCTCCCTGGAGAGGCTTTGTGGGCCGCTCGACAGGGGCTGCCTTTGCGGGTACTGGGGCAGGTATGGGGGCCTGCATCGTCTTCCGCACGGGCAGAGGTGGGAAGGTCTCCCCGGTCGTCCTGGGAGTGGCCCAGGCGTTCGTTTTTGGCAGAGGAGCGGCTTTAAAGCTCCCCCCAGTCCCTGCAGCAGCAGCAGCAGCAGCAGGGACGACTGGGCGGGGACGCTGAGGTCCTTTCGCCTTGGGGGTTTTAGGCGCCCTCGGGCAACCTCGATAGTTGGCGGGGTGGCCTGTTTCGCCACACAGTACGCACGCGACTGGCTCAGTGCATTGGGCCCTGTCTTTGGGCCTTTTGCACTGGTCCGTCGCGTGGTCTTCCAGGCACTTGACGCACCTGGGGCGCGCGAAACAGTTACGCGCCGAATGTCCATAGAGCTGGCAGCGGTGGCATTGTGAGATGCCACTTCTACGGTGAGGTGGCTCTATGGTTATGCCCGACAGCCCGCAGATGGACGACATCTTAAAGATGTCCTTGCCGGCGGGGGTGTCGTCGAGAGTAACCAACACCATGTCGTATACGACGTTGGTGCGGCCTTTGACCATCCGGTGTACCTCATGCACCGGGTAGTTGGGTGTCAAGGCTTGTTTGATCTCCTCGGGGGAGATCTCCTTGGGCACGTTGCGAACAACGACACGGAGCTTTTTGTCCTCCGGCAGAGTGTACGTGTGGTAACTCACGTCCCTCTCCCGAAGGAGCTTCGAGAGCGCCCTGTGGTCGCTCGCGGTGGCTAGGGCAACTTTGATGCCCTGTTGGGTGCTACGGGCAGAGTGGTAGCGGATGCGGCGCTCGTTGCACCAGGTGGAGATCGCCGTCCATCTCGATTTCGCTTGTATGAATATCGGAGGAGGGGCGGGGATCCTTGGCGCGGCCGCCGAGGCGTCGGCGATAGCGGGCGTGGACCTCCCTGAGGGGGAGTTGCTGCCCTTAGGCCTCGGAGAGGCGCGAACGGGGGCGGGTGCTGCCGAGGTATCTTTGTCCTCTGACAGCTTTGGGGCCTTGTTTGGGCCTCCTTTGGCCTTACGGCTGCGTTTCCGTGAGGAAACGACCGTAAAACCGGACTCTTTAGAAGAGGCCGAGGACGTGGAGGACGAGGACTCGTCCTCGCTGGCGTCGGAGCCCCCATCTTGGTCCGCTCCTTCGTCGCCCGAGTTTGCCTCGGACTCTGGAGACGTTTCCGTCTCCATATCCTGAGTCCTTTCCTCGGTCAATTTTAAGAGGAATTTACTCTGTATGAGCTCGAGGACCTCGGGGTCTTCGAGGATGGCGTTTATGTCCGCTCCCAGACGTTGGAGAGTGGACCCCGCGGAAAGGCCCTCGAGGGCCATTTCGGCGGTTTTCGGCGGTTGTTGTGCTGCCAACAGCAACAACAGCAGCAGCAAACAGTCCTAGTCCCCGGGTGGGACAACCCGGGGGTGTGAGTGTGCTTGGCCTCCCAGCCGGGGTAAGGCCGGGAGGGTGTGCTTAAAAATAAGGTGTGCCCTAAGCTTGTAACTAAGCGTCGAGGCGCGATCGCCGCTTTTATAGTCCTAGCCAGATCTCGAACATTCTCAAAAATACTCGAGTCGGCGCCTTTGATAAATAACAAGCCGAAATAAAAATAGAAATACAAAAAATGCTGTGTAAACAATTTCGACTTTACGTTTTAAAATTAGAGCCGAAAGTAGCTTGTTTACAATTATTGTTAATCTCAGGGGCGGCTTTTATCAAAGGGACTCGCGCGCTTTTATCAAAGGGACTCGCGCTCACAAGTAGATATCCGCGGTGGCGGCATAGTAAAATTGTACGAGGTGACTAAGGTCGGCTGCGCCTCGTGAATCGTGATACGCCGCGTCAGAACGGTCGACCAGAGAGAGGTGTTTGGAATTTTTTCTAAATTCTTGCGGAACCCCTACAGGGATGTCGCGGAACCCTAGGGTTCCGCGGAACACACTTAGAGAATGGCGGCTGTATTGTTAAACCCAAAATATTAAACATAAATGATTAATTTTCGAAGTAAATTATAAAAATATAAAATAACACAATGAAACAAACACAAAAAGCTTTAAGAAGACAATGCAAATTTGTAGGTTAGTTAGTATCGTTCGGACGAAGGTTCAATACTCCCACGATAAATGTTTGATGGACATTACATTTATTTCATGACTGTTTAATAGAATCTGAAGCTATATGTGAGCAGTCTGGTTACCATACTTACTGCAGGCAGTTTGGAGTCTGCCGTTAGAAACATAGGCGAAGGTAAGAACTTTTTAACTTATTTCATAAAAGAAGTCGATTCCATAGGTATTTCATAGGTCATATATACTTATACTAGATAAGTATATATTAGTTAATAGTATGTATAGATGAAGATGTACAATACTGTAAATAATTCTGGCGACGCCCATGCTGAGAGAGGTGTGTGGAGTTGTATAGGGGTGCCGCCGTCTCCTTTTGTGAGCAAATTATGCTTGCAAAGAAGATGTCGCAGCGGGACTGGGAGAGGTTTAGAACTCTCCCGGTGCCGCTCCGGAACGGGCCCGGTATCGTAGACGACTCGGGCGCCAAAGCGCAAGCCCGGTCGTGACGGGTGACGTCATCTGTCCTGCACATCGCGCTGCCACAGTGCTACGGAGCACGCGCGCTCTTTTGGGGGCAGAAAAGGCGCCATTTGCAAGCCATAGGTAGATGGCCGAGGTACGTCGGGGTTCTAGGGATTTCCTTTCTAGGGTCCAGCTGGTTTCCTGGCTACTGGTACCTGAGACGGCGTGCGGTTTTTGGTAGGTTCGAGTCCGACATAAATACCAGTTGGTGATATTTCGACACAGTAAAAAAAGAAATGGGTGTTCATGTTTTCTTTGTCATATGTAGTCATTTCAGTGGGTAGATATTTCTTGTTTTTTACTTTCAAAATCCTGACAAACCTTTTTATTTCTTGTTATTATGTCAAGTTTTCATTTTAAACAATAAGTATTTAGTTTTACTTGTTTCGAAAATCTATTCGTGTTTTACCCCACTACGCTAGGAGAAATGGTGTTTTTGAGTGTTTGCATGTTTTTTCTAAGGTATACTTATTTTACAGACTCCGTGTCTAAGTAGCTTAATGGATTTTGGCTTGAGAGAGGTCATTAGATTCGTATTGTTAGAGTAAAATTTAAAAGGTAGCCTACATGAGAATTTCAAAAGTTAGCATCACCATTTGTAAATATAGGTACTTATCTATTACATGGTCGTGTGGCGACGGATTAAGAATACAGAGTGTTACCACCCCTTTTCTTCCCATGGGTGTTGTAAGAGGTGTCTATGGGACCAAAATATGCAAGACAAAATCACTGTTAAGAAGAGAAAAACTTGAAACAAAGCCTATACCAATCTGACTGACCAGTGTGGTATAGTAGGTCAAACCTCCTTGCTAAAAAGTCTATGTCCAACAGTGGACTGTTAAAAGGTGTTAATGGTAATGATAATAACAAATTATCACGCAGTTGAATTTTTGTTTTTCCAATTAGTTTGTTAGAAGTTTTAAGACTTAAGAGGTTATCAACAGAGCATTGTTGTTTTATTTGAGAATCCAATATCTAAGTTTCTTGTGTATTGTTAATGAAAATGATTGCTACTACATACCCAGGTAAAAACTAAAAAAAAATTTTACTAAGTATAACTTTGATATCATAATTATCATCATTGCATTTAGGTCACTCCGCACTTGAGAGGAAAGGTTTCCATAGTAAAGCACAAACATCACATATTTGAAGTTTTACAATCTTTACCGTTGTAAACAAACCTACATACTTACGAATTGTCTAGAAATATTATCGTCTTGCTCAAACAAAACATAAACAATTGTGTACCTGATGTCATCAATGAGCGAGAGTCACAGCATGTCTACGTAGGAGTGAAAGAGAAGAAAAAGAATTGACAATGTTATGACGAATAATGACTTAACAGTTTTTTTTAATGTTGCACCTGCAAACAGACTCAGTAATCACGTACTTGGATTTAGAATAAAGAAAAAAAACGTAGAATGTTATGACCTAACAGTAGATGTTTTAGAAATGAGTTTGAATAGGTAAGTAGATATTTTTTTCTGGTTACCAACGAATTATAGTGATTTATAGAGGTAACATTTTCTTTATTTTCAAAAAAATAGTAATTAGATAGGCATCTCTGTGACAGACGGCAACGAAACCGACAAAGTAACTTTAAACACACGATTTTATTTTATTTCACTTACATTTTCATTCTTTACGCACTAATTTTATCACAAATGAAGTGCAATACATTATAAACAAAAACTTTACATTAAAATGTCGTAAGTTCTAAAATGACACTAGTGACACTTGACTAGACTAAACATAATACTACAGATTCATAAAATCTCGCCTGTTTCCCCGGACGGGTAAACAGAGTTATATTAATCGCCCACTTTTCGTCAGGTTTCTAGGTAGTAGAGCCACGCTGATTTCAGCACGAGTCGGCCGGCTCAACCGGGGCAGTACTACTACCCTCCCACAGAAGATCAATCTAAAGCGCCAGCATCCGTGCTGTCGTGTTTCGTTGGTGAGTGTGAGACCGGAGGCCCATTGATGCAGGGGTGACAGTTATCGTGGTAACTGTGTAAGCCTTACACTGTCACGATGACTGTCATGCCTTTACGTCCCCAAGCGTCGTGTGAAAAAGGGCGCTCATCTCATAAGGGCGCCATAGTGTGGGTTACCATGCTGCATTGTCTGCATTTGCAATGAGTATGGTGACCACGACTCTTGGTTTCTATTCATGCTTTCTATCAGGCAGATTAGAGTCACTTTGGCAGGCTCTTAATATGGAAAAAAAATTTTTTTGGTTCCACGTAATAGGCGACGAGCCTATTACCGCTAGTATGGATGTTTTGTTTACCAGAGCCTTGTCGTTACACTGCTAAAAGTAATATGAGTATATTTGAGCTGTCAACCAGAACGACATCACTGCAAAGAGAAGGAAAATTTGATACAAAATCTATACCAACCCGTCTGGTCAACATGGCATGTCCAGCAGTAGACTTTTAAAGACAAATTGGCTTGAGGAGAGTGATAATTACTTATCTATTTTATTTATTTATTTATTTATCTTAATTGTATATATAAAAAAAACAAAAGAAGAAATGAGTTACAAAATAGGTATATAAATGTAACAATCGGCGGTCTTATCGCTCACACTCGCGATTTCTTCAAGACAACCTTAAAACGGGCATCAGCTGTTTGAATATTTTCGGATAGTTTACACATTATAACCCTTTTTTATTACATGTATACCAATACACATACATACATCTACACAAATACATGTACACATATGTATATGTATGTATAAATATGCTATATAAATTATATTCTCTTTTGAGCCTTTTTCCCCAAATTCGGTTGGGGTCGGCTTGAACTCTAGTACGATACTGTTGAACATCGATTTTTCAACTGCCATCAGACGTCGACAACCCTACTTGGGTTGGCGATTGCCAAAGATGTTCTCATAGCAATCGGGGCGATGAAGGTATCTCACTGAGGTGTTTGTCAAAAGTGGTCACCATCATAGACTCGCCTGATTAAATTTACAATATGTTAACCTTCGCGGCTACCATAGAGCCCCGAACCCTTCTAGTTACCTTGTTAAAAATAAAAAATAAAAAACAGGTCAATGTTGTCTACCCAACAATGTGTTTAGAAAACTGTATGACATTGAAACTCGACATTTTGAATTCAGAAGTCGTTAAACAATTAACAATTTAAGTATATTTTTTCTCATAACACGAGGAAGATGTTGCCATTTATTATTATCTTAAACTCAAACTAAAAACATAATAGGGACTTTGACACTAATAACAATGCTACTAAATGATTAATTATGTTGTTTCAAAACCTTAAACAAGTTTTTTTTTAATTTTGAAAAACTAATAAACAGCGGCGTATTTTAAAATCTTGACATTCGAAAGAAAATGGCCGCCTACTAACATAAAAAAGTCTACTATATATATCATAACTATATCTATATTTGACTTTTTTTTGGCTAATTCTTGGTAGGCTTTGGTACAAACATGAATCACTTATTACTAGAATAGCCTTGCTAAAAAGTGCAGCTAACCTATTTTTTTCTAAGAGGAGAACTCACGTATATCCTAGCGTACTTGAGATTAGCGCGTTCACCCAAACAACTAAAACTTTAAATCATTAGTTTGGGTTTACAGGCACGTTTCGCACCGACTGATCGCTGCACCCGGAACGAATGTAGTCTGACGGCCATTATGCCCCCACATTTTAACTCTTTGACATCTAATATTTTAATGATATGGTGTAAAGGGTAATTGTGATTTACATAAGATATAGGTATATTTAATTGGATAAGGAATAATACATAATAATACATAAAAATAATCTGTGTACTTATGTACGCACGTAAGAAGTTACACTTCTTTCACGTAACAAGATTAAAATCTTTCTTAAAAATTGTGTCGTGCCCGTTATCCTATGTTTATAGAGAGAACGCCACGAAGAATACAAAAAAAAAGGTACTTAACACATTGAAATAAAATTTTATTATAATATATTAACTAGTTAAAGTAATTTAATTTAAATATTATAAAACAATTGTTTGTGCTTTATAACAAAAAATTTAAATGTTGACTAGCTAATTTCATGTTGTCGATTGTTTGTGACGGTGTGCGCGCGCATCGTAAAAGTTTACTGTCATTTTTCCTTAACGCGCCAAAAGAAGTATAACCTCAAATATCAACTGATTTAGTGTGTTTTACACAAAGACGTATGACTTTTTTGACAAGTCTAGTCTTGGGTTCTATAACAGCAAAGCATTAGATAGGTACATATAACTAATGTATGCTAAATACATACTACATTGTCCGTGTGGTTACGGACTAAGAATACATAGTGTTACCACCCCTATTCATCCCGTGGGTGTTGTAAAAGGCGACTAAGGGGCGAAGTATACAAGACAACATCATTACAAAGAGAAGGAAAACTTGGAACAAATCCTACTCCAACCCGTCTGGCCAGCGTGGAATAGTACGCCAAAACCTCCTTGCTAAGGAGAGGCCTATGTCCAGCAGTGGACTGTAAAAGGCTGTTGATGATGACACTACTACAAACACATGTGGATACGACATGAAATTTTATTTGCAAGGCAACATAATGCGATTCCTGTCATGGTTATTCGATCTCAGCAGGACATTTTAATGCGCTGTATTTTATGTGGTACTTGGTGATAAATGTACAACTTACTATTCTAAAACGTTATCTGTGCCCGAATTTTTCAAATAACTGTTTAATTGTGTTTGTGACCTGTAGTTGTGTGTATGTACAAATACGGGTAAATGTGTGCTATCACACTATCGTTGGTTTCTGGATACACATAAGCATTAAAACAATAGATAATTATTATACACACATACGTAAGCAAATCACTTTCAAAAATAGCATTTAATTTAAATAAAACCTTAAAGTTGTATTAACCGTTGTATTAAATGTGTATTTAAATATTGTAAATTTTTATGTCACTAAAAGATATCATTATTATAGTATCAAAATTGTCGCGGGCTACGTACAAGACTACATGAATTAATTATGAATATACACACAATTACAGTATAGTCGTATTGACTGAAACGTGATACATAGGGATATATTTGACAACGAAGTCATAGACCATCGACAATCAAGTTACGGAAGATGACAATTCTGTCAAAAGAACCTCAACCCAAATCCACGTATATGGTACCGTTAAGGTTACGAAGATAATGTTGAAATTATTTAAATGTGACTCAGGTGGCAAGGGCGCGTTAACTAAAGGTCAATTCTTTTAATTATACGCCGCCATATTACTGAGAGCGCGAATCGCATAGCTTGTCTCTGCAAGACATACTGAATGTAATTATTTATTTGCATAGTTATATTTACTGTTTTCTACCAAGTTTTAGTGATATTTAGTAGAATTTTATTGAAGTAATATAAGGTGGGCCAAGTGTTCATTAACATTTGAATCTAACATCCCGCGCAAACATGTTACGGGAGTTCTCGAGACCAGTGTTATTGGAATTTGCTGGATAAAATTGTAACACATGGTTTCAACTAGATTGAGACACTTGTCACACATCCATTGAGTCCCTGCTGGTGGTCAAAGACATGTTTCCGACAAAACTGACTTCCAGACAAGGCGTCCAGACAGACTTCTTTTTATGGGGTTATTTGAAGAATCGTGTCTACATCAATAAGCCAAATACACTACGTCAACTAAAAGAAAAAATCAGCGAAGAGATGTCGGCGATCCAGGGCTCTTTGCCGACGAATATTCGAAATTTTCGGTGCTCGCTTAGAACAGTGCAAACGTCGAAACGGTGGTCATTTAGACGACGTAATTTTTAAGAAATAAATTCCAACTAATTAGTTTTCTTGTAAATAAACAATTTTGTAATATATCAAATGGTTTTTAATACTTTTTTTTCTATTCACCCTATACTTCTTTTGGTGCGTTAGGGAAAAATGATGAGAGTAAATTTTTACGATGCTCGAGCACATCGTCACGAAAAACCGGCACTAAGAAGTTCTAATCAAAACTAAATAATGTGTTTTAATAAAACTTGCTATCAATGTATTAAATACCTTTTTTTTCTATTATTGGTGTCGCTCTATAAACATAGGATAACGCTAATAGTATAATTTTTAGAAAAAAAATAAACTTGTTACGCCAAAGAAGTGTAACTTCTTTTGTGCGTACATAAGCACACAGTTTTTTTTTTATTACATATTCAGGCGACCTTTATAACCCTGGTTCCAAGTCACGACTTTTTTCTTTAAAAAATTTGAATATTTATATGGCATGTCTTGCAAACGTAGCACATACCTAAGTTTTGAACGTTCGGTCTAGTCTTGCCATCTATACATAATATTAAATAAAGTCGCGTCTCGTTCTTGTACGCTTAGATCTTTCAAGTTTCGCAATTGATTTTAATACAGTATAAATCAGCGGAGAGAGTGATTAAGAAAGGCCTTAAATGCAATATATTATAGTAGATAAAAACCGTCGAATTTCAAAGATTTGTAAGGTGATGTTCTGAAATTTATGTTTTTGGGCGCTTCCATTGCGAACGCTGGCAAAATCTTATGAGATACACCAAAATATTATACTATGGAATTGTAAAGTCAGTGATGACGTACATGTATACATAAGCACACACACATTTTTGATTACTAATAAGACTTGGCAGTCGAATTTTGAATATTCTGGAACACTTTTTTTTTTATTTCATCGACTAACTTGACATATTATTGTATAGACTTTTGTATTATGACAGATCTAAATACACATACTGGACCCCTCTATTTTTTAAATTTTAAGCACTTATTATTTAAATATGTTTACTTTCTACATTTCTAAATATAAACATTAAACA
The DNA here is from genome assembly GCA_949316085.1 of Hypercompe scribonia. Lineage (NCBI taxonomy): Eukaryota > Metazoa > Arthropoda > Insecta > Lepidoptera > Erebidae > Hypercompe > Hypercompe scribonia. The sequence continues at coordinate 7,134,673 of OX438986.1, read as the reverse complement.
TGAAGTGTAGGAACACTTCAAGACGGGTATGGTCAACTATCGTATCTAAACAAGTAATTATTACTTATTTATTTCAAGTATAAGTCAACTTAAATAACATGAAATTACAGTTGTAAAATTCTAGAATTCTACCTGCAATGACATAGAACAACACAGTACATATTTATAATTCCGAATCTAACAATGACAACGTACGAATTTATAATACTTAAATTATTTAGAAACATGGAGTTTCGTTCCGTAACTAGCGCGATTGGATGAAGGTTTTTTATGTTTTTTTTTTAATTCTTCATATTGGTTATGACAACTATTATTTATAACTAAATACTTTTGACCATATTAGAACTCCATTTACATTGATTTTTGGTTTAAAGTTCAATTTAAAAGTGTCTCATTAACAAATTATTTTAACATATATAACGAGTTTCTGTCTGACCGTGATATTTTGAACCATATTTGACAGTGACATTTCTGTATCATTCTTAATTAGTGAGATTTGGAATAATTATCATTATTTGAATAATTAATGACTAATTTAACCAGTTTCGAAAATAGAAAAGATGTTTTAAATTCGATTTCATTTCTTTATGTTGTGTTGTGTTTTGTAAAAATACTTTTTTTAGATATAAAGGAGTCATTTTCCATTTCATTCCCTGCTTCCCGAACAGAGAATATTTTAAACATAGAACAATAGGTGTATTTTATTATAGTTTATCATAAAGTAGGTTGAAGTCGGGGACTTTTTTTTTAATTATAATCTACTTTTATGTAAACATGTTTTATAATTCTGATTAAATACTTTTTTTATCTGATAGATTATACTTATACCTACCTATTATCTATATGTTTAGCAACCCTTTACTTACTGTAAGCTGATTCGGATGATGGTAATTCCAATCAGTCGTAAAAATTAGAATTCGCAACATCGAGGTAAAATATTATGAAATTAAGTTAAGTTTAAATAATTTTAGTTAAAAGTTAAAATATAGAATCCACAAGTGTGTTTTTGTAATTTATGTAATATAGAATGGTGGACTTAATGCCGTAGGCATTCTCTACCAGTTTACCGTACACTTTATTTAGGAATTGAGGAATAAACAAGAGAAATAATTAAAAATTAATAAATAAATGAGAAAAAAAAATGAAATGTAGTATATCTTACTCAAACACCACAGCCCTGAGCCATGTTTGAGGTGTCAGAAGAACTGGCGAAGGTCCGTCCGCATCCAGCAGCTGCGGGCAGCTGCTGGATGCGGGCGGCACGGGACCGGCTCTTGTGGAGAACCTTGAGGGAGGCCTATGTCCAGCAGTGGACGTATTTTGGCTGAGATGATGATGATGATGAGTATATCTACACGGTCATACAAAATACATATGTATAAATATTTATATATAATTACATAAATATATATACTATAATATAATAAAGGTAATATACAAGAAGGTAATAAAACATTTGGTTTTGAGTAAGGAGTGATATTCACGATTATTCACTGTTTTATTTAAAAAAAAACTACGGGAATTTCGTTCATACTAAGTAAATAATTAAAAATAAATCAAATTGAAAATAAACTCCAACTGCATAAAACTTTTTTGAAATCAGTGTTTAAAAAAAGTATTTTGTCTTTTGTAGGCTGATCGTCGAACCGGTTGCTTCGACCTACACGGAACATCCACTGGCCTATTGCTAACGTTATAAGTAGTTTGAACTACTTTCGATTTAAGAAAAAGCGTTAAGTTAAGCTTAGATATTAAAAATATATACATACAAACATACTGGTACAACTAGTATATAATTGTTTTTCATTTAATTAATCCTCCTTGCCAGAATAAGTGCTTTCACTTTGTGATTCGTTCCTCTATAGTTACAGATTAGGGTTGACGCCGTGAAGTCTGGTGAAGTACGTATTCTACGTAAACTTACCTACATATGGTGTAGACTTATATGGCAAAATATGAATTGGCTAGATGACACCATAGTCAAATTAGTTACTTTTTATCATCTGTCAAAACGACAATTTTGTATGAAAAATGTACTAAATACAAAATTGTGACGTCACTGTTTTCGACTACTCAATTGAACAATATATTTCACTGTATATTTGATTGAAATTCGTAATAATAATAAAAAGCTATGTTAATTGTATTTTCCGAGATGTTTGGTGATATTAGTTTTAATGAAGTGGACATTAATATTTATTTACGATACAGTCTTCTACCCAATTATGAACGTAGGTACATGATGGAAAAAGTATGAATAGAATCCAAGAGTTGTGATTACAATACGTATTGTGAATACAGACAATGCAGTATGGTGACCCACACTACGGTGGCCTAGTGAGATGCTGTTTTACGGCCCATTTGGGGACGTAAAAGGCGTCTGACATTCACCAATGAAACACGACAGCGCGTATACTGTCACTTTAGGTTGATCTTCTGTGCGAGGGTAGTATTGGCTCGGTCGAATCGGACCGTTCGTGCTAAAACCCAGCCTAGCTCTAATATTAAGATATTGATTTTTTAAATTTGTAGTGCTGTCATGTTTTCGTTGTTACATGATTCAAAATGTTAGGTACAATAGGTTTACACATAGTTATATTGATCTCAAAGAATGAACATAAAACTTTAAGTTTTCAAGAATATTAAAAAATTACATTTAGCATAGACACGACCATAGTGAAAGAAATCGTATGGAGAGTTTTATTAAAACTTTTCAAATTTAGTTTAAATGTTTAATAAGAATTGAAACTAATGTTACGTTACAAATAGTTTACTTACTTTATTCACTCTTAGTTGATTAAATAATTCTTAGGTTATTTGTTAGTAACTTGTTCTGTGAAGTTAAAATTTTAAAATAAATTCCTTTATTATCAAGAAAGTACCTACATACACTATACTTATGATACCATTACTCACAAATACAACACAATACAAGATTATATTCTAAAACTAGCAAATAATTTTATAAACCAAAACAAAAAAATAACAAACAAATACCTAACTTATGATGCTATTACACACAATAACGAGATAATGTTCTAAAACTAGCAAAAACTTTATCAAGTAAATTATAATTTACTCAAGCAGATTAATTTCTCGGACTGGTTTACACGTAGCAGGTATGCATTATACACGACGTATATTACTACCTACCTCCCTACATTAAATACTAATTTCGATTCTCAATTATACAAAAATGCAATCACGTGTTACTTTATTATAATAAAATTGCTGCACAAAACAAAACTGAAAACTATATATAACAAAATAATCAGTTTCATTAATTGCCTAATCCTCGACCTTGTCGGGCATGCTAAATAAATAACATCGCATAACAGCACTACTATTTACACTTTCTCTAACATTCCAGTAACAAGAACATCGAATTGCGCACGCAATGTATCTCTAAGTAATCAAATTTTAACTATCTTAATTATTTTCTTTTTTAATATTAAATGTACCAAGTCACTGTTCGACAGCGACCACACAATCTCGATACTTATGACACTGCGCATTCCATCGCTGCTCTAAGCTATTATAATAATATAAAGTTTTTAATAAAAACGTCATTTTACAATGCTGGCAACGGTGCGTAAATTTCGAAATAACGTGGTAGAAGCAGCAGCTATCTCATCATCATTGATAATGGTCGGTTTGGCAACGTCGCGTCGCTCACCTGGCGCTACCTGCGCACTGTCAACAGGGGGGCAAGCGAGTCGAACGCCAGTCGATCCGACGATCCGACAGACACGCTCGTCCCGAGCTGTCTTTGCCGTTCTAAATTCAAAATATTCAAGAATTTTAAAAACAACTTCATAAAGTGACGCCTCAGTACTTTGATAGTGTTTTTAAAACCGCACCAAGTGGAAACTTAACTATTTGTGAAAAATCGCGTATTCAAATCAGGAACGTTTCAAGACACGACGTTCGAAAAGCTTGTTCTTTTCATTGAGTAGCATTGACTGGATTCTTAGATTTCACGTGGCTATGTGCTGTGAGTTAATTCTAGATTTTCACCTACAGCGGAAACAGCTTACGTAGACGGCTAGCGGTAAAACGCCGTCCGCGCCGCACGCTAGTTCTTGTTTCATGTTGAGTAACCGTCAGGTTTCTAAAAAGTGCTTTCGAGACGAACATACACAAACGCGTACGTAAATTTTCGTCGCCCACTCGTAGTAGGACGGAGAAGTTTTGATCCCGTTAGAAAGTTGTCAAAAACTTGGACAGTCGTCGTATTAAATGGACGTGGTGTGTTGATTTGTTGGCTGTAGCGGAGGGTTGTGTTGTGAAGTTGTTGATATTGCATGGCGCGATGATCAGCGGTGGCTGGGTGTGCGCTTTGCACGTGCGCACCGCAGGGCTCGGCGGTGCCGCGCTCGGCTCAGACGAGGAAGAGATCGTCTACCTTGCTTATGTCGTCATAGACGTTCCCACTAACCAGGTAAGCAGAAAAAAACTGCCATAAACTAGGTTTATTGAACTTATACTGAATAAATCTCAGTCTATTTAAGTCTCGGTGCCTGCTGTTTTACAGTTACCGTCGGCACTGGGAATACAGCGCGTTACCAGACGCCACGTAAGGGACCGGTTGTACCTAATTGTAAGCAGTTGTTTCTTTGTGCGATTGGAACGTGAATGAATATAAGATAACACTATCTATCTGCTAGTTTTGCAATAGAATTTATCAATTGACAATCTACCATGCGTTTAAAGCCACCGTCAGAAAAAAAGAACTAAATCAGAATATTTTGTTCTCGTTCGTGCGAGGAAAAATCAGGTCAAAATGTGGATACCGTAATAATATAGCAACTATAAATTTTGTTACACTACATGACGAATGAGAAGGGCAGAGATACTAAAACATGCTGTGGAAGTAATAATCTCTTTGACGTTATGATTTCACAGAGTAAATACTCTTTGTCAATTTATATTGACAAGAATTCAAGTGACGAACTGCAGAAATAAAAAAACATAGACTAACTGTGGTGAAATGCGACTCGATTTTAGTGGATTGTTTTGTTTACTTTCTCGAAAACTCTATTTCTGATTGTCGACTACACAATTATGAATTAGTTCTAGAAATAACGTTTAAACGTTCATTATGTCTAGAAACGATAGAATTGGTAGGTAGTAGAAATCCCCATCTAGTTTAATATTAACTCAATTGGGGCTCAAAAGTTGCAAATGATAATCTTTATTACAGATAAAGAAAGATGAAATAGTCATTGGATCTAAGTATGTTTATGGAAAAAACTCCCATAAAGTTACGTCATACCTACCATAGATTTCATTAGAGTATAAAAACATACAGTTGAAGTACTAAAACCAATTTAGTTCAAATATTTATGTCAAATTAACTTATCGCCGTCCACTGCTGAACGAAGGAGCACCAACCATCCCGGTCTTGGGCAATCCGCATCCATCCATGAATATGTTATTGAACTAATTTTGTAAACTTTACCTTTTTTTAATGTAAATAACCAAATCAGACGCAGAGGCTCCGAATTGCGTCTCGATTCTTATTTATTACCGTATCTTTTGTCTGAATAGTCTTACACGTTTTTTTTAAATTGGTGCTTAAGACAATCGTTTCAAATATTATTGCAACACCGCCAGATTTTTGAACTTAGAAGCCAGTTGCAGCTTTTAGTAACCATGCCTTAACAGAGTCCACACTTATTTTAATTCTACAGCAAAGTGTTAATAAAAAAAACAGTTTTATTTTACGCATGTCACATTAGGATAACTCTATTTAAAGTTACTAGTTAGTTATTTATTTTATTATTTACCGGGTTTTTGTTGGCAACACTAACAATTTGACAAATGGATCATCTCTAATCCTTATCATTATGTTCCCAGAATGACTTTTATAAATGTTGTAATTTTAGACAGTTATGAGCAATTGACTAAAATAAATAATATTGTGTTCCTGTGAGAGAAAAAGGTTCCAGTCAATTTAATTCACTCAATAAACTTAAAAAGCCGGTTCAATTTTTGATCTATGAGCTTATGTTCGTTTTAATTATTCGTCCAACTTGTTAGATCCACAGACTATGTATGACTTGCTCAAAAGACTTGTATTACAACATACACGCCTATATTTAAAAATTTATAAAAAAATTAACTTGATGACGTTTATTAAGTTATTATGGTAAATGTAATAGGATATTATTAGCTTGTAGTTAGTGGTTTTGAGATAATCTTTTCGACTTACGACAGATGAGGTGATATTATAGATAATTGTGTACTTAAGCTACACTTTGTAACCCTGTGACGTAACGAATATTTCTAGTAAGGTAGCCTATCTCTACCAATATGTCTTTTTTTAGAATACGAAGGTCTGACATCACACCTTAACGCTGTCAAAGTATAAACTTTGAATTTTGATTAAAAAATATAATACTCATAAACACTTTGAAAACGAAATAATCGTTTTAAAAATTTCAAGATTTTAAATTCAAAAAGTTAAGCGATTACATTAAATTTAAATAATTTAGTTTTACACAAAACTGAACTTTTTATGATAGTCAGTTTATTGACTTCTTAGCTTATTAGCAAGAAAGACCGAATATTGAATGCTTGAGTTGAGTTGAATACCTTCAAAAAAATCCGGTTTTGTTTAAAAGACAAGTGATATTGAAAATTGTTTCAATAAATATTTAAACATATGCTGATTATACCCTAATATATTAATCTACTGTAGATAATTTAGTTACGAAATAGAAGGGTTTTGCAGGTAATAACTCCAAATGCTTCTAAGCTAAAATTAAAGTACTTGGTGCACCTAACTTACAAGATTTCTATATTTCTACACCCAAACGCAGGCTGGTAAAGAATGCCTGTTGTAAACACATAAATAAATAAAGTTACGATATTTAGATAACTATTATATTTGCTGTTTCTCTTTAGTTAACTATATTTTAGTTAGTAAATAGCGCAGATTGCCATCCGCCATTTTGAAAGAGGACTAAAAAGTTTCTGAAAAAAAAAACTAGAAATCACAAGCTAACGCAAGAAACATGCTACAAACTTCTTTGTTTAACGTAGTAAATGTCAAATATATACAATATTATATCTTTTGTTATGTATAATAGAGTTTATAATGAATTAATCTTAATTTAATTAATACTAGATGAAATAGGTGGCATAAAATGTGGTCTTATCACCTTATTAAAAGCGATCCCTCTGAGACAAAGGTTTTACTTCTATATACGTTATTGACGGAAATAAGTGGTGCTAACTTGAAATATGTCCGTGTAGTATTGTAAGAGCTGACTAAGGCAGCAAAATACGCATGACAACAGCGCAGCGAAGGGAAGGAAAACTTGATGCAAACCCTGTACTAACCCGTCTGGCCTGCTTGGTATAGTAGGCCAAAACCTCCTTTCGTGGGAGAGGTTTAGGTCCAGCTGTAGACTGTTAAAATCTATTGTTGATGGATCTCCTATTAGGGGTGATTGTAACAAACTATATTAGATTTCCAACTATACCTAAAAGGGTATACACAGATACCTTGCGATTTCTATTCAACGTATAAGATTTAAGCAAAAACACTTATCAAAACACTGAAAAGTATGATCAAGGTTCGTGCTAGTAAAATACACAAAAGAATGTTTACTTTAGTTATAAATAAGTTATCACACAGGTAGGTACGTGAGGATTTAATTATAAACACCTATGCCTATTTTTATCAATATATTGTTACTATTATACTTGTATATTATCACCACAGTCGGTATTAAGTCTCAGAGATACCTGTAATTCACACCACAATTTGTAAATATAACATTAAGTAAGTTTTAAGTCAGTAGGTGGAAGAGGTGATGGGCTGGTCACATACGACACAGAATAGATATCTGCTAGAGTAAGCGTGACGTGGAGTGGAGACCACGTCTTGGCAAACGTAGTGTGGGACGAACTATTGTTAGATGGCGTGTCGACTTGCGTAAGAGAGTCGGCGGCGGAATGCAAAAGGCAACAAATGAGGCTCTGTGGTGTGCCTTGGGAGAGGGTTATATTCAGCAGTGGACTACAACGACTTATGTACAAGTATAACATATCTACTGAGGTATAGGTATTGCACATGAGCGTCCCTAACTTATGGTCGTAAATGTTTGATAAATGGGATGGAACTTTCTTCAATGAAATCTATCAAGAATTTATAAAATCTCCATAGTTTCAACATGAAGAGAATTTTTAGTAACAACCACGTCTTAAGCAAATATGGTGCGCAGATGGATTTTGTATTTAAAATGCCTAAAGTTACATATTATTGATATTTTTAAACTGTTTTTATAAGTTTTTATTTCATTTTTAACTTCGATAGTGTTCAAAATAACAGTAGTTGTCAATAATTATTACGAAAATATCTTTTCTGATCGCAAGTGAATTGTATGACTGCCCGAACTATTAGAATCAGCCTTCAGACTAGGATTCGCACAGATAGGTCCATACCTGTCTAATTAAAATAATAAAATGAATGGTGTCGTGGGACACCAGGTAGGAACGAAGTTCCTTCGGATAATGTGGAATCGACACAATTTGCAAAAAAAATCGTGCTCAATTTTATGTAGGTTTTCTTGATTTTTCTCTTAAATTTTGCTGATTAGTTTTTATTTAAGTACAAGAAAGTATTTAGGAAATTCAGTATTTTAGGAAATAAAATAATAAATTCCTTAAAATAATAAAATAGCACACATGACGCGCTTTCGCGCCTGCGCACGTCTCATTTAACGGTTTTATTCCATGCACTTTTTTCCACAGATTTATTCCACAGATTTATTCCACGCACTTTTTCCACTTACGGTTTTACTATCACATTTTTTTCAGTTCGGTCCCGCAGCGAAATCCCTATCCCCTCCAAGCCTGCCGTAAGGAACTTCGTTCCAATAAATAAAAATAAAATGGAAAAGCCCTGTATTTCTTGCATTTTTATACAATATATATTATCTCTTGTAACTTGCAATTTAACTTAAATAATTAATAATCCTATTCTAGCACACTATACTGTGATAATTAAAAAAATCTAATTACTTTTTGTCTAATAACTACGAGGTTATATCTAGCTAATTCTCTGGTCCACTTTGCCCGGTTTTGTGCTGTTTGACATCAATTTGGGAAGGATGTTTTTATAACCTTGTCTTCCTATCGTGTCTGTGGTCTACCGTTGCCTCTTTTTCTTTGTGGGCATCTCCACAAAGTTGTTTTTGATGTCCGACTCTGATCTGTAAGTCTCGCAATACACCCTGCCCATTTCATTCAAGTTTTTGTGCATAATTCAAGGGCATTAACGGCTTTTGTTATTGATCTTATTCTTGTACGTATCTTGTTTAATTTCTGTCTTGATCCTGTCTAATAACATAATTAATTATGAAGCTAACGAAAAACGGACCAACAGGATCTCTGCCAACATTAGCCAATTATTTTTTTAATAAACATGTCCCAGAAAAAGGTTTAAAGTTCGAAAACGATAAGTTATCGACGGTGACTATTCGATACTAAATATTGTTATCTGCTGGTGTTTTGAAAAGTCACCGTATTATCTATCGTATTACCTATAATTTTGTATTGTTTGTACATAATCTTAATATGTGATATAACAACGCAATTATTCTAATTCAAAACGAGGTATCTGTGGTTTGAAATAATGAGAACAAATTTATACAAAAAAAATACGTGTGGCACTCGGGGACTGTTGCGGTAAAGCTATTGCATAGCATTTTTTATCAACTTGTGTAATTATAATATTTCGGAGCAGCTCGTCTCGACTCGTGCGAGCTTCGTACAGTCTACACGTATACGTCTCGTCGCACGCACACAAGCACCGTGCCGAAGTCTGCCGAACTGAAACGACGTTAGACGATGCACGGCTTACAACGCCGCCCCACCGTGCCGGTCGGAGTGGGGGGTGTTAGGTTTATTTTCGTTACGGAATTTGTTGATTCGGTCGCCGCGCTTGAAGCCCACGATAAAAGCTATGTAATAGCTTAGAAAAAAAATGTTTGTAGAATGCTAGGACAAGAAGCAAGCTTAGTACAATATGGATGGACACACTATCCATCTAACAAGGCGCGTCCATATAGATAATACTTAGCGGACGAGAGTGGGTAAGGTACGAAGCATGGCACAAAGAGAAGAAGTAGAATATAAAATACTGTGCAGAGTATTCTATCTCATTCTCTCGCCGACTCAATCCTATACATTTATGTGTTTGTTTCTCTATTGTGACACATTCTCATTTCATCGAGTTTCAAATCATAACGAAACTAAAGAAGTTTTTCTTCAAAATTAGATGAATTTAATAAAAAAATGTTTAAATATTTCCATTCAGACCTAATATCGTGTGCATTTTAAAAACTCAGTATGTGCTGCATGGACGGAGCTCAAATTTTGACACAATTGGACATACATTGTGTCAAAATTTCATTAAAAAGTTTGTTTAAATATTTTTCAGGTTAGTTTTGTCCCTCATTCCTCATCAATGTAACCACAAAGTGCTACAGTGAAGCTTTGCAGAGTAAATCTAGTGTTATATAAAACTTATGCTTCTCTTAAAAATATGTTTAATTAATTAAATAAATAACACCTCACACATGGCTGTCTGATTCCAAAGTAAGCAGAGTCTGTGCTATGGTAACCAGACAGCTGATGAACAAACTTTACGCCACTAAACGCTTTAGGTTAGTCTTCTGTGAGAGGGTAGTACTACCCCGGTCGAGTTGGTCCGTTCGTGCTGATATCAGCGAAGAGCCACGTCGTTAAAAACACTTAAATACTCCTAAATACATACAAATTATAGACAAATCATACCCAGGCTCATTGATGCAGGGGTGACAATTGTCGTGGTAAGTGTGTACAAAACAATGCCACGATGACTATCATGCCTTTTACATCCCCAAATGAGACGTGAAAAAGCATCTTACTAGGCCGCCATAATATGGGTTACCATACTGCATTGTCTGCATTCGCAATGAGTATGGTGACCACAACTCTTATTTATGCTTTCCATGAGGCAGAGTAGAGTCACTTTGGGAGGTTAAAAAGGGTTTCCTAAAATAAAAATAAAAATTAAATACAGAATCAATAAAAAATTGAAGCGATGGTAAAAGTTTTTGTGTTCAACAACCAATCTGACACAAATTGCGATATCTCCAAGCCGATTCCACCTATAAAACTTTACGAAAAGGGAGTATTTCCTCCTGCAAAGCTTGCTCTTAAGACCCTCAGAGCTACTGGCGTTGATGAGCGACAGTAGTAATCTTTCATCAGGTATGTCTTTTATATTATAAAAAATATTAGAAGTAAAGTATGTAGGTTTATAATAGGATCGGCGAACGTGAATGTATAGGGAAAGGTTATCGTGAAACATTAGCATAGAAATAAATAACAAGTTCAAATAGTTAACACGACGAAAATTCTCAAATACGGTAATTAAAATTATCAAATTTAAATGTCTGGGACTCTATAAAAGCGTAATTTAAAAGTAATCATTTGATTGTACCGCGATGCGCAAGCAGTTAAGTTAAATAAGATCATATTTCATTAAATGATCTTTCATATTCTTATATAATCTGGCAAGATTAATGAAAAATTAATTACATTCGAGGATATGACCAGTTAAATGCATGGTTAGGGAGCAAAATGAGTGGATATATCACATGAGTGGAGTGACTATTCCGGCTCATTGATACTTGCAAAAGAGGCAAGAGAAATAGATGCGTAATCGCTTTTTATAAAGACCCGTTTCCACTCAAGGTTAAATCCCTCTATGGCTGAGCCTTCGTTATCCTCACTTACTTGGAGAAATGCTATCCGTGTGGTGACGGATTAAAAATACAGTGTTGCCAGCGCTATTCACCGCGTGGATGTCATAAGTACTGACCAGCGTGTTAAATAGTAGGTTAAAATTTCCTTTCACAGAAGCTGTGCACTGTTAAAGGAATGGTGAAATGCAACGAAGGATCAAGTAGGTTCATGTTTCTCAAGCGGTCGTATTGTAAAATATTGTGTATTAGAGAAAAATGTTGCCAACCTTATACAAAGTAACTAAAGAGGTTGAATATTATAATTTACGTATATTTAACTTATACCTCCACAGGTTTATTTATTCAACAAACGAAGATAATTAAAAATTCTAATGAGGACTTTTAAACTGACAAAGGTTAAAAATACGTTAAATCATTGATATCAAGGTGCCGACATAACAATAGGAGATTGAGAGTTCCATTGTGGACTGTTCATTTTATATTTATAAACAAGAAATTAATAATATTATAGCAATTTTTACAGTGAAGTAAGTATTTAAATATCATAATTTTTATCAACATCTAATTCTAGTTGGATCTAAAGGATATGACGTAACAAAAATTTATACTAACATTTATTATCTCAAAAAAGGTTAATTTTAAATCGTGACTTTACCTATTACTGGTCTGAAGGTTCTTTGTTTACGATCCTGGCTGAAAAGAAATAAAAATTTGAAATAAACTCTATATTTGAATACCAACCCGACTGGCCAGCGTGGCATAGTAAGCCAAAACCTTCTTTCTGTAGTAAAGGCTGTTGTTAATGATAATCTTTACTGTTAAGCTAGAAGCAGTGGATCTGATTCCCAACTAGAACAGTTACATTGTGGTGATTACGGTATTGTGTCTGTTTGTATTAAATCATGTTGTATTTGTTCCGCGCACGAGGCCGTCAAGTCTACCGTTTATTATCCTAAATATGTAAACTGTAAATAAATAAGTTTTAAAACACTCATTCGAAAGTACGTCCAACCATAGACATCAGTTAATTGATAAGATTGCGTCATATACCAAAGACGAACAAAAGTAATTTTTATATTCATTGTTTATTAATTCTAAACCCATCTATGAGTTCTTATAATACCTCTTGACCTTAACTTTCACAATTATTATTCTATACGTTATTTGACGAAACTCCTTCCCGAACGTAACTGATATTGTCAAATTAATTACAATTTTAGTCAAAGGACGTTGCATTAGCAGAATTCATAATTTAAAATTATTGTCTTTTCGTTTTGTCATGTTGTCAAGTGTAGATTACATATTAAGTAAACATTACAATGTGAAACACGAACTAAGAATATAACTAAGAACTAAGAATATTAGTTACAATTTTGTAACCAAATTACGTATAATTAATAGCTTTAAAAGTTTCATTTCAAAGTTAGATGTAAATGCATGGAATAATAAGTAATATTTGTATATTTTTATATCTTTCTTGTTATTTTAATTAATTCTGCTATTTATACATTGTTTAGTTTTCTCACATTCATCAAGTTATCGATCAGATTAAAGACATTTAAACAATAAGTATTTTTAAACAACTGCCACAGATTAAGCAGATAGATTGTCTTTGAGTTTGTCTAGGCGGGAAATCTATTCATACTTTTTTTACACCTCTACGTCAAAAACAATGTTATAATTATTTTTAACTCCTGTATTTCTAATCACGTGTTCCGTGTTGTAATGTGGTGGCGGATTAAGAATAAGGAGTGTAACAACCCCTATTCGTGCCATGGGTGTCGTACGAAGCAACTAAGGAAATCAACTACGCAGCATAATATCGCTGCAAGAGAAGGCAAATTTGAAACAAACCCTATACCAACACGTCTGACCAGCGTGATGTAATAGGCCAAAACCTCCTTTCAAAGGAGAAGCTTATGTCCAGCAGTGGATTAATAAAAGCTATTGATTTCTAATCGATATAAATTTATCTTTTCTTTCTTTTTACAGCTTCCGTATTTCGTTCGGGAAGGTCCAACCCGAGACCCATGGTCTCACAGAAAACCACACTGAACCAATTCTTTCGTTGCTCTTCACTGAGTGAGACCACCGTCTAAAAAGCCTTCTCTATTCCCATGTATCCATGGGTGATGGTAGTCACTTACCTTCAGGCGACCCATCTGCCCTTGGCCATAAAACATCATCAAATTATGTATTCATTATAAATATCAACAGATTAGATACCTACCTACTATTGCAACATTAAGTATTTATTTTCCCACAATGTTTTGTAATCACTTATAGTAAATAAATTAATATTCATTAATCGATGGAAACTAAAGTAATACGTTGTTTTTCAGTTCTTATCTTTAATTAGTGTCACACTTGGAAATAACGTATATTTCTAATTTAAAACTTAACCGTTATACGTAATATAACCTATAACCAAGACTAAATAATATTAATATGAATAAATTGACATCATTAAGCTAGGTAAACATAGAAAACATTTATTGATCATCATTTCACTCTGTTTCTTTTATGACCGGAGACCTATCCACCAAAACTTTATTTTGAGATATTTTTTTTTGTTTTTGTTACATTCAATTCAATCTATTTCATTAAATATAAGCGTACAGTTCACACCTAATCGCTTACCTAATTAAAACATTAAACAACGAACTACATGCTATTAGAATTATGAAAGTCAGAAAAATGGAAAGAAATAAAGTAAAGTTTGTAGACAAATAAACCCTAATGGATAGTAACAGCAGGTGCACACAACCTCATTTGTGTCTCTGAAAAGGGTTATGCCCCTTTTTACAATGTTTTTCATTGATGCTCCACCTATAGTGTATCTATGGGTATGGGCTATCCAACTCTAAAAGAGTTTTCAATTCGAAACAATAGTATCTGAGATCCGTGATTTCAGCGAAATAGACGGATGCTTTAGTTTTAAAATGTAGTTGTTATACGCAAAGTCCGAAGCTCCGGCGCTCCTAGGCCGAACTGGTCAATCCTCAGGTTTGTCTTAACGACTAAGTCATAGCACTTTGACTCTTTGACTAAGAACTTTTCGTCAAACCAAGCAGAGACAAATTTGGTTTGACTAAAAATATTTCAGACAAAGGGTGAAATTGAAGAATGTTTTGAGGATCAGGCTTTAACCAAACATAGGATAAACCAGTCCTTCTGCGAAGACTGTACATCGAACTTTAATTATACCATAGATATTATAAGAAACGCCTCATCGACGACATTCTTCTGTTACTATAAAAAATCAATGTTTCTTTCGCTTTTTAGATGTTTTTAATACATTGGTATAATTTTAATACTAAGAAATGGTAAATGAGTACTTTTATTTATTTTTCATCTGCTTGGGACCGTGGCTCAGTGGTAACCACGTAGGTTAACGTATTGAAAAATTACACTCTAACATATTAACCTCATGATGTCTCGGAGAACACGCTAAGTCGGGACTGCCCCGGTTGCCATACAAACATTTTTGGCAGTTGTTGTGAGTAGCTGGAACCCTTAAAAAGCCGATAGTCTTTTTATAGAACTTAAAAATCGCATATGCTTGGGTCGTGGAGGTCTTGTTGCAGTCCTTTTACGTAAAAAACTGAAGTTCAACCGTATCTCGTAGGCTTAGGACTAACCCCAAACTAGTTTGGAAAAAAGGCTTGCAAAAACAATGTACAAGTATTCTATTTAATACTTACTGTTCGACTTCCTTAGCTAAGGTATGTGGCATTAGAATGTGTTTGGACAATAAAGTTGTACAATTGATAACATGGAAGTAATAAACTGCACAAGGTAATATCACTGCAAAGAGAAGGAAAATTAAACACAAATATCAACAAGTATGGCCATAGTAGGTAGGCTTACTATCAGTAGCTTTTTTTAAAAGGCAACTCCCGCATTATGAATAAATCCTGTGTCGCGCGGGACTTTACACAGATACATGAAACGGACACAAAGAACACCCAGACTAATAACAACTATTTGTGGATCGCACAGTGTTGTTGCACGTGCACTGCACCAAAATGTTGACATACAACATTTTGGTGCCGTGGGAAGTGGCGAGTGCTTAAACCTGTGCAGCCACAAGTAAGTTAAGTATTAAAGAATATTAAATAATGATGAAATAATAAAAATCTGTATAACGAAGGTTGCGTATATTTGATTAGTCACTTCACCGGCTACTGTTAATGAAAAAACAATTTTTAACACTCACAGCGATTAACACTTTAGTCGCTTGACACTTGAAATTAGTGACAATTAGTGAAGTATGATTATATCTTTTATTACTAAAACTCTTTTCTCTTGTTACATAATTGTTTAAGCAAAAGATATATATTGCTTTCTGCATATATATGAGTTTTTATACAACAAAACTTTAAATATCTGAACATATTTTCCATTTCGTTTGTATCAACAAAAGTGACGGGACGGGACACATAATGGAAACAAAACCAACGGATCTAGATCACATTTTTTTGTAAATCGTCTTGTTCTCATCGTAATCCCGTTAGGAGTAAACGTGGACTGCACGGTTGCCCTAGTGGTTTAAGCAGTCGCCACGCCGGTCACTACAGCTTTGAGTGTGATGCGTTCAAACCTCACATTGGACAACACTTTGTGTGATCCACAAATTGTTGTCCGGAGTCTGGGTGTTCTTTGTGTACATTTCTTGTCTGTTTGTAAAGTTCCCCACAACACAGGATTTATTTCTAATGCGAACGTTGGTTTTTATAAAAAAAACAGAATAGAAAATAAGTAAATAGTAAGAAGGTCCGATGGCCGAAGACCAATTCGAATCCATGACGGATTCGAATAGGCCTGAAACTACACGGTGTTTCATCCTAAAGCAGATTCGACACTTGCTGAGGGACATTCTTATCAAGTGTCGAATGGAATCGACAAGCTTTAATATATAATATAAATTATATAATGATATTATTAGTTGACAGTTCTTTTTACTTTTGTTTTTCACCTTTTAATTATCACGGAACAGGTTTCTCAGTCTGTTCCTCATGGAATTGACATTTATAACAAATGGAACGAACTTACATATTAGCAATTCTGATGAAGTTGCATATGGATATTATCTAAGGTTAAAGTACTTAAGACGAATCAAAGAGACCCAACACGAGGTTTTACGTCCTTTTATTACTGAGATTCTATGAACACGTTCCACCTCCATTATCAGACCTTGAATACAACTTAGATACAAAGAACACGTCCAAGACAAATCATATGAGATCAAACTTGATGGGATTATGTCCTATTATTATTGAGTTTTTATGGCGTTTCAGCCTCATCATGTGAACCTGGATACCATCTAAAGTTAAAGTACTCGTCAAGACGAATCAAATTAATCCAAACTCGATGGAGTTTCGTCGTCTCATTACAGAGTTCCTATAGCGACCTTCCAGCACCATCATTAAATCAGGTTCATCTCATCATAATATTGCATACATACCTACATACATACCTACATACATACATACATACATACATACATACATAAAATCACGTCCGTTTCACCAGGGGGTAGGCTGAGGCATATTAACAGCCCACTTTTCGCCAATGTTATTCGCCAATAGTTCCACGTAATAGATGCTAGAACAACGAACGAACTAGAGTAACTGACATCGCACAGAGAATCAGTATGCAGAAGTATCGAAGTGGAAGTGGGTCGGCCATGTCTCCAGACGAACCGATGGTCGCTGAAGCCGAAGTGTACTAGAGTGGATACCACGATTGGGCAAACGTAGTGTGGGGCGCCTTGCGGCGCGATGGACCGACGACTTGAAGAAGGTGGCTGGCAGCGGATGGATGCGAATTGCCGATGACCGGGATCGTTGGCGTTCTATGGGGGAGACCTTCGTTCAGCAGTGGACGGCGACAGGTTGATTGAATAAATGGCGAGCCTATTGCCGCTAATCGGGATATTTGATTTGCCAGAACCTGGTCCGTCGATCAGCAGTTGTACCACTTGTATGTGAGGTTGACTTGGGGCCCTAAGTTCTTGGCGGGCATCCTAAATTTTGCATGCGGTATAAATATGTATGAAAAATTTCATCACAATCGATTGAAGATATCTATCCACCCACCCGCCACAACCATTCCACCCGAACAAACATAGTTATATACATTGCAAGTTATACAGTTACAGTTTCTATTCTACACTAAAATTACTCATTGCTTTCTTTTGTATTTTGTCATTTAAACATTGTCGTTGCAACCTCGTTCGCGTTTTTGAATTATAAGTTTTTACTTTAGAGACGTGGTTTTTTGTAACGTAAATCCCAATCCTGTGGGATAAAAACTAACCTATTTATTGCTCTGTAATCTCCTATATATTCTAGTGAAAGTCCTATTAAAATCGGTTCAGCGGTTCTAGAAATTAGACCGGACAAACAAACAAACAGAGAGACAGACAAAAATTTAAAAAAAGTATTTTATGTTTTAGTTTCGTGTAAAGAGCTATAAGTACCAGAAAAAACACAGTTTCTTTTACATCATAGATCTTCAATTTATGTATATTGATGTATTGATATATCTTGTCAGGGACTCTTCATAAACGGACGCCAAGAAACCTCAACTTCGGAACAACAATTCGTTGCTTACGACCACAAAATCGGCAATAATTACGCATCAAGATCATAAAATTTTTATTACGAAATAAGCGCGGATGTGTTCGTATTAAGTGTGTTAGAAATATGGTTTAATTAACAATTTAATTTAAATCAACCGTTATGTAATAGAAGTTGGCTGAAAGTTAGTTATTTGAGCTGGCAAACATCGTGGTAATTAAATCAGATATTATAATTTTTAAAATCTACATTTATATAAAATGAATACAACATTATCTTAAATTATTAGTAGCTCGGCATAGTTGAGGCATGATTCTTTTATGTACATATTAATGTAAGTATAACGAATTACAGTCCCACAGAACAATTGTTTTCTGTGATCTTATCTCATGGTAAAGCAACTCCCGCATTTAAAATATAAGTATCCTGTGTCACGGGGGATTTTACAAACATTCACGAAATGGGCACAAAGAACAATACCACCACGGTACACCGGAAGAGGGTTGCAAAGGGGTGTACTTACACTCCCCTGTCAGAAAAGAAATTACATAAAGAAAATATTTATTTTTTACTCGACTACACCAGCTACTGCGTAATGTTACCCGAGAGGTAGTACAAAATGCCTCTCGTCCAGCTTATTTCTTTAAAAAAGGCATCAATAAACTGCCACTGTGTTGACAAAGATCTATAGGTAGATTGTATGGGCGGTTACTTTACTTAATAGATATAAAACATACAGAAAAAACACGACAACTTATTTCATAGAAAAAGTTATAGGTCCAGACCTAGTTTAATGACTGCATGGTTGGTCTAGTGGTTTAACCGGTCCGACAGCTTTCTCCAAAGCTGGTCGGCGCTGCTTCTGCCCTTGGGCGACTTTTGCCCAATCTGGGTGGAGCTAGCGTCGCGACGAGACGGCTATACACGGGGGTTGTCCGGTCAATGGCGCTGTATGGTGCACCGGCGTGGGCGGCGGCTCTGACCGCCCAGAATAGGGCTCGCCTCTGGCGCCCTCAGAGGATATTGGCGGTTAGAGCCATACGCGGTTACCGCACCGTATCGACGGAGGCGGCGTGCGCCTTGGCCGGAACTCCCCCGTGGGATTTGGAGGCGGAAGTGCTCGCCGAAGTTTATAGGCGGACGGTTGACTTCCGGGCGGGTAGCGGCATACGGCCCCCGCCCGAAGAGATACGCGAGTGGCGAGAAGCCGCTCGTCGAGCCACAATGGCTCGTTGGTCGTCCCGGCTGGAGGCTCCACGTGCTGGCTTTGCCGCCGTGGAGGCTCTCCAGCCGGTCATCGCCGAGTGGGCAGGGCGGCAGCACGGGACCCTTATCTTCCGACTGACGCAGGTCCTTTCCGGGCACGGTTGCTTCGGGAAGTATCTGCACTCGGTCGCCAGGAGGGAATTGAGTCCCGCCTGTCACCACTGCGACTGCAGTGAGGACTCGGCTCAGCACACGCTAGCGGTTTGTTCCGCCTGGGCGGCGCAGCGTGGGGTCCTCACTGCAGTTATTGGAGGAGATCTCTCGCTACCGGCCGTCATACGCTCCATGGCCGGTAGCGACAATTGTTTTACCGCGGTCGCAACCTTCTGCGAAGACGTAATTTCGCGGAAGGAGGCGGCGGAGAGGGCCCGGGAGGACGATTTCCATTCGGACCCAATTCGCCGCCGGCGAACCGGGCGGCGGAGGCGCGCATATCAGCGCCTCATGCCGCCTTGAGTGTGGCCGCGGGTGGACGGGATGGGTTTTTCCCCTCCATCCGCTACAATGGCCAGCCGCGAGGAGGCGACGTGCGTGTGTGCCGTACGTCGCCTGAATAGAGAGTTTGTCCGCAGATGGTGCCCGCGTTGGCGGGCTGGCCCTAGGAAGGATCTGGATGTCGTAATAGCAGCGGTTCCCGGATCCCTCCTATCTCAGGGGCAGAGTGGCACACCGTGTGGTTTTAGTCGGTCCGATTCCGACACACCACCTCGCCGTAAACCCCGGTGGGGTGACGGCTCGAGGGGGTTTCCACACGTTAAAAAAAAAAAAAAAAAAAAAAAAAGTGGTTTAACCGGTCGCCACGCTGCTCTCTACTGCGCTGAGTGTTGTGGGTTCAAACCTCACACGGGACAACACTTTGTGTGATCCACAAATTGTTGTCCAGAGTCTGGGTGTTCTTTGCGTACGTTTCGTGTATGTTTGTAAAGTTTCCTACGACATAGGATCTATTTCTAATGCGGGTGTTGTCTATTTTGTATTGATTAATAATATTTTGAGATGTAGATGCACCTCCCTAAACATAATTCAGCGGCGCTAATGAATAACACCAAATTGCTGTAAACCGTATACATATTTTTTGGTTTAAACCCTTAGGACAAGTATTTTAAAAACATATTTGAATAAAACCAAACAGGAAATATTCCTTTTCAAATAATAAAAAAAATTGTTAATAGTTTCATAAATGATAGAGTATTGAAGTTATACATAGTTTGAAGTCGGGTGAAAAATTATTTAATATTTTCTAGTGTAACAATTTAATATGTAAGAAATAATAAAAGTGTAACAAATATTGTTCATCATTCGAATTTCGAAATCATACATCTCAAAATGGCGGATTTGTCATCAATTTTACGGAATAAAATTTATTGAAATAAAACTTTCGCTGTTTAAATAAGAAATCTCTAAATAATGTCGATAGAATATTCTAAACGCCTATTATTAGCCTAATTAGCTACTACTATTGAAATACAATTTATGAATAACAAATTTTATGACACCGTGATAGATGTTTAATTACATCATTAATTAATTCGATAAAAACTTGTTAGCTCGAACCATTTAAGTTGACATCCTAAAGTGAAACGTACTCTGTTCAAAATTTCTATTTCGAGCTATTCTTATTTCGTATATTCACAAATATAGAGTTTAATTAAAAACACATTTACCCGATAAAGACGTTTAGATGTTACATGTATCCCTTGGACCTGAGTTACCCAATATAATATACTCGTACCTATGATAGAAAGAGATACAAGGTGGTATACTTAAGGCTAGATCAGAATGATACCACAACCTCACAGAAATTCAGTGTTATGCAAATCTTTCGCCGCTCTTGTGCTTGCCTCGGTGGCGCAGTGGTAGTGTATGCGATTGTTGTGCTTAAGGTCTCGGGTCGGACAAGTTTTATTTATTTTTAAGAGCCAAAGTGACTCTATTCTGCCTGATGGAAAGCATGAATAGTATCCAAGAATTGTCACCTACTCATTGCAAGTATGGACAAAGTAGTTAACTGACCCACACTATAACGGCTTAGGGGCCTTTTCACGCACCGTTTGGGGACGTGTAAGGTATGACAGTCATCGTGGCAGTGTAAGGCTCACACACTTACTATAACTGTCATCTCTGCACCAATGGGCCTCCGATCTCGCAATTACCAATGAAACACGACAACACGGATGCTGTCGCTTGAGGTTGATCTTCTGTTTCTATAATCTGCAAATATTTGTGCCGAAGTTTGGATGTTTCCTATGTATAATATGATTGTATTTACAGAAAAAGAAGTTTTCTATATTAGTCAATCTAACTGTCATAGTACAAGTTTTACTTATTTTGAGACTAGATGGCGTTATGTGTCAGATGCTGGAAATGCTGTCACTGAGTGGGGGCGAGGTTACTAGAGATCAATCCCTTGCCTAAATCTTAAGTTGTGTTTAAAAAAGCGGTAACGTATTTGTGTCTGTGGAGTGGTAGGTTTCCTTGGGCAGTTGTGGACACAATAAGGTGACCCGCATGTTTACACAAGTAGAAATCTGAAGTGTCAATCAAAGCCTAAGTTTAGATTTTTCAAAATATTAATGTATATAACCTTAGTATAAAAAGTAGTATGTTTTTTTTTTAATATCGAGTTAAGAAAGAAAACATAGATTCTGGAAAATACGTATTCGCACTTATATCACGTAAACATTTTTTCTTTCATGTAAGGGCGTGATATAGCACTTAAATTGCTTTTTGTAAATGTTAACATGCACATAATAATGTACCGTCTGCATTAGAAATTCAAATTATACTTACAATTGATAGCGATCAATGTAAGTACGATACATTACAATTGTAAATATGACGTAAGTCACAATTAACTTTCAGAAATTATTGGTGAAAAACGTACCCTGGAAAAAAACAGCATGAGTTCGCAAATAATGGGGGTTTGAGGTTAGATATAGACACGATCTCACCGAAAATTGGTATTCAAATCAGCAACCGTTAACAGTCCACTGTTGGACATAGGTCTCTCCTTAAAAATGAGGTTTTAACCTACTATACCATGCTAGTCAGACACTAATGTTATTAAATTTTACTTAATTCTTCGTTGCTTTTCAAAAAGTGCCACCTATTTGGGAGTGCAGGGAGGGGGGGTTAGGAGTCAAAATGCTGTACCAAAGAACAAAACTGTAACAACAGTGTCAGGCGCACCAGAATTCTCGATGCACTTTGAGCGCGATCGCTTATAATTTCAATACTTCTGTTCATCTTTGAAAACGATCGCACTTAAACTTAATCTATAAGGATTATCATACATTGCTTATTAAATTTATGTACTAAATACATTGCTATTACGAGAGTTCACAATGAATTGTATTTTCTGTGGGGATATTTCGAAATATTTGTCATGAAAATATCTGGCAAAGTACGAAACGATACCTTAACTAAAAGACATAAGGTTGTATTTATTAACATGGTAAGTGGCGTTTAAGATTTATATCTATTCATTAAATCTGTTGGACAAATAAGCATAGACTTCACTGTGTGTATGATATTATTAATCGTTTATATGTGTGTCCAGGCGACAAAGAATATCTTGGGATTTACCATTAATCGCGCTTCTAACGTTTATTTCTCTGTTTTGCGGCCGTAACGCACTCGTTTTTATCTCAATTCAATGTAAAAAACCTGTTAGTTTTTTTTTTAATATAGTACCTGCCAAAGTGACTGACTGCACGGTTGGCCTAGTGGTTTAATCGGTCGCCACGCCACTCTCTACTGCGCTGAGTGTCACCCCACATGGGACAACACTTTGCGTGATCCACAAATTGTTAGTCTGAGTCTGGGTGTTCTTTGTGTCCGTTTCTTGTATGTTTGTAAAGTCCCCCGCGACACAGGATTTATTGCTAGTGCGGACGTTGCCTGTTTATTAAAAAAAAAGGGATTCAACTCTGCCTGATGAAAAGTATGAGTAGGATAAAAGAGTAGTGGTCACTCACATATGTCACGATGTGTTTTGAATCAAACTTTATCTCAAAGTGTTAAAGCTATGTCTTTAAAAGTTATTGTCAATAGAGATAGTCATGTGTGTTATCGTAATCATTTCAACTGTGATAAAATCATATCTTTTATGATCCCTGACACAGTATCATGCCATTCTCCAAAAGTTTCTGACATTTGTGAGACTGAGAGTTATCGACACTGAACTTTCGACAGGTTTTATTACAAGATCTGATTTCAGGTGCTACTTTATGCAAAGGAAAGGTCAAATTTTTGGTTCTTAAACAGAAAATTAGTCCCTAAATTTATGTAAAAAGCTAATGTCAGTGAGAGTGATTTCTAGCTTTTAAAGCTTCTTCTTAATTTCTATAATTTTTAGTAGATATATATTAAAGCCTCCTTTCGAAGCAGATGTCTATGTCCAGCAGTAGACTATTAAAAACTGTTGATATTCAATTTAGAAACATTTTCTTCGATTCCTAATTCACACTGTTATTGTACAGTTGAAGAGTTTGTTTGTTTAGTTGAACGCGCTAATCTCAGGAACTACTGATCCGATTTGCAAAATTCTTTCAGTGTTAGATAGCCCAGTTATCGGGGAAGGCTTTACATTACTTATAATTACGGTGCATTTAAAAGGAGCCGAGTATCATCACGGTGCATTTAAGAGTTTCTATTGTTTGCTCAGCGTAAACGGTTAAAGTTTCTCAAAAACACTGTATGAAGGAATTGTTTCCCTTGTAAAACTCTAAAATAAAGTCCAGGGTAGCATATGTCTATTTGTTAAGGTTAGTTTACTATAACCTTTTTGATGGTAAACAAATTTGTTCATGCTGTATAACATCACGATATGGGATAGGAGACGCTGACATGATTGCGCGGTTCAGCTAGTTAGTCCATTAATCATCCAGGATATCCTGGTATACCTCAGTCGTTTCGTTCGTTAACTTTTGACTATTTTGCTGTTAAATTAAAAATATATTTAATTAGAATTCATTTCATGTAACATTAAGGTTTTTTTCGTAAAAGAGTAATTTACACATCTCACAGCGTATATCTATTTATTATCCAAAACTAATTGTTGAAGAATTAAATATTAAAATTGATAAAATTTATATTTAAAAAAATACTCAAAAATAATTTATCGCTTCATGGTGAAGCAATTAAAATGTAATGTAGCTTCGCAAATAAAAAATATCATTGTATAGTGTTGTTGAGGTAGTTGATATATTTCTCAATTTATTATTTTAGCATAGCGCAAGTCTAAATATTGTATCATAATTATGGATTCAACTTCCTAAGTATTTATATGTATCTATACTAATGTTATAAAGCAGAAGAGTTTGGTTGTTTGTTTGATTGAACGCGCTAATCTCAGAAACTACTAGTCCAATTTGAAAAATTCTGTCAAAATTAGATAGCCCATTTATCGAGGAAGGTTAAAGGCTATATTTTACTACGCTATGACCAAAAGAAGCGGAGTATCAATAAGAAATTGCAAATGCAAATGGGGGCAATTATTCCTTTTGAGACATCAATCATCAAACCACAGGCAATAGGATAAATAAGAGTAGCTGACCAGAAAGCGTGGGTCAGTTGGTGTAATTATATATTGACTGCACGGGTTACCACCCCGCAGCCGACTACTCTGTGTTATATGAGATCAATCCCGGCACTGAACAACACATCATGTGATCTACAAATTGCTGTACAGCGTCTGGGTGTTCTTTGTGTCCGTTTCACATAAGTTTATAAAAACCTCCGCGACACAGTGTATATTCCTAGAGAAGGAGTTATTTTTTTAATAAAAATTATATCTGCTTTCTCCGAGCCTGTTTTGCTTTTCTCTATTTTTCTTTAAAAAAGACAATCTTGTGTCACGAGAGACTTTACAAACATATAAGAAACGGACACAAAGAACACCCAGACTCAGAACAAGAATTGTGGATCACACAAACTGAGGTTTGAACCCGCAACACTCAGCGTAGTAGAGAGCGACATGGTGATCGCTTACACCACTAGGTCAATCGTGCAGTCGAAAAAAAAATCCCAAACTAAGTTTGGGCCCACTTTAAGTCTAGGGTACGATACGGGAACTTTGTTTATTTACCTGACTGCCATAAGATCTCCACAACCCAAGTAGGTACTAGACGATAAAAAAGAATACATCTACATGTAAGTAAATAAACTGAATCTCCTGTCGACCTGTCTGTATGTACCTCATCTTTTCTCTGCATCACCCAAGCAATTGACTGACAGAAAATGCCTTAGACATTAATTAGATTTAACAGCGTCATCTATTGGAATATTTAGTCATTAAACTAATTTATTCATTTATAAGTACTAATTTTACTTTTAAAAAACCTTTATAGGGCATGTATTTTTTTTCTGGCAATACAAACGATTTTGTGTACAAAATCATAAACGTTAGAGTTTTATTATAGAAATAAAAAGATAAATGAGTCTATTGTAACCAAATCTTGTAATAAAATGTTCTTTTGTTTGTCAAATAATTATGCATTGCGTAATTAATTATAATTATGATTATTGTGCATTTAAAAATATAATTTGATATATCTAACCTCACCGATTTATATCTTTTCGCTTCCATGACCACTAAATTCAGCCATGATATTTTGATGTGAACCACAAACAATTCAATTTTTTTTACAATCGGCTTAGAAAATTGTATAGAAAAAAAAATCTGTGCGTTCTGAAATGAATATAATTGCTGTGTATCAATTTCATGGCAATTTAATATAATAACATTATGATATTTGTGTTGTGTTTAATGTTACAATTAATATAAACGTTTGGCTATTACTATTTGTTACAAAATTTGTGTTCTTATCTTTTTTATTCAATGACACGACATAAAATGTTGTATAAGGTCACATTTGAATGCGTAGGTTTTACATAATTATTTAAACCTTAAATAAACTTTAATTGGTTTGTAGTGTCAGGTTATATCGTATTTATAGGCCGTTTATAATCTAATAACTTTTAGACATTATGACAAAAAAAATATATGAAGTGTTCATTCCAAAAATAAATTAAAAAATGTTGAGTCGATTCGAAATTTCACTCGATTTTGCTGTATATAAACTTGTGTAGTGTTTTTTTTATGGTAAAACTGTAACTCAAAAGATGTGTGTCGTTCACTTGCTACCCGTTTTATGCAAGGATTAGGGAGCAGGTGGACATTTGGGCCTCCAGTAACCTCACAGACTCGGAGTAAGCAATGAAAAAAAGTGTTTAACACCGGTATACTGTGAGGCAGAGGCACTCCTAGCGAGACGGTCTATTTGTGGTCTCTTCGGTAAATTTTCATCGTACCTAATGCCAAAGTGACTCTACACTGCCTGACGGGAGGCATGAATAGAACCCAAGAGTCACCATCATATTGTGAATGCAGATAAGGCAGCCTAGTGAGATGCTTTTTCACGCCCCGCTTGGAGACGTAAAAGGCATGACAGTCATCGTTTTAAGGTTCAAATAATCGTTACCCCTGCGCCTCAGATCATGGGAAACAATAATGAAAAATTGTAGAATACTTCTATTAAACATTGGCTCGCATTGATATGCTTAGTTGGCTACCCCGTGGTCAACAAGTGTGACGGACCTTTCCAATTGTCAGTTTGATCGCGAATGACGATACGGTTCAAAATATTCTTATTTTTATGCCCTTTGAGCACGCTGGGATAACTGTCAACATTGTTATATTGTTGTTGATTAGTGCCCGAGTGAGTCTGTGAGTATGTGTGTTTGGATTCGTTATCGTTTATCACTTTAAAAGCTACTGTTAATCTGTGAAATTTTTGAGGTTGGTTGTCAATACGCGATTAGAGAATTTATCCGTTTTTTAGAGCGTTGTTGCGAACTAAATCTCTAGAATTTCGTAATAAATGAGTAAATTAGGTTATTTCACAAATATTATTGATATTGCCATTTATGTTGCACTGTTATCACGATGAAATTTGTCACAATAAAGTCAATATAAGTTTCACTTTTGATCTGAATATCAGTATAATCATTTGAAATACGAACGCGATACATATTCATTATAATAGACACACTTTTATATTTATATTTTTTATAACCTCACTCATCTGACACACGGCCGTGTGATCCCAAACTAGGCAGAGCGTGTGCTATGGTAACCCAACTGCCGATATTTATACATATATATTTCTAAATACACACATATTATACATAAATTACCCTGTTGGTTTAGTGGTTAGTGTATGTGACTGCCGACCCAGAGGTCTCAGGTTCGATTTCTTAGGTCAGGACAAAAAATTGTTATTGAATTTCTTTGATTATAGATATGATTAAAAACAGCCTGGCATTTGGAAATAGGGATCTTAACCCCCGTGCCTCGGGAGCACGTGAAGCCATCGGTCCTGCGTCTGACCTCTTCCCAGATGTGTCGGATAGCCGTCCCATCGGATTGTAAGAGTGAGGGAACAGAGAGTGCACCTGTGTTACGCACACACGCGCCTAGGAAAACATCATCGTATCTAGACCTTATTTTCTGTCTATAAGATTGTATAATTTCGTAAACACAAATTAACTTTGCTACAAAACAACAATTTCTAAAGTTAGCTTCTAAGCGGATCTGTTTTTTATATCATCACAAGCTTTTTCGTATAAAATATTGTACAAAAAATATAGCTTATGTTAATGATGCCTGCACGTGCTAAGATTCATATAATTTAATTTATTTCTGACTTTTTAGACTCACATTTATGGGCATTGTCATGGCGCAGGTAAGACACAGTATATCAATAGACAAATGACTGTTTTAGTTTTATTATTATTTAAAAAAATGGCACAAAGGAACCAAATTATCATAATGTATTTTAGTATTCTTATACCCTTGTCTCTATTCTATATGGGATCGGCAACGTGCAAAAAAGTTTTGACGTGTTTCATTGTATCCTTACGTAGTGACGATAAATCTTCTTTTGCATATAATTATTTTAGATGGGACGATTGTAAAAGAAGAAAGTAAATGAGATACCTTTACAACCATCTTGAAAAGATTAACCATCTAGAAACACTTTTATTTTCTTGAAAATAGTTAAAATATAATAGCTACTTATGTAGGCTTGATATTTTGCCCTTTAAACGTGTGCATACTAAAACACCTGTTGTGTCTGTCATTTATTTATTTCGCGCGCTATCTCAACAAGTATGGTAGCAGTGTGAAATGACTCTTTTGTTTATAAATTGTATGTATTTTTGTTTTGTAACGTTTGTAGCTTATTTATGATTGAATATTCTTAAAGTAACTATTACATAGGCACAATGTTGTATTTTAATTTTTACAGAATTGTCTCTAAAGAAAACACTTTTATACTATGTGTCATGTTGTGAACGGAATCAGTGAATCGTTTTGGAAATAAAATAGACCACCTTTTAGTCATATATCAATCTAATTTCGGAGAAAACCGTTCTATATGTCAAATTATAAGACTTTTTACTTCTTAAGTCAAGATTCTTCTATAAAATCCCTCATATATAAAACCAATAAAGTGGGCTAAAGTTATAAATTAAGTTAACGATAAACTTTAAGAAATACAGAAAAGCTTACCATTACGGTATCTTTATCTTGTTTTTGTTTTTATTGATATTTAATTAACCTTCGATTGTAACTTGAATATAAGTTACAACGTTGCGTTGAGTTAATTTACTGTGGTTTGCCTGTACAGTTTTATGGATATAGAAACAGGTTTTAAGATACTTGTGACGTTTTAACGTCAACCTGTGGAACTTAATCACAGTTCAATTCATTAAAAATACCATAGAGTTTGTTGATTATTCATTTCATCAAACATTTTGATAAATTAATTCCTAAAAAAAAATTAAATATAAATTCATTTTTTAGAAAAATAAATTTGAGGACTATGTATTGGTTAGTAGCTATTTTGACGAAAGAATCACGATTTTAAAACAAACATTTACACAAGCTAGACTGCGATAGAGTAAAAAAGTAGTGTAAAAAACTGCATCTACATCCGTTTCGTAATTTTCCGTATTAAGTATGCCGAGTAGTAAAGCTTGTTGGTTTGTTGTTACCTGTAGCTGTGAATTTCGCGCCATTTTTAAAAAATATATAAATCTATAGTCACGTTCTATGCAATCACATCATATGGCAGAGGACTAAAAACTAGAATTGCGTGAATATAATGTTCTTTATAATATATTTTACATATCATCGCTATTTATGAATTCATGTCAATATTTCTTATTTGATTGAATCACTTCTCCTCAATGCCAGACCAATGTTCCACCACCAAATGTAGAAAATGCTGAATCATATTATAACTAAAAAAAATAAATATTTGACATTGTTGACAGCGTTGTGTGACGTGTGTTGTCATTATTTTCAATAGGTTTTAATTGTTCTCTGCTGAATATAGACCTCTCTTTAGAAAGGAGGTTTTGGCTCACTATAACACACTGGCCATACAGATTGGCTACATTTTTTTTTACAACGTTGTTTTCCCGCGTAATTTGCCACTTTAGTCGATTCTTACGACACCTACGGTATGAGTAAAGTTAGTGGCACTCTTACTTCTTCATCCATCACTAAACATATATATTTTCTTATTGTAACAAGAAATAATTATTTAGTACGATGCTAAAACTAATTTTAAGTTAAGGGGTACATTCGCTGTTATTTATACAAACGGTAACTAATAAACCTACTTACTACTACACTTAAAACTATAAACGACTTTTAAACTAAATGTTAAAACTAAAGTATTCATTCTTCAGAAGGTCTTTTGTCATACTATAATAATCTTGTATTTAATATAGCTTAAGATTTATGATCCTAATCTTATCAGAATAATAAAATGCTGTAGATTGTTGTAGTATTGTGGCAACTATACATAGAGATGTACAGTATATTTATACATATGTTATATATATTTATATGTGTACAAGGTAGTAGAGACACGTTCCTTTCAGTACGAACGAACTGGTTACACCGGCAGTGGTCACCCGTCACAGAAAACTGTGTCGTGTTTCGTTGGTGAGTATGAGATCGAAGGCCCATTGATGCAAGGGTGACACTTGTCGTGGTAAGGGTGTGAGTTTTACACTGCTACGATGATTGTCATGCCTTCTACGTCCCCAAGCGGGGCGTGAAAAAGCTTCTTACTAGGCCGCGATAGTGTGGGTCACCATACTGCATTGTCTGCATTCCCAATGAGTATGGTGACCACAAGTCTTAGATTCTATTCATGTTGTCCATCAGGCAGAGTAGAATCACATTTAAGGTCCAAATACCAATATTAACTTAGTTCTAATTAAAGATATGACATATTGTCATCTTACGAGTCAAACTCAGCACTTTAGGAATTATAAGGATTAATTTTGTTTTATAAAGGAAAGGAAAGAAGGAAAGAAAGCAATGGTAGGAAACGTATTATATATTCTTTATACGGATGAATTGGAATATGAAGTAACTGAAACAACTTAAACTTCTTTAACCTCTCCTCGAACTTACACCTGATTATGTGGTTCAAAAGTATATTTTTTTTAATTATATTATAACTTCCATAGATAAAAATTTGCGTTTATAATGTTGTGTGACATTCAACTGCGCGGACCCATTCTCAAAGGAGGGGCAATGAACTTTGACGATATGGTTTTGCGGCCCACTGAACTAACGACATTAAACCATACCATGGTTATTTAGTGACATCAATAGCGTTTAACAATCCACTGCCGGATAGGCAAGATCAAGTTCTTGATTGCAATGACAACATTCTTGGTCCATAATTACTAATCTAGTTTATAATAGATCAATGCTTGTGGGTTATTAAAGTTCCGCGCCATTTTAGTTCAAGTGTCATTTAATGACATCTATTAGACACATTTATTTCATAATGTTGTGTTATAAAACTAATCACCCATTTAACACGTGGGTTTTCTTTGAATTTACGGTTGATAGACACAAATAACAATTAAGTACCAATTATTTTTATGATAATCACTTATTGTGAATTCACATTGACACTACAATATTCCTCGGATAAAATAATACATACGTTTATCCATAAGAAGTAGAATGTCATATGAAAAGACTCCTGGCTGTTTAAACTTCTACAATACGGTTTAGACAGAGAGTTTAATTTCATTTACATAGTTTCTGTTCATGTTTCAAGTTTATCGATTTTCAAATTCTTATGTCTTTCTTGCTCTAATAGGATACAATTAGTAGCTCTGTGAACTTTCAGACTGTTGATAAACACATTTATGTACTTCTAAATACATACACAAAGCCTGCCAAAGTTACTCTACTCTGTCTAATGGAAAGCATGAACAGAATCCAAGAGTTGTGGTCACTAAACTCATTGTGAATGCAGACAATGCAGTATGATGACGCACACTATGGCGGCTTAGTAAGATGCTTTTTCACGCCTCGCTTAGGGACGTAAAAGGCATGACAGTCATCGTGGCATTGTATTGCACACACTTACCACGACAACTGTCATCCCTGCATCAATGGGCCTCCGGTTTCACACTCACCAACGAAACACGACAGCACGAATGTTGTCACTTTAGGTTGATCTTCTGTGGGAGGGTAGTGCCTCGGTCGAGCCGGTCCGTTAGTCCTAAAATCACCATGGCTCTACTACCTATAAACACACAACAAATGATCGTGCTCAACCCATACTACTTGGTTTAGATGAGAATCGAACCTACAACCTACGACTTGGCAGTCAGGGTCACTAACAACTAAACCAACAAGCCAGTCAAGTCTGCGTAACACAGAGCATTTGAAACTTCCTTAAGAAATCATATCACATTTAAAGTAAGCTTACCGATGCGCATAGATCATTTTGTATCCAGTTTTTATTACTTTTAGTAAACACGTATTTTGTTAGTAGAACCCTGCAATATAATGGAGGTAGAATGAAAAAACGGCGAGCAACTAATTACTTAGCAATTATGTCTGTTTCTGTAACGCATTTACATCTTGAATGCTCAACAGATTATAACTAAATTTTCCACACGATTTCAGAGGTACAGTAAAGGGCACACGTACCTTCAATTCTATTTCCTACGTACGAACAACATAACATTATATTTTATTCTTGCAAAAACTAGTGAAAATATTTCTTGGATTAAAAAAAAATAACAAAAACCGTAGCAATATGGACAGCCTTCTACTGTCCTCTGCTGGACATAGGCCTCACCTTAGCAGGGAGATTTTGGCCTACTATACCAAGCTGGTAACGTGATTCCTTATATTTGTTATGTATTAGTTTATTTACTCCCAGTGACGATAAGTTCAGACTCAGTTATAACGCGATTCAATATTTTTCATTCAATATTTACGAGTAATTGTCTGTTTCAAACAGACAGGCAAAGAAAGCTAACGTTAATTCCTTTATCTAATACATACCTTTATCTTAATATAATTTGACTCAAATTGTTAAAGATGGCTTCAAAGTACGCTAAATCTACAATTAAATGAGTTAAAGTACATACTTACATAAAATCACACTGTTTCCTCGGAGGGTGGCCAGAGACATATTAAACGCCTGTTTTCCATCAGTGTTTTGGTCCCACGTAATAGATGACGAGCCTTTTGCCGCTAATCGCAATGTTTTGCTAGCCAGAGCCTCGTCTGCTGATCAGCAAGTGCACCACTGAGGTTGACTTGGGTCCTAACTTGTCAACTCGTAGTTTTCTTGCGGTTATTTTCGCTGCAAAATTCACGTTCTGTACACTATCTAACGACTATTATCGCACACATGTGTGAATTATTTTTTATCGGATATATCTTATCTCACAAGCAAACAATATTTGATAACTTTACGTAAAAATAGGTTTATAAAAGCACCTTATTTAGATGTGTGTTAATGACTAAATTAGTATTTCATAACGGATCTTTGTTAGATTTGATGTAAGCTGTGTACCTATATTTTTATAATCTTGTAACATCAAAGATAATAATAAATTGAGAGGTTAATCATCAAAAAGGAGGTGGAAAGAGAGTGTAATGTTACCAGCGTTATAGTGTGGTAGTTTTAGTAGTATATATGACATTATCTGACCCACACAACTTCTGTGTCTCTTATTGCCCATAGCGTGATCTGATACGGCGTGAACTAATTTGTTTACCATAAAAAAGCTTATGGTACGCCAACCTTAAAAGATAGACATATGCTGTTGAGGAGTTCGTTTAGAACTTTTAAAGGGGAATAATTATTTCATATATGTTTTTGTAACACTTTGACCGTTTACACAGCGCACACAATAGAAACTTTCAAAAGAAATATTTTATTCTTTTTTTATCAACATCTTTGGTTGGTACTCCGATCATTTTGATCGTAGCGTGATGATTCACACAAGTGTACTGCCTATAACCTTCCTCGATAAGTGGACTATCTAACACTGAAAGAATTATCGAAATCCGACCAGTAGTTTCTCGAGATTAGCACGCATTCAACTAAACAAAGAAAAAAACAAACTCTTCACCTTTATAATATAGACATCTGCAAGAGTAACTGATTAAGTGTCGATCGGGTAGGCGGGTCACTAGGGAAATCTGTCAAGTCGTCTATGAGTCTCGAATATGTTGAACGCTTTTGGTGTATAACTCAAGTGATTGTGTAAGTAAAGTGATTTTCTTAGAGGTCCATTATGTTGTAATTCTCTTTGTGCATCTACACAAGTAATATTGATATATTTAAAACTTCTAGTAAACATTATCGTTAACGTCATTTTCAACATATTTTTGCTGCCATTTGGTTTTGCTGGACCTAGCCCTCTCCTTAGCAAGGAGGTTTGAACCTACTATACCACGCTGGCTACATTGACATAGTATTTGTGATAAGTTGTACTTCGCTTTGTAGTGTTATTGTCCTGCATGGTTTTTTGTAATGGTAATGTATGTTTATTAACCGTGAACTTATTAAATCCATAGAACTAATTATCGCAGTACTATGTTAACGACTTGTTATGGTAGTGGGAATTGTACCTGTCGAACCTCGATTGTATGCTAGGTCCGGTTGTATTGAAACAAACAAATACACACTATATTACAAACCAAAAAGCGGGAATTATTTATTAAATTAAATCTGTTTTATATGCACATCATTTATTTAATATGAATATGAACGTTTGCAATAGAAACCCAGTCTTTCAAGACGAATCTTTAACTCAGATTTTAAGATTTATAGATTTTTATTATTATTATTTTTTTTTATACTTAAAACATGCATCGCGTCGTGTTGTCAAAATCAGAGCACTAATGAGTATCTATGTAACGGTGTATATACTTTGACGTCACACAGCAAAATAATAGGAATATAGGTAACAAAGCCACGCTGATATCAACACGAACTGTCAGCTCGACCAGGTCAATACTACCCTCTCACAGAAAAACAACCTAACGCAACAGCATCGGTACTGTCGTGTTTCGTTGGTGAGTACCACCGGAGGTCCATTGCTGCAGCGGTGACAGTTATTGTGGTTAACGTGCGAGCATTATACTGCCGTGACGACTGTCATGCATTTTATGTCACCAAGCGGGGCCATCAAAAGCAACTCACTAGGCTGCCATAGTGTGAGTCACCATACTGCATTGTCTGCATTCACAATGAGTAATGTGACCACAGCTCCTGGATTCTATTCATGCTTTCCATGAGGCAGAGTAGAGTCACTTTAGTATACTCTTAAAAAAAAAACTTCATAAGCCTTTATCGTTCTAATTCTTAAGTATGATGTAGGTATATAGCCCCAAGTCGATCATGTACGTTCCTAGTCTTAACATTCACTTTAAACTGCACCGAATATTTCTGTAAATTTGATATTTTTATTTTGTAAATAATTAATAGTCGTTTGGTGAATCGTTGAATTTGAGATAATAACTTTAATAGCGCCAAAAAACTATCTCTTATTGACTAAAGTCCGAAACGCAAATATATAATTAAATTCTTTAGTATTTTATTAAAGCAGTTTACTCTGATGGCAACTATGTCCATTTATTTATACGGCAATTATGTGGCTTTACTCACCTGTGATCCTGATCTCTGACCATAGACACTATAAATACATCAATCACTAATGCGTATACATTGAGTGCGTTGCATCACTATTAAGTGTTAGGCACGGTTAAACTTAACGATCTGACCTCTCTTATATTATTATTGTTTTTAAAAATAGAACTGTGGATCTAAAGTCAAGTTATATACAACCGATGAAGACGAATCAAATTGCATTTGAATAATTTTGACAATGTTTAGGGTTACCAGTTTGTAAAATAAGTATTATTTTCTGTGAATGCTTAGATATTTTTCATTATTTATGGTTCCACGCAACTTTTACTTCATGTTTGAAGGAATTGACAAGGTACTAAGAACGTAAAAATTGTATTTAATCATTTTCAATTAATTGTTTGTTTATTTACAGGTAATTCTCGAGACAAATATGAAGATGATAAGGTAATATTTTAGATACTGTCGAGTTATTTTACTAAACACATGGAAGGAAAGATGATATGGCGTGGAAATATTTCTAGACATTATCTGGTCACAACTACTTAATAAACATATTATTATTAATGTATAAGAACTATATCAAGTTTCTGATCTAATATCTGGATTTGACACCAATACTGGTCCTATATGGGGATTACCCACAACAGTTGACGCGACGGTGTGACAATTCAAATTAATGCGCAATTCGTGTGGTTTAATAAGTGTTGGAAAAGCCAGCCATTACGCGGGAATAACTAATACTTAACCATCGATTATTTGAATCTATTGAGTAATTTATATCATAAAGACTAATATTTGATGTTTGAAATAAAGGATTGGTACTATAACACTTCATCATCAACAGTTTTTAACTGTTGGGCATAGGCCTCTCCTTCGTAAGGAGGTTTAACACTGTTATACTAAGTATCTATGACCATTTGTGTTAGTACTTCTTTTCAATTTATTTTAAGTGATTGTCAATAAAAATCATCTAGCATTTAATGCATATATTTATGATAGTTTTATAGAGTATATTAAATTTAAACTTTGTTTTGCTATAATAAATATTCAAGTGTACAAATACACTTACTTGAAAATATTTCCATCACAACGAATTCGAAAATTTGCGAAGTCATATCTAATCATTGAGTTAACCTTTGAAATCATTAGTCATTTGAAAGTAAACATATATATGTTTCATTTGCACGCGTCACAATAACAACACCATCGCTATGATTAGACAAAGACAAAACACAAACATTACAATGGTGGACCAGTTTTGACTACCGAATAAAACTACATAAAAACCGAGAAAAAAAAGTTTGCGAATTCGGTACAAAAATAGTTTTTATAATTGAATAGAATACGCAAGACTAATAAAATAAGTGAACAATTTTTGTTAAAATAGTCTCTACATAAAAAATAAAAGTATCTCACTAGGCCGCCATAGTGTGGGTCGCCATACTGCATTGTCTGCATTCGCAATGAGTATGGCGGCCACTTCACTTGGACTCTATTCATGCTTTCCATCAGGCAGAGTAGAGCCACTTTGGTAAACAAAGAATAAAAAAAATTACTGCTGTGAAGTATCAGCTTTGTTAACAATTGTCTTTTTAAATTTTTTTCTTGTAAGTTTAGTTAACAATTTATCTTCATACGTATTGATTCCTAC
Source organism: Hypercompe scribonia (assembly GCA_949316085.1). Classification (NCBI taxonomy): domain Eukaryota; kingdom Metazoa; phylum Arthropoda; class Insecta; order Lepidoptera; family Erebidae; genus Hypercompe; species Hypercompe scribonia. Next base: position 7,097,403 of record OX438986.1, on the reverse strand, counting down.
GTTCACGATATTACACTACAACATTCAATCTGCTAATTATTCATTCACAGTTAAATATGGCTCAAGACTAAATAATCCTATGCTAGTTCTTATCGATAGAGAACAAACTATATTATTTCATAGATTACAAATTCTTCCATTAATTTGTAAAAAAAAAAGATGCATTAATGGTAACACTGTTTTTAAATCGCATTTTTTATTTCCATCACAGCATTATTTGTTTAAATATCAATAGATAAACAATATGTTTACTTGTGAAGAGTATTTCTAGTTGACTAATGTTAGTTTTGTGACCTTGAATCGCATTCTTTGATAACGCATTTATCCATTTTAATGATTGTTGTTGTCACCTGTCACTGCGTTGACCTCGATTGGCGTCATATTGAACACTAAACTGACGTTTGCTTTGATCAAGCCTGATTTCTTGATCGCAGTGTTAACGTTCTTAGTTTGTAATTACTAGTCCAGTGTATAATAAATCAAATATATATTTTCCTAACAAAAGATTAGTAATGTATACTATTGCGAATGATAATCGTCTAACTCCTGTTATTTACGAAGTTTTTTTACAATTTCCCCCATGAACGTCTAAAATAATTCTGTACCCTTTATAAAATTAGATGTAACAGGCAAATCAGCAGTAATTTTCTGTATTTTAAACATGGAGTATAAGTAAGTAGTTTTCATAACATGATCGTCAATGGCGTCAATCTTGTCGTTTGCTTCCCTGATGACGTTGCACGTATTCCGTTCAGAAACATTGCAACACTAGCGTGCTAATTAGATTGAAAACTGCTTATTATGCCTTACTTTGTTGCTACAGTTCCTGTAATTGCCTTTTTCTTCACCATGAATATATTATTCAAAGTGTTTATTCTTCTTCATTGTTAGTTATTAGTATTGCAGACGTCAGGAAGTTTCTACCGTAATAGTAGGAAATAATGACTGCTCTAATTTTTACTTCTTTGACCCTTTGCGATTTGGTCTTATTGAATGTAATATAATATTATTTAAAGGATTTTACAGTTAAATGATTCTCTGATCATTATTGTACCTTAAAATATTTGTGGAGAACGTCTTGATTTACATGTTTAACAGGCACAAAAATTAAAAAAATGGAGTGTCATATGAAATATTCATCCCATAAATGTCGTAAGAGCCGACTAATGGAATGAAATTATGCAAGACAACAGCACTGCTAATGGAAGGAAGACAAACTGTATATCAACCCTTCTAACCAGCCTAGTATAGTAGGCGAAAACTTCCTTTCTAAAGAGAGATCTATGGCCAGAGGTGGACTGCTATAAGCTGTAGATGATGATTATCGACGGGAAAAAAAAATACTAACAAGACGTACGCTCTGGCAATCTTTAATATCGAGTTTGTATCCCTAGTGTTGTTTGAACCAAGAGATAAATAAACAAAAAAAATCTTTCTTAAAAAACACGAAACAAGCATTACAGCGATATTAAATAAAAGAAGGGTTTTCCAACGCCAGTCGACAGCCATGTTGTTAATTTTATCTAGTAATAAAACACGATAATAGTTTTAAATGATGTTTAATTACAGTGTAGTTCACGGTATGTTCGTAACTGTAGATAATGTTTACCTTCAAAATGTTACCCAGTTTTACAAGCACCGTGGATTATTTACAATTGGCAACACACAGTCCTTGTCTATTGACCTTATAACTGGCCAGATAATGGAACCTGGCCGCGAAATAGGTAAAGGTTAAAGAATGGAAATAAATAATACAATCCCGATGAGCGCTGATTCTAGTAAAGTGATGTATGAATAATAGAACCGTTGCCGTCACGTCGCCATTGGACCGGGCTAGTCGATTTCTATCGAGCTATCCAACTAAATTTTTACTGCCTCGGTGGCGAATGCAACTACTGTGTTTGAGATCTCGGGTTGGATGCCCTTGCCGGTGTTTTCTATCTATACTATACGTATTTACAAAAAAGAAAGTATATATGTATTTATATCAATCGGTCTAGTTATCATAGTATAACCTCTGCTTAGATTGAAACTAGATGACGTTGTTTGTCTAATGTCAAAAAAAAATCTTATTTTAATTCGGAGCAGTTTACTCGGATGTTTATGATTACCTAAATCTAAACATTATTCGCGAGACAGGAGGCCCATTGATGCAGGAGTAACAGTTATCGTGATAACTATGTGAGGCTTACACTACCACGATGACTGTCATGCCTTTTACGTCCCCAAGCGTGGCATGAAACAGCATCTCACTAGGCCGCCATAGTGGGTCACCACACTGCATTGTCTGCATTTACAATGAGTAGGGTGATCACTACTCTTTGGATTCTATTCATGTTTTCCATCAGGTATAGTAGAGTCACTTTGACAGGCTCTTTATATAGAAAAAAAATTGAATATTAAAGTGTAAACAGACATTAATGAACCTACAAATAAAATTTACATATTTCTAGGTAAAACCAGGGTGCGATTTTACCCAGAAATATGGATAATGTAACACACGAGTTTGAGCGCCTGACACAAATCTCATTGTGAACAACCCACATGTCATGTGAACAATATATCCTTAGAGACAAAGGGCTTCTCGGTGGTGCGACTCTCGATAGTTACCACGTTTATAGGCACCAATCGTTCCAGCACCAAACTCCTTTACTATGCGAGATGCTACACTGCTATTGGCGATCATTATTACCCTGATGATAGGCAGCGGAGCTGTTTCAGAAAAATGCTGTTACTCGAGGTACATATGTACGATACAGTACAGTCAAATGTCTGAACACATTGAGAAAGAGCTTGTCGGTGTGAATCTGCGAAACATAGGTTTGCAACGATAGATGCGTTCATCCGAGGACGTTTCGTAGCAGAAGAAGTTAACCCGAATTCCAATAACACTAATTGACAATTGGCAATCTAATGTGAAGAATATTTACAAATTTGTACCTCTTGATTCATTTGAAGTCGGTCTGAAGTTTGGTAGCCTACATTGAACGGTACAGTGAACGCACCACAAGAAGCTCGAGGGTCTTAACACTGTCCTAAAGTATAGAATTCGGCTACGCACGTCTCGAATGATAATGAACTTTGAATATATTATAGGATGCATTGATAAGTTTACTGCACGTAGCAGTTGAGAAGTATATCGGTTGGGCTTTAATAATAAACAAAATACGCAGTCATTTCATATAAATTATATTCTTGTTTCGTTATACAGCTGCTATACGAGTATATTGTAATACATCTATACTATTCTTTAAAGCAGAATATGATATGTTACCAACTGTGTTCTTGTAAACTCTTTTAACAATAAACATTGTAGAGCCGACGCTCCTGAGCGATTACACAAACGGTTCGTGTGCGATTGACATACTCGTATATATTAACGTTTTGACATTTTGCAACTTGCGTTTACTTTCTTTACATGAACAGTGCCTTGAGGTGATAGACGAAAGTGTGATATGATCTAATTGAACCCAGCCAGTCGCTGTGCAATAAACATGAGAAGTTTGAAGATAAAGATGCTCAGATACAGCAGGACCACGTAGTGTATGTTTTTTTTTTTAACGTGTGGCAACCCCCTCGGGCCCTCATCACCCCGGGGTTTGCGGCGGGGTGGTGAGGTTTACTGTTTACTACAGAGTTTACTGAGATTATTTCGTTCAATCCAGAAACCAACAACCTCTTCAGCTTTAAAATATTAGAATTAGTGATTGTTAAGTGAATCGTAAAATATCTATCCACAGTTAACATCGTCACAAATAAAGTAATGTCATTAAAAACTATAAACTTCAACGTACATTTATATTAATGATTTTTTGCAAATGGCTGACATTATTTTTATGGAATTATTTACGTCGCATAGCATCGATCAGAATGGAGTATGTTACGAAATTGCCGCTGCACGACCATAAATGCTTCATTGTGATGTAATTCTTGAGTGATATCTTGTATATAGCTTCCGTGTAAAATTTATTTTCATCTCATGTCTTTGGAAACAAGCATCAGACGATTTAACATCGATATGGATCGATGACATAATGTTTTTTGTTTTTTTTTTATACCATAGATCATATAAAGGTATGAAATAAACCGTGGGTGGCAACTCCTCTGCTGTTTGCTCAGCTAAATCCTATCAGTAAATAAAAAAATTCAAACACAAATAGATGAGATTAAAGTGTTCCTATCTGTGTGGTGAGAGATTAAGATACAAAGTGTCACCACCCCTATTCATCTCATGGCTTTCGTAAGAATCGACTAAGGCAACAAACTACGCAGGCCACGATTGCAAAAAGAAGGAAAGCTTGACACAAACCCTATACCAACTCGTCTGGCTAGCGTGGTATAAAAGGCCTGAACCTCCTTTCGAAGGAGAGACTTATACCCAGCAATAAACTATTAAAAACTGTCGCTAAGTGTTCCAATTTCAAATTAAGAAAAATAAGTTTCTTTATGGTTTTGAATTAGGAATCTGCGGCTTCGGTTTCAATCAATTCTCACTTAATCTTCTACTGTCATTGAAAATTAAAATATAAACAAAGGTGATATAAAACAATTTGACTATAAACAAGAATAACCTCGCGTCTTTTAATTACCCACAAATGTCACACATTACTAACACTGGCGTGTTGTATTCAATCAAACAAAACGGGGAATCACTGCAACTTTACGGAAGTGATGTACTCAAGAGATGCTACTTAGTTCCGTACTTCTATTTTTATTTAAACAATGTAATCCTTGTGGTGTTATTTGACGACATAAGTAACATATTTACTTATAAGATCCTTCATTTGTGTATTAATTAGATGTTAAAACGAGTCTGACGGGATTCATCTGTCAGCACTATGATCACAGATGAATTCACTACCAGCGCACGTGTTTCCCTCCCTTATGATCCTGGGGTTCTTTAAGCGGGGCGTGAAAAACAGTTCACTAGGCCAGCATAGCGTGGGTCGCCATACTGCATTGATTGCATTCACAATGAGTATGGCGACCACCACTCTTGGATTCAATTCATGCTTTCCATCAGGCAGAGTATAGTCACTTTGGTAGGCTTTTATATAAAAAAAGACCACAGTAAATCCAATTTCGTCAAGGTGCAGAAAATCCAAGTTTTGAATCTTCATCGATATTAGTGCCGTTAATCTTGACTGAAATCCAGTTTCATCCATTACTGAAGTTATTTTACTTAATCTTCTATTTTCAGTGTCGACAGGTTCTTTAAAGAATCGAGGCTCTTGATTCTCTCACTCATAGGCTTTGAAGGGCCCTTAAAGTAAATATTTTTACCATCTCTAATTGATGTTACTATTCCAAGACCATCTTATTTTACCTTAATGAGGATTGTCTTTGATTTCATGACATTTTTGTTTGATCCTGGTGTACAGGTATTTTAGTATTGGGTTTATCTACCTTAAAAATATTTTAAAAGTAGCTAGAATATTTAAATAACATCTTAATAGTCTTTTACGCAATCCTAAATTATCATTAAATAAAGACATTGAAATGTCCAACAGATTTGCATAATATTATATGTGTACCATTCAAATACATGTATAATATACATGTAACATGGTACTTAAGCTATAAAATATTGTTAAACTAATAGTTATAGTGTAAAACATGAAGTATAATGCAATTTAAAACCTCTGTCGTAAGTGCAATAAAAAAAGAAAAGTTGTCAAAACCTGTTACTCTACTTTAAAATAAAAAAAATAATTGTTTATGATTATATTTTAAGATTAATACCGCTGGAAAGTTGTGCAGTATTGCGAGTCGTTAGTCTAATGTTTATACCTGTTATACGACAAGTGTCTTTAATTTAACTGTCTCGTTGCAACTACCAATCTAGAGATCTTGGGTTTGACTATCAGATCCGGCCTAAAAGTATTGATTTTTCTAATTGTAGCAATGCGTAATAATAATCCAGAACTAGACAGTTGGACGTTAACCCTCGTACCTCGGAGAGCACGTAAAGTCGTCGATCCTGCACTAGATCTCTCCCGAGTCGTGTCGGATAACGTTCTCATAGAATAGGCTAGATGACACCTTAGTCAAATTAGTTACTTTTTATCATCTGTCAAAACGACAATTTTGTATGAAAAATGTATTAAATACAAAATTGTGACGGCACTGTTTTAGACTACTCAATTGAACAAGATATTTTACTGTATATTTGATTGAAATTCGTAATAATAATAAAAAGATCGCGATATTAGTTTTAATGAAGTGGACATTGATATTTATTTACGATACAGTCATCTACCCAATTGTGAGAGTGAGGGAACAGAGAGTACACCTGTGTTAGTGCACTATAATGTCTCCCGTGTAGCTGCCTGGTTTCCGTTGAAACTGGCCGCCGTGGCCGCGAACGGTGAGCTACATACATCACGACTAGTACAGATTATATTGTAAGGTAAACATAACTCGAATCTGTCACGAAAATTATTCAAGTTTTATTGTCAACTTAAACCTATTAGGTAGGTAGGTTTCTAAGTAAATACTCATACGTCTTGATTAGGTTTATATAACTCTATATTGGCTATGACTTAAAACGCTCATAAATTGCACTATGTTGTAGGTCGTTAACTACTATACAATAAATAAAAACTAGATATATTAGCAGGTAGCGTAAATAAATAAACGGAAGATCATTTGCGATTCGATAGGAGTATATGTCACTGACTCGTGTTTAGTAAGGAAGTTCTTTTGCTCTAAATTTTATTTTTGAAGTGAAGATTTTTAGATACGTTTTGATTTGAAGCTCGATGAAACGAAAATGCGTTACGATAAAGAAACAAACACATAAATGTGTAGGATAGAGTTGGCGAGAGAATGAGATAGAATACATTACACATTATTTCATATTCTCGCTCTCCTCTTTGTGCGATGCTTTGCAGTATCCCCACTCACGTCTACTAAGCATTGTCCACATGTATGCACCTTATGTAGTGGGGTAGTGGGTATATCTATATTGTACTAATCTTTCTCCTCGTCCAAGCCTCTAAATGTATATATTACTAGCTGACCCGGCAAACGTTGCTTTGCCATATAAATTATTTCTAAGTAATTTGAGCCTGATGAAAAATGATTAAATTACTAAAATGGCTATTAAAAAATAAGGGTTGATCGTAGAAGGGTGACAATTGAGGATTGTATGTATTTTTGTATGTTGTATCATAAAAAAATAGAAATTAAAAATTTTGTCTAAAAAATAAAAAAATATTTAGGGTTGTACTACCCCTAACATTTAGGGGGATGAAAAATAGATGTTGGCCGATTCTCATAGATACCAGATAAGCTCAAAAAATTTCATCAAAATCGGTCAAGCCGTTTCGGAGGAGTATGGCAACGAAGACTGTGACACGAGAAATTTATATATTAGATGTAAAACAATTTTCAAAAGTGTCACTTCTGCCGTGTGTGAATTGTCTTTTTTAATATATCACAACAATCATTATCAACAGTTATTACAGGCCACTACTAGATATAGACCCCTCCTTGGAAAGATCAGACGGGTTGGTATATGGTTTGTTTCAAGTTTTCCTTCTGTTTTCCGTGATATTGTCTTGCATAGTTTGTTCCTTTAGTTGCCTTTAACGACGACCAAGGGAAGAATACGGGGTAATGATACCTCCATATTCTTAGTTCGTCACAGCACGTTTTTTTAATATAGAACCTGCCAAAGTTACTCAACTCTGGCCAATGGAAATCATCAATCTAAGAGCAGTGGTCCCCATACTCATTGTGGATGCAGATAATTTAGGAAGAGACATTCAAAGCGCTTCAATGCTCTTGTATCTCAAACGTTAGGTGAATGGTGGTCACTTTCAATCAGGTGACACGTCTATCTGTTTGTCCCTTGTACAGTAAAAAAACTGATTAAATATGCAATACATTGAGTAATAGGTACACAAGTAGCTTTCCGATACCGGTTTGCTTTTGGCCCAAATTTTTCCAACATTTTACGTCATCAGATTATTTGTTCTTAAAATAAGCCAATGAATCGATGTAGTCAGTGATTAGCGTTTATTTCTGTTTTGGAAAACCAGAGTTTTATCACATCGACTAGATCCTTATTTACATAATGTGTATTGCTGAACAATGCTACGGCTTATCAGTGTCTTTTGTCAAGTAGATGACAATAAACAGTGCTATGTGTCTAGTATTCTAGTGTTAGACTTGGCAGTGTGCGAAGTATTCGCAAATGTCACGGCTATTGTTAAATACTTTTAAAAAGCTATTTATGATCTATTTTACACATGCTTATTACTTGCAAGTATACAATTACCATGATATATAACACGTTATGAGCAAATATGATTCGTGAAAATCTTAAACGAATGTTACGAGAATAAAAGCTTATACTCGTATATGTCATAATTTTTAGGCGCCATTTTTGAAATCAATAAATAGTTTTTAATTGAATAGTCTAAAATTTATATTACCTAAAATGGTAATGTTTTTATGTGTGTTACTATGATAAAGACGTATTGGTAGGTTGCAAAAAATTCTGTATCAACATCATCAGTCTCTCGTAGCCCACTGTTAGACATAGGCCTCTTCTTAGAAAGGAGGTTTTGACCTACTATACCACGCGAGCCAGGGTTTATATCAAGTTTTCCTTCTCTTTGCAATGCTATAAAAAGATTCAATTAATTTAATTTAAATTCTGTATAAATAGATGCACATAAAATAGTCGTTAGAAAGATGCGTAACAGACCATTTTATTACAACATTCACAAAAATAAAACAAAAAGAATTTCTATATTTTATAAAACGAATCTAAAAGAATCTATTTTTAGTATTATTCTAAAATATAGTTTTCTTTTTTATTATTGCCTAAGTACTTCTAATCAGGTTACTATTAATAAACACATACAGTTCAATTTAGGGCCTTATCCATGTGCCTTTTAAAAAACATATCTCAAAAACTTTTACTACCTACCGAGATAGCTCTGATAACTGCTGGGTGTGCCATGAGGGCCTATGACTCATGGTGCCATAAAACAGCAGGAGATTCCTCACCTGTTTACGTAACAGTTTTTTACATTAAAAATAAGTCGAAATTTTCCAAAAACTTAACTTGACTGTGACAACTAAAAAACTTTCCAAATTTCTTTGTAAAATTAACTATTGCCTTGTCATTTTTGTGATGTATGTATTCTATCTTGCATACCTGTTTTTAACAAGCTAAAGGTAAATAAACAAATAATTACTGAAAACAACCCTGTTTGACCGCGCTAGTGTCTGGAATTACTGTTTCGAATTGAATAATTATTCAAGTGTTGGATAGCTCATTTATCAAGGAAGGCTATATGCTTTATAACATGACGTTATGACCAATAGTAGCCGAGTATCAATTAAAAATATTGTGAAAACGTAAAAAAATAGATTTTTTGAGAGATCCAACAGTAGTTGCACAGATTAGCTATATTTAAATGAGAAAATTAAAACTTCCTACTCTTTTCTTCATACCTGCCATCTAAAAAAATATCTAAATGGTTACTATATTTTTCCATTTAAAAACAAACAGGCTGTACAGAATGATGTATTAGCCATCGATCGTAAATATAAAGCATGACGCCATTATATATTTACAGAGACGGATTTGACGTCAGGATACACTCGCATACATAAATTGTCATGTTTATGTCAACATTCGGGATCCTTATACTAAGTGGTTATTGAAGTCGCTTACTAGCGTAGGATATTTTGTAAATAAATTGTGTAATATTAGTTATTAACCTAGGCAAGTATATAGCTGAATATGATTTTAAAAAAAATGGCCCTTAGAAACATTTCATGGTCGAAATATTTAGTGTTTATGTATAGAAGACACAATTTGAAAGTATTAATATAGTACTTTTCTATGTCTTTCAAGAAAGTAAGGACAGCCATTTATATCCGTTGTTATCATCATGGCAACAGTATGTCGAAGCATAGGACTGCACTACAAAAATATCCATTACGTTCCAAGGAATCTAGAGACAGCAAATTTTTCCTACTTTACAAGAGTCCACTGTTTTTCTTTTAAGTTGAGAAATGGACGCACGGATAGCCTAGCTGTTTAAGCAGTCGCCACACCGCTCTGTACTAAGCTTAGTGTTGTGGGTTCAAACCCCACATGGGACAACACTTTATGTGATCCACAAATTATTGTTCTAAGTCTGGGTGTTCTTTGTGTCCGTTTCTTGTATGTTTGCAAACGTACCGCCTTTTTTTTTAAAAAAAAACACTACTATAATTTTAACATAACTTTTAAAGTTTCGATGAAATTTACTTTTTTTGCTTTCCTTGTGGAAATAAAAAAATAATACAAATTGCATCATTTCTGTCAAATTTTGACGTAAAACTTTAGTCAATAAACATCATCAATAGCTTTTAACAGTCCACAGCTGGACATAAGCTTCGAAAGGAGATTGTGGTCTACTATATTACGCTGGTCAGACGGGTTGCTATAGGGTTTGATTAAGTTCAGAATGTCGTAATAACAACTGTTCGCGGCTCCCTCCTATGTCAGGCGCAGAGGCACACCGTGTGGTTTTAGTCGGTCCGATTCCGACACGCCACCCCGCCGTAAACCCCGGTGGGCTCGAGGGGGTTTCCACATGGTAAAAAAAAAGAAAAAAAGGTTTTGATTAAATTTTCGTTCTTTTTGCAGTGATATGGTCTTTTGTAGATTGATCCTTAGTCGCCTTTTACGACACCCATGGGATGAATAGGGCACTACATTCTGACTTCTGAATCTGAATGACACTGTATTCTTAATCCATCAACACACAGATAATCAGTCAATAAACACAAAATCGTAATTTAAATAACGCTGTATAGACAAATTCCTACCAATTATCATTACAAATTTGTTTACAAAATTAATTTTTTTTTCTACCATACTTCTTACGTTGTTTGCATTTCTTGTAACCGCAAAGCATGGGTTAAAAAGTTAAATAACCTGTTCTAGAAGGTCATTTACAGTTGATGGGTTTAATGTGTCAAGTAACCAAGGTTTTGTACGAAATGGTTCGTCTGATTGATTACAGCTTCTCTTGTTCAAACTTAATGACTTCTGACTTTTAAATTGGCTGGTGTTGCCAACGTTAAAATGTAGTGTCGTAATGTTATTTATTATTTAGCTATTAAAAACTTACATATTTTTTTATGGCATAAGAGGTTATATGGGTTAGCTAATGGTAAGAAGCCCATAGACACTTGTCAAATAAAAGACACGAGCGCGTTGCCGCCATAAGTGCCGAGAGTTAGTGTTGCAGATATCAGAAGCTGCTGTGATCAGTGCAGTGGGTGTGGAATGTACGAATGTTACCATAAATAAATATTGAAAGTCAATTAGCGTAATTAGTAAACCTTTTAATGTTTGCTTGTGATATACGTAAATGATATTAGTCCCGTAGGTAGTCGCAGATGTTTAAGAAAGAAGAGCGGTTATATTAGAAACGTTACTGGTTGAAAATAAACTATTTTGAGAATACCTTATATTTAACTGTATTTCAAATGAACTGACTCCACCGTACCACGGCGGCGTGTAACCCGGTGTTGAGTAAACCTTTCGTTGTTACACCGAGTCGAGTAGGAAGAAAAAACTCTATACACAATAAATGGGAATTGTATTTCTCGAGTTGCAAGATGCGAAAGGAAAGACTGATGTTAACAAAAGCTGTGTTTATTATCTATACTAATATTATATAAAACTAAAGAGTTTGTTTGTTTGCAGAACACGCTAATCTTAAGAGTTACTGGTCCGATTTGCAAAATTTATATCCGGCTTTATATCATTACGCTATCACAAAAAGGAGTGTAAAAATTGTACAAAAACGCGAGCAAATTATTCTTATTGAGAGCTTCCATTGCGTACGCTGCATACGTAATGCTTAAAGTTTCCCATAAATACAAATTTGTTCACAATGTATAATATCACGCCACTTGTAATAGGAGACGCAAATGAGGTTGCACATGTCAGTTAATGAATTAAACGCATATGATAAGTTACTCTTAGCCGATTACAGTCACGGCAGCCAGTTGCAACTGAGGCCTTTCAATTACGCAGGAGATATTTCAGCAAGAGCGAGCCGGCTCGACCGGGGCAGTACTACCCTCGCACAGAAGACTAACCTAAAGCGTCAGCATCCGTGTTATCGTGTTTCGTTGGTGAGTGTGAGACGGGAGGCCCATTGAAGCAGGGGTGACAGTTATTGTGGTAACTGTGTAAGCCTTATACTGTCACGATGACTGTCATGCCTTTTACGTCCCCAAATGAGGCGTGAAAGAGCATCTTACTAGGCCGCCATAATATGGGTCACCATACTGCATTGTCTGCATTTGCAATGAGTGCACAGCTCTCGGAGAGTCACTTTGGCAGGCTCTTAATATAGAAAAAAAATAATAATATAGAAAGTGTGTGCGCAAACACACTCCGTTCCCTCACCTTTACAATTCGATGGAACGGTTATCTGACACCACTGGAGGGTGGTCAGGCACAGAACCGAAGGTTTTACATACTTTCAAAGACGCGGGTGTTAAAACCACACAACCATAAACCACAGCCAAACCACTACTTAAGACAAGTTCAACTTTTTTGTATAATTACTGTTCCATTCAACAAACACGTTCATTTTTAATGAATAAATTCTGTTTATTTCGAGTATCTATTTGTAACGTTAAGGCTTCTAATCAAATGGACCGATTTTGATTCAGTATTTTTTTGTTTAACAAGTGATTGTATCGAAACTATTTCTTGTTGTAATTGTAGAAAATATATTTGCCTTTTCGAAGACTCTCTTCTCCTAGAAATGATTTTAGCTTTGAAAACATATTAACATTCCTTACTTCATGTTTTTGTTACAGAAATATGTAAAGATATTTTTTGTTTACATGTTTACATCCAACACACATTATGACGATTGCTACAAATTATTATCTACTATTACGCACAAAAATAACCAAAGATAAAAAACTCAACCCGTCTCACTTTTTATTCTTAACAAAAAATATCGATGTAGGTCAAATATCAATAAAAAAGGAAGTTGACAGACTAGTCTGTGGATTGGTGTTTTAGTTTTTACAAGCATCGCCGTGGACTGTGTGTGTACTGGCCCTAACACTAGTGTGCACACAGTGTGCACACAGCAAAATGGTTTTAAATAATTATTTTCTTCATCGAGTGAGGTTATCGAAGCCCAAACACCGCCTCTCTCTGCTTCTGAAGGGAGGACTCATAGGACGGGTACGTTCTTGTGACTAGTGTCTTGCATGACATTGCTTGATGACATGATGATATACTCTTAGCCGAGATAAGTCAACTATGCAGGAGATACTATAATGCACAAGTATATGTGTAAACACAAGTACACTGTCTGTTCCCTCACTCTCACATTCCAATGGGACGCCTACCCGACACGAACAGAAAGGTTTCAGGAGTAGGACGGGCGCCTTTATGTGATCTCCGAGGCACGGGGGTTGAGACCCCAATTTTCAAACTCCAGGCTGTTCTTAAGCATTTCTATTATTAGCAAAACTCGGTATAACATATTTTACCAAGACAGAACCGAACTCAAGACAGTTTGATCGGCAGCCGCATACGCAAGCCGCTTGACTAACGAGGCAGTTTGCAGTTATAATATACATGAACGGCGTTTGTCACTTTCCTGGCCTGTCACCTTGTTTGCCCTCTATATCATGAACAGTCTTCAATAACTTTCTGGTGATTTTGTTTCCACGCCCTACCCAAATGTTCTGCTTGCGGTAGTGTTGTGCTGCTAATCGTTAATCTTGACTATTGACGGTTTGGATTCTTATGCCGTCCCTTCTTCACAAGACCAAGGTGTCTTGGTCTTTTGACTGTTCATGGATTTAAAACCACCGCAGTGATTTGTTTCGGCATTTCTTCCCAGAGTGAATCTTGCCGGCGTCTCCTTGCTGTTAAGTCTGACGTTAATAAACATCTGTAAAGACTTACTTATAAAAATAAATTCATTAATACACTCCATTATTAAATAATGCTTATGTTTGTAGTGTGAGACTATTGTAAACAGAAAAGTATTGTCACCTCACTTCACTTGACTCATTTTAATACTTACTTCTCACTCTAAATACATACTGTTAAAATTTTAGCTATATTGATATTAATATTAAGTGACGAAAATCACGGTATAAAATCATTAACAAAAATACACCATATAAAATAATTAAAGTACAACAATGAGTTTTAAGTGACATGACAGATATTTCACCAAAAATACACACAGATCTTCATCAGTTTAGTTTAATAATTGGCCTTTTTCTTTCTTTTTATTTTTTTTTGTTGTCGGTGTGGAAAATCCCTTCGCATCTCCGGCTCCCCGGGGACGCAGGAACCAGGGGTATGTGGTGCTTCCACTAAAAACCACCCCGGCGGCCGGTCTCAGTCGTCCTTCTCCGAAGGGGATCCGGATCATATTATTTCAGGTCCCCTTGACAATTGACCTACGAAAATTGTAGCATACAATTTTTCCCGCCACATTCTGTCAAATCCTGAACTGCGTCACAATTTTTAACACACATAGCTAATTGACGTAGAATACGAACGTCAATAAGAAAAAAGTCAAGAGTCAACCGGAATTATTATTTATCAACTGTTAAGCAATTAAATAAATATTACATCAGATTTTTACATGTAATGATATATTGGGTACATATAATTATTTTTGGGAACGCCAATAATGTATTTTTTCTATAGTGCGGTACCATAATAGACAAGTTGCTATCTACAAAAAAGTACCTATAATTTAATCCAAATACTTAGTCTAAACGCGAGAAGTATTGAGGAAGTTCAAGGTCATCTTCGACTTCTGAATAAAATAATGAGTGTTTTTATTAATTCCGCAGATTATCACAAAAGTAAACAAAATTAAATTGACCTATAAACTTCTACTACTTATGTCTTACGAATTATGTATTAATTAGATTGTTTAGTATTCTTAAAGGACAATGGCAGACATGTATGGGCCTTTTGTATGATTATTTTTACATTAATTAGGCTGGTAATATCATAGACAATAAATTTCAAATTCTGAAATTTTAAGAACTTTGCGTTAAAAAGTTATTTCTGTTTGTTGTTTACTATGCATACATACTCTGTACAAGTCAAAAGACATGACAGCTTGGTTATCATGGCAACAAATAAGTTATCAACAAGATGGCGTAGTACCGTATTTTTAATTTAAAAACATTCGTTTACGTATCTTGATATATTAATAAAATATTGCTCTACTGCTCTAAATATAAGTAAGCACATTCATATATATCCATTTAAAGATTTTATATATTTTTTTTTGTAATTAATAGCTTATAATAACATAAAAATACTTTCGGACATCTGATACTAGAAACTAGTTTCTTGCCATGCTTAAAATTTGCTTAGAGGAACTAAGCAATAATAAAACGTAGGAATGCGTTTTGTTATTGCAGTTATAACAACTTTTTCAAAGAATTTACACATAAAAAGTTAAGATAATTTACTTTATAAACAGTACAAATCCCATAACTCACTATAGCTTGCCAGCGGTACAGGATCTGCATCCTCCTTTAAGAAATTAATAAGCATAACAACTTCGGTGTACTTTGAAGAAAGTCGCACAAATTGAGAACTACCTCGTGTATCATTTGATAAAGAAATTCAAATAAAATTTAACAAAAACGTCTCACCGATTTTACATCATCATAAATTGTATCAGAATGTATCTTGCGGATGCTTCCTGTAACACATTTCCGTCCCTTTAACATTAAAAAGCTTCACAAATTGCGAAGATACCGTGAAATATGCATAAAAGAAGCAATATTCGGTCAAGTTGGTCCCTTTCTGAAGACTATAAAAATATAGCAAGTTAACAAATTATCTCATACTTTTAATGTTTATTTATGTGTGTCTGAGTGCTTTTAAATGTTAAAAAAGATGAATCTTAAAATATCTGGGTAATTTTTGTTGCATACACTCATATTATTGCAGTTTTAATTTATTTAAATTACTTTTAAACTTCACACGTCTCAATTAGGTAGTCTGATCCTAAACTAGGCAGATCCTGTGCTATATAGGTAATAATATAAAATGTAAATCTAAATTAACACTATAAACCTAAGAGATTGTTAATTTACGACGAAGATCTGTTAATGAAATCATAGATTACGCGGAATTTGTTTTAATCACAATATAATGTTTTATTGTATAAGATGGCCAAAAATTCGTTAACATTTGAATCTGACATCCCGCGCAAAAATGTTACGGGGGTTCCTGGGAGCGAAGCTTATGGAATTTGCTGGCTATAATCGTACCACAAGGTTTCAACAAGACGGAACCACTTGTCATACATCCAATGAATCCCTGTCTGAAAAGCTGATTTCCAGACGAGACGTCATTCCATGGTCACCCAGAAGTTCAGATTTGTCCCCAGCAGACTTCTTTTTATGGGGTTATTTGAAGAATTGTATCTAGATCAATAAACCAAATACCCTACATAAACTAAAAGAAAGAATTAGCGAAGAGATGTCAGCGATCTCGCGGTGTCTTTGCCGACGAGTATTCGAAAATTTCGGTGCTCACTTAGAAGAGTGCCAACGTCGAAACGGTGGTCATTTAGACGATATAATTTTCAAAAAATAAATTCCAACTAATTAACTTTCTTTTAAATTATCAATTTTTATAATATATCAAATGATTTTTTTTAATATGATTTTTTCAAATGTTAACTAAGTAATTTGTGATCCATCTTATGTTTATTTTTTTCATCAAATAGGTAGAATTTAAACAATTTTGAAGTTCAGAAACAATTTAGTCAGACTACATCATTCCTTTGTGATAGACTTTTGTCTATGGTAGGAAAACCTGTTTTACAAATCACCAGGCTCACACCTCCTGGACAAAACAAAGTTACCTTACCTGTAGCAGTACTAGTTTACAATAGATAATATAGGTACTATTATTTAAGAAGACAATAATTTATGTTAAAGATTTTTAATATAATAATAGAATAAAAAATGATAGTAGACATTTAATAAAGACAGATAAAATATAAAGAAAACGAAGATGGGCGGCCATTATTTCGCGAAGCAATGAAATTAAACCGCTAAATTCCCAATTACATTTATTTTAATCAGCAAGTTGAATCAACTCAGAAACAATGATAAATTATATTTTAAACATATTTTTATAGATTTATTACAACTCTGCAATTAAATATGTAAGTTATTTGCTTTATAAATTAATTAGTTTTATTGATTAATTTGCTTACTCTAGCTGAATTGTAATTATAATGCTTACAAATTTTAGAATTCTTTGATGGTTATAAGCAATATGGCCGATTCTTTTTACAGTAGCTTGTTTTATTATCATTTTCTTTTTACTACCAAACGGTAATGGTATGCCAGAGCAGGGAAAGGTATATTTAAAAAGAAAAAAAGTCATTTAGAAATGTAAGTTATATATTTATATATATTAATGAAAAGGGAAATAAAAAACGTTTTTTTTGAGTTTCGGGATTACGCCATGCGTAAATATTTTGGCATTTATTAATTTTTTACTTCAAAACACGTCTGATAAATGTTGACATGTACTATTAAAATGTACTATTTAGGACTGGTCATGGGTGTCGCTAGAATTATTTTCATAGCGGTGCATCTACATTCACACATACTATTATATTAACCAATATAGAATATAGAATTATACTAGGTCTTTACTTATGAAATCGACTTTTTTCTAAGTATGCATAAACATGCATTTTTCTAAGTATTTTCTTTTCTTATTCATGTCCTTTTGGTGCCTCGTATGATTTGATCCGAACAAACACATGCTGAATATTGGATTGATTCTATCAACAGCCTTTTGCGGTCTACTGCTGGACATAGGTCTCTCCTTAGCAAGGAGGTTTTGTCCCACTGTGACTACTGAGACTACCACGCTGGCTAGACGGATTGGAATAGGGTTTATTTCAAGTTTTCTTTCTCCTTGTATATATATTATGTATTTTCCTGATCAGTTTGTTGCCTTAGCCACTTCTTACGACACCCACAGGATGAATAGGGTAACACTATGTATTCTTAATCTGTCACCACACGGACATGAAATATATTTAAGTATATTTTAATTAATCTTGATAAGTAGATATACATCTTGCTAATTAATTTTAAAGAACCTTACTTTTAGAGTTCCGTACCTCAAAAAGAAAAAAAAAACGGTACTCTTATAGAATCACTTTGTTGTCCACCCGTCTGTCTGTCAGGAGTGTCACGACCCTTTATCTTGAAAACGATGAGGTATCGAGATGAAATTAAAGCCATATGGTAAAATCTACAGTAACTTGAAGTTGCGAAAAAAAACGTCTAATTTAACGTAAAAAGTAAATACGTCATTTATGCCATAAAAACGTATCCTCTGTAGAGTGTCGAAATAACACTCAAGAGAATCGTAATATATAGGTTTGGTAGGCTTGTTAAACAAGTTTCATGTAGCACAAGAAAAGGAAAAAAAACCGAAAACAGTATTTTTTTTTGTTATTTTACAAAACAATAAAGAGTTTGTACGGTGCCCTCCGTACGCAAGTCCAACTTGCACTTGGTCAGTTTCTATGTAATTACATAGGTTTGATTTTCATTCGCTCATAAGTTATTAATATCTTTTGAGAGGTCAAACGTTAACTACGTATTTATTCAGTTCTAAAATTATATTAGGCAATCGATTAAGTGTCTAAAACAAATCATGGATGTTTAATTACTACCTAGATATGATTTAAAAATATCAAAACAGTCGAGTCACCATTTTTATGCACGTCAATTTTTTTTGTACTGGCAATAATCTTTCGTAAATATCTATTTAAAGGTAACGCTATCTTACGTTGCCAATGCCAATGCAAACTTAATTACAGACAAAAGAAGATTGTCAGAGCTTGGATAACTAGTGTTGATTTTTAATAAAAAAGTGATCACTGCACAGTGCCATATAAAAACACCGTCCATACTGCATAAGACAACTTCATGATGACGGACATACGAGTACTAAGACAAATATACGTATTTCATCAATAGTTATGATACCTGCTACACCAGAAAAAATTTCTGATATGATACACTTGGTCCCTCTTTTTTCTTGTGTCTTGTATCTAGTTTTCCTTCTCTTCTTATATGTTTTTTCTTTTCTAAAAGCCTACCAAAGTGTCTCTCTCTGATGGAAGGCATGAATAGAATCCAAGAGTTGTGGTCACCATACTCATTGTGAATGCAGGCAGTACAGTATGGTGGGGTCCGCATGTCGTAATAACAACTGTTCCCGGATGCCTCCTATCTCAGGCGCAGAGTGGTTTTAGTCGGTCCGATTCCGACACACTATCCCTCCGTAAACCCTGGTGGGTGACGGCCCGTGGGGGTTTCCACACGTTTAGAAAAAAAGGCAATACAATATGGTGACCTATGGCGGCTAGTGTGATGCTCTTTCACGCACCTTGGGGACGTAAAGGGCATGACTATCATCATGGCGCTGTAAGGCTGTTATCATGATAATTGTCTTTACAGTACTGTTGTCTCACGTAGTGACACACCTTAGCCACATCTTACGAAACCCATGAGTGATGAATACGGATAGTGATGATGGTGACACATGACATGGGTATTCCAGGTTTATTCCAAAGAAAAGGTTAACGCTTAATAGGTTACATTCTAAAAGTACGCATACTTTAAAAAATGACGATCTTAAAGTAAAATTG
The DNA here is from genome assembly GCA_949316085.1 of Hypercompe scribonia. NCBI lineage: Eukaryota > Metazoa > Arthropoda > Insecta > Lepidoptera > Erebidae > Hypercompe > Hypercompe scribonia. The sequence goes on along the minus strand of OX438986.1, from coordinate 7,077,664 downwards.
TAGTTTTATTTTTAAGTATCAAATAGTTGCAGATGGATGTTGTGAAGCCAGAAACATCTAAGTAGCTATTCTTATAATAACCTCATTATTTCATGTTCAGTAAAAAGTTTAGACACATGCAAGTTTTGTCCCACGGTTTCAACGGATGTAGTGAAGGCCACGTTGAATTTCAAGATTTTGGGAACAAATTATTGTGACTGATACGTATATCTCCATTCTGATGAAGATTCTATCCTGGATAGCTAGTAGAAACGTTAGAGCTATGATGACGTGACTTTTCTCATCGTATTTAGAAATAACTTCAGAAAAGTCGGTGAGATTTCGATCAGAGATGACAGAAACGATATGGTGCATGACCGACTTCTATTTCCAGATTCCATGTCTCCATATTAAACATTTATAAACAAATTTGAGAGTTGATGTTAATTTTTTTCTTCTACATTAAGAACCTGCCAAAGTGACTCTACTCTGCCTGATGGAAGATCGCAATGAAGTATGGTATTCCACACTATGGCGGCCAAGTTTGATGCTTTTTCACGCCCAACTTGGGTACGTGAACTGAACAGTCATTGTGGCAGTGTAAGGCACACAAGGCTCAATTTATTTGCCCCCTAGTAGAGGGCAGACAAATTTACTTAAAACGTAAGACGACTGTCGAGCCAACCTTGAATAAATAGCAGCAACGGGTATGAATAGAGTACTGCAGCTGAGAGGAAAACCTCTTTTTAAAACATCCATCTAAAACCTGCTCCTGCGTCTCTTTAGCAATGAGAACAAATCAGTAAGGGGGACAGATCTCGCGTGCTTGGTGTAGATCGCTAATAATAGAAATCCTATCGCAAAGAAGCCAGTTAGACACAGTACCCCTTTCAGCTCCTTCTTTTTTTTTTTAACGTGTGGAAATCCCCCTCGGGCCGTCACCCCACCGGGGTCTACGGTGGGGCGGTGTCTTGGATTCGGACCGACTAAAACCACACGGTGTGCCACTCTGCGCCTAACATAGGAGAGATCCGGGAACTGTACTAACGCGGATGCTAAAGAGAACTAAATAGGCTCAAAATCTACCTGTTGAGTTTGTTTTACAGTTTGTTTATGTGTTGTTTAACTCAACTCAGCTGTTTAGCTGAAGCAGCTCAATTTAGAATAATTAAGATCTCGCAAAAATTTGGAAGTTGATAAATAAAGAGTCAGTACTTTTTTTGTAAATGTAAAAACGTTATATTTAATGATCACAAAGCCAAAGCTCAAAGGAAACGTACAAAAAATAAAAGAACATTATATTAATTTACGTAAATTAATCACCTACCAGAAGTGCATGGAGGTCACGGACGTAAAGCCAATTTGTGCGTGGTGTATACTTAACAGTAATACATAGTAATTGTACCAGGGCAGCATGACTTGTGTAGAGTGCGGGTGCGAGCCTTGACTCTGCGTAATAACAGAGAAACGATACAATCTAATTCTACCTTCTTGTAAGAACTGTAACCCTGGTATGTTGACAGTTATATAGAATAAAACCTCATTAATTTAAAGTTAAAAAAAAAAATTGTAGATGTATAAATGATCGTCATTTTAAACAAAAAAAAGTAATGAAAAGATGGTCCAGGTCAGGCTATTTTAATTTAATTATTCAAACGAAGATTACTTATTTTACTACATTTATCGTATAAAGTTTTTATGTATATATGTATATTTATTACAAGAGACAATTTCAAAACTTTGGATTCGCAAGAGGTTAACAAGCGTTTTGATCACGGAAAAATTTCTCTCAGAAAAAACTCTCCCGAACAGAAACACTCTCCGTATGGTGACAGGTTAAGAATATAGAGTGTCACCACCTGTATTTTTCTTTTCTGAGGAAAATAAATATGCTATACAACATCACTACAAAGATGAGGAAAAGTTGAAATAAACCCTTTAACAACTCGTAGCCTCCTTTCTGAGGAGAGGCTTATGTCCAACAGTGAAGTGATTAAGTCCATTGATGATGATGTTGAAAAAGAAACGTTCCATTTTTTTGCATGTTAATACCGTATTTTCACTTTCCATATGTGTCTACTGGAATGAGATCGTGTCCATGAAAACTGTGTCTGTAAGAATCAGCTTCGATAAAGCTAGTTTGACTTTTTCTTCTAGCGCTCACAAATAAAACTACACATGCTCAAATTAAAACCAAGTCTTAATTAAATACTTAGTATATCATTGTTTTGGCCAAACTTATTCCCAAGAAGTATTTATGTGTTACAAACAATGGTATTATCTCACGTATTTGCTCAAGGTCTTGGTGATCCGGACTTGAAAACATATATATCAAATATTAAATATTTTATGCTTAATATGTTTTATTCAATTATTTTTTACATGTTGGTTAATAATGTGCAAGAAAAGATACTAAAACGTGATAATTAAATTGTTATAGATTATATTGTTTACTTCGAAAAATTATGAAACTATTTTTATCTGTGTTTTATTAACTCTACGCACATAGAATATCGCTCTGTGGCCTAGCTATTTGTGGTAAGTGACTGCGGCCGCACAAGGGCGGCCGCAGTCACCGCAGTTTTGTTACCCTTTGATTTTACATAAGAATTAGGAGGAGAAGAGTTTATAGCTCCCGTAACCTCACGCGGTGTCAAGTAAAGAAAATATTGCTATGTGACCTTTTGACCATTAAAATTTTTTAATACTAGTTAATTATATAGGTATAGGTACATAAACTTATATTATCTTCAAATTGTATTTTGTATTATTATAAATGTATATTCATTGAAATTAAATGTTCATATGTAAAACTTTATCTCTCTTTGAATATGCTTGGAAGTAACTCGGGTTATTATTCACTATACCTATTGTTTCTTGTTTAATGTAAAAATATTGTTATTGTAAATAATTACTTACGTCATTATTGTCATTACTAAAGATTACATTCCAAATGTTTTCTTTACAGTTCGTGTCGCGAGACTCGACCCGAAAGCTTTAAAATCACGTCACGTCTCGAGTTTCAATCCTAAATTCTAGTATGCCAAATATTTCTAATTTTACATTAAATTGAATTTTTAATTGTATTTACTTTGTTCGGTAAAATAGGACGATTTTTTTAAGCTAATCCAACCATGGGTAACTTCCACGATATAAATTTTAAAATCACAAATCGTTTGTACACTTATACCAGAGAATGTAATCACCTCTCATCCTTTAGTAAATTTGCCGCTCCGAACAGTCAACACGTTAATTATTGCAAATAGTTTATAAATTACCTTAAAAACGTGAAAATGAAAAGTGAGTTTTTCGAGTGTTGGCTATTCCAGAGATAAGCGAATTTAAAAAATCTAAGCTTCAGTATATTAGTAGATAACGACACGATGCAGACTATTACTAAAAGAATGTTATTACTACCTACTTTTTTTGTAAAAAAATCATAGTAGAAGCCACGAAACTAAATACGAGTATCTTAAAACAAATTTTCTACAAGAATACTGTTTAAATGAAGAACCAAATATTTCATTTGCATTTATAAACTAAGAAAAATAAGTCGAAAGATAACTAATTGTCTATTTATAAAGCAACTAAGATCAAAAAGTGAAAACTACAAAAAAGCAAGCAGTTTATTCAGAACTTATAAGATAACAAATATTACTACGTCTAAAAACTTTTAATTTACTGCATACTTTCACATGAGTTTTCCTTAGTTATTTCTTAAATATTAGTTTTGTAGGCACTCTTTGACAAACAATTTAGAACCGGTTGGACAATTATTGGAAGTTTCTAACGTTTGTATGAATACTTAAAATGTAAGGACAGTTTTAGGGTTGTCTCTTCACCTAACTTTAGTATTAAATAACATTGTAAAACAAAAATATTTTTTATATTTCACTACCTTAACATTTTGATAACGTATTGCAATATTTAAAAGCAAAAAAAAACTATCTAACTACTTTTTAGATATTGTGAATACAATAAACTTATTAACTATATGGTTAATTTTAACTTTTGTTATCTTTATTATGCCACTGAAATTGAAAATAATAATAATAAATACACAAAATTTTAACTGACAATCCTAGTTACCCGCCATTGTCACCAGTGACATTTGACCCACGCATGCACAATGGAAGTCGCGACCCGAGCCACTTCACAATTTACATACAATGTTGGAAAAATTGTCAACACCAAACCGACTACGATTTTAACAATGAATTCGCTTGCACCTTGAATTTAGTTGCTTAATTTTTGGGAATTCTACATTTACGTGTTAGAAGAAATTCATTAACAAAACACATTGTTTTAAAATAAAAGTAACACATTGTGCCAAATAAATCTTAAGTGTTTAATTAATTAGTCTCGTATCAAAACAACTGTTTGTTGCTCGAACAAGACCTGATTGAATGTAGTTATTAGAAATACAGAAGTAGTTTTAAACACGACAACGACAAATGATGAAAGTCGTATTTTATGATTCGTAATATTAAAAAAAAGCATATTCTTGAGAAATATGTTATCAAATCTCCACTTAATTACTTTATTTATGGCTTCACAACTACTTATTTTAAAGTAGTTGTAAATTTTATGTTTCTAAAATCACACTGCAGTTTATATTACCGTGTCCATCACTTCACACTTCATAAACAATCTGTTTCGGCCATCTTGATGTTTATAAACAGTTTTGTTATTTGATTGGTGCATTATGAAGCGTACCTTATCGTATCGTACGTTCATTGGCTGTTCCCAGTTTGAAATTAGAACCCGTGGGTTGATTTCAGGCGGGAGTTTTGGCGTCAGTTGTCAATCAACGAATAACGATGTAACGGATGAGGCAACACAGTTAAAATTTGTTTATAAAATAAATGTTTACTTCGTTTCATTTTGATGTTGTCCGTGATATGACCACTATTGTTTCATAAGTTTTTGACCTCCAGTGGCTATTTTTATTTTAAAGTAATGAATTTAATGAATCTTGAATAAACAGAAATGTATTAAATGATTAAGCATAAATGTAAATACGATATAAAAACATAATAAAAGTATCTAAATCCGTTAGTACGGATACGAATATCCGGCTCGTCATTAATATATACCTAATTTATACACCTGTAATAAATTGGGTTGTCGGCTTGTAAAGAAGTGTACACGCTTTCGTCAAATTATATCTAAGTGCTTATTTATATTTCCTAAATAAAACATCAGTTTTGACTTTATAATTTGTTTATTTAGGTTAATGTCCAAAGTAGATGGATCGATTATAAATCGACCTGGTCAGTTCAGTCCACAATCGGTACAGTCTAAGTATTCAATGTAGCAGTCGTTACATAGAATATCTCAGATTTATTAAAATTTGGAAAAAAATTACAGTTCTCTCTCTCTCTCTCTCAATTTAAGAGAGAAACCCATGTTGGTGAAGCAATCTATGGTGAAAAATTATACAAGTCAGCGAGTCCGCGGATACAGCTAGGTTATTAATAAGACTGTAGGTCAGTGGTTTAACCAAACACTTTTTTTATTATTCTGCTAGCGAGATTGAAGACCGGTACGACTAGATACTTAGCAAAATTTAGGAAGGCAGCGCTATTATGTGACAGGTTTTATATTTGTTTGATTGATTGTATTGCTCTTAAATATGTAGAAATGTAATGAAATCTTAAGATTAACATCCTTCCTCACAAGTCCTGTTTGATTCTTACTTGTTTTCATATGTTTATAAACTTGAAACCGTCTTCAATGCGTAATGATAAATTATGTTAAGTTGAGTTCCTCATCCTTCGTTTTTTTTTATATTTATTAATCTTGAATATAATTCTTTAATTTTGATTAATATATTTAATTATTGAGAATTACACAACAAATTAAAACCGAACCTAAAACCTGAAACATAAAAATATTCCGTTGTTAGCGAAGCTGTTTCTGTAAACACATGTGATATAAACACCGATGTTACCATAAAATAAAAAACTAATACATTCAAGCGTCATACTTAAGTAAGTACGTGTTCGGTAAAATAACTAAAAAACCGAGCCTACATTGTGCCGAATATGGACTCAAAAATCAAAAGTGCAACAATTATTTTTATTGTGGCTCATTCGTGCCATTGTTTATTTCTTTATTTATATATAATTTTGCGAAAGAGCGTGTCATTACAGGCCTGAGAACAGGTCGTCATTTACCAAAATTGTGCCTGTCATTCAGTGCAAGATCGCGAAGGCTATTGCGTTACCAAGATGGCCGTCACACGATTATCTCTGCATCGTATTCTGTACACGAACCTCATTATAGAAGTTTGTAGGTAAAATAAATTTCTTTGTAATATTCTTTATTCATAATATTTTACGTTGAAGGCGGTGATATAAAGCCAAATACGCTTTTACTATTGTCATATATGCTAATTAGTTTGTTATTCGTAAGCATATTATATCTCAAGTCTGTTATTTACGTATAAAATGAAATGCTGTCTTAATTTTACTTCCATTTGAACATTTTAATAGCTTTTAACGATCCTTTATTGGTCTCCTAAACCACGTTTGCCTGACGGGTTGGCACATATAGGATTTGTGTCAAGTTTCCTTCTCTTTGCAATGCTGACATTGCCCATTGATGCAGGGGTGACAGTTATCGTGGTAACTGTGTAAGCCTTACACTGTCACGATGACTGTCATGCCTTTTACGTCCCGAAGCGAGGTGCGAAAAAGCATACTGCTTTGTCTGTATTTACAATGAGTATCGTGACCACAACTCTTGGATTCTATTCATGCTTTTCATCAAGCAGAGTAGAGTCACTTTGGCAGGCTCTTAATGTAGAAAAAAAAATGCTGTTGACCAGCGTAGTTTGCTCCTTGAATCGGCCCTTACGACACCCCCAGATAAGTAGTGTTAATGACATTCTGCGCTCGTCACTACACGGATTTACTTCCATAGCACCACTGAACACATTTTTTATAAAATTTTACCAAATCGTAAGCCGAAAATTATTTTTATCTGTTAAAACATGTTATCAAACACGTTAAAAATGACTCAATGAATGCACGCAAATGTTAAAAAATTGACAGAGGATTTATGTTTTATTATCTCTATCTTTTTTTATCTTCACTGTTATCTTTTGTCTAACATGAACTTCTTTTAACCACATATTACACATATTGAAACGAGTTCTTGTTTTTAAGGTTTTACTTTCATACATAAATGGGTATGGTATGGTAATAGCAATAAAAAATATCTTATCTTTAAATTGGTGTTGGGTATGCATAATAATGTATGATGAGTGGAAGACTTTAGTTGCGCAAAAATATGGCTAGTAGTAAATATAATTCTATCCAGCTAAATATGGACATACACAACCTTCAACATTAGTTTTTCAACTAGTTTCTAGTTTTCATAATCCCTAGTCAACCTACGTGTAAATTGGACAATTTCGTGTTCACGCAATAAACATTACAGTTGTTAGGGTTGGCAAACTGACAGTCAATGTCAACCATATTGATATATACGTCAGAAAAACGCGCGTAAATGTGATATTTGATTGAAATTACCACTTCATGTATTCATTATTTATGAGACTAAATATAATAATGATAATTAAACTTAACATAAAGCAATTTCAACAAAATAAGTATTTATGTTTAAATAGATCTATACTATTTTAATTTTTCTGTTGAATTTTAACTAATATCAAACATAAATATTGCCCGGAAAGGACAATGAAGTAGAATCTGTGCAGTTGCATTTGTTTACTTACATTCACGAAAGTTTAATAAAATAACAAGTCAAACAAATTCGACCATTTCAAACATTTCCCTCATAACCAACATAATATACAGCGTGACTGGTGAGATACCTTCAATACTTATGGAGAGTACTCGGTACTCGATTCTCGTTAACTTGATATAAAAAAAATAGGTTATTACTTATTTTTTATCGAAATGTCTCTAAAAAATGAGTGAAATTTGGATATTATACTCCCTAAGCTCGCCGCACTGTTTACGTTGATCTAGTCACGGCGCGGCGGCACCCACCCCCGCCCTCCATCCCGCTCCATAGGCAACAGCTGTACAGTGTAGGTACCTATGTATTTTGTGTTGATAGACACGTGCGGCCGCGCGGTGTCCAAGTATTCCGCAGTTAAATACTGGGCTCTCGGTGTACTATGTACGAAGTTTACTAAGAAGTTATTTAATATTTCGTTTTTATGTTATTTTATTTCATGTTATATGTTCGCATACTATCACGTGCTCAAATATTGAAGGTATCTCACCAGTCAGTCTGTATATCTTTTACAATGTGTCTGGTGTAACCGCTGTAATTACATAATACAAAAAAGTGTACGTGATCAGGGTTGCAAAAATATGGATTACCTTAATGTCAATTTCAAGGTAAAAAAAACTATTTCTGCATATTTAACAGGTAACCCTTGATCTGCGGTTGACACATTAGCTATTAGATGACTGTCAATTTTGACATAACCACAGAGACAAATAAAACACGACGTGTTTTGTTTATGAAATAGGTACGATAACCTTTAAAGAATTATCTCACACAACAGAACACATTTGGTTTCCAAGAGCCTAGCAACATTTTTCTTGCAGTAGGTACCATAACTTATTTAGGATAGTTTGTTGTCGAATTTTCTAGACGTTCCATATTTGAACAATTAAAATTAAATAATAAAACCATCCATTCCAAAAAAAATGTTGCTGAGCACTTATCTGTTTTATAAATCACAATTTCTAAGTATGTTATATTTATTTTATACATGTTTGGTTTTAATTATCGACAATTTAATACGTATGGACCTAAGAAAAAAAGTTCACATGCCACTACTTCGAACAACGGCAACGCAACACAAAGAGTGACTCAGACTTGGCACCTAGCTATTTAGCCAGCGATTTAAGAATAGCTGGAAACGCAAAACCGCATATGAGCATAAGCATATGAGCTACCGTTTTACTTAATTTTACTACAGTACTACCATAGATATTTGGTGGGTAGCATGTGTTGTGGCTTTGGTTGTCAAATAGACGTAAACAACACCGCCGCTATAAACACTAGGTAAATCAAATAACAGAGAATCAGTACGCTGAGGTGAAGGTGGGTCGTTCATGTCTCCAGACGAACCGATGGTCGCTGGAGCCGAAGAGTGCTAGAGTGGAGACCGCGATTGGACAAACGTATTGTAGGGAGCGCTACGGCACGATGGACCGACGACTTGAATAAAGTGGCTGATTACGGATGGATACGGATTGTCCCAGATCAGGATAGTTGGTGCTCCTTGGGTGTCTTTCATTCAGCAGTGGACGGTGATAGCTTGATTAATCCATTAACAGATCAAAGATTACATCTATAAAACGTATAACGACATACGAAATCATCCCGTTTTTAATTGCTATTGGTTTGTTTTTAACAACTATAGAATGTCGATTGGTACTTTAAATCATAAGGTCATAACATTGACAACGCTTAATAACGACTATACTATGCGCTCGTCCAGTCTAGACTGATTAACAAATACGGTCAACCCCTGTCTGCGCGTGCGCCACCATACTACTGCTATGGGATACATAACAATTAAAAATCGCGATCCAAATGAAGCAAGCAGTCGAAGTATGGGCAAAAAATAATCTATATTAAGAGCCTGCCAAAGTGACTCTACTCTGCCTGATGGAAAACATGAATAGAATCCAAGAGTTGTGGTCAACATACTCATTGCTCACAATGTAATATCGTGATACACTATGGTGGCCTAGTAAGATGCTTTTACACGTCCCTTTTGGAGAAGTAAAAGGCATGACAGTCATCGTGGCTATGTATGGCTCGCGCTAATACTACGATAACTGTCATCCCTGCATCAATGTGCCGGTTACGATAAAACGAGCGTTTAATCGCAATTAATGCTGAGCCGTTATCACAAAGGGACTAATTTGCTTTTTTTAACATGTTGACAAAATGTAGGATAAACCTCTTTCGTCAGATAGATTGAAATACAGACTGCAAGCCCGTTTCATCACTAGCTGATAAAGCCCCTGTTAGAGTAATGTTAACTTATGTGTGAAATGAATACAGGTTTCAGTTTCATAATCTTGAATAGTGTCATATATGTCAGATTTACACATTATCAACAATTTTTGGCTGTTAAATAGTGTTATATGGCATGTATTAGGTAGTAGAGCCACGCTTATTACAGCACGAGCGGGCCGGCTCCACTGGGGCAATACTACCCTCCCACAGAAGACCAACCAAAAACGACCGCATCCGTGATGTCGTGTTTCGTTGGTGAGTTCGAGACCGGAGGCCCATTAGTGCAGAGGTGACAGTTATCGTGGTAACTGTGTGAGCTTTACACTGCGACGATGACTGTCACGCCTTTTACGTCCCCAAGTGGGGCGTTAAAAAGCATCTTACTAGGCCGCCATAGTGTGGGTCATAGTTTACTATTTCCCAACTTCGAAGAAAGATGTGATTGAAATTAAGCCTTGTTGGTTTATTGGAGACCGGAAGCCCATTGGTGCAAGGGTGACAGTTATGGTGGTAACTGTGTAAGCCTTACACTGTCACAATGACTGTCATGAGTTTTATGTCCCCAAGCGGGGTGTGAAAAGCATCTCACAAGGCCGCCATAGTGTGGGTCACCATACCGCATTTTCTGCATTTGCAATGAGTATGGTGACTACAACTCTTGGATTCTATTCATGCTTTCCATCATGCAGAGTAGTCACTTTTGCAGGCTCATAATATAGAAAAAAAAATATCTGAAACTTTATCTGCATCTGGTTAAACCGGCCCTTACAGTTGACATATAGAGTTGACAACCCGTCACAGTACCTAAACTCGTAACGCTTTGTGTGATCCACAAACGGTTGTTTTGAATCTGTGTGTTCTTTGTGTCCATTTTATGTGTGGAATTGGTATGCAAAAATAAATACATAAGCTATAAGTACGTTTACACTTCATCACAGCCCTTGACAGTCCACTGCTGGACATAGGCCTCTACTTGGCAAAGAAGTTTTGCTATTCCATGCCGGCCAGACGGGTTGCTATTGCTTTTATTTCAAGTTTTCTTTCTCCTTGTACTGATGTTGTCTCGCATTTTTACATGTGTGTGTGTTTTTAAACGTTTACACATGCATATATAACGAATAATGACAATGTAAACAAAATATGTCATCATAAACACAAATATACAACTGCCAGATGTAAATATGTAAATGTACGTATCATTTCAGATCATCGGCGAACGCGAGTATGCGGTGCGGCCAACTCGACGACCTTCAGAAGAGCTACAGACTGGACAACCATTGGATGTGATAGTACAACAGGTAAATGTCTTCCTTTAATTTACCGAGCAGGTGTAATGTTATTATAGTGACTGTTCCGTTTCTGAACGGCATAATGTTAAGTTAAAGTATAGCCTGTAAGATTCTTTAAAAACTAAACCTATTCGACCGACAATACATACGCCTATTTTACTAGCCAACTACGAGTTTTATTAAATGTTACTAAAAGTGTAGCATAAAATTAATATGCGTAAAATAGGAGGGGACGATAAAGTGGTGTAAAACATTCAATTTAATTAGTCTATCGTTTAGAGTATGCGATTGCCGTTTAAGAGGTCTCGGATTGGATTCCCAGATCAGGCTAAAAATGTTATTGAGTTTTTCTGATTATAGAAATGCTTAATAACAGCGCAGAGTTTGTGGTCTAGACCCAGTGTCTTGAAGGGCACGTAAAGCTCTCGGTACTGCACCTCTCCCTGGTCGTGTCGGATAGCCGTCTCATGGGATTGTGTGAGTGTAGGAACAGAGAGCGCACCTGTGTTTGCGCACACACTTATACACTATAATACAACTCAACAGAGACTAGCTGAAGATGTTTTGAAAATGAGATCTTGTTGTCGGTGTTGCTACTTTTTGGAATTGGTACAATAAAAAAACATCACTAGTTTATGGAAACTATTGTATGTTTTCCTTAATGCCCGTCAGAATCATATAACGAAATAAAATATTCTTAAATTAAACACGGAAGTTTATCACTAAACACTTGGTTGGTAAATATTAATCCTTTAAATGTTGCTACACAAAAAAAACAAGTACTTATTTATTTTAACACTCTTAAATTATATTTTACATGAAGGTTATAGTGTGTTTGTACTCCTTTCAACAACCTTTATACACGAAAGTGTCAATATCTCAAATAAAATTATTTTATTTGCGTACTACGGCGGCATACTATTACTTATATTGATAGATATTCATTTAGTTTACCTATTGAACTAATTGTCGTAAACAAATTAGTATGTTCAAAATAAATTTTCCGTCGATATTTATTCTCTTAAGACAAGTGTCTATTTTTTTACTAGATTTGGAATACACTTTTTTGAGGGACCCTATACAAATCATTATTTTAAGAGTCTAATTAATTAAACAAAAGGAGGTTTAGGTTGATAATGTTAAAGAAACTAGTGAATTGGGAGTTATGGACGTATTTTTAAAGTGAGCCGATATTTAAATCTCTCTCCCTCTTAGTATTTTGCCACAAATTAGGTTGAGTTTGCCTTTAAATCAATTGATACGGCTGAACTTTAATTTATTACGTGAAACAAACATTGTTAGGATTAGGTTTTAACCAAGTGTAAGGCGCTATCGAAGTTATGAGGAAAAACTATAATGTCGTCAAACTTTTAAGGGTTTCAAGTACCCTTAACGATTGCCACTAATATGTCAACCAGAACCCATGGCTTAACATGCTCTCCGAGACACATTTTTAAATCTCTACGTTACCTTTTTTTTTTAACGTGAGGAAACCCCCTCGGGCCGTCACCCCACCGGGATTAACGGCAGGGTGGTGTGTCGGAATCGGACCGACTAAAACCACACAGTGTGCCACTCTGTGCCTGACATAAGAGGGATCCGGGAACAGCTGTTATTACGACATCCAGATCATCTCTACTTTATTTAAACCAACTGTCGTTTTGTAATGAGATAAATATTTGTTTAATACATTGTACAGTGCGTATGCGCAACTTATTTTAGAAATCGCACACTTCAAAGTTTATTACATGCTATAAAATATAATGCTATATACAAGCTTGTATTATCATTTACGTCAATTGAACACATAAATGTATATAACATGTCTAATTACTACTATAAAATTTGATATATAGATGTTCTGGGTCAAAAGTCACCTCTTTACTGTTTCAAGGAGGTAGAACTCAAGTCCGGAATCCGTGTGTTGTCGGATTTAGAATACCAAGTCACGACCACTATTCATCCCGTAGGTGTCGTGAGCAGCACAACAGTTCTGCAAAGAGAAGGAAAGCTTGAAACAAATCCTGTATAAACCAGCGTGATACAGTTGGTTAAAATCTCCTTTCTAAAGAGACGTATATAGCCGCGGACTATCAAGGGTACATGATGTCGATAATCACGACCCTGACTGCTAATGAGCAGTAACAGTGATGATATGGGGTCATTTGTTACACCCAGACCCAGATGTCTGGGTGTAACTTATCAATAACATGTATCCCATCCTCTCCGTTCCTCTATAGAACAACTCGTGCTGGCCTTGAAAGTCACCGTTTCAGAATGGTAGACATACGCTCCCGAACTAAACGGTTCAGCTCTTCCTTCCCGTGCAGATCGGTTAAAGCCTGGAATTCATTACTAGCGCACGTATTTCCATTCCACTACGAGTCCTTTAAGCCCGGGTCCTTTAAGCGGGGCGTGAAAAAGCATCTCATTAGGCCGCCATAGCGTAGCTGGCCATATTACACTGTCGTCATTCGCAGTCAGTATGGCGAACACCGCTCTTGGATTCTATTCATGCTTTCTATCAGGCAGAATAGAGAAACTTTGGTAGGTTAAATATTTAAAAAAAAATATATTTAGAAATAGGTATATACATATTAAGTTTTTTTTATCAGCAGTTCGATTACCAAAGCACGGATCTTACTTAGTTTGGGTTCAAAAGGCCATGTATAAGATGTGTCATGTTATTATTGTAAAAAAAAATCCGAGTTGTGGAAAAATTAACGGCGGGCTGCCAGTGTAGCATGTTTTTACTAGCATATGTTTAAGCGCCGGTAGATGCAAAAAACTTGTGGTAAAACAGCTATTATTACCTCCACGATGTTTAGAAAAGTTAAAAACAGGTACGAGTATTCAGAGATGAAATCGGGTAATGTCTTTATATTTTAGTTCTGTTAACTTCATAGCCGAAGTTTACGTATAAATATACTGTATTTTACATATAACTAAATTACAAATTGATACAAAAAATTATGACAGAAGAAGTTTTTTTTTACTGGTAATACTGAAATTTTGATAAAAAAATTGGTTGTTGTGATACAACGGAGCCATAAAGAGACTAAAAGAAAATAATGACATTGATATTCTAAATTTAAAAAGAGAAGCAAATATTCATTTTTATAAGGCCCTTTAAAGGAGGTTTTTTTCCACTCGTTTTTGGTACTACTAGTTTTTTTTTATATAAGTATATTACACTTTTTTAAGTATACCATAAAAAAAAATGTGTAATCTTACTCGTGTTAAAGTTTATTAGTACCGTTAAACGATTAGAGGTAAAAAGACAATAGCAGCCACTGCGACATAAAAAATGTACGTGCGGTGCAGTGGCAGCGTATGCGACAGCTGTGCTTGATGTGTCGGGTTTGATTCCCGGTTCGGACCAAATCTTTAAATTTGAATGATCTGCAATTTGTTGTTTCCGAGCTTGGGTGCTTTCTATGTATAATGTGTATTTAAAAATATATAAGTATTTGTATCAGTTGTCTAGTAACCATATTACAAGCTGCTTAGTTTGGGACTAGATAGCGTTGTGTGAATGTTATAGAATTTTATTATTGCTTCATTTAAGTATAACTGACAAGAAGTAGGTAGTATCTAATGTTTGATGACAAGTTTGAACAGACAATGTTCGAAATATTATTAAAACTCTTACTAAAACATTTATAAAATAGATTATGCAACGATTTGAATGGTATACTCATTTAAATCGTTACATTTTTCTCCACCATTTTACTTTCTTAATTCAAAAGAATTGACATTAAAACGTCAAGTTGTTTTTTTTTTCTATTCGATAAATTGCCAGCTTAAAAACAAAACCTTATAAACTGTATGAATTGAAACGTTGCGTCTAATGGTCAGTAATGTAACGAAACAACAGTTTCTTAATATCCGTCTTCCAACTACGTAGTGAAAGTTCCATTACAGTTCATAGTTTTTATACGTTCGTTGATATGTGCCGCAGTCTGCTCACTAGAAGAATACTAGCGTTGATTGTCGTTCTACAATAAACATATGAAGTTGAGGTTACATAAAAACAAAATTGTAAGGAAATATCACATCAACGTCTGGTAAGTTATTCTTTAGGTATTGGACGTCTCATAGTCATCGTTCCGCGTAAAAATCAAAGTTCACCCGTATCATAGTAGACTTAAGCCGATCCCACCTTAGTTTTCGAAAAAGACTCAAAAGAAGTAGGACTGAACTTTGTATTATTATTATTTTTCTTTAGGTACTTAAAGGTTTGATGCCTATCGTTAAGCGTTAACATCAAATTTCACATGTATCGTAGTAGATTTAAACCCTACCCTAACGTAATACCCCAAGTAAGTTTGAGAAAAAGACTCGAAGGAAGTTGTAATTCCCTTGTAAAGAAGGGAAAAGGAGAGTAAGTGTATTAAGTAAAGTAGATAAATGTGAAAAGTATACCATTAATCAGAATAACGTATGTATCTGTCAAAGTCACATTAGTATCATTTTAATTAGAATTAACTTTTTATTTATTTCATCATCATCATCATCATCTCAACCAAAAGACGTCCACTGCTGGACATAGGCCTCCTCCAAAATGGAAGCCACGCTTGGCGTGCGGCTTGGCGATCGCAGTGAGATGGTGTACTCAGTAGGACGCTGCTGCCCATCCTCTGGTGTACTATCCCTAAGTCGACTTTTACGACACCCACGGGAGGAGATAGGGTGGTGCTATTTTTAGCCGGCACCACACGGTATTTATTTAGTACCGCTTAAATAGCAATGGGCGTGCCGTCAACCGTGCACAAAAGATTACTCTGGTAAATTGGGAGTATGTTGAATAAAGCTGGTTAAATCTAACGGTAATATTATGTAAAGGATGGGGTTATACGAATGAATTGTCGAATATATCTCGAGCTAGTTAGGATCAGATCCTTATAACTCGAATAAAATATTAGCAGAAAGTTCGAATACTTTATTGAGTATATTAATGTCCAATTATCTACATTAATATCAGTTCAATTTGTGTGTATTTTTGATTAGCTGCAACTTCTTTTGTATCTCTTTAAATTATTGCCCACTTTTACAATAATTTTCGTATATGTTCGGTGCTTATTTGGTGGTCGTAGCGTGATGTGACATAACCTATGAATAAGCTATACAATACTAAAAGAATTTCTCAATACGAACCAATAGTTCCTGAGATCACCGTCTCTTTTTGTCGATTCTAAAAAGAGACTGCTCGGTAGTAGAGCCACGCTAACAGCACGAGCGGGCCGACTCGACCGGGGTAGTAATACCCTCCCACCATGAGAGACCGGAGGCCCATTGATGCAGTGGTGACAGTTATCGTGGTAACTGTGTAAGCTGTACACTGTCACGATGACTGGCATGCCTTTTACGTCACCAAACGGGGTGTGAAAAAGCAGCTCACAAGGCCGCCATAGTGTGGGTCACCATACTGCATTGTCTGCATTTGCAATGACTATGGTGACCACAACTTGGATTCTATTCATGCTTTCCATCAGGCAGAGTTGAGTCACTTTGGCAGGCTCTTAATATAGAAAAAAAAAGAAGGATACAAAAATATCACACTGCGATCCTTAGGTTCAAGACCATGTATAATGTGAATACTGTTGTGAACGGCTTTCGAACTTTGATCCTTATTACAATGGATAGTTAGGCACTTATTGCAACTACACGATAATTATTGGTTGTCTAAGTAATTATTTTAATTAGATAACGTCGTGAACATGTTTTATTATTGCCCTTCGCCTGTCAATTGCAAAGTTTAGTTCCTTTAGTTACTGTAAAGGAATTTTTAGTTAACTATTGCAAGTTTTGCCAATTTTGTTTTTAGAATTTTAATAGTCGCTCATCCACGATTGTTGTTGTACCTGCACGAGAACACTGCAATATTTCGAAATGAAAGGGATAATCAATCTCTGCAAACAATCCTGCAAACTTTCGCTGTTATGTATTTATTTATATAAATAAAATAACATTAGAAAGACAAAGACTAACTCGGTGGCGTCGTGGCAGCGAACGCGACTACTATGCTTGAGATCTCGTGTTCGATTCGTGGGTGTGTTTGTAGGACTTGTAAATATTTGTTCCGGAGTTTGAGTGTCTTCTATGTATAATATGTATGTATTTACAAAAAAAGTATACAAGTATTCTATCAGTCAGTCTAAGTATCTTGTACAAGCTCTGGTTAGTTTGAAACTAAATGACGTTGTGTGTCAAATGTCTGAAATATTTATATTTATATTATTTATAATTATAGCAAGTTATACAAAGACATTGCAGTAACTTGTTGTCATAATACTGAGTCACAAGATTTCGTTTAAAACTTAAGTCCTAAATTCCAACATTAAAGGCTAACATTTAAAAAAGGCGTTTTAGCAAAGGACCAAAGACGGCATTGCCTGTGTCATATACTAATGAACTTTAAACTCAAGAAATGCATTAACTTATTTTTTTAACGTTAAGCTTACAGAATGATTCAAGTCTCACTCAATTCTTCTGAGAAAGCGAGAAAGGTCTCGTTTTCTCAGTAAGGACAACCATATAACGAAGTTTTACTTCCTCTCAGTATAAAATTAAACCTGAACTGTATCACCAACTTCGCTTATAACTCCAAAACATGCAAAATCTAATATCTACACATGATTAAAGCATAGGGGTATCATTATCCTTTAAAAGCTTCAGGCGAGGTGTTTTCGTTCCTTTTTTTCGTATGGCAACATTCATGGGAGCACTCGCATCCGAACGGGGTTATTGATAAGACTGTATGTGACATTTATACCGACTAAAACAACACGATATGATATGATTGATATAGTAAGCCCGTTGGTTCGGAGGTGCTATGTTCTCAATTCTCGAAACGTACCGATTACAACAGTGAAAAGGTCAAAACGACGTAACCTTTTTTAACTTTTATTGTTAGCATGTTATGGAGAAAAATAACTTCTCATTATTATTAAAATTTTTTGTTGTTTTCGACGCGAAAACTCTCAATTGAGTTCAAAAAATCTCGAGGAAGTATCCGAGTCGATCCACTTTTTCATTGCGCTACCTTCATTATCGAACCTGTTTGTAACTGTACAACGAGGTTAAGGATAGGGTGGCTAAACGGTCGAAAGGACCGGGATTTCTATGGTTTTGTCGACAAGTACGTAGCTATATGTTATAATCTCGATAGAAAGTCTTTCGGATTAAGAAAAGTATGAGTTGATTAATTGCGTCGATAAAGATGTGAATAAAACAGAATCTCACCTTCTCCCTTCCTCTACAGGACCACACGTGCGAAACTAAACAGTTCGACTCTTCCTTCATATGTCAATCGGTTAAAAACTGGAACTCTCTACCAACGCACGTGTTTCCTTCCCATGATGACCACGGGTCCTTTAAGTGGGGCGTGAAAAAACATCTCAGTAAGCCGGCATAATGTGGGCCGCCATAGTGAATTATTTACATTCGCAATTAGTATAGCGACAACCACTCCTGTATTCTATTCATGCTTTCCATCAAGCAGAGTAGAGTCACTTTGATAGGCCAAGAATAATAAAAAAGATGTATCACATCCACAACTAGTTTCTTATCATTTAAACAAATTTGGTGTCAAAGGCTTTAAGTACCTCTTACACCAAATATAGTTGGTTCTACAGATTGAGTCTGACCCATTATTGTTTTAAGTATCATATTCCAAGAATTTAGATGTTCTAGGCTATAGAGTTTTTGCTCCATACTGTTAAACTCAGAAGTAAAAAATGTAAAAAATTAATTTATTTCGTTAATATGGTTAATTGTGCTTCTTCAAAAACATTGCCGAAACACGCGGCCAACCGCAACACGTTTACTTTTTACATGCATACTTCTCTCGCGCAAGATATAGCCATTACATAAATGTAGCTGAGTTTCCAAAATAATCACAGTTAAAACTTACATTATAATCTCATCTCAGCCGAACGACGTCCATTACTGGACATAACCCAAGATACGGAACAACAACAGGTTCTTTCCTGTCCACATCCAACGGCTTTCTGCGACCTTCAACAGGTCGTCGGATCACCTTGTGCCAAGACCTAAGAAGGGAAGCTATGCATTAAAACCTGTTGCAATACTAAATATAGTATCTTATGGGTTTAAATAGTCGAGAAACTGCCATAGCAGTTTTTAATATGTACTCAGTAAGACTTACAAGTATACCTTACTAGTATGTCCCAATTTTGGTTATGTAGTTAGGTATATATTTGTGAAAAGAAACTATCATCAAATTAGACACGCTTGGCTAACGGAAGTGAAAACACGAAACCATGACGCTTCCGGCAATTACCTTTATCAGTCCTTCATCGTCCAAATCAAACTGCACATAAGCTGTTGACTGATGTGATCTAGAAGAGATTTCACCTAAACGTCAACTCGGACCATTGGTCCGCACTGACCTCTTCATCCATCGCAATGCCAAACGCGCTCGCCGTCGCACGAGTCGATGTGAAATAAACTCGCACTAGATCCTCAGAGCTATTTAATTTTGAGCGAAGTATTTATCGATATTGGACTTTTTACACTTCACTGACGTTTCAGTTTCGTTTCAAAAATGGCCTTTGTCTCTAAAAACAACTTTCATTTATGATACTGGCAACTGTTTGGACAATACTTTCTTTTATTTAAAGTTTACGTTAGCAAATTTGTACAAATTTTTGGTAACCCTACCCGCAAAAACTGAACTGTTTTTAAGCTCATGGCAGTCGAAAACATTTTTAATGTAGGCAATGATTTATAGTATGTTACAGTAGGTAGTTATGTGCGCAGAGCCTTGTTTTTCACATTTACACTTTCTGATGACCGTGTTATTTCAAGATACTATCCACCCGGAGTTGCCCAAAACCTTTTATATAACTTACTTAATTATGTTTGTTTGCTAAGAAAAACTTATTTCGGTGCCATCTAACGTATATATAAAGAACTAAGGAGTGCCTCAGTACACATCCTGCATCACGATATGAAAAATTAACAAGCCCACACCAATGTAGTGTTGAATACGAATTACCAACGTCAACGATTGGTCTGGAGCCCACCTCCACTTTCCTTGGTCAGCGTTCCTCCTTTTGTGTTTGAGGGACAACATACTCGTTTCTTCAACAACAAAACGTAATAAAACGAAGAAATAATTCATCAAATTCGTACTTCATGACGTTGTTCTAATTAGAAATTTTAAATGTTAGAAGATCGTTAGAATCAGTCTATGACATAACAGGGAAAGATGCCTGTTGGCCTAACCACTGTTAATTTGCCTGGCTGCTCAGCCAGACTTTGAGGGGCGATTGCGTGATGAACATGATCTATGTCTAAGTACCTATATTTTATCTGTAACACGTATGTGTGTGCTAAAACAGGCTTACGACTGTCTAGGTTTGTGATCAGACAGCCGTGTGTGGGATGTGTGAAGTTATTATTATTATTATTAACACTTGAGTGACATCATTGATGCTTGGTTGTGTTAGTCTATTCGTTTTGTATACTATTCTGTAGTATAATGATGTACTCTTAACCACTTAGGAGATATTATAGTTCACGTGTGGTGCATAGGTGCACTCTCAGTTCCCTTACTTTCACATTTCAATGGGACGGCTATCCGACACGACCAGGAAGAGACCAGGCGCAGGACTCAATGGTTTTATGTGCTCTGCCCAACCCAACTGCCAAACCGGTCATGTCGCTAACCGTCTCATTGGATTGTGAGAGTGAGGGAACAGAAGGTGCACCTGTGATTTGCACACACACTTGTACACTACAATATCTCCTGTGTAGTTGGCTAGCCTCCGTTGCGATTGGCCGCCGTACGCCACTATAAATACTCAAAACTTAAAAGGTAAAGAAACTGTATTTTTCAGTGGAATGGACATCTAAATATATATATCTGTATAACTGTATGCAAATTCTTTATTTTTCTACGTTTTTCTAATAAATATGAAGCGGCAAAACGTGCAGAAATACAGTAATCTAAAATTATTATGTAAAAAGTAAAAATATATTTAAAAGACGGTTACATAAATAATTAATTTTTTGGTCCAGTATATATTTTGACCTGACGTCCTACAAAAGTCATTACAATGACAGTTCATGTTATACTGGTCGTTTAAAAACAACATTCAAATCGTTTAAAATTCTACCAGATGATCTTCGCATATAAAGATATGTTGAACATATAATTACTAATGAGGTTTCTTACTTTTATGTTGATAATAATCTCTTACGACCGTGTATAAAGAGTTTTTAAATATCTATGAGTGTATAGAAAAATACTGGCAAAGGCAGCTTTGGTAGGCCCCTTAACGTGGTCCGACGACCTGGTCGCGGGAAGCCGCTGCAAGCGGGCGGCACGGGAACGGCTGCTGTGGAAAACCTTGGTGGTCTATGTCCAGCAGTGGACGTCTTTTGACTGAAATGATGATGCTGATGACGTGTAGAAGAATGACATTTGTTGTTTACAATTAAACACAGCATTCTGCCGTTCAAAGAGCGCCATGCTTGTCTTGGGCAGTTCATATTCTACGGCGGCCAGGCATTTTCCTCAAGTCTTTAGGCCATCGTTACGTCAATAGGCTGAAGTATAATTAAAAGTTATTAGCTTGTTGGTCTAGTCGTTAATAATCCTGACTGTTAGCCAGAAGTCGTAGGTTCGATTCCCATCCAGGGTAAGTTTTTGTGTGACGAACACGAGCATTTGTTTCGTATCAGGGTGTGATTTAACTGATACGTATGTATGTATCTTGAAAATATATAAGTAAGTTTATCAGCGGTCTGGTTACCATAGTACAGGCTTTGCCTAGTTTGGGATCAGATGGCCGTGTGTGAGATGTGTAAAGGAATCCGATATACTTATAAAAATTTCATATAACAGTGTTTGTTATCGAACTCCTCCGAAACAGCTTGACCTATTTTTATGAAATTTTTATGTACATTTGATAGGTTTGACACTAGGTCGTAGATTATTTTTTATACAATTAAGTGATAAGGGTGGCCCTCTCCAGATTTTTTAAGTTTTTTTTACAATTTTTTTTATGATTTGCCAGAATAAAGCACCTGTGGATTATAGGTGTTTTTTTTTGTTTAAATTTTCACTCTTCCACAAACTTCTCCTATTTTTTACCAAAATATTGACTAGAAATTATTTGTAAGGCCAAATAACGATTGCCGGGTCAGCTACTCTCCATATAAACATACATAGTAGGTGGCCATTTAAAAAGATCGACGAAACTTACTGCGGAAATGCATCGGCCTCACAACTTACAATGTAAGCACCGCCTGGTAACAGGTTCCTAACTGTATCGGAGTGGGTTCGACGCCCGGCCATATACCTGTCAGTCGACTGCCAAAAACAAACCTAATTATTAGAAGTCGAATCTTTAAAGTGACTTTTCGTTTTTGTTTGAAGGGACGGTTTTCTTTCAAGTTGAAACCAGCGTTTTTGTTTTGAGAATGTAAATAAATATCGCGTGTACTAAACATTATAAAGTTGAAGTGTTTGTTTGCATAATCGCATTAATCTCAGGAACTACTGGTTCTTTATTGAAAAATTATTTTAGTGTTGGATAGACTATTTATCGTGGAAGGTTATAAGTTATAAAACATCACGCTACGACTACAAGGACCCAAGTATCAATGAAAAATGTTTGTAAAACGGGAAAATTTATTCCATGTTTGTGTATTTCATCGCAGACGAAGTTGTGCCGATCAGTTAATAAAGTAGAATACATTTAATGGGTTTTTTTAGATAAGGGAGGGAAGATAAGAGTATGTCATGGTAAAATTATCCATTTTTCATCATCACCATCATCAGCTTAAACAAAGTCAATAGGCGTCAACAGCTGATCAAAGGTCGCCCCTAACTTTCCAATATTGCATCTATTAAATAAAAAATGGTTTTAACTTTGTATTTCTGCCCTGTTTTATAATTTTATACATTTGTTCTTACCTAGAACATTAATCAGTTTTATTAAATAAGACCGAAGTTTACATTGAAAAAGGAATATCCGTAATAATAATTAATTGATTTTTATGCAGGACGCCATTTTTTCTTATTTATAGAGGTATGTGTCCACAGACAATAAAAATATAGGGATTAGACGCATCAGGAGCGCACACTTTAGTGTATCTTTACATTATAACAAGTTTCATCATCAACAGCCTCTAACACTCCACTGCTGGACAAGGTCCTTAGAAAGGAGGTTTTGGTTCACTGTTCCACACTGGCCAGACGGGTTATATAAGACTTGTTTTCATTTCCTTTGCAGTGATGTCTTGTGTAGTTTGTTCCTTTATTCGCCTTATACGAAACCCGTGAATAGGGGTGGCGAAACTCTGCATTCTTAATCCTTCACCACACAGTAAAACGTTACCAATTACCAATTAAATACTCGAACTTATTATAGCTCAAAACGTCGGCTAATTCTGAATATTGTCAGAACGTAAAGAGTTTTTTTAACGTCAAAGATTTATTGAATTTTCTTTTCCATTACCACGAGTATCGCCAGCTATGCCTAAGCGGCTGGATCCTATATTCTAAGTAACAAATTACTTAGACCCATCTAGCAAGTGACGGACAAATATGTTCAAGTGTAGCTTATAACTAGTTTTTATAAGATTGTCCCTTGTGTAGGAATCCGTGGTTCCTTGTGTAGAGACATACGGTACTTTACTAATCCTTAGAGAAAATATTAATATTGCGGTAATTTAAGTGTAGACCTAACGGACTGTGCTGGCTTAGTGATTAGTGAAGTTGGCAGTTAAACCAGAGATAGTGAGTTCTTTGTCAAAACAGGACAAAAGTTGCGTTAAGACAAAAGTTGTGTGATGATTTATCCTGTGTCTTTATAAAGTTTATCTATGAAAGAATGTATTTATAAATTTGTAATAATGTTTAACAACAGTCTGGTTATCACCGCACAGGCTCTGCCTAGTTTGAGATCAGACTGTCGTATGTGAAATGTGTGAAGATATTATAACGTCTAATAAATCTTAAATACCTATAGTCTACGGTACACTGCTAGAAAATACTTATAATATTAAGTCCGTCATTGTACTGATTTGTGTTTAAAATAATGTAAGTTACATTCGGGTTATAAACGATGAAAAGGTCTTATTCGGGTTACGTATGATTAAACGCCCAAATGTAGTACGAACGAATCGATTGGCAGAGATGATAATAAATTAAAGTGGTATAAATTCATTAGGATATTTTATTTGATACATCGTTGGATTAACGCAATGTTAGAATCTTAAGGTTAACACGAGAGATTTTGATAACAAGGCTTTATTTTATATAAAACAAATTTGCAAACAAGGACGCATTGCCGATTATAAGACTTCATCCGTGTGTAGTACTTATTTTCATGTTGGCTTTTTTAAGATGAAAAATTATAAATTAATGCTAAAACGAACATAATTATTTATGTTTGCACCGCGAACGCCTTGTTTGTGATTAGGGCAACTTCGGTAGTTGCGACCTTGATGCGGATAGGAACGCATTCAATAACATTCACAAATCGATGTTTATTTTGTCATTATGTATCTGTTGTGGAAAAAATGGTGACCTTACTACAGGGATAAAGGTAATTGCTCATCTATAGCTAAATATTTTTAATGTGGCATCATAAAAAAAAACACTAATGTAAAAACCTCTTGCAGAAATAAAGAAATAATGAATTTATGTCGTCAGTAAATCTTCACAGACATTTTAGCAAGTCGGACTTACAGCTAGCAGGCATTTCCAAAGACTCACAAACTACAGAGACGTCTTTTTTTAAGTCCATGAACAATATTACACAAAAAATAAAACTATGCGAGTACAGAGCAGGGTCCGGCTTGACCTTTTGAAGAAAGGTCCACAGTTATAAATGAATCTGTCAATACAGACGGTATTCGAGCCTCATCATCGCGAACCCAAACCATCATTGGTCAAGATTAACGACACAAAACACGACATTACCGTCAGCAGGACATTCGGGTAGGCCGTGGAAACACTCCAAACAAGCAGAAAACTAATTAAATTTACACGCCTACTCTATATTCACATTTACAAGCACAAAAACTCATTATACAATTGAAATTGAAATATAAAAAACAAATGAAATACAAAATAGAACAATAAATTAAATGTACATCATTTTCAAACATACCAGCAATAATAGGAACGTAAATGCGGGAGTGAGCAGCATCAACGCCAAGCAAATTTGTCATTTAAATACTCTGCAAGCGTGTGGTAGGCCTTTTCACAAGGTTTTTGTTTTACTAAGGGCTTAAATACAAGCTATAAACGTAGAAGAATACAAGCGTTTAAATAACTCGTGGCAATTATTTAATGAATTAAAGTTATTTCATCAAAATCACAAGTCGTGAGGTTGATTCATTTAAACGAATAATTGTGTATTGAATACGATGACTCTTCAAGGTTTGGTGGGGTAATATATCTATAATATGCCATCATCAGCTTCTAATAGTCAGCTGCTGGATATAGACCTGACCTAAAAAAAGTGTTTTTGGCCTACTATACCATGCTGTAAAGTCGGGTTAGTATACGGTTTATATCAAGTTTTCGTTCTCTTTGTAGTGATGTTGTCCTGTGGAGTTTGCGTTCTTAGTCACCTCTTACGACTTCCACGGGATGAGTAGGGTGGTGACACTACTTAACCACACTGCCGACACTTCTTAATCCATCACCACACGTAATCGTGTCAAGAAATATGTTATACTAATTAATTATTATACTCTTGTAGACCAGTTACTATAGCGTAAACTCATTTAAAATCAGACTACTGTGTGTCAGATGTCAACTGTGTGTCAGATGTCAAGTTAATATTGTTGTATCAAACTATTAGTTTATTAAGTTTTTCAAAAGATAAAGATGTTTATAAGCGATTTGACCTCGAAAATGTTTTATTATGAATATTTTTGTCAATAGCAACAACAGTTGTTCATACTCTAATCAGTGTGTTCATACCCTAATCATGAGACATTCATGAGTGTGATGTTTTCATCAATTAGACATATTTTTTCCCTCGTCCCAAAGCTTTAATACCCACTAACCATTGATAATGACTGTGTTTACATAATTGTTTATTTATCTGAATATTTCTGGTTGTGTCCTTCCGATGTAGCTAATTTTGACTTAAAACTTAATCATTTTAATTTATATATCACGACTTGACACCATCGTATCGCACGATTACTGGAAAAAATATATAATTTTCGCTTTAATAACACTTTTTTATGACGAAAATAAACAACTTACAAGTAAGGCATAACTTATAGCGATAAGGCATATTCTTTTGCCAAAAAACTGTGTGGTTTTTACCTTTTTTTTACCTTGGATCATCTACAACTTGCAAATGAACCTTTGTATATCGGGATGGAAAGTACGGCACCTTTTGACCTTAAAGGGTGCACGCGTTCCGTAGAGCGATCTATTCCTGCTAGGGTGACAGATGGCGTCACCTGTCACCGTAAGGTTTGCTCACCTGTAGAGAACGCAGGTCTTGTAGTGACCTCTGGGGCCTGAGTCGTCTGCGGTAACTGATTCATTGCGAGGCCTAGCGGACCGGGCGAATTCTAAACCTCTTTTGGTCCCACTCTTCCGCTAACATAACTAGCTCGCAAAAAGAGGTGGTGTAGTTCCATAGCTTCTGTGCTGTATGTATAGTGTTTTGATATGGAAACTAAAATTAATAAGAATCCCGCCGAGACGTGAAATTAACTTTTTTCTCTGCTGTAATTAAATATCACCTATTAAAGTTATTATGTTATAAAGATACTTCGAAAATATAAAAATAGAAACAATAGGTTAGATGACACCTTAGTCAAATTAGTTACTTTTTATCATCTGTCAAAACGGCAATTTTCTCTGAAAAATGTACTAAATATAATATTGTGACGTCACTGTTTTAGACTACTCAATTGAACAATATATTTCACTGTATATTTGATTGAAATTCGTAATAGTAACAAAAAACTATGTTAATTGTATTTTCCGAGACGTTTCGCGATATTAGTTTTAATGAAGTGGACATTGGTATTTATTTATAATACAGTCATCTACCTAATTAACTGATTGGTTAATTAAAAAACAAAAATTAATTTTAAACAATACCATAAATTAGTTTTTCACTCTTTTGTTAAAATTATTCTATCAAAATTTGTAATGATATTGTCCATGTTTCAGTTCGACGAGTTCGTCAGATCGCTGCAGGTGGATCCACACTCTCCTCTGTTCAGACTCGTCACGGATGGACAACCACCTTTAAGGTAAACATACTAAACATATTCATCAACAACAATTTGATAGCCCACTGCTGGACAAAGACCTCTTTGGTACAGGGTTTGTTTCAAGTTTTTCTTCTCTTTGCAGTGCTGTTGTCCTGCCTATTTTGCTCCTTTAGACTGGAACTAGAGTGGTGACACTCGATATTCTGAATTCGTCACTATACGGATAGTATTAGTGTTAAAATACATGCAAATTTGTCAGATCTCTGACAAAACGGTCGTGAAAAAAATAGAAGTGACTTTTTGCACAAGTGTTAACCAACATATACTGTACCGTAGTAAATGTGTTTATTGTAATATCTGTGCATATAAGTGCAAACATAAGTATTTGTAAAATTACAATTTGCAGTAACAATATTTGATATGAGCAGTTGCAATGTCGTCAAAACGTATTTACATAATATGTGACCTTTACGCTTATTTAATACTTAACTATTACAATATATTAAACAATATGTTATAATAGTCAGTGGAAGAATAATATAATGGGATAATGATGCCACATAAATACACTTTTCAAGAATTCCTTTTTTGAGGCGATTAAAATCTTAGAATAAAGTCGTAGAACCAAAGTGGGAATGCATTCAAATCTTTTTGATTATTATCAATTCAAGTCGTAACCTTTGCATACTAACATCTAGAGGTTAACTATCATATATTTTCGACTCTAAAATCTGTCTTCCTTTTATATTTATTCATGATTTGGGTCGACACTGACAATAAAATATGTTAAATTTCAATCTGGATACCAATATGTATGTGAACACCCAAAAAATTATACAAAACTATTATTTAAACTGTTTCCATTAACGGTTGACGTCCGTCAAAGGTGTTCAACACTGCACTGAAGAATATAAAATTCTCGTGAAGAGCCTTGCCGAAGCACATAATCACTAGATTGAAGTGATACCGCTACCACACAGACCCTGATCCTGGGGGGCGGAAAGAATGCCAACGTGCTTTTGAGTCTTTATCCACGGTCGGTGGTGGTTACTTACCGTATAAGATCTAAAAATTTTGTGTGTGAATTAACACTACATACTTCTTACATTGACTAGTCTAATTGAAAATGACGAGTCTGACTCCACAAGTCAGTCGTTCTTATTCTTCTTCCTCCAGAGATCTTTTTCTGAAGCATTGCAGCGTCTTAACGACCAACTACTATACACTAAAGTTCCTCACGCGCAAGCATTTTTTTTATTTTTTTTTATATTAATAATCTGAGTGAGATAATAACCAGAACCTGAATTTTTTATATTAAGAATCCAAAAGTTGCGAATGCAGACAATGCAGTATAGTGACCCACACTATGGCGGCCTATTACGATTTTTTACGCCTCACTTGGGGACGTAAAAGACATGACAGTCATCATAGCATTGTATTGCACACATTTACCACGACAACTGTCACCCCTGTATCAACGGGCCTCCGGTCTCGCACTCACCAACGAAACACGACAGCACGGATGCTGTCGCTTTAGGTTGGTCTTCTGTGGGAGGGTAGTACTGCCCCGGACGAGACGACCCGTTCATGCTGAAATCAGCGTGGCTCTACTACCTGGTGAAAGCATGTCGTTTGTGTCAAGTTTCTCTTCTTCTTTCAGTGTTGATCTGGTGTGTGGTTTACTTCCTTAGTCGGCTCTCATGACACCAACGAGATGAACAGGGATGGTAACACTCCATATTTTTAATTTGTTACCACACGAATTTTAATGTACGCAGTAATGTTTGCTGGCTAGGGTAGGTTTACATTCAAATAACTATCTAATCACTTATAGTATATCTGTATATGCTATGAGACGGTCAATCAAATACCTAATTAAAATGTCAAATCTACTTAGAACTCAAGGCAAATTGGTGACCTTACTTACCTTTCGATACGTGTTGTAAAAGCAAATAAATTGAATTATCAAGTGTAATTTATATTCGCGAATGGATGACGAATTGATCACATATTCACAGTTTTGTAAGAATATTGATGTATTTGTCAAATGTACTGGAGCTTCAGGCGGTTTGTTCCGCTTGGGCAGCGCAGCGTGGGGTCCTTACTGCAGTTATTGGAGGAGATCTCTCGCTACCGGCCGTCATACGCTCCATGGCCGGTAGCGACAGTTGTTTTACCGCGGTCGCAACCTTCTGCGAAGACGTAATTTCGCGGAAAGAGGCGGCGGAGAAGGCCCGGGAGGACGACCTCCATTCGGACCCAATCTCCGCCGGCGTACCGGGCGGCGGAGACGCGCGTACCAGCGTCTCATGCCGCCTTGAGTGTGGCCGCGGATGGACGGGACGGGTTTTCCCCTCCATCCGTTATAGTGGCCAGCCGCGAGGAGGTGACGTCCGCGTGTGCCGTACGTCGCCTAAAAGGAGAGTTTTATCCGCAGATGGTGCCCGTGTAAGCGGGCAGGCGCTAGGAGGGATTTGGATGTCGTAATAACAGCTGTTCCCGGTCCCTCCTATGTCAGGCGCAGAGTGGCACACCGTGTGGTTTTAGTCGGTCCGATTCCGACACACCACCCCGCCGTAAATCCCGGTGGGGTGACGGCCCGAGGGGGTTTCCACACGTTCTGACAGAGATAAACAGAAACGTATAAAGCACTTACATTTTAAGAATTAAAATGTAAATTTTACTTACGTAATAAGGGCAAGCTCACTGCTGTCAAACTGGAAATTTAAAGGGAAAATTACAATTACGATGAAAGGAAAGATAACCGATCTCGGTCCCTTTTGCTTAAACGAATGTATGGCGATGATAAACAATAGATCGAGTAAATCAAAATCGTATATCTATATAGCAAAATTATTCTTAACCAACCTCGAAATTAACAAGGGGATCCCTAATTTGAGTTCTTTTTGGTTTAAAAAATAATGATGTATTTAGTCTATTTATAATGTATACTTTTGTCCGTGGGTCAACCAGCATGTGTCGTTTATCACGGTTAAAATAGTCCTTGTCCTACGATAATCAAAGTATCTCCATGTTAAAATCTCATTAAAATCGATTCAACAGTTCAGCCGTAAAACTGCAACAGACAGACAGTTATTTCGTATTTATAATATTAGTAAGATTATGTGCACTTTGAACTCCAGGTATATCAATATGCAATTAATTTTTACGATTTTCGATGGTAAATCAGATTGGTTTAGTTATCAAATGTACTTTGTGCTTTAGGCAAATTGGTGACGTCACTAATCTCTGCGATTAGAGAGATATATTATTTATCTACCTACTAACACAAATATTTGCTGACACATGATTGTTACAATGAAAATTTTATTTAGTAACGAAGATTTTTTTCTAAGAACCTTTCTGACAAAGTGACTATACTCTGCCTGATGGAAAGCATGAATAGACTTCAATAGCTCTAGTCACCATACTCGTTGCGAATGCAGACAATAAAGTGTGGTGACCCACAATATTACGGCCTGAAGAGTTTTTCATGCCCCACTTAATGACGTAAAAGGCATGACGGTCATCGTAGCAGTGTAACTGACCACGTTAACTGTCACTCTTGCATCAATGGTCCTCCAATCTCGCACTTACCAACGAAAAACGACATACGGATGCTGTCGCTTTAGGTTGGTTTTCTATTAGAGGGTAGTACTGCCCCGGTCGAAATGGCCAGCTCGTGCTGAAATCAGCAGGACTACTATCTAAAATAATAACGATAATTCAACTCTATATTCAATCAAACAAAAGAATTACAGCGTACACCAAATGTAACATATATTCTTTAAACATATTTATAATAATAGTTACTAGGGATTAGCTAATCTCAACAATGTATCTCAGCATTGCAAAAATATAGGCCACCATAGTGTAAGTCACCATATTGCATTGCCTACATTCGCAATGAGAAAAATAGATCTTGGATTCTATTCATGCTTTCCATTAGACAGAGTAGAGTCACTTTGGCAGGCCCCAAATAAATAGAAAAATTCTTACTTATTTTTACAAATTGGTAAACTACAATCTACAAATGTATATCTGGCAGTAAATTAGAATGCACGAATGGTGTAATGCTCTAAGCGATCACCTCGCACTTCTTACTACTCTGAATGCCCTAGGTTAGATAAAACAGTAATGACTGTTTGCAAAGATGACGACACAACACATTCTTATTGCAGTTATCATTTAAAAAAAAAATAGATAAGATAAAAAATCATAAACGATTTCTTCTGCTATTTATCGTCCGACAATAACGTATCGTTGCTGACAACGGCAATGAACCGCGTAAGTGCATTCATGCATAATGTGTGTCACCAAATACAGCGTTGTGAACAATTCCCATACTTCTAGGAAGTCGGAGGTCACCAATTCACTCCATGAGAAACGCTTTGTGAACTATTGATCGGCATATACGATAATATGATAATGCAATAACATTTTTATTCAAATACATGCAATCAATTCATGTTTAAAATAGAATATTTATTAGCTCATTCTCACTGATATTATACATGCAAAAGAGTAGTGTTTAGTATATTTGTTTAGATTAGTCATCACCCGTATTCAACGCGTGGCTGTCGTAAGAACTGACTAAAGATCAAAGTACACATGAAAATACCAGTTCAAAGAGATAGAAAACTTAACATAAACGTACCACCCCGTCTGGCCAGCGTGGTATCACCACACCATATATTAACAGCTTTTAACAGTCTTCTGACATAAGCCTCTCCTTCGAGAGGTTTTGGCTTACTACACCGCGCTGACCAGACTGGTTGTTATAGCCTTTGGTTCCTTGATCTGGATGTCGTAGTAGCAGCTGTTCCCGGATTTTTCCTTTGTCAGGCGCAGAGTGGCACACCGTGTGGTTTTAGTCGTTTAGATTTCGACACACCACCCCGCCATAAACCCCGGTGGGGTGACGGCCCGAGGGTGTTTCCACACGTTAAAAAAAAACGAAAGGCCTTGGTTCCCTCTTTTTGCAGTGATGTTGTCCTGCATAGTGTGCTGCTTTAGTCGCCTCTTATGACACCCATGGGATGAATAGGGGTGACACTGTATTCTTAATCCACCACGAAAGCGTGGTAAGCCAAGACCTACGTCTCCTGCCGGTAGTGAACTGTTACAGGTTGTTGATAATGATGTTCGATTATTCTTCTATTCTGAACGAGATGGATAGTTTTAGATCAAATTTAGGGCGTAGATAGATGGTACTCTAGTTTACTATTACCCAACTTTGACTCTGAAGAAAGGTACGATTGAAATTAAGTCTTGTTGGTTCATTGGAGACCGGAAGCTCATTGATGCAGGGGTGACAGCTATCATGGTAACTGTGTAAGCCTTACACTGTCACGATGACTGTCATGCCTTTTACGTTCCCAAGCGGGGTGTGAAAAAGCATCTTACAAGGCCGCCATAGTGTGGGTCACCATACTGCGTTGTTACATATAATAGCATTTACAATGAGTATGGTGACCACAGCTCTTGGATTCTATTCATGCTTTCCATCAGGCAGAGTAGAATCACTTTGGCAGGCTCTTAAGAAAGACAAAAAAAATTGGAAACACAAATTATCTGGTAATATAAACTGGCGTTTACATTTCTATGCGGTGCTGTACTCTGGTTTCGGTCTTAGATATACATATTTATTAAAAAACAACCCTTTAGATACTAAAAGATTGTAGGATACTTCATTAACGGCCTTTCATGGTCCTCTGCTGGACATAGCTCTCTCTGTAGAAAAGAGGTTTTAGCTAATTGGTAGGAAAAGGTTGGTATAAGATGTGTTTCAAGTTTTCCTTCTCTTCATAGTCCTGTCGTCCTGCGTAATTTGTTCCCTTAGTCACCTCGTGCAACACTCCTGGGATCCAACTATTTAAACCTGCAAAACTACTGCAGATATGTTACCCGTCGTGTTATAAAAATGAATCTAAACAACACTATATCTTCTCTTCTTTCAGGCAATGTCTCCACCCAGAAGCATGCAGCAAGGAGCTTTCCCTGCCAACATACTACGCCCGTTTCCACGACCTACGCAAGGAGTATGTTCGTGCGTACACGCTCCGCGCTGTGGCTGGCCCACGGCCACATGCACCACCTCCACCGCCCCCACCAGACCACCCCACATCACTCTTGGATATGCTCAATTGTATCCTTTTCAAATATACCTTAAAAGCAACACTTCTAATGGATACATACATATCTAATAACCTTAATAGATCTAAGAAAATTAACGTATCTAATAATTTAGTTTAAAGTTTATTTTACAAAGATCAACGGAGCCTTCTATCGAATCAGTGTAACTAAAGCTCATCGTTCCATATAAACATAACTGCCTCGATGGCGCAGCGGTAGTGGATGCGACTGTTGTGCTTGAGGTCTCGGGTTCGAATCCCGGGTCGGACCAAATGTTTGTATGATCTGCAAACATTTATTTCGAAGTTTGGGTGTTTTCTCTGTATAATATGTATATATTTACAAAAAAAAGTATATAAGTATTCTATCAGTCAGTCTAGTTATCATATCACAAGCTCTGCTTAGTTTAAAACTAGATGACGTTGTGTCAAATGTCAAAAATATTTATTTATTTATATTTATTTATAGAAACAGCACTACAATTTATATTTAATATTAATGTAGTGTTGCATTGTGATTCGTGATCATCATCAACTCAGTCAAAGACGTCCACAGCTGGGCATAAGCCTTTCCCATTGACAAGATAGATAGATAGATTAAACATGATAGAAAATTTAAAAGTTTTTAGAAAAATTATTGTATCTTGATTACTTGCATTTAAGTAAGGCTGTGTGTCGGATGCGAGCGGCATGGAACTTGAATACATACGCTTTTCCCAAGGTTTTGAGAGCCGCTTATATCCAGCAATGAACGTCTTTTTGTTGAGATGATGATGCTGAAGACGAAGTAAGGCTAGTTCTAATTTACAACACTTTTTCCATTAAATATTGACTTTGATAACAAACAACTGGTCGTATTGAAATGTAATAAAAACTCCTTATAAATTAAATCAGATTTAGGTATAACTCCGTACAGCGGGGAGAATTTCTACGCTGCAGAAGTTAAAGATATGTCCAGCATCATACAAAGGATAATATCAGATGGTAAGATTCAGAACACTACTTTAAATAATACTTCTATTACAATTCCCTGTTAGGTATACCCTGCTGAACTGCTGTAGCCAATTATGGTTGCATTGATGAGCAATGTGACACAAAAGTGACACGAAAAACAGATTAAAACCATCTATGAAGCGTATTTTCATCTTGTTATATGTGGAGGAGCTCAATCGTACCAGAGCTTTTTGATGTTTTGAAGTTTACACAAACGAACCCAACATTTTTTTATGCATAACTGGTTGTGCTCGCTACTTTGTAGGCGTTAAATTTTGATGATTAATTAATATTTTCACAAAGTACAGCCTCTCCAATATTTTAGTAAGAGTAATGAACAACGGCATTATTAGAGACTATATCTAATCCTCATAATATCTTTTTACACCGTTCAAACCTTCCCTGGAATACCACATAACAAGACCAAAGTTAGCCAAATCAGTCCAGTAATTTTCGAGTTTTAGTAAGACTAACAAACAGCAATTCATTTTTATATGGAAGATATATGTGGACGAGAAGATAGAAGGCAAAAACTTTTGCCGTAGAGACGCTGTGAATATTAAATTACAGGCCTCGTCATAGAGTTGATTGTCTCCATAGCGAGGCCGTGCTCTATCGACAATAGTCAGGGTGTCGAAGAATGACAAAATTATCTGCCTTTAGCCACGCCCAGGAATTGTGATTATCTGAAATTTAGTGGAATAATGCAGTTGGAACCCTTGTATTTGAAAATCTTGTATTTCAAGTAAGAAATTACTTCAAATTCAAGGTTGACAAAATCGTAACAAATGACGTGTTTACTAGATGACGCTAGATGTAAACCTGTTACATTTCTTTTTTTTTAATTTGAAAAACTCATTCTAAGATCTTACACTTCAAAGAAAAATGTGTAAAATTTTAATTTGAGTTATTAATGTAGTTTCTTTGTCATTAACTAATGTTGATGTCAATTGGTATGTAACTATAATATAAGAGTTATAATAACTTGACAATAGATGGCGTTCTTCTAAAAATCTCTAACCAAAATGTACATAAAAAAATTTTACACATTTAAACATGTAAATAAAATAAGGTTTACTTAGGAACATTGTTTCACCTAATTTTATTCTTACATTTCAGGTTTCCGGTTAGAACTGCCCGAGACTGTCGATTTAGTTTTAGAAACTGGTATTTGGTAAGTTTTTAATACTAATACGATCTATTATAAAGATAACATCGCTCATACAGTAAGAATAATCGATTACTCTTGCTGTATGAGCGATATTAAACGTATATTGCTTAAGTTTAAGTAAATTGCCAAAGACTGACAAAATACCGCACGCAATATGTTGCATTTTTATTTAAATATATTATTTGATAAAGGCGCTGCTACAATTTAATAAACAGAAAGTTTTTGGTCCTTCCAACCATGGATCTCTTAGACATCGTAATCATTATCCTTGTAGTGCTGTTTTAATGCATGGTTTGCCACCTTATTGTATGTATGTATGATAATGACCCTCCGTATTCTTAATCTTTCGCCACATAGAAATATCTTAGGGATTCTTTTTGACGTAGGTTTTAGATATATGGCTCGAAGGGTCTATAAAAATAAGTTTATTTTGTTGAATGCGTTGGGTATGCATATTTTTTATTGAAATAATTTCTTTACACAAAAACAATTTTTACCGCTAGATATTGACAGCTAACTTGAAAAGGTACTTACGATTTCTCTTAAGCACGAGGGGAAACTATTGACAATACCTACCACGATATTTACGAAGTCAATATCTAAGTACGTTTTGTTGTTTGCATATGATATGTTTAGTTAACCGTTGTTTTATTTATTTAAATATTAAATTCCAAGATAACACATTTAAAAAGTCTTAAGCTTTGTGAAAGTAAAACTTTTTTGAGTTTTTATTTTTTAATGAATCGTAATGCGAAAAGTAATGTTTGTATTTCGATGATGAGATTTTATAAACACGCTTTTATTAACTTCACCTATATGTTTGTTTGCTTGTATTTTTTTTTTAAATAATTCTATTTTATTTAGTAAAGGTTCTTGAACCAGGTTCGTCACGATTTTAGTTACACTTTATCGGCATGCTTTGGAATAATGAGGAGCTAGACGCCTAAATATGTATTTAATAAATTCTTTTGAACGCAGGATAGTGAGTGTGTTATAATAACTTGACACAAATTCCGTTGGATCGCTAGTTTCCATTTTAAATGAAATCATATCATCATTTTCATCATCATCACGGGTGTATAGGGTTCCCACGAAGAACTTAGAGCCCCAAGTCAACCTCACCTACAAACAGTAAGGCTCTGGCAAACAAAACATCCTGATTAAGTGATTAGCGGCAATAAACTCGCCACCTTTTACGTGAAACCAAAACACTGCCGAAAAGTGCGAAAAGGGGTCGTTTAATGTGCTTCTACCTACTCCGTTGAAACTAGCGTGATATTATGTTTTTTTGTGAAATTATAAACATTTAAAATTATAATAATAGATTCTAATACATTCTATGGTCTATTTATCAAAACATTAAGCCTATTGTGAGAACCAAACATCTTAAAAATAACCTAACTACTACGCTATTGTATCAATTATCAAACTAAATCAAGTGTTAGGCAATCGATATTAAAGAGTACCTACTATCTGCAATCTGTTCCATAGCAATAAATAAAAATAAATTGTGCCTCTGATCTGTCACTCAAAGATCACTCCGGGACGTCAAGGCGCAAGGTCGACAGAGGACACGCAGTAATCTTATGGCGATAACTGTTGAACTTAAGCTAATAAACCGCAAGCGATAATCCCGTTGCATTACACTTTTGCAGTACATATTCGACAGATTTGTTCTTATTTTTTCTACATTAAAAACCTGCCAAGTGACTCTACTCTGCCTGATGGAAAGCATGAATAGAATCCAAGACTTGTCACCATATTTATTGCAAATGCAGACAATACAGTACGGTGATCCACACTATGACAGTCTAGTGAGATGCTTTTTCACGACCCTCTTGGGGACGTGAAAGGCATGACAGTCATTGTGGCAGTGTAAAGCTCACACTGTTACCACGATGACTATCACCCGTGCATCAATGAATTATTTATTATATCTATATTATACCTGCGCCGCTTTCTACTGCGTTTTGTCAACCAACCTTCCTCTGTGAAGGAAATGAAAAATCGATTGACTGTTTTCTGTGACGTGAGACTGTACCATCAATCCCGCTCAAGCCGACCTCGAATCATTGCTCTCCTACGGTAATTAGCACAAATGATAGTTGCTATTCACTATTACGGGAGCTACATAGCTTCCGAAGAACATGGTCGATAGTCATTCATTATAAAGATAAGATTTGACATCAATTAGCAACAAAATAAACTTCCTATATATAACTTTACATGCCGTGAGTCACGTCTAAAACTAAACTATCAATTCTTTGATACGAAAGTAAAGGATAGGTATAAATTTTCAATGTATTTTCCAAAAATTTTTTTTACATTAAAAAATATCCTAGTCTAATCACAAATCCTATCTAAGGTTTATCAGTGATGGGTAAGTCACCTCTATTTGATTAAGTAACTTAAAAATCACTTAAACATAATAAACGTACATATTTCGCATACAGGTGACCGTTTCCAAGCTAAGCAGAGCCGTTACATTAGATCATCTATATATATATTTCTTTAAATATATATAGTAGCTTTTGAGTAATGGCGGTAAATAGTAGTCTAAATCCTTCCTCAAAAATCAAAGGATGTCCGTTACAAATTTCATTAAAATTGGTGCAGCCGTTTAGCGGTAAAAGCGTAACAGTTCCACAGAGTAACTTTCAAATTCATACTAACAGAAAACATTGCACGGACTGCCCCCTGCCGTGCTTCGCACCCTCATAATAGACGCTTCATGGCGCTTAATTCAGGTTAATCTTATCGTGATATTTTTTATCTATTCATATAATTTATTTCATTAAGTTCATCTATACTAATAAATAAAATTGAAATATGTTAATAATTTCAAATTAGTAACCTAAAAAGGAGTTTATTAGGCTACTTTAGTTTTAGAAAAGAAATAGGGCTATGCGAAAACAAAATTAAAACGCAATATCTTTTTCAAAAGTAACAAAAACTGTGAGTACCACGAAGCGTAGCTAGTCTACATTAAATACTGAATACGAAGAATGTGTCAATTTTGATAAGAATTTGATAAATACTTTAAAATGTGCATAATTACAAAAGTATCCAATTTAATTGTATTTATGCCTCACAATTTAGTGTATAATGGCTTCCATAGATATATGGTATATAATGGCTTAAAGATAGATAAATACTATGGCAGGTTTTTATTTATACCTATTTAAGATAAACAATCAAACAGTATATTATTGTTGTGTAACTGCAACAGTTTGAGCAGAGCAGGTCAAGGTCTCAGATGGCAGGAATTTTTTCTACTTACTTGATACTTATCATTATATTATGACCAAATTACACAAAATCTTAATAATCTTACTCTGTTATATAAAAGTAGTTAGCTATATTACTATAGTAAAGTTTCATCTAAATCCGTTCAGTACTTTTTGCATAGAAGAGTAATAAACGTCCATATATCCATCCTCACAAACTTTCGCATTTATAAGTAGGAAAAAGTAGGATAGTAGACACACAATACTAGTATTTCTGTTAAAACTTCCAATTAAATTCTTATGTTAGAAGTGCAAAACCTATGTGGTATAAATTCAAGTACTTTTCAATTTTGTTACATAGACAAGTTGTGGTGATTCCACATTATAACACAAACGAAAATATATAACAGCGCCATCTAGCGAAAATACATCTAACTACGAAAGTATGAACGAAACGTATGAATGTAATGAACTACAATGCAACTACTAATCCTGTATCGCGATTTAGAGATTCGCGTGGCAATTAGCATATATACTACATCCCAACATCAACCGTTGGACCGTGGCCCGCCAGGCATGATCACCTAGCCTGGCCGGAGGATCCTCCCTTTGTGTCGAAGGGATATGACACACGTCCCTCCACAAAGTGTCAAAACGGGCCTATTAGACAACGCCATCTACAGCAGTATTTAGCTTCTTCGTTGCTGTGTCGGTAAAGCAGCATTTATTTGTTTAAAAGTCTTAGACAGAAAAACCTTTGCTGTTTTATGTTAATAATTAATGTCAGTTCCCGTGTGCCATTCAAATAAGCTTTTTTAATTTTATTACGGTTTAACATTCCTTTATTTCTCAAAGGTATTTTAATTATAGATCATATTCAGTCTGTATAGGTATATTCACTTTAGTGGGCCGTAAGCTAGCCCTGCTTTTACGACATAGACTGTCACGTGATCTCTCTTACACGTCGTCCATTATAAGATATTTACATCTTACATAGTCAATACATAGCTCCACATATCTCACGATTCTCTGATGTCATCCAAAACCTTTACCTTCAAACGATACCTGCGAATTGTCATAGGATATCCCACGACAGAGGAAGTGCTCACTAACGAAAAGTCTTACAACATTCACAATGACGTAAATGTAGTGAAAAATACGAGTATGTTGGGACTTACTTGTGTAGGATTGGGTGTGTGAGACTTATGTGTGTGTTTCACACGTGGATGTAGGTACACATAGCACTGCACTCGTTTGCCGAACGCTGACTATACTAAACATGGA
The DNA here is from genome assembly GCA_949316085.1 of Hypercompe scribonia. Lineage (NCBI taxonomy): Eukaryota > Metazoa > Arthropoda > Insecta > Lepidoptera > Erebidae > Hypercompe > Hypercompe scribonia. Next base: position 7,037,331 of record OX438986.1, on the reverse strand, counting down.
CTTCTACCACTGAACTTTTGTTGATTTAACGGTCGTTTTTCTATCGCTTGAGTTCCCTATAATATGACCTGAATGCAAATATTCAAATTATATTCGTAGCTACGTATTTTGTGCCTATTCTATAGAGAGTTAGTTGTTGCTAGAGTTGTCTTGAAATTTTGCGTTCACGTTGTCAGGAATACAGTAAAAAAAATTAAGGTACTTTCCTATAGAAGTATATTTTAAATAAAAAAAATACATTTGTGAGAGCAAACCTGCCAAAGTTAATGGACCGTATAAAATCACTAAAAAGGTGTTAGCTTTGTGTTTTATTTCAATTTCTTTTAATAAAATTATTGTATGCTATTCTAAACATTCGACTGCCTCGATGGCGTAACTGTAGCGAAAGCGACTGCTGTGCTAGGTCTCGGGTTCGATCCCTGGGTCGGACCAAATGTTTGTATGATCTGCAAATATTTGTTTCGGAGTTGGATGTTTTCTATGTATAACATGTATGTATTTACAAAAAAAAAGTCTACAAATATTCTATCAGTCGGTTTAGTTATCATAATACAAGCTCTGCTTAGTTTGAAACTAGATGGCGTTGTGTTAAATGTCTGAAATATTTATTTATTTATTTATTTATATTACTGGTGGGGTAAAAAACAAGTCATTTGCTTGTGTATTTTTGTTCATCATTATCATCATCAGCCTTAACTAGTTCACTGCTGGACATTGGCGTCTCCTTGAGAGAGTCTCTTATCTTGAGAACTATTTCAATACGGTTTCTATTAGATCTGATTTGCACACGAGAAAAAAAATTAAGGCAATTAAAACAGTCTACAATACGATTACAAAACGTATATTAACTTACACCTGTTTCAATATCAATAGGTATTAAATTGTAAATAAACAGTAAATACACAGACACGGTAATATTATTATCATCTTATCAGGACTGTCCAATACCGTACTAAAACCTGAATTAAATGTTCATATAGAGTGTGCTGTCACATCGCGTTCCTTCTGTGAATTTATTGTGCACCTGCTTCTGCTATTTTTAACGTTATTTTTAACAACACTAACAGGTATTAATTATCTTTCAATTTAGCAGTTACAGGCTAAAACTGAAACTATTTGTGGCTCACAAACGGTTTATGGGTAACTTACTCGTAAATATCCTCAAAAAACTAGTTAACATTAGTCACACATTTCAAAAAACGAACGTCTACAATGTCAAACATGTGTTAGTTTTGGCGCCAAGTTGTTTGCGAACATATCATTGAAAGCGTTCTCAAAAAAAGCTCTTAAATTCTCTATGACTCTTAAGTTTGGACCCATGCATTCGCGAGCCACGTGTGATCGTGACTAAAGGATTTAAATTTCAATTCTACTTTCATAACCTTGGTTGTGGGTCATTAATTCACTGTACAATTGTTTATTAGTAGTTAGGTGCTAGTTGCTTATGTTGTAAATAATTATTAATGAGAATCCAGACCATGTTATCGTCCAATTATTTTTATAATTTTATAAACTATCTAAATTCTAAAAGACCAAATAATTTTCTAACTATAAGTTTAGGCTGTTTTTCTGTGTTCTGCTTTAGTAATTTCGAGTTTAAAATAATAGTGTTTTTTATTGATAGTGCATTATTTTTACCATTGTGTTATATAGAAAAACTAGTTACGCAAATGCAATATCGTAACTTGTTGTTTTAACGTAAAACAAGTTATTGACAATTTCATCACTTCGATAGATAATCAGTCTGTTTATTCCTCCAAGTAAGTCACTAGATAAAGCCAGTAATTATATTATTATCTAAGAATAACCCTGAGATTAATATTGTGAACGGCACATTTTTAGATTCAATTTCAAAAACAAATGTTGATTTCCTTTCAATCGATCAATAACAAATTAAAGTTAGACATAGGCGATCTAAAACAAAAACCTAAGTAACATAGTAGAGGTATACCGTCGCAGGCGCAAGTCAAGTGTCGCCAGGCCGTCACACAACGCATTCCGTCCCCGGTCGTCGCGCAGTACGGACGTCTAAACGATAAAGAAACAAAACGTTCTTATCTTGAAATTTTATGTTTTTGAACGCGTCAGCTCCTTGCCCGTGCTAGTGTAATAAAAATTGCGATAAGCAAGCTACACAGGACTGTTAAGTGTTGGTTTTATGATAAAGTGGTTCGCTTTCGGGACTCTTTTACACTTTTATCGGTCTTCGGCAGCAACTTAAGATAACGAGGTGAGTTTTGATAGCTTTTAGATAATTAGTTTGCTTTGTACATCGTTCTACATCTAAGTTATAAGTTCTAATATTTGATTTTGATTGTACTTCTTACGTAAATAATTTAGTCCAGAAATGACTGCGCCGTTATTCTTTGTGGTTAAATGATATATTTTATTGATATAAAGAACTTTTTGTTGCTTCGATTTAACTGGAAATGTACTAAGAAAGAATATATGTTTATATCTCTACGGGGTATTCGTAGAAAGAGAGTTTATGGGTCCAAACTTTTTCAACATGTTAAACTATTTTAAAACTAACGGCATTTTTTAGTACTTTATCTATTAGTTACATATTCTACTTAATAAAAATATTAGTGCAATAATTAAACAAAATTATCAAATATTGTATAAAATTGAGGAATAAGGCACGTTCGATTTGTTTAGAAAGACGATTTTATAAGACCCCATTTCTTCAAGTTAGGACCTTGGGTTTCAAGTAGGTACTGCCCAAACCTTTGACGTATTGGGTATATTTTTTACGACTCAAGGATTCCTAAATCCACAATTAGAAGACTCCCTGGAATCAACCTAAAAGGTGATTCAAAAGATGTATTTATTATATTTTCAGCCAAAACTTTTCATATTGAATGGTAAAAATAATTTACATTCATTAAAAACAAATAATGTGATCTATATCAAACTCCAACAAATGTAATAAATATGAATGTAAGTTTGTTTACTAAGACTTAGAGCTTAAGAAATCTTCTAAACGATAAAAGATTGCATTATTGGACTACAAAAAATACGCACATATGGTCTCCTTCTTCCAAAAGAAAACACGGGCTACTACCAAAGATATGTATGAAAAAAACTTTCATCGACAGTTACCCATTCTAAACATAATTCTCTCTCTCTCTAACTTACTCAATATAATTGGATGTTCAAACATTAATGTGGGTTTATAATAAAGTATTTATGATTAAAATAACTTTTTAAAAAACGTAAATAATGTGACTATAATTAATTTTTGTAATGTATCATGTATGTGATTGTCTGTAAATTCACAATGGCCAAATTATTGCAGCATTTTCATGAAATTTTAATTCAAGAGTTTAGGAAAGTAACTATTATTGTTATAAAACGAGAAAATCGATTGAATTTATTGTAATTTTTTAAGTCATTAATAATTTCTGACTATGGATTGTCTTTTTCTTTGCTGTAAATTAATACTGGATATTGCTTATACTAGGATCTGATCAGGAGAAGGTTGAATTGAAACTAAAGTATCTTGGAAGGGGATCATCTTCTCTAGTGAGAGGATCTGATAATGGCGTACATTTACGCATAAATGTATTAGTAACAGTTTTCAGGCTCATTCATTTAACACGGTGTACAGTACAGTGTTCTTTCCATTTCTTTAAGGCAGCTCTGTGTTCACGGGGTGACATATTTATCATTAATTTGCTCAAACTTATTCTTTTTCTTTTCTGTGTAAAAGATGCAACTAACCCCATATATCTGGGTATAAATTACCTCTGCAACTCACATTATCGCTCTGGGGAGCAACCTTTCATGTCCTCCATACCTCTGGACGGGTCCCTTTTTCCGTTGAAGTATAGCATTTGAATATTCAATTACTTATAATCTTATCATAGGGGAAAACTTAGGTACAAAGGATACGCAAATCTTTGTACTTCCTTCATATCAAAGTAGAAACAAGAAACGTTTCCGACATTACAAACTAAAAATTTCTTGTTTCTACTTTGATATGAAAATTTTTTTACATAAGTTATATCTTGTATTTTCATTTTAAGATAAGAAAACCATGGACCCTTCTTATTCTACCTGAATTTATCTCCGCACCCGACATCCATTTGTCCACATAATCTTACGTTTTGAATATATGCAAAAAGTAATCCAAAACTTGAATATATTTAGGAGTTTATTCTTCTAAGTTTATCATCAATCATCAACAGCCTTTTATAATCCACTACTGGACATGGGCCTCTCCTTAGCAAGGAAGTTTTGGTCTACTATGCCACGCTAGCCAGACGGGTTGGAATAGGGTTTGTTCCATCCATAGGGTTTGCGAAGATGTAATTTCGCGGAAGGAGGTGGCGGAGAAGGCCCGGGAGGACGACCTCCACTCGGACCCAATTCGCCGCCAACGAACCGGGCGGCGGAGGCGCTCATATCAGCGCCTCATGCCGCCTTGAGTGTGGCTGCGAGTGGACGGGACGGGTTTTCCCCTCCATCCGCTATAATGGCCAGCCGCGAGGAGGTGACGTGCACGTGTGCCGTACGTCGCCTAAATAGAGAGTTTGTAAGCAGATGGTGCCCGCGTTAGCGGGCAGGCGCTAGGAGGGATTTGGATGTCGTAATAACAGCTGTTCCCGGATCCCTCCTATGTCAGGCGCAGAGTGGCACACCGTGTGGTTTTAGTCGGTCCGATTCCGACACACCACCCCGCCGTAAACCCCGGTGGGGTGACGGCTCGAGAGGGTTTCCAAACGTTAAAAAAAAAAAAAAAAAGGGTTTGTTCCAAGTTTTCCATCTCTTTGTAATGATGTTGTCTTGTATACTTTGTTCCCTTAGTCGCCTTTTACGACACCCACGGGATGAATAGGGGTGGTAACACTATGTGTTCTTAATCCATCACTAGTCGGACTTTCTAAATTTATAAAATTTACATTTTAGGCAAAGTCTAAAAATCTTAATACAACGGTAACTTTACGCCACTTTTCAAACATCGTCACTTTTTTAAGCTTCTAAAAACCTGTGTTTCAAATACGTGAAGATTTATGGCGTGGTGGTCATTTTGCTCAAAACTCGGCTCAAGCATATTAAGGAAGAAACTAAAAGCCTAATAATAATTAAATTATTCCAAACATTACTTTTTTTACACCTGCGGCAGTTGATTTCGTCAATCAATTCAGTTATCTACTGAATGATACTTTTTTCTACACAGAAGATATCTTTTTCTATATCTATGATGCAAAACTTCATGATCATTCATTGATTAATTTAAGCCTTATAGCCTAACAAACAAACTCACAACCGTATTCATAATATAGTTAGGAAGATTGGAAACAATTAACCGAAGGAGTTACTCGTAAACTTAAATCACAATAACTTTGCTTCCTTTGTTCTAAAACAGAATAATGTAGAGTCGTATAAATGCATTCTAACGATATAATCTATGATCAACACGTGTTTATATTTTGAGTGAGTTTGAAAACGCTACTACTCAAACTAATAAAATTTCTTATAAATTTTCACCCCTACTTTGCACCCTTATTTAAAAATCCTGTCTTAGTACACACCTCCGTCACCTAAGGAACCCTTGTGTAATTTTTTTTTATTTAAGGGCAGGGCACGTTCCCTGCTCATGCTTTTATACCTCCCCAGTGGTTTGAGTTAGTCGATCAGTCAGGGAATTAGTGTATCTTTTTCTTATTTCATTGATATAGATCAAAGCCATGCCTACAAACCTCAATGGAGGTTCAAGACTCACAAAATGCCATTATCCATCGATATATTTTTCACAGATATTAATTCATATTTTGATTTTTTTTGCGGCATCTTTGCATATACAAAGTATACTTTCTAACATTGTAATCTGAGGTCGTACGTGTTGTTTTCCTACATAGAGCTAAGATCAACTACTATCAAACCAAAAACAAACCACAAGGCTCTCTGACGTTATTTACTATTGATAATGAAATATTACTATTTTTATTAAAATACATTTTGAAGATGGAGTATCAATACCCAAGTACGAGACAATTGTCACTACACCACTATTCCTTTTATTAAGACTATAAATTATACCAAGGTGCAAAGATTAACCGCTAAACTAAATAGAACTCTGTAATTATTGATATTTGTACAAAATAGGTTTGTTATCAAATAACATAGTTTGACATCTAACAGTTTCATTTTGACGTTTGTTTCTTGTGCTGTTAAATATTTACACGAACCTTCTTCGTTCGGAATTTAAATTACAAAACCACATGCCGATCTAAATTTCATGGAAGATGTGATACCATTGATTGTATTATTTTATTTTTTATTTTTTTATTTTTATTTTTGATTATTGAGGTTTAGGTAACAATAAACTACCATTAGTTTATACTAAAATTAAAAACTTAAAAAAGTGCCTTCACTGGTCTTTCTTCGGCGCCCCAATTTGAATATTTGGTTATCAATCTACAACAGATGTTTTAAAAATAAATCACAGAGAATTAATCGATCGTAACATTAAGAAATCTTCCAGTGACTAAATAAGATAAACTTTAACAGAAGATACTAGCATACAATAACAAATAAATTACATTAAATACACGACTTCTGATGCTCTTTGCACCTTAAACTTAATAACTGATCAATTTCTGCAATCAGAAATTCGATTTACTGTATTAACACAAGTTTGTAACAATAAATAGATGTTATAGAGGGATTATCAGCTATTCAATTTTTACCCAAACGATATCTATTAACAAAATACTCGTAGTAATATTAAATGTCTTTTTTAATAAGCAGATTTCTAATTGGTAGTTTTTAGGTATATATCCATATTTATCAGTCTTAATAAAGCTAAAACGATGTCAAAGTTAGACAAAACTGACTCTATTTTGTTATTGATAGCGCCGAAACTTATGTACACTCACCAAACAACGAAAATTAGAATTTAGTCGTAATTTCCACTTAAGCTCCATCATTGCTCAATGTAATGCCAAATACTCTTAATAATAACTTCGTCAACAGTTTACTGCTTGACACTGACCACTTCTTAGAAGTTTTTGACCTATTAGAGCATGTTGGTACGTTTGTGGCAAGTTTTCTTCTCTTTACATTGCTATTTTCTGTTTTATATGTGTTGTTAGTCAGTTCTTACGACAATCACGGGTTTAATACTAGTTATGACCTAATCTAAGAAGAAAAATTTGACATAAACCCTTTTTTTTATGGCTGGGCCGTCACCCCACCGGGGTTTCCGGCGAGGTGAAAACCACACAATATGCTACTGGATAGTTTTTTTTTTTTTTTTTTTTTTAAAAAGAACGCCCGCATTAGGAATAAATCCTGTGTCGCGGGGGACTTTACAAACATACAAGAAACGGACACAAAGAACACCCAGACTCAGAACAACAATTTATGGATCACACAAAGTGTTGTCCCATGTAGGATTTGAACCCACAACACTCAGCGAAGTGGAAAGTGGCGTGGCGACCGCTTAAACCACTAGACCAATCGTGCAGTCAAACTTATTAAGTTAATATTATTAAGCCAAAGTTATTAAACCATGCGAACGAAAGAGAATCTTTTCGGCGGGGATACGAACCCCGGTCTCCCGGGTGATAGGCGACACAAACCCTACCATATACCAAGATTTATGTCAAATTGTCTTCCCCTTTTCAGGGTTTTTGTCCTGTGTAGTTTCTCGCCTTACGGATCTTACGACACCCACGGGTCAATAAAACGGATAGACACAAAACCTGCAACTTCATGACATTTTTTGTGACATGGCATAGATGACGAAACAAATTATATTTATTTAAAAAGCATATTAAATGAAACATGACTTCTACATATTGCAATAATATCAAATATTGAATTGCATTCTCTGTAGGCGTAGTTTGTTGTATTGCGTAAAGATACGTTTCCACTGAATTGAGGACATATAAAATTGGGTGTAAACTATATGGAGGTCGCGTTAGTCCTTTAAAAATTAGTGACGTAACTACTTAGGGTACACTAATATGTATGTTTTCACTCAATTTAATTCTAGTTTTTCAATACTGTTATCAGAATGCAAAGTTTTACATTTATTATGGATTGTAAGTCTACTTGACACACAAATAAATTAAAATTTGGTTTACTATATTGTAACTGATAAATGTATGCTTAATTTAGTCGAATTAATTAAATAATTTACCCATGTCCACTTGTTTTACTCATGCGTTAGTAGAAACGTACCTTAAGTTTCGATTTTGCAACGACAAAATGAATTGTCAACACAAACTGTCAGTCAGCAAGCACATTGCGTAGCACAATTAGTTTGCATACGTCGCTCTTTTACCGGAATTGTACTTTTATTTGATGACAGGCAGAAATTGATATTTGCACATGTAAAAGAACTTAGGTAAACATTTTCTAGAAATTTGGTTTTATTAATAAATATACGTGATCGGTATGTGTAGTTTCTTTTATAATATGAGGTAAGTGAGTACCACTACCCATTAGCACTTGCAAGTCACTAGACAAAGTGCTTTGCAGACTTCAAATTCTCCCTTCCCTGAAAAGAGGGGGAGGTCTTTCAGTAACCTGAACGACTTTATGAAAAGAAACGACAAAATTACTTAACAAGAATTTTCTGTGTGTTATCATATACGTCAAGTCAAAATTAAAGTCGTCAACACAAAACTAGTCGTCATATGTACATGAAAGTCAGATTGAAATTTTTAATATGTATTTCGTTATCTGGCAGCTGCTGATCGTATCAATAAATACATGTAACAGTAATCAATTTTATCTAAAATTGCATTTTTTTCTAGACTTCAAAAGGACATAACAGTTTCTCTTTGTCTTGTAATTCACAACAGAGAAAAAAAAAATCTTCGTTAGTCATAAAGTTCTATGACGCATGCTTCCCGCCAAAATTTGATGTTTACATTTGACAGCTCAGTCCACAGTGTATTTAAAATTAAAGTGATTATCTAATTCCAGTTGCACGTCCCACATGTTTGAGGAATATTATCTATTATTATTGTCATGTAATATTTTTTTCTTAGGAAGACTGTAACTTAGTCACAGTAATATTTATTGCCTCTGCCCTTCACCTAAACCTTGTTTTGCCTTTGAACTCACAAACTACTTCACTAATATCAGTGGTTAAGTTAAGGTTACATGGGATAGGGTGTATATGCACGCGTACAAGCACACCTACATCTTTGAAGGGGTTGCTACGCGTATTAAACGTGCATACTTGAACGACAATAGATATAGGTTAACTTGCAAGCAAATTGTGAGAATATTAAAAAGAAAGACGGATAAGAAGAGAAAAGGCAAGTTTAGAAAAGACAAACTCAGCATGGCATGGCAACAGATGGCTTAAGGGAAATGGCTCTAGTGAATTAGGGTCGTATCGCAAAGTCCGATCCCTCTAACAGACCCTTTTTTTAACGTGTGGAAACCCCCTCGGGCCGTCACCCAACCGGAGTTACGGCGAGGTGGTGTGTCGGAATCGGACCGACTAAAACCACACGGTGTACTACTCTGCGCCTGAGATAGGAGGGATCGCGGAATAGCTGCTACTACGACATTTAAACCCTCTAACAGACCCTAATAGTCAAAAATAGGTTGCATATACATATTTATATGTATGTTTGTATATATCAGTTTATATCATTAACATATATTAATTGATTGTATATCTAGATGATTACAATTGTAATCTACCTTACCAGATTTCTGTACTTAGTAGTAGACCTGTGGAGTGTCTAGTAGAGAATGCCGGGGCAATAAGTCCGATGTACGTATCTGCATCAAGTTTTGAATATACGTTCTACCATTTAAATCTATAGTTGGACTATTAAAGTGTTGTGTGATTACGATACATGTCAGGTTTAATGGCTTACCTTATCACCGGCTAACTGTCGCCTATCGAAGTAATTATCTTAATAATCTAATGGGGTTATAACCACTTACAAAGATATTTTTATTACCTATTTATTAGAAAGTACAATCTTTGATTTGAATAAATTGTTAAATACTAGTGTATTGTTAGTATCGGATGTCGGTTAAAGGAGTTTTCCGTATCTCTTTAAATACAGGCACAAAATTCGCCTGTTCTATTATTGCTATAAAAATATCTACGCTAGTAAAAACTCTTTATAAATCCTAAATAATTTTATTATTCGTTATACAATACATTGACAATATTTTGACAGGCACTTGGACAGATATTTTTCGTTGCGTCAAATTAAGTAATGTTTCAGTAGTAGGTAATTAAATACGTGTTTGTTTCAATTATAATTATTTTTTACGATTTTCTTTTGTGTGGATTTTGAAACTGAAACTTTTTTCGTTACCGGGAGGTATACCTAAACGCAGAAAAATCCAATTATACCTAACAATTCGATTAATAGCGATAATTGGAAAAAATACCAAGTATTCTTACTCGTTAGGATATTTCAGTAGGGATATATGGAACAGGTGTCAAAATGGCAATCGTGACTTTAGTCAAGTCCCATTCCGACATATTGCCACCTCATCGAAGATCCTATGGCATGATGAGGCGAGGATTTTCCATACGTACAGAAAATGTGTTGTTAGAATTAATAATAAAACCAGCACCGGTAACCGCACACACTGAGTGAAAATCAATGAAAGAATTAATTAATTCCGCTTTTCTGTGGGACCGTGGTATAACTCCGGTTGAACCGGACCAAAACGGACCATATAACATATAACCATGAACCATCCCACAGATATATATAGTTTAAAAAAACTGAAAAGCCACGCTCACAAAAATCGATTACGAACAAACAAATAAACAGATGAAGCTAACAAAAGTGTGTTAAAAAAACAATTTGGAAATCCTTAGAATGTCATAATTGACAATATTATTCAGTAATTTGACAACTAAAACCTACTTAGTCATAGAGTAAAGGTTAAATCCGGAAAATACGGGACGGAATTTTCCTTTTGTCCTAGGCGCCTAATCTAGAATATGACAGTGCATGTAAGCTAATCTTTTATCTTGACACCTGCGTTATCTATTTAAAGAAAACAATTAGGTTTGTATTACAATATGACTAATTATTATTGATATGTTGCTGATTAATTGAGGTAGCTTAACAACCATTGACTGCAGCAGTCTGAGATAGAATTTAAAAATCTTATAAATTATAAATTTACTAATTTACACCCTTGGGCCTAATGTCTTTGTGTCAGTTATGACATTATAAAGCCTTCATCCTGTTTTTTTTTAACGTGTGGCAACCTCCTTGGGCCGTCACCCCTTGGAGTTTACGACGGAGTGGTGTGTCGGTATTGGACCGACCAATCCTCAAGGACCATAGTTAATCCATGCAAAATTTTATTAAAATTCGTTTAGCAGCTACCCGTGAAAGGATAACAGATATATAGAAAAATTTACTTTCACATTTAGACATGTTCAAGAGCGAATAATAGACTTACTATCTTTCATTTTAACGTGTAAAACGCATCGACATCCTACCGGGGTCTGCGGCGGGATGGTGTGTCGGAATTAAACCGACTAAGACCACACGGTGTGCCACTCTATGCCTTCAACTATTTTATTATTCAACCTTCCGGACCCGACAGACTTGCTACCTAAACCTTAGAAGGGGAAAACCAAGCGTTTATGTAATTTCGATAGAATTATATTATTATATTATATTATTATAACGCGCACGTGATGCCCCTGGTACCGCAGGTGTCCATAGGCTGCGGTAACCGCTTACCATCAGGCGGGCCGTATGCTTGTTTGCCACCGTCGTGATATAAAAAAAAATTAAGGAAACCGTGTATTTTTAAACACAAATGAGGAACTGCAACACAAAAGTTTTATTTCATTGTTTTGTATCAAAAGTGATCCTGAACTTGTCCAAAAATCATTTGAACAATGGCACAGTTGAATACCCTTTGTGCAATGGTCGCTGGATGGTTCCATGGTCATATGTCGAAAGGTATTGTTTGCCGGCTGTTATGATTCCAGCCCCTCAATAGACATTGTGTTACTGAGACTGCTCACACAATTCCTTATATTATTATAATAAATAACATATCTTTATTGTATGTATGTGGAGGTATAATTATGATATCGAAGTTCCGCTAATGTCGCCATTCTTCCTAGATTTTCTTTTCCTTATTTAAATAATATTAACTTGTATTATAAGCAACCAAGCCTCGATCTTCTCTTCTCTTCAACTGTACACACCAGAGAGTTTAGTGTGAGTTTATTTCACATCAATTTGATTGTCACGGTGATCGCGTCTGACGTTGCGATTAGTCCGAAGAGTTTACCTTCACCAATCGCAACGCCCATTGCGGTCATCAAGAACGAGTTGATGTGAAATAAACTCACAACAGATCTTCTAAAGCTCATTAACTTACATAGATTTAGAGTCAAACTGACAGTTACGAATACCCGCAACTTATTACTATTAGTGTTCCTGTTAATATGTCAAGATATGTAAAGCGAGTGCATTCTTGCCGTCGTGTTTCGTTCGTGAGTGCGAGACTGGAGGCCCATTCATGCAGGGATGACACTTATGACTGTCATACCTTTTACGTCCCAAAGCGAAGCGCGAAAAAACGTCTCACTAGGTCGCCGCAGCGTGGGTCACCATACTGCATTGTTTGAATTTGCAGTGAGTATGGTGACCACAACTTTTGGATTCTATTCATGCTTTCCATCAGGCGGAGTACAATCACTTTGGCAGGCTGTTAATGTAGAAAAATATGTAAATGCCTGTAATAGGAGTGAGTTTACGGCGAGAACATTGCATGTACAGCACCTATTCTAATCGAAGTCAGTCCGGTCATTTTTATCTTGTAGTGGAACAAACAAACAAAAGCTCTATAATAATATAGATTTGATAAAATGTTATACTATATAAATAAAAGCCTAGCGGTGCTCATAATACGTAGTGACAATATTAAGCGCCAACGCAACAGTAAAACTCTCGTCAACTCGTAAACTCGTCAACGGCCTTAGATTAACTACTGTTGTTACTGTATCTTCGAAGTTAGGTGTTTTCTATGTATAATACGTATGTATTTACAATAAAAAAAAGTATATAAGTATTCTATCAGTCCAGTCTAGTTATCATAGCACAAGCTCTGCTTAGTTTGAAACTAGATGACGTTGTGTGTCAAATGTCCGAAATATTTATTTATTTTTCATCATTATCACATCAACAGCCTTTACTAAACCACTTCTGGACATAAGTCTCTCCTATTGCACACTTCTTTAGTCGTATTATTCTGTATAAACCCCAAAAACTCAAAATAAAAAAGTAGACGGCTTTGGAATGTTTTCTTTTATAGTCAACTTGTTTTAAAAAGTTACTGAGGACGAAAACGAAACTTGATAATGATCATGAATGGAGCAAAGAAGTCTTAACAGATATCTATGGCTCGCTGCTTACCTAGTAGTGTATTCTGTAGAACTTTTAAATTGCTTCAAGCTTGTAAATGCCTCATTATTAAAATGGCCGTTGTAAGATCAAAACAGCTTTGCATATTAAGGTTCGTGGGAATAACCTTGAATAGTCTTGGGAATGAAACCTTTGTAAAATAAACCCTAAGAATCAAAATTTAGGACAATAATTAATAACGAGTAACGTCTTGGTTACAGAGAATAAAAGAATAAATACGTTTTTAATACATTTTTAGTCCCATGAATGGACTTTTATTACATACTAGCTTTTGCCAGCGACTTCATTCATGTGGAATTTGCTCTGCCACATTAAGTTTCGTAACAGATCGTTTAAACAAATTATCTTTTTTTTAATAAAAAGTACTCGTATCCTATGTCACTTCTAATACCTCCAAGAACATATGTACAAAATTTTATGATGATCGCTTGAGTAGTTTTCACGTGAAACCGTAACAAGCAAACTTACATTCACATTTATAATGTGGAGGGATGAGGGTCATATGTCCCTCGGTATGGTATGGGAGGATCCTCCAACCAGGCGAGATGATCATGCCTTTACGGTTGATGTTGGGACGTTGTATATAAACTAATTGCCACGCGAATCTCTATATCGCGGTTCAGGATTAGTAGTTGCATTGTAGTTCATTACATTCATACGTTTCGTTCATATTTCGTTGTTCGATGTATCTTCGCTAGATAGCGCTGTTGTAAATTTTTCTTTGTGCTATAATGTGGAATCGCCACAATAATATTAGTAGGGATTAATATTAGTTTTCTTGCTATGACTCCGTTTAAAATATTCTTGCGGACTTGGTAAATACTTATATTACTTGGGAGAGCCCTACTTCGACAGAAATGCGCTGACCGAAGTGATATCGCGACCTCACTGATAACCGGGTTTCAGTAGCACAGTTGTTGCTTTCAACTAGTTGGTAAGATTACCGGTGACCGAAACCACCTTCTCCTGAAACTGAGAACAGAGTGGACTGGATTATGGACTGGATTAAAAAGCGGCAACGCAATTGTAACTTTATGTTGCAATTTTCATGAGGGCGTAACTCAAAAAAACAAAACGATAGTGGACAATAGCTCTTTTCTACGGCGAGATCTATGTCCAACAGTGGACTATTAAAGGCTGTCTACGTCTACTCAATTGTCCCCTTAAACCATAAGAACAAATTTATATAAAATCTGTGAGCATGATATCACATTTTTAGCACAAACAAGTCTAAAGCGTAACAGACGTACATGTCTATTCGTATTAAGTAATTATAAATATGTTATGCTTTTACTTGCGTGACGGTCATGGGAAAGATATGTTTAGCAAATTTATAGAAGAAATAATCATGTTGTTGATTAACTACATGATAAGATTACAATCATAGACAGAAACGGACTTTAGGGGGGCAAACAGGGTAACCGCCCGAAGCCTCACTCATGCAGGAGCCTCGCACACTCCGACAACAATAGAAATTTGACATATATCATTGCTGCATTGCAACATACTTCCAGTTTCAACTGTTCGGGAGTTATGCTTTTATATTTGAGCAGTAGTACGTGTTGCGTTGCCTTATTTATTTCAAGTATCACTATTTAAACTAATTCCACAAAAGCTAGGGCCTTGCGATGAACTACACGATCTGGGCCTCGTAATGATTACCCGCCCGGGATCTCACAATGATTACCCGTCTGTCGCCTCACAATAACTAAGGCCGACTCTGATCATAAACTCACTTTCGTGAGTCACTATTAATATAAGACTAGCTGTGGCACATTGTTTTTTTTTTCTATATTAAGAGCCTGAAAAAGTGACTCTAATCTTTAAGACCGGAGGCCCATTGATGCAGGGGTGACAGTTATCGTGGTAACTGTATAAGCCTTACACTGTCACGATGAATGTCATGCCTTTTACGTCCCCAAGCGTGGTGTGAAAAAGCATCTCACAAGGCCGCCATAGTGTGGGTCACCATACTGCATTGTCTGCATTTGCAATGAGTATAGTGACCACAACTCTTGGCACTCTCAACACTTCCATCAGGCAGATTTGAGTCACTTTGGCAGGCTCTTGCGATCTTGCAAAAACATTGCATGTGTTGATAAGAAATTAAAAAACAAAACTGACGCGATAAATAGACAAAGGTCTTTAAAGAGAAATTTTGAAGAGTTATTGGTAGGTATCGAAGGGAGAAGTATCGCATGCAAATCTTATGTAAATTTGAACTGAATCAGTACTCCACACTAACAGTAATGACGCATACATTACAGAGATACATTTAACATGAAAAAGAACTTAATTTTTCCTTCCTTATCGCATTTTATTTCCGAGGAAAACCATAGGAAACTATTACATAATAAAAATAGATGTCTCGTAAATAAAATGGTTTTAACCTATTACATAACGTCGGCCAAGAATTCGATAACATTTGAATCTAACATCCCGCACAAACATGTTACGGGAGTTCTTGGGACCGATGCTCCTGGAATTTGCTGGCTACTATCGTAACACATGGTTTTAACAAGATGGAGCCACTTTTCACACATCCTATGAATATCTGCCGGTAGTCAGACATGTTTCCGGAAAAGCTAATTTCCAAACGAGGCGACATTGCATGGCCACCCAGAAGTCCAGATCTATCCCCAGCAGACTTCTTTTTATGGTGTTATTTGTAGAATCGTGTCTACATCAACAAACCAAACACACTAGGTCAACTAAAAAAAATCAGTGAAGAGATGTCGTCGATCTCGCGATCTCTTTGCCGACGAGTATTCGAAAATTTCGGTGCTTGCTTAGAAGAAGGCAAACATCTAAACAGTGGTCATTTGACGACGCAATTTTTAAAAAGTAAAGCCCAACTAACTAGCTTTCTTGTAAACAAACAATTTTTATAATATATCAAATAGTTTTTTTATACGATTTTAAGAATGTTAACTAATTCGTGGGCCATCCTATACCACGCTAACAGATACAAAACTAGGTTACAATGTAATATAGTATTAAAAAATCATGTAATAAAAACATAATTATATATTGATAAAAAATATTTAAAAAACACTAAGAGTTCTTGGGAATATAGTCATTAAAATTTAACATTATTTAGTACACTTTTTCATCACGAATATCTTATAATTTAGATCAAAAGAATAAACTCTTCAATCTATGCTCGAACCCGTAAAATATCTAGGAATATATTCTCATTTATGAAGGTTTTTAATGCGTATCATAGAGATTATGAATAAGTGATGAATATCTAAGTTCTAAGCCGCCATAGCGAGGGTCGCTATACTGCACTGCCTTCATTCGCAGTGAGTATGGCGACTGCTCTTGGGTTCTATTCATGCTTTTCATCAGGTAGAGTCACTTTCGTAGGCTTCTACGGAAAAACGAAATAATTATGAGAAAGTCATATTATCGTCACGTCAATTCACGGCATGTACGTAGTTATTGCGACTTCTCTATTTGAATATCTGGACATAAATAAATTTAACCACTATTTTATTGTTTTTCGATTTTCACGGTTTGACGCATACTCGTAGTTTGGTTGTACAGCGGTATTTATCTAAATAATTTAGGGAATTAAACTGGTGTACAATAAAGAGATTTATTATTAGAAGACAATAATTTCACAGACATTTCCCGACGTTTCGAACGTATAACATCGCTCGTAATTACGAGTAGACTTTTATTTCGTAGTTAAAAAGAGCCTTTTTGATATAAGAAACTCTCATAGATTGTCATCTCTGACTCTAACTAATTCGTTAGAAGGATACTACAAGAGAAATGTAACCAGCACACTGGACCACCTATTGAAGAAAAGTAAAATTCGTTTCGAGGTGCTGGGTGCTTATTTCTGTATAAACCACTGGCTGGCTCGTTGATTATCTTCAAGTCTGCTCATGCATGCTCGTGCTGCTGTGCTCATACATATCGTGATCGTGCTGAGGTCTCTAGCCCTGTTTTTTATTCGCTTCTTTGGTTTGATTTTCTTCCAGACCGAGACACCGAAATCCCACGCATACTCGCACCATTTGGGTCTCAAGTCGAGTTGGCAATATTCATATATATACTCGTAGACGGGGCACGTTACTATGCCGTAACCACGTAGGTTAACACACTACAAAGTTAAGCAATCCTAGCCAGGAAGGAATTGGTGACATTTCTTAACATATTGAGACCCTTCCATGCCTCGGAAAGTACGCTAAACCTTAGGACTTGGTTGCTGGTTATATACGAACATTTGTGGTAATCGTTACGGATAGATGGAGCTCTGAAAAATCCGAATATAGCCTTTTTATATAACTTCAATTGGATTGAGGGGGTTCAGACGGGAGTCGCTCCACTTAAAAAGTACAGCCATACCATAGTGAAATAGAGTTAAAGTCAACTCCAACCTAATTTAGAAAAGAGGTTCGATAATGATATATTTTTATACAAATATTGTAGTCACAAATTTACACACCCACCAGTATTGTTATCAAAGAATGACTCGACAAAACTATATTGCATATCACAATTACTACGAACAGAAAATGCAGGAGCGGATCGTAAATTTATTGGGCTAATTCTACCTGGGGGGCCTTTTTTTAATTGACAAACAAACAGGTGAGTCTCTCGATGGTAAGTGACTACCGTTGCTCAAGGATACCTGCAACTCAAGAGTCACAAGTACTTTACCACCCTTTGAGACTCACTCTAGTGCTAGGGGGAGGTGGGAGTTTAGATTTCAGTAATCTCGTTCATTCGATGCACGAGTGTATTGCTTAATACTAAATTATCACTTCGGTCGAGTCGACTCATTCGAGCATGGTTTTTCCAAAGTAGAAAAATCTCTTCAGATGGAGAGATTTGGAGACGCAAGAGCTAGGAATGTGTGGTATTCCTACTGAGAATTGCTTTGGAAAAAACCAGGAGGTGAATTTAACCTTTTTATTTCCACGGGGCCCTGGTCTCATAGGTAGGTCCGTCCCTGATAAAGTGAGTAATCTAAGTTATCTGTTATCAATATCATGTTGTAATATAAAATCAGATAATCATTAAATGATAATGGCGGTCTGTAATAATGTTGATAGTATATATTTAAAATAACCGAGTTAAAATATTTCATATTCGAACGTGAGCTACATATTACTTGCAATCGTTTTAAACTCTACATCTAAGTTTATGCGGTTTTTTAACTAGTGTGTGTAACGTACATAAACCTGGGCACTGCACTGAGTTAGGTTCGAACTGCACAAATTTTAACTATTACTCTTCTGCCACTTACATCCATACGCTACTGCCACTTATAGCCATACGCTACTGCCACTTACAGCCAAATGTATGGAAGAGAGCATTGTTAAAGGTATTGTTAAAAAAGCCCTATAGATACCTCACAATAAAACTCTATACAGATTGCAAAGTTCTCTCAGTCCGAAAACGATTTACCCTGAAGGCCATTATTCGAAAACATCAAGATGACCCCTTTCAGATCCTAAACAACTCGTAAAATGTGCAGAACCTCCTTCACGAGAAAACAGACACGTAGTATTAATATTATGCTATATAGTAACCTAATTAAAAAAATAAACGTAGTCGGACTAAGTCGATGTCAAATCAAAGTAAAAATTTTAAACTCCCTACAGTAACTTGACTACACAAAAATGGAAGATCTACTCGCTTACCTGTCATAAATTCATCACATTTACTCGTATACTTCAAGACACACACGCACGCACGCACGCACGCATCCGCGCACATTCTATTCTTTCGAACACAGATATACACTTCCATAATCATAAATGGGTTTATCTAATACTTCCCTCTACACATACACGAACACAACAACATCACACGCCTAGACATCTTCCCATACTTTTGCAATAATACTAACAATCAAACGTACGTTAATATAATTAACATATGTAACCTATCAATAAAATGTTAAGAATGTACAAGTAGAAACAACAACCAAGCATTTTTGATCACCTACTGAACCATTTTTTGATGTAATGTGAACATTACGACTAAGTAAATCTTAAGTCACATAAGTTTTTAAAAGGATTTTCATGTCAACAACCAAGAGGATGTTTATAATTTTACACACAGTGTACAAAGCCATCCAGCAAAATGCCAAATTACGATTGAAGACTAAAATAATCGCGACAGTTTCCCTATAAACCAAGAAACCAAACTTCTTTATAATATGGAAACGATAAAACTTTTACGATGTATTCTGAGCGCGCACAAACGTGGCACTCAAATCGGCGTGGCAGATTACTGGCGGCCATTGTTTGCGAACTAAGTCTACGTTCAAATTTTTTTCCTGTGACATATTACATAACATTTTCCAAATTCAAAATTACCACAGCTTGTATTATGGGTTCTTAAACACAGATTAAACCTTTGACATTGTACCAATGTAGAGGACATATCACACCATACTCGGCTGACATTTTTTTTCTTTTGTACTAAGAATATAGCGAATACTAGGCACAAAGAACTCCCAGAATGGCAGGGGATAGACATACACTCCCATTATAGATTTGATTATGAAAAATATCTTTTATCTACCATTATTTTCCATAAAAACTTTTTGTTAGACTAATGTTGCTTGTTTCACATTTAAGTAGCTCTCCTTTTTGTTATCGTCTTTTGGCAACCCCATAAATTTATTAAACCAAAATAAATTTTACTATTTCTGTTTATCAATCACACAGCTTAAAATAAATGACCTTTCTACACTAATATTTACTTTAATAGGTTAGTGTGTCGGCCCGTTATATAAATAAACAATTTAAGTATATAATAGGCGTGTAATTCACATCCGTTACCTCTCATTCGATAGCTATGTGTTTTATTTTTCATAAAAAAAAATAAACAACGTAATTTAGAATAATATTGTTTATAAAAAATAAAGCATTATCGAGACCATAAACAACCCATCATAATAAATAATAAACTTCAGAATTCAATGGCAGTTAAGTGAAGTATAGTTCATTTTATTGGGTCCTCTTGTGACAAGTGTTAACTGAGGAAACCTCAGATACGGCCAAAGAAACTAGTTGTTTTTTTTCAAGTGTTAGCTGTCATGAATGTATATGACAATCGTTATTTGACGTTTGTATTTATAGTAGTTAAATAAGCATGATTGTACTAGTTACAACTTATAGCAATGTTGCTTGTGTTGAAAAGAGATAAATATATCTAACTCGTGCTTTCCTAAAAACATGGTTTAGGTTTAAATATCAAAGTGTAAAGTAATACTAAAGTGCTGCTAATCATATGTGGTTTACGATGGCCATTTTGGTTCGATCTTGGGTTATGTGGTTGTGACATTTATATTAGTGAAC
The DNA here is from genome assembly GCA_949316085.1 of Hypercompe scribonia. Lineage (NCBI taxonomy): Eukaryota > Metazoa > Arthropoda > Insecta > Lepidoptera > Erebidae > Hypercompe > Hypercompe scribonia. The sequence continues at coordinate 7,016,600 of OX438986.1, read as the reverse complement.
GAATTTTGTGTAAATTGCTACAATTCTAAAATCTGGTTTACACCGCTGTGATGCAACTGTCTGAATGACGTAGTGGTTTAAGCGATCGCCACACCGCTCGCTACTGATCCGATCCGATGTTCTTTGTGTCCATTTATAAAGTCCCCTGCAACACATCCTATATTCATAATGAGAGCGATATTTAAAAAAAAAGAGATGAGTTATAGAGTTATTTGTCTCAAATTACGAAAAGTTCTTGCGCCCAGCACTGAGATAGGCTATAAAACCTTTGTCACTATCCGTTTTGATAATATATAAGATGAGTTGAATAACAAATCTTATATAGAACAACATATTCTTATCTCCGTTTAATATACATACGTCATGTTGCCATAGACAAATACTAATTAAATACGAACTTTTTATAGTTTGACTTTGATAGAATCTATAATTAAAAATATCGAGAACTAAAGATAATAGACAAAACAGGGTTGTATTTTATTTACTTATAAATCAACATATTGATGTGTCAATTCAATGGATGGCTGTTTAAACGCTGTCGGTGCCTTAAACACTCACTTTCATTTGTTTAAATAAAACAAATGAAAGTGATTAAACAAATGTTTTTTCTTTTCAATTTGATTAAGCAAATACAGCAAGTGAATAAGACGAGAACAAATCCTACTCACAATTTTTTTTAATAGAAGACAATCTAATTTTCTTTTTTCTATTGTTTTAGCTCAAAGGACGATGAAATAGATGGTAACTGCATAGTGCGAGCTCGTGGATTGCCGTGGCAATCGTCGGATCAGGATATCGCGAAATTTTTCAGAGGGCTCAATGTTGCAAAGTAAGTACTTGTAAAGTTTGATTTGAAATAAAAAATGACGATGGCAATGTTGTTTGAAAAGGACTTTTTTCAAACGAACAAATGGTATACCCTTGCAACGCAATGGATTTTCCTTTTATATTGGAGGGACTTCTTTTATACAACAATTAATTTTGTATTTAGAAGAATTCAATTATTTATAGCAGATTAAAAGTAATTTCTTTCCTGTACTTTTAAACAATATACAATCTGCTTGTTAGGCGCATCTCGTGTTGTCTCGTGTTATATTTAAGTCGAGATAAAATATACGTAAATAAGTATAAGTGAATTTCCAAACAACATACATTTATGTAGATATCTTCGCATTGCTTGAGTATTGATCCGCCATTTTCTTTTAAACAATGGAGATAAAATGGCGTCTAATCTCAAATAAACTTACGTTTAAGAAACTATTTTCTTGTGTAGGGGCGGCGTAGCTTTGTGCCTGTCGCCTCAAGGTAGACGCAACGGTGAGGCGTTAGTGCGGTTCGTGTCACAAGAACACAGAGACATGGCGCTCAAAAGACACAAGCACCATATTGGATCGCGGTACATTGAGGTAAAGCGTCATTTTTTAAAAGTATATTTTAATTCTTTCTTCTTTCTTTTAGCCTTTCATTTTTTACTAAAGGTACCTATTTCAAGTATTTCAAGTGGTACCCCTTCATCAACGTCTAAATATTATATGCGCTCTTGAACTGCCTCGTTAGTCTAGCGGTTAGTGTATGTGACTGCCGATCAAGAGGTTTCGTGTTCGATTCCCGGGTCGGGTCACAGAGTGATATTGAGTTATTCTGATTATAGAAATGCTTAATTACAAGCCGAAGTTTAGAGGTTGGGGTCTTAACCCCTGTACCTTGGAGAGTACAAAAAGCCGTCGGTCTTGCACCTGATCTCTTCCCAGATATGTCAGATGGCTGTTCAATCGGAATAAGAGAGTGAGAGAACAAAGAGTACACCTGTGTTTTTGCCACTATTCCTTCCGCGAGTTGGTTCCTTGGTTGGCTGATCTCCGTGGAATGATCGCTGTGGCCGAAATTGATTAGGAATACATCATCATTGAATGAGGAAAAGAGACAAAATAACAATTTTTCCAATGAGACAAAAGTCCTCGTCCCTGTCGCTACTAATTTAAAAAAAAGAAAAATGGTTTATGTGCCGACATATCAGTTCTACAGACTTGAATTACAAAATTTTGTAATTAGTGAATCATTATAGTTAGTACTTTACTTCGGATGATTTAAAGTATTACATATTTAGTATACAGAAAATCACAATGACCTTAGATTTTATTTATCATGCTTGGAAATCGTTTCACTAAAGTCTGACATCTCACCATTAAGTCTACCACAGCGCGCACTCTGGGGTCAAATGGTTTTGAAATAGCGCGCGTTTTCTCGACACCCAATAACATATTTCCGTCCCTTTTCATAGAAGATATAGAATAGAATATAGATAAGAGCGTTTCATAGTAGTTGTTAAGACTAAAACACACTACAACGTATTCGTAAAATACGTTAACATACGTAAGTGGATGTGGTAAAGATTGACGGCTATTGTTTGTTTATCAAAACCATTGTGTTTTGAAATCATCATTTCGTGTTTGTCGTTTTAAATTGTAGAACGATGTTGGTGAGCATGAATGACTATTTCGTCAAGGTTATTATTACGTATGTTACTTTCTTCTACGATCATGATGAGGTTATATTCTAAGTTCTCTTATTTGACATAAGAAAGAGACTACTGCTTCTGACACATGAATACCCTGGGCTACAGATTAAATTAAACTGTTAAAGAACAAGTTTCTCTTTCACGAGATGTTTAAGCCCCCTTATATTTTTAGAATCCGAACTAATCTTACTTTAGGGTCCAACCAAACAGCGTAGATCTCCGCCACCAAACTATGGCTACCTCCTCATATCATTGTGAGTCGTGATCTGCATAGAATTTCGAATATTTAATTTTCTTTAGTTAAGATTATGATATGAAACTATTTTGGATTCCAAATTTAGAAAATCAAAATCAATTCAGGTGAGAGAGGAAGCGCGTACTTTGAATATTTCGATCCACCAAAAATAATGCTACGAATCTATGTTGATTCCAGAAGCTTTCCCAAGGCAAAATTTTCTCACGTCTGTCCTGATCTTTTACTAGGTGTACCGTGCTAGTGGCGAGGACTTCCTGTCAGTAGCTGGTGGAGCGACCTGCGAAGCTGCAGCCTTCCTCTCACGTGGAGCACAAGTCATCGTGCGGATGAGAGGCCTTCCTTACGATGCCACACCACAGCAAGTTGTGAGTATAGTTCGAAATAAGAAATCAGTTGGCCAGTACACGAGAAAATGGGAAGCGAAACCTTTTTGGCATTTTTTCTAAACTTTCTATTAAACGATACGGGTAAGTTAAGTGTAAGAGTAGGGTTAGCATTGCATATGGGTGATTTCACTGATATCGAGTGTTTATAGTTGCCAGTACCACTCAATAATTACCAATATAGTAGAAAGTTTATTTTTGAAACACAATTGTTTTAAATCCTAAATCAGTTTCTCAATTTCTTCTACGTTTTTTTTTTTTTTTTGTGATAGATGCTTATGGTTTTCAGCGATAAAAGTATTTTGTTTTTTTGTTTTGTAAACGGAATTGTGAATTGATGTCTTTAGTTTTACAATCTAGAGCACAGTTGCAGTACAATTTAACATATCAAATAACGAGTTAATTAGAAAACACAAGGCGACCAGTTATCTTATTGGCTTTGGATATGCCCTCAGGCCTCAACCCTTGACTGACGTAGGTATTATGCTAACTTAATTAAACATAGATAGATTACTGTAGATACAACGTCGCTTGACACGAGGGCCGCTACTTCTATAAGTATAATGTTATAGAAAGAGCGACTCTCAAGACTATATCATAAGGTTTATTGTGTTGTGACAATACGTCATGATCAATAATGTTCTCGCAATTAACACGCATAACCTCTGTGACCAATCACTACGCATAACTAAACTGAATTGACTGATTTGAAAAAGACAATTTAAAGGTTTTTTTACTTTCTAATTTCTCCGATTCATTTGTAATTATTGTGGCTTTCTTATAAGCCTTCGCAAACCAGGTTGGGGTCGGTTTTCAGTCTTCTAGGACACGGTTAAACTTTAATGTTTTACGAGGATTGACTACAATTAGACCTTCACAACCCAAATGCTGGTTGATAACGAAGTTCAATGAAAAGGCTATTGTCGTTTGTATTTTATTATTAAGTGCATTTCCTCTCCAAATCGTAGTAATTCTCTAAAATATTTTATTTCTTTTATAGCTGGACTTCTTCTCAACCGGTGATGACCCCGTCCAAGTGTTAGATGGCGCGGAAGGAGTGCTGTTCGTCCGGAGAGCTGACGGTAGAGCCACTGGCGATGCTTTCGTCCTATTCGCCAAGGAGACTGATGCCTCTAAAGCCCTCTCACGACACCGCAAGTCTATTGGAGCAAGATACATCGAGCTCTTCAGGTCTACAACCGCTGAAGTGCAGCAGGTGAGTCATTTACCCCCCAATTTTCAGAAGAATCGCATATAGTGCTACCCTGTCTTAAAAGTAAATTAGGTTATACATCAATAAATATATGAAGATACTTTTCTTTGTATATAAACATAATAATTTGTTACATTTTATATTTACTCGAAGTAAGATACCAAAAACCTATTTCTGAACGGACACGCACAAAGAATCGAATTAAAATGTTTCAACTATACAACTCTATTGTTATAGCGAATGAACGTACCAGATATATTTCCTTATTTCGGTAAAAAAGTAGCCTGTGTTAATCCAGGCTACCTTCGTACCAAATTAAAAAAAAAGAGAGCTCTTCTATACTCACATATGATATTTGACATTTCATCCACCAACTGTCAAATTTACGCGCGCATTTCCCTGGATTTTTGTGACTAACTTCAGTCCCCTTTCACGAAATCTACCCCATATATTATAAAGCAAGTAAAATAGATGTAAGACGTCTAGTTAAATTAAAATGGAATGTCATAATTCCAACATTCAATAGTATCTTCAATTGATGATTACTTCTTACGTTGTTTATTTCCAAAGATTAAAAAGATATGAGTATATAATTAAGGTCGTGTACTACAAATAGCCTACATTAATATTATTTTCTGTATCTCATGATATTGGGTGAGGATAAAAATAGTGGACGAAGCGTCACTAACGTGCTGTGTTGATGCCGTTATCAAAAGATCTATGACATTATAATATTCAGTTATAAACGCCATAGCATAGCAATTGTCGGTCAAGATTTTCCACTACAAAATGCGGTACGCAAAAATATGGACCACAATACTTTAGACTCGACTTAGAAGGATTAGAGAAAAGTATTAAATTCAGTTACACAAGTCTAGCTCTTAGCTGTGGCTTTGTTTACATGATTTTGGTGATTTCGTGTTTTCAAGTTTGAAACTTGAACTTACACATACAGTTCGTACTTTATGTTACCCCCCTAGGGGAGAATTTACCAAAATACTTACTGTATATCAGTATCGGCCGTCACATTGTTAAGTTTGTGTTCTGGCAGTTAGGGCCTATAATTTTAAATGTATTAAAAACCAACTTTGAGATAGATTATTAGTGCCGTCGAGTTGAATTGAGGTCATAGGAATTTTGTTTGTGTAACTAAAACTGATTAGAAGGCTACACTTTTATATGTGCGCATTACGTTCATTTTGACAGGCTAGTCATTATGAGCACTGACCGACACGCACCTCATACGATCTAATCGGTCACACTAAAATGGTGACCGATTAGAAGGGCCGCAAAATGTTGCTTTTGTTGATTACTTCATTAGCGAGACCAAAGAGATTTTAATCGAAAGGAAATAAATGTTACTTATCTAAACAAGTGGTAAGGGAATAAGAGTGTAGAGTATCATCGCCCCTATTCTTCTTATAGGTGTTGTTAAGAGACTCAGGGAACAAAATATGCAAGACAATATCACTGTAAACAGAAGGCAAACTTGAAATAAACCCTTTTCTCTTCTTTTTTTTACGTGTGAAAATACGCCCTCGCTCCGTCACCCCGGGACGTTTGGGGCGGGGTGGTGTGTCGAAATCGGATCAACCAAAACCACACGGTGCACCATTCTGCGCCTGCGATAGGAGGGATGCGGTAACAGCTGTTATTACGATCTCTTCTTAGAAAGGATGTTTTGATCAGACGCGTTGGCACATGGTTTGTTTCAAATTTTCCTTTTCTTTGGAGTGATGTTGTCTTGCATATTTGGTCGTCTTAGTTGCCTCTTACAACGCGCATAGGAAGACTAGGGGTGGTGACTGTATTCTTAAACCCTCAACACACGTAGAGTTCTAGCAAATGGCTTGAATAATTCTGGCAAAGGTTTTTTTTTGTGTTGGCACAATAACTCAGAACTCAGGATACGTACATAATAGGTAGTGTATATCTAAGTAGTGCGAAAAAAGATGACCCACACGCCCATACAAGCTTTGTCAAATGACATTGAAGTGTGCGCCTGACAATATTTTTATAAAATGCACGTCCACTAGCCAGATAAGTGGTAACAATATATTGTTTTAAACAATGTAGCGAACCATCATTAGAAATATAAGGCTGAAAAGGTCATAGGAAACCCTGATAACAAAGCCTTTTTTCCTTAAATACACCTCGTAATGATGGTCAATCTTCTCTCTTCAGTGCCATCTTAAATCTCCATTTCTCTTCTTTCAGGAATGAAAACGTCCCCTAAAGTATGAAAATAGTCGTAGTAGTAATAGATACTTTTTACCTTTTTATTAGTTTCTTAATAATCTATTAAGTATCTCTCCTAAACCGAAAAACATGGAACAATGTTCTGCAGAACAATCTGTACTTCTGTTATGTACCGTCACGCTTTTCTCTGTTCGTGATAAGAAGAAACAACAACCCACCATTTGATTTCCTAACATGACTTATAGCTGTCCTCATCTAATAATCCTCTACTATATATTGAGCCTTTCATATAAACCACGACCTCAGAGACCTGAGGTCCAAACGGGTGAGAGAGGTGAGAGACCAAACGGACCCCTGTCTTACAAACAATATTTAATGTTGTGAAATTTTGCTACTGTATTTTTAGCACGATCTCCTTCAGATTTTTCCGTTACATTTGCCAAATGCTTGTATACATATTTTATCAAATAATACTGCTTATTTACGTATATGATTAAATAATGATCGATTACTTAAAAATTCTTAAGAAAAGCATTAAAATTTATCAAATTCAACTAGTTTCGCCATATCAACACTAAATACCCTTTCGGATATCTTGAGCTGTGTTTGTTTCTTTCGTTACAATGTTGACTGTGAAGTAAAACTAATTTCTTTACACTAAACGTCGAACCTTCAACACCTTGTGACATCAGATCTTGCTATAATCGTATTATTTTGTTACATTTACTTTTAATGGTAGTTATTATAATTAAAATTAATAGCTAATATGATAGCTAATGCGATACTAAACTTTTTTTTATAAGGAGTATTAAACAATTTCATTCTTTTATGATACACCCTCAATTTTTGGCCTTTGATAAATTCAGTCTTACCTACTTCGTAAATAGGAACGAAAATGCCTCAAAAGCGATTTTCTTTAAAGCTATGGTATTACTACAGTGAAGGCAGCCCTTTATGTCACAACATGGCACTCTCACAGTTCCTTTGGAATGTAGTAGGTTTGAGACAGGATAAAGGAAATATTACACTGGATGAGAAAACCAGATTCAGGCTCACGTAGCTCAAGGAGACCAGGCCCAATCCCCTTACATTGGCATCAAGAACTTAAATTGACACGTGTATAATTACTTAGTTTGAGCCAGTCTAAATATGCGTATGCGACTGGGGATCAAGAGATTTCGCGTTAGATTAATTAAGTTTAGAAAGAAGAAGAGTCAGTCTAAATAATTAGAGTCCAAACAAATCAATTTTGTACCCAAAAGGTCGCAACTTGTGACTTGTAATCCTTTATTTGAAGGCAGGTGTCCGTCCTTTCATTTCCCATAGCATAAAAAAAGTAAAAGTGTTAAGTATAGGTATATCATCATCATCAAGAGCCTGTGTTAGTCCACTGTTGGACGTAGACCTCTCCTTAGAAAAGAGGTTTAGGCCACTACAACACCACGCTGGCCAGACGTTTGTTTCAAGTCTTCTTTCTTTATTATTATTTTTTTCTATATGAAGAGCCTGCCAGAGAAATTCTGGCTGATGGAAAGCATGAATAGAAGAATCCAAAGAGTTGTGGTTACTATAGTCACTATGGCGGTCTAGTAAGATGCTTTTTCATGCCACGCTTGGGAACGTAAAAGGCATGACAGTCATCGTGACTGTGTAAGGCTCACATAGTTATCACGATGACTGTCACCTCTGGTCTCGCACTTAGCAACGAAACACGACAGCACGGATGCTGTCGCTTTAGGTTGGTTTTCTGTGGGAGGGTAGTACTGCCCCGGTCGTGCCGGCCCGTTCGTGCTGAAATCAGCCTGGCTCTACTACCTCTTTTTACAGTGATATTGTCCTACACAGTTTCTTCTCTTAGTTTGCTTAGTAGAACACCCATGGATAAGTAGAGGTGATGACACGGAGTATTCTTAATCACAAACTGGACATAAATACGCGATATAGGTACGAGTATTTCAGTAATAAGAAACTCGACTCAATCAACAGTAATATTGCACGGTGTTGGGTATCTAACAAATTACTAACATTTTCCTGATAACGTTTTATTTCTGCTCAGGGAAAGTCTGTTGTCTACTTGCATGTACATGCTTCTACAGCTACAACACATTATTTATTGTGATAACTATAATATTAACCTAACATATTATTCCAATGAAATTTTCATTTTTCTTTTAATTTATTGTTATGAAAGTTCTATAACATTTAAAGGCCAGTAGAAATTTCTCTCACATTTAATTTTAATGTAAAAATGAGTTATAAAGCAGCAGAGAGAAAGAGTCGTATGTTATACCACGTAAACAACATAGAGGGCTAAGTTTAAGGTTTATTTTTTAGGATTATAGATATCTTATTAAACAACTGTCAAATAGAATAAATAAAATAAATAAATATTTCAGACACTTAACACACAATGTCATCTAGTTTTTAAATTAACTAGAGCTTGTACTATGATAACTAGACCGACTGATAGAATACTTATATACTTTTTTTTATAAATGTATACATATTCTATATAGAAACACCTAAACTCCGAAATAAATATTTGCAGATCACACAAACATTTGGTCGGACCTGGGTATCGAATCCGAGACCTCAAACACAACAGTCGCTTTCGCTATCGCTACGTCATCGAGGCAGTCAGATAGAAGTTAAAAGTTTATCGATTTTACTCTTAGTCTTACAAGAGAGGGGTATGGCAATTTAATACCAAGAATATTGCTTGAATCTAAATTGGCGCATAATTCATAATCATATTCGTACCACTATAAGTATATCCTATTGGAATAATCTTAAAAAAAAAGTAAAAACTCTTTGTTGTATAATTTTCAAAATATTTTTACGAACTACATTTAACTAAACGCATTTAAAAAAAAAACTATTTGATCAGACATTACAGTATTTAAAAATAGTGACAAAGTCATTGATAATTATCATTGTCTTCGTTGCAAACGGCGAATTTACTTATATAGGTGTATACGAATACATTATCTAAGTGAGTCAAGACTAATTGAACTCATTTCGAACTGATAAATAACAAATTAAGTTGAGCACAAGTCCAAAACGAGCACAAAGCGCAAGGTTTGTCGGAAAATCTACACGGTACTACCCTCTAGATCAAATAACTGTCAAAGAATAGATTTCTTTTAGAGAGACTTACCTACACATACATAGAAAAAAAATCTTTGGCTGCACGGTTGGCCTAGTAGTTTAAGCGGTCACCACGCCGCTCACTACTGCGCTGAGTGTTGTGGGTTCAAATCATACATGGGACAACACTTTGTGTGATCCACAAATTGTTGTTCTGAGTCTGGGTGTTCTTTGTGTCCATTTCTTGTATGTTTGTAAAGTCCCCCGCGACACAGGATTTATTCCTAGTGCGGGCGTTGCCTATATAAAAAAAATAAAATAGAAATCTCTTTATTTGTACACCATATTATAGAATTTCAAGAGAGTACATACAATGTCAGACATATAGAGTACAAAGGGCGGCCTTATTACCAATAGCAATCTCTTCCAAGTAACTTCAGGACGGATCAAAATGTTTCAGAGAGTAGTATAATTAATAATCTATATTGACCGACGACTTGAAGAAGGTGGCTGACAGCGGATGGATGCGAATTGCCCAAGACAAGGATGGTTGGCGTTCCTTGGCGAGACCTTCGTTCAGCAGTGGACGGCGATAGGTTGATTGATTGATATATCCATACATATGCACACATAAAAAAGGAGACTTTGGCCTACTATACTACGGCTATGGCTGGATGGGTATAGGGTAAACCCTAGTTTAAATTTAACTTCTCTTTCCAGTGTTGTTGTCCTGTGCAGTTTACTCCCTTGGTCGGCTTATTCAACACCTATAGAATGAATAGGCGCAAGGACACTGTAATTTTAACAAACTCTCCCTCGGCACACAGATATAATCTTGACTAAATGACTGCACGGTTGACCTAGTGACTTAAGCGGTCGCCACGCTGCTCTCTGCTGTGCTGAGTGTTATGGATTGAAACCCCATATGGAATTGTGTGATCCACAAATTGTTGTTAGAGTCTAGGTGTTCTTTGTGTCTGTTTCTTGTATTTTTACAGTCCCCTGCGTCACAGGATTTATTCCTAACGCAGGTATTGCCTTTAAAAAAAAATCTGTCATCACGTGTATGTACATAGTCACATAAAAAGTATACTTTTTATAAAAATAACAAAATTTTAGTCACGAGAAACTCATTTTCAACTTTTATTACGTATTGGTCAGTTACAACGTTTTAGGTCGATTAGCTTCAATGGAAAGACTCGTATTCCTATGCTACACAAGACGTAAGTACAATGCCAAGTCGTTTATCGGTACGTTGATAACATGTAATGACAACTATCATGTCAAACATGAGTCTAAAGTGTTTTAAATGTAATATTACAAAATGATTAGCGCCACGGTAGCTAATGCCCTTATCTACATAGTTTATGCGTATTTAAAACACCACGCTAATAATAAGTACTAAACACAATGACTTGACAGTCTCACACGCGGTCATTTCATCTCAAACTAGGCAAAATCTGTATTATACTAACTACACTTCTGTTATACAAATTTATACATTTATAAGAATTGACATTTTGTATCCAAACAGAACAAATGACTGTGTTATTGAGTCGGGTCAAAAAATGTTATGGAATTTTTCTGGTTACAGAAATATTTAATAACAGCCCGGAGTTTGGAAGTTGGGGCTTAACCCTCGTGTCTCGGAGAGCACGTAAAGCAGGCGGTCCTGCAGCTGATCTCTTAGTCGCGTCGGATAACCGTCCCTTTGATTGCAAGAATGACTGAAACTAAAACTTGTGTACATTTCCTGCGTCTGGCTGGTCTACGTTGAGACTGATCACCGTGGCCGAAATCGCCTAGGTGTATACAATCGACATTTGTCTTGGATGAGAATTGAAAACAAGTCCTTTGACACAGCTTTCAGGAGAACTCAGCTGATATTTTTAATTGAAGAAACAAACATAATGAATGCGATATTATAATTCATCATCAATCATCAACAGCATTTTACAATCCACTGCTGGACATAGACCTTAGCAAGGAGGTTTTGACCTACTATACCACGCTGGCCAGGTGGGTTGGAATAGAGTTTGTTCCAAGTTTTCCTTCTCTTTGTAATGATGTTGTCTTGTGTACTTTGTTTCCTTAGTCGCCTTTTACGACACCCACGGGATGAATAGGGGTGGTAACACTATGTATTCTTAATCCGTCACCACACGGACATATTATAATTATACTTATAATACTTCGAAAATTCTATATAAACTTTTTTTTCCTACTCATCTTTGTCGTGTTAGATTTCGTATTGTTAGATTGTGTTATCTCCATTGTCCCCCTAGTCAATTTGACATTCTAACAACGCAAAGATTGTTTGAAAACTAACAAATATATGGGAATGACGTCTCTGTACACTAAGTCACGTAGTCAAAACATATGTTAGTCAATAATAGAAGAGAATAGAAGCGTTAGCGATTGTAGAAAGATAATCGACGCCAAACACTTGCATGTTATTTTTTTTGGAAATAAATCCTGTATCGTGAGAGACTTTACAAACATACAAGAAACGGACACAAAGAACACCCAGACTCAGAACAACAATTTGTTCATCACACAAAGTGTTGTCCCATGTGGGAGCAGTGCAGAGCGGCGTGGCGACAGCTTAAACCACTTTTTTTTGCCAACCATGTAGTCTCATGGTGGCTAAGGGGGCTGATGTCTATCTATATCGTGAAATCATCGAAAGGAACAATTACCTAAAAAGGTTCTAGTGTCCTTACCCATTAAATACAAATGTCAAAATTCAGTATCGCGAGTTCTCTCAAATTTGTGCAATCCGAGATTTTCTGTTAACAAATACACTTATGGACATTTTACCTACCGATTGTAAACAGCACAAATAGACGTAAACGATAAATTTATGTTAAATGCTACAATTTGTAGACATCAGTCATTTTTGTCAAGGTTTTCACATTGTTTTGTTTGTATTTCAAATATTGCCTGCAAAATTATGGATATGATTAGTATCATTTACGTTATTCAGCGTATTGTGGAAAACAATTACGGAACTGTAATGTCTTGATGCACGCTTACAATGTCTAGTAATAACAATATTTTCGTCTTATTAAATATGTGCCATCATCGATAGCCTTTAACAGTCCACTGCTGCACATAGATTTCTCCTTAGAAAGGAGGTTTTGGCGTGCCACGACCCCAGGCGGGTTGGTACAGCGTTTCTTCAAGTTTTTCTTCTCTCTGCAGTGATGTTTTGGTTTGTTCCTAATTCGCCTCTTACGACAATCAAATATGTGTAATAATGTAATAAATACTCGAAATTGTTAACCGTTAAAAGGTCACAGAAAATGTACCAATAATCTATGGTTAGCTTTTTCCAAGATGCCGTCGTCATTGTGTGAAATTGATATCATTTGTTTAAATTAAGAAAATGAGTGATTACTGTTGTATTTTCTAAACTATACACTTCTTAACGTATATTGTTATTAGTACGAATTTATATATACTTATTTAACATCTATGATTGACTTTTACGTACTTTTTTTGCAGTTTAAGTAACTGGAAATTTTAATATTAATCCAATTTTTCGTATTCTCAATCTCTATTTGGTGAGATTTTATTTAAAAGAGTTTTTGGTATTTGATTTTTAAGGAGTGTCTGGTATATGATTTTAAAAACTAAAGAAATGTAATTTTCTTTCTTAGCCAGCCCTAAAGGGTCACGGTAAGTTGCAAGTCATTTCTAGATGTAATATATGTTTCGTTATTGCTAACGCATGACCCATAAATTCTTTTTTCTTTCAATTTAGTTTTACCATAGTAATTTTTTATTTATTTTCGCACAAGTAATAAGAACCCTTTTATGTCGTCCTTCTGTTATTGTTTTTTTTATTTTTGTATTGGAGCGTTACCATATACATTTGTGATGCTTCTAAATGGTACATCTTATTTAGTTCATTTGGTAATAAAACATTATTATAAGCGTACACAACGAAGTTGTTTTCGACAACTCTTGGTTCGAAAATAAACTAGAAATAAACGCCATTATCTAGCTGATTAGAAACTGTTTAATTTAAACTGCAAGTATTAAAAACTAAACACGTCACAAGACACAAGACTGTCTTTTATATTGGTTTGAACGAAACCTGTCTTGAGTTTATTGTTTCATTACCTATCAATAAGTCTTACGTAAAACGAAACGCGTACATATATACATAATTTGTAACTGAACTGTTTATTTCTATACTTTTACTTTAAAGTTCACATTGGTGGTATTGAACGGGTCCAAAGGAGGTGCTTAGGGGTTCTATGTTACGGACAATAATTGACTCGCTCATGCCCCGACTATGATCAGAGATTATTAAAGTCGAATCACTAGAAATACACTGAATACTTTGAATTTGTGTACTTCCATATACTAGTCTATTCAGTTAGTGACTCCCCTGTATTGCTTTTTAGCCCCAAATTTAGTGAACGTATAACGAACTGTGTTAATATCTTTGCTTTACTTTACAATAATATTATACTTCAATCAAAAAAAAAACCAAACCCAGGAGCATTTTCCGCACACACGGATATTTAATAAAGAACTAGTGTCCCAATGCAATAGATGTACACACAGTTGAACATAAGTGCGTGTAAGAATAGCCCGTTGATACAATAAAATGGCGTCATAGTTCTTAAATTGCCTGAATTGTACCCATCGATACTAATTTCTTTTTTTTTGTTTTTCTTATCATTTTTTGTTTTTTTTTTTTAAATATATGCACACAGACATTCACGTCTGTTGGCGATACATCGTCACGCGGGTCGATTACCCTAACAGCAATATTTGTCAAGTGGAATAACTTTGTTTTTTCTATATGCACATGTTTATATGTTTAATGCTTTAAGAGTCGTAACTTGTTTTATGCATTTAATAAATAAATAAATAATAATAAAGCTCCTTATTGTGCATGAGATTTTTTTTAAGAGCCGGCCAAAGTAACTCTACTCTGTCTGATGGAAAGCATCAATAGAATCTAAAAGTTGTAGTCACCATATTCATTGCTGATGCTGACAATGCCATACCCACGCTATGGCAGCCTATTAAGATGCTTTTTTACGCCTCACTTGGAGACGTAAAAGGCATGACAGTCATCGTAGCATTGTATTGCACACACTTATCACAACAACTGTCACCCCTGCATCAGTGGGCCTCCGGTCCACTTATCAACGAAACAAAACAGCACGGATGCTGTCGCTTTAGGTTGATCTTCTGTGGGAAGATAATACTGCCCTGGTCGAGCCGGTCCATTCATATTGAAATCAGCGTGGTTCTATTACCTGGCAAAGCCAACTCAATACTAAGGAAGTGCAAATGGCGCCCTTATCGCTCGATAAAACTTAACAGTAACATAATTTTAATTCCACATGCTACTATTTTTTATTTGGCATTAGTGATAGTCGCTAAATTTATATTACATTTACGTTAGAACAAGTTACCCAAAATTCCTTACAAGTAAACTTACTGCTTAGTATCTACTATTATTTCTAACCCCAAAAATTAAATGCTTTTTATCTAAAAATATTGCCCGCAATCCTTTTTTAAAAATGATCTGGATTAATCCTATACACTATATATTTTGTATAAAATTTACCACAAAGTTCTACTTGCATAACAAATTGTTCTGTTCTTCAGGTCCTGAACAGATCATTAGAGCCCCGCACGAGTCAAACCAGCACACCTTCAGCTGCTCCTGCTCCAGCTGAGGGTCTACTACCAGTAACACTCGTTCCTCAACATGTCATAACATCAGGAACTGCCAAAGACTGCGTCCGGCTCCGAGGACTGCCTTATGAAGCTCAAGTAAGTTTATTTGATTTTTCTAGAAATCTACAATGCCGAACAAGTGTATCCTCTTTCCTAGCAAGCTACGATGCTGTGTCTGACGGCGTTCACAATTGTTACCATTTATTCATATGTTTAACACCGATATACGTTGTGAAATGTGATAAAGAATTGAATTCTATGTACAACAATATACATTTTTCTTTATCATCTTACAAAAACACGTGAACTACGAAGTAACTTCTAATCCTGCAACTCGCTATTAGAGTTTTCGCACCGATAAGTAAATATATCTTCCAAGATCCGCTTGAAGTTACATCAGTTAGATCAGGCATGATTGCCTCAGCTTACCAGAGGATTCTTTCTTTGTGATCCAAAAACAACGCTGTTCTTCTAGCTTCTAGAATGTCATATTTTTTTAAATTCTTTAAATTTTACTCAAATTAGTTAAATTTCAGTCTTTTATCATATCAGCAAGTCGGAATAATTCAAGAAGATAGGTGTTAATTTTAAATCCGTGACGATTCTGTAAACTAGATAATGATATAATTTCAAGCCGTCTGATTTTTCTAAATCGACATTATTAACTAGTAGAAAAATACGTGTGAGACACGTGTACTTAAAATAGAACTTTCACGTTTCAATTATATTTTTCTGCCTAAAAATATCGCGGGTACGTGGGACCAAAACACTGGCGAAAAGTGTGTGTTAAATATGCTTCTGCCTACTCCTTCGTGGAAAGAGATGTGATTTTATGCATATATGCTTAATTAAAATAAATTTACAATGCTTCTTTTCCAGGTGGAACACATATTGACCTTCCTAGATGAGTTCGCAAAGAACATAGTAGTGCAAGGAGTCCACATGGTATACAACGCTCAGGTAAAAAAAACTCATAGTTTTTACTAAGAAATTCAGAATTTGCCAGAATAATTTAAGGTGAGCTAATTTCATGTTACTTTCAGGGTCACCCGAGTGGTGAAGCTTTTATTCAAATGGACAGTGAAGCAAGTGCTTTCCTCTGTGCACAGCAGAAGCATCACCGTTACATGACTTTTGGAAAAAAACAGCGGTATATCGAGGTACATATGACGCCAGAATACCCGTACGCATCAAGGAGCACGTATTTTAATCTAACTTTATCAGTAATTCAACTTCTTCTGCTGACAGGTGTTCCAGTGCTCCGGCGATGATATGAACCTGGTCCTGACAGGCGGAGTGACACCTGCTACGTCTCCAAAAGTTTTATCCCCCGGTACGTTGATGTCACCCCCTCCGCCCGCGCCCGCTCCGCGCCTGCTGGCCCAACACATCGCGCACCAAAGCCTCCTCGCGCGACAGCACGAAAACCTCCTTCTGGCTTCCCTTAGACCACCTTTAGTCCCAATCCTGCCTACCTACGCGACCGTCCGCTCGCCTTCACCAGCTGCCCCAAGTTACCATATCCATCCATCAATGCTTCAACAACAAACTGTACTCCCGACTAAAAGAACTTATGAAAGAGCCTTTTCTCAAGCTGAAGCGACTCCTGCTAAGAGACCTTACACAGTCCCACCACAGATGGCCCCGGCATTATCGCTTCCCGTGTTTTCCTATGGAACATCTGCTCCTATATTTTCATACGCAAATACCAGCCCTATGCTATCGACCTATAACACATTGCCAACAGCCTTACCGACTGCTTTGCCAGCAGGGTACGGTTCTGCCCTATCTGCCGCTGCACTTCAAGGGTCTATGGCGTCACCGTTCCCCGCAACATTGTCTATGTTCCCTACTTACCCGTATTATCCCGGTGTTTAGATAATCATGTTGATAAATCGGTTATCAGTGATGTTTTTTTTACGTTTTAAACATAGTATGTATAACTGTTCATTTACCTCCGACGTAAGTAAAATTTTAATTACGGCGCGAAACACTGTAGAAATTTAAACTGAGAAACTTTTTCATTTGTTTGTTTCTGTTTGAAAAACTTTTTGCTTTGTTTGTATCTAAAAGCTGATTTTTAAAGTATCTTATAAAATGAATTTTTTTATAGTTTTAAAAGCATCGGTCAACATAAGACATTACTGTTTGATCGATCTCGTTTGTACATAACGTGATTTATTTTGTGCCCTGGTGAGCGATTACTTACACTTCGAAATCTAACACCACGGAGTACAATTACTAACTCATTATAACTTAAGGTACCTGAGGAAACAGAAATGGTAGCTGACAATTTTTTTAAATTCTCACTCAACAAAGCATAGAGCTACTGTAGAATATCTAAAGAAAAAATTAGGGTACGGCTAAATTCAAAAAAATATTGTCCGTGTTGTTTACGAAGGGTGATTAAGAACCGGTAAAATTACAGGGTAAACAGAATGACATTTTGAATATAAGCTCAAATCAAATAAGTGCCTTCTCGATTGTTACGGTATTTTAAGCTGAACATATGAATTTACTATAAAAATAAGAGTAACTAAGTTTGAATCAAGGGCAGCAAACGTGCAGCTCGATATTTTTTAGGTTAAACACATACTTAAAAACTTGTTGAATTTATTATTTGACTTTTAATATTGTTGAACTCTCATTTTTAATTTATTTTTAAGTGAACCAGAGGTTGTTTATCAATGACAAGTAGTTTATACGTTTTTTTTTACGTTTATAGGGTTGCCATTTAATAAATAAAATTTGATGTCCATTTGAAATAGCATAAAATCATGTACATACTAAAATATAACTGCAGGAGTTTTTACTTTAAAAAGAAGACAAAAATATACAGATTTTTAGACAAAAAATAAGTAATAATGGCAGGCATGGCAGCCCGTGCTGTGTGATGAGTAGTTGTTGTGATTTTTAAATATAAACATTCCATATTAAAAGACAAATTATGCCAAGTTTATGAAGGCTGATTACAAGTCTGAAATGTTAGGTACTTAATCTTACGAAGCTGGGTACTGCGAATAAAGGAAAAAGTCAATTTTTTTTTCATTGTAACAGAAACTATCTGGAACAATCAAGAGATTTTTGCTATTGGATTAAGGGACACACTTAGTCTTTGAGGGTATCCATATTTCCTCTGAGAGTAAAATTACTAGGACAAGGAGGAGGGGGGGATTAAAGATGGCTACAATATTATTCAAACGTTAAAAATAGTAGGTTTAGTTTCGCAGTACTCGTCTCTAGACATTTTGTAAGTGGTAACTAAATTGTCTAGACACTTAATTATTTTCATTTTTATTTTGAGTACAATAAGCGTGTACACTTTTCGTGGTTAGTTAATACTTTTTTTTTAAGTATATAGTGTTTATATGATATCGTTTTGTGTTTTATACCGCACTCGTTACACTAAATGATATAATTTTTAAAAGTTCTTTTGGCTTTGTATAATTTATTCCATCGTAAAGTCATTTTTGTACTTATATTTTGGTTTATTTATTAAAAATTACATAAACGTATACAAAATAAAAATTAAAAATAGTAAATCAATTGCTAAATTACAATTAAACTACATCTATTTTACATAATTTTTTACTGCAAAATCAGAATCGTTAGTCGATATTATAAAAGAAACATTGGTACGTGTAAAAAGCTCTTTCAAACTACTATCCGGACGGCCGCTTTCCACAACTTCCTATGACCAATACCCCCATCCCAAACATTGTATTATCAAATATCAACCGGCTACAATAATAACACTTGGTTATACTCGTATCTATTAGCTTAACTTCATCGTCTGTACCTCACACCACATAATGTAGACAATAATAAATTATATTATACAATTATATGTTGGAATATACACCTGAATGCAAAATATATAACAAATATAACATTAACATTTTATATAATTAGATAAATTGTTTCAATTTTGTATATATTTTGAAATTCGGGAATATATTGCAGTTTGGGTGATTTGTTTAGTGGAACATTAAGAACTTCAAGTTAACGTCATTTTATATGGTGCTGCCATTTTCTCAATATTCACAAATATAGGTATATGGGGGCTTAGTCACAAAACACGGTGTTATGGCTAATCTATGTTCTGTCATCTCTAAATTTATTTATTCATTGCGAATTTGGCAATTACACATTTGACACAGACTTTTTAAAAATCAATTGTAAAATTACCAAATTTGCAAATTATAGCATATTAAAAATGCAATATTGTGTTTATTAATAATGGTTATAAACAAAACTGTTGTATTAATGGTGTATCTGTCGGGTTGTGTTATGGAAAATTTGCATGAAACCCATCTGTAATACGGTAAGTGTTGCACACTTTATTTTGTTCTAAAGGAGATTTATATCGATCCTAAATCAAAGTCATGACGGGTGTGCATGAATCGCTTACTTGTAGGAATAGGGTTGCATGGTTCGGGACCGAAAATATCTACCAAATATCGCTAAATATCTACCAATATCGCTAAATATCTACCAATATCGCTAAATATCTACCAATATCGCTTAGTAGTTTTCCAAAGCACACCGCCGCTGGATACAACATATTCCGTAACGAAACTGTATGTTAATGTTTGACAATATAATGTACACTGTATCTTTGTCTTGGTACTATGGTTTAGTGAAGCAGGTACTTTGTGAACATACTAAAAGTGTACTTCATTATCAATAAAGCGTTAAGGTGTGAGGAATTAACTTTTAAATGACACTACTGTAACGCCTCGTGTTTATGTCTGTATTAAATGTAATCAACTCTATTTCAAAAGTATTAAATTTGAAATTACATTTTGGTAAGGGTCCTGGTGTCCTCCAGTCATTAACACGCAACTCTTTAATCACAGCTTTTTTCTTCTTCTGCCATTCTGAAAACTGCTTTTTCTTGACTCATTTCGGTTTAAATTGATTTGTTTTGGCTCAATTTTCAACATTGCTTTGTGCAGTTTTAAGTTAACTCCAGTTTTGAATATAGTTTTAGAGCTATAATAATTTAAGCTATAACCTTATTTATTGATTACAAAAAACATATTACATTTTTTTACAGTTTCTTAAATTTTAGAAAACGTATAGTTTTTTGTAACGGCGATAATAGGTACTGTGGTAGTCATGTAGTAAATACTTAAGGTACAAATATGTTTATGTAAAATACATTATATATAAAATACGTGAAGTAAAAATTTCTCCATTTGACAATCTAAAAAAAAAGTCGTCGTAAAAAAATTTGTTTCTTTGAAAAAAGCAATAACTAAGAGAAATGAGGTTAAGATATTTCCGATATTAGGACAAGTACTGATAGTCGGCAACATTTTTTTATTACGAAATTGGCATCACAAAAATACTATATTAACTTTCTGCGATTCTGTTAGTAACCCACTAATGGGACTAGGTATAATTCTTTCTCCCCGAATACACAAACTGATTCTTCCATGGTCATTGCCAAACTGGAGCCGTTTGTGGAATTTTAGTTATCCTCAACTCACATAAAATTGCACCAAGTTTTGTCAAAATGTCGAGTGTAGTGACTGGAGGATATGGTATGAGGGAATCAAATGACATTTATTCATTTATACGTCCTGGGATACAATGAAAACTGCCAAATATACTTAAAATATCTTTTTTTGGCACTAATGTTAATCTTTTTCGACACGTTTTATTAAAAAAAAATAGTTATAAACTGGTTAAAATCATACTTTTATAGATTAGCAATAAGTTACATTTCCGTTTTAGAGTTTTTATGTCTCATCTTGTTAGAATCCTAATGGTTTTTATTATAATTTTAGTTGGATAATTATAGTGTATTGCGATTAGAAATAAAAGGTTAATTTACATGTTAGATTATAATTGCGAGTTTCTCTGGTTTGTGGTTGTGCTATCGTCTCTATATATGTACTATTTCTGAGGTCTGACCTTCAATGGAATTGATTTTCTCGCTTTCATGGTTTATCGGCATATTGACATACAACAAAATATATGTATTTGAAATATTGGTGTAATTTTTACTTGTATATTATATGCGAGTTTAACAGCATCCATGATATATTATTTTATATTCTATTGTAAGTGATAAAATCAGGTTCATTGTAGAAGGTTATTGAGGCTTCGTCGTCTGCTTAGATATCAGCAGGTACTTGTGAAGGAAGGGTATATGAACTAACATTCGATCGCTTGACGTCTCTGCTACAATATAGTCTCGTCTTTTGTGTATACTAACATACTTCAGGGTGAACGGGTATATAAATGTTCTTGGTAAGTTTTCTTTTATATTTATTGGATCTACAATAAGTTCGGCTACCTAAAATCTCTTTTATAGAGATCACATAAAAACCCCGCCAAACCTCTGCTGTCTACGAGCGGGCAGTTTTACGAAACTCGTTTATTTTAAAGGACACTTTCAGTTTGCACATTTAAATGTTAAACATACACAGTCAACATCGCACAAAGGAAAATAGATCTTAATATATTTGTTTTAATATAACTTTCCTTCACGAGATAATAGATTCATAGCACAATCATGCCCGCCTCCTAACTGCTTCTAACCGTTCCTTGTGTCTCGACAAACAGACATTGTACAAACCCATGGGACACGAATAAGGTGAAAATAACGAATGTACACAGTAAGCACAGGCTTCCAGACATAATATTAGATCTTTTTGGGGCATAGACGACTAAAGATACTTTAAAAAAAAGCATTCATAATTTTTAAAAAAAAGTATCTTTTAATTAAGCTGGGGTATAAATCATTTTCACTGACATGCCTTCGCCTAAGTACTTTATTTTTAAGTTTCACGTCATCCTAGCTTTTTTGGCTCTAAAACAGCTTTTTGGCTCTTTGTATATACAAATAATATAACAAGCTTTAGCCGCATATGCCCCAATATAAAATATACATTACATTGTTTGCTTAAAATGCATGGACCGGTGAGAGAATAAATAAACCTGTAAAACATGTCCCAGGGACTCGAGCTTAGTGTGTTGTAGAAAAAGATGTGTTGTGCTTAAGTCGTAGGTCCATCGGTATAAGGTGTTAATGCCCCACTAGAATGGGTCTTTAATGGTCACCGTGTCTTACAGTGTACTTAACATGAAGCGGCGTAAGTATCTATCTATCATTTGTTGTGGGATCACGTCAATTAAGCTCTATCTATTCTTGATTTATGGCCTTACGATTGCGTTCTCAATTGACATTATTATTTTATAAAATATTTTCTTAATCTTCATTTTATTTTAATAATTTTAGTAAAAAGTATTTGTTTATACTTTTTGTAAAAATATACAAAAAACATTAAAACTTATAAGTGTATAAATATAAAAGTGTTATATTATGTTTAATATTAATAAATACACTTAATGATATACGCTCTTATAAATTATTTATACTATCAAATATAATTACTAATTAAAAAGAAGAAAAAGTAGTCTAAATAACATTGAGATCGCAAAATAGTGGTGCTAAAAGTACTAGGGTACTAGGCGTGCATAAGTTTGGTAAAGTCCGCAGACTGGCTTGGTGTTGGCGGCATCAGCGGCGTGTGTAACAAACAGAGTATTGGTGTAAGTGCGCACTGCTTTGGTGGAATGTTAATGCGTGAGACCCGGTGAGTGTTTATCATGTTCTTAATAATTACATACTTAAGATTGCTGCGAGTGATCGGTCTACCACATATACTCGTACCTACATAATCCATGTATTTAGTTCAAGGCCGACGTTCTCTTACAGCACAGCACGGTATCCAATGTTTATAAATTGAAATGATTTAGGAACTTATTTCATTTGTCATAGTATTCACATTTCGTTGACAACGGTAATATGATAAAACCTGCCGAGTGCTTCTCAACGAATGTAATAACTATCTGTATTGCAATAAGATTCAATATCGATTAAGAGTTAAAAAACCTGTGCTATGCAGTGCTATAGCAGAACGCCAACTAGAATAAATTAGGTACGTGTCTTAAACAAAAATATTGCTTTTTTACATTCAAGTTTGTGTAGAAAACTTTTAGCCGATTACTCAGGGCAATCTAACTTACATAATATATTGTGTACGTCTCCCACTATCGTTTAAACGAGGTCACACTGGCACAAAAGGCTTAGCTTAATATTTATTAAATTGTATTTCTTTATCCCTAAGCATTTAGTATTAACTAGTACATAGTTTCATACACAATAATTTACATTTATTGGGAGTATTTATATTATAGGCACGAAAACGGGTGGTGAAAATTTTTGGGCTGAACTATTGGTATTTAATTAAACGTATATATAAATATGTAAAATGTGACGTGGAGAAATATCAATTGGGTAATCACACCATTTCAAATTTAAAATATAACGTTCCTTTCTACACGTTGCAAGTGCACTTGAAACCAATGCATAATATAATATACACTTTGAGAGGAAATACAATTATAGATATCATGAAGTGTGACTAACAATGCATGATTTATGTCTTCAGGATTATACTAATTTATAATGTGGCTCTTTAGACATAGACAACATACAACAACCGACACGGCGTCTAATGACATTAACAGACGAGACTATAACTGTTCTTACGACATAGAAAATGTTTTATCCGCATTATTTTGATCAGAGAGTATTTTTTAATATGATTCTCACATGATTAAATAATATGAGCCTAATATGTCAGAAATTAATTAATAATTGTTGCTTTTTTAACATAGGATTTGTATGTGTGTACCAGGTCCCCTGACGTACTACTACCCAGCGATGGGACCGACCCTGCCACCACCCCCTCTGGTCTATTGGGGATACCCCACGCCACCGGTATCTCCGGCTCATTACTACCATCAACCACATCATCCCCAGACCATGGTGAGTACGTAGACATATATATATATATATTTAACAGCTTTTAACCCTCTTCGTAATAATAATTTCCAAATAAAACTGTCTTTTTATGTTAGTATGCACCTTTGGAAGGTACATGGATTTGCAATTCATTTATAAACTTTTGTGTAGTTACGGCGTAAAAGCGTAATAGGTACTCTATAACACTCAGCTTCGCTTTGTCTTCGTCTTGTTCTACAAAGAAACAGATAAAAAAAACATTTTTCAAAACATTCTCTATGGTAACACTTATATTGGGCAATTGTCTCGTCCACATCATTTCATTATTTTTATAATATTAATATATAAATTTTAATTAAAATATCTACATACGATATAAATTAGTACCTTTACCTGTCAGTTATAGAAAAACAAAAAAAATAACCATTTAAACATACACTACTGGAAAAAATTAAAGGATCAAAAAGAAATTCCAAATTTTTGGGCAGTTTTCAACAGGTCGTAACTTCGAGAGAAATGGTCGCACAGGAAATAAACAAAGAGGAAATTGTAGCTCCAAGTGTCTAGTTTTTGGAATTGAACTTCAAAATTTTATAGCCTCTGCGGTTTTTGAGTAATCGGAGAAAAACCAGCAAGAAAAAAATTTTCAAAATTTTTTTTGTTTTTCTTTTTGGTCTATGGACGTGGAAAAAATTTTTTTAGCTTAACCACTATAAGGATCGGATACCTTGTTTATTTAGCTTTAATTTTTTTTTTTATACACCCTGATACGCCCACTTCTCGCCGAGATATCGGTTTTCAAATGGAAAAGGATCCTTTTGTCTTTGATTATCGATATCTCTACAAACAATAATCGCACAGAAATTTAAAGGTGGATTTCAAGAATTTCAATAAATTTTTCTTAATGAATGGCCATTGCTTTTCCAAAAAAATTTTTTTTCTTTTTGTCACATGAATTTGAAAATGCAACAAAAAAAAGGCTTTTGGTGGTTTTTTAGAAAATCAAGCGCTGGATCGAAAATATTGAGGAAACCGCTAATGTTAAGTGTGCCTTTTACAGTTCAATATGTCCACAAAAACCCTACAAAAAACTAAATTAATCCAGCCAGCCGTTTTTTTGTTTCACTCGATCGAATTATTGAAAAAATTAAAGGATCACGTTATCTGCTCTAAAACACTCGTAATTTTTAAAAATGAGAAAAAAAATTATTTTTCCGAGCTTTCCCCACATTTTTGTTCCAGAAAGTGTTTAAATAATTCCTACTGCTGGCATTAGCGTTATCCGAAACGTACCACGTGGAGGTCGCGCGGTCGGATTTACGCTTCCGTGTGTGTGTGTGAGTATGAGTGCGTGTGTGTGTGACCATGTGTGAGTGTGTGTGAGTGTGTGTGAGTTAGCGTGAGTGTGTGTGAGTGTGTGTGTGTGTGTGTGTGCTGCATGCAACTGCATGTTGACTGTAACCTTCGTCAATAAGAATCACTAACCGAGCAACTTCCACCTCCGATAAATATCGTCTAACCATGATTGGAAATGAAAAAAGTAAGAAATTTCCAAGTTTCAGCAAAAATATTGAAAAAAAAATCTTTTAGCGCAAAGGGATTAGTGTTGGAAAAAACTGTCGAGTTAAGAGATCTGCTAAGGATTCACGAAAAGTAAAAAAAAACAATCACCGAAAAGCGTATGAAAAAGATCGAAATTCGATCGGGGGTATTAACTTTTTTTTTAATTTAATTAAAAGGAGATCAGAAGAATCAAGGAATACACCGGCGGAAACGCGATAAAAATGATTAGGCGATGGTATTTTGAATTTCTTTAACTTGTTGAGGAAAAACATTTTTTTTTTAATTTAAACATTTTCTGGAACAAAAATGTGGGTAAAGCTCGGCAAAACAATTTTTTTCTCATTTTTAAAAATTATAAGCTTTTTAGAGCAAAAAACGTGATCCTTTAATTTTTTCAATAATTCGATCGATTGAAACAAAAAAACGGCTGGCTGGATTAATTTGGTTTTTTGTAGGGTTTTTGTGGACATATTGAACTGTAAAAGGCACACTTAACATTAGTGGTTTCCTCAATATTTTCGATCCAGCGCTTGATTTTCTAAAAAACCACCAAAAGCCCTTTTTTTGTTGCATTTTCAAATTCATGTGACAAAAAGAAAAAAAATTTTTTTGGAAAAGCAATGGCCATTCATTAAGAAAAATTTATTGAAATTCTTGAAATTCACCTTTAAATTTCTGTGCGATTATTGTTTGTAGAGATATCGATAATCAAAGACAAAAGGATCCTTTTCCATTTGAAAACCGATATCTCGGCGAAAAGTGGGCGTATCAGGGTGTATAAAAAAAAAAATTAAAGCTAAATAAACAAGGTATCCGATCTTTATAATGGTTAAGCTAAAAAAATTTTTTCCACGTCCGTAGACCAAATAGAAAAACAAAAAAAATTTTGAAAATTTTTTTGTTGCTGGTTTTTCTCCGATTACTCAAAAACCGCGGAGGCTATAAAATTTTGAAGTTCAATCCCAAAAACTAGACACTTGGAGCTACAATTTCCTTTTTGTTTATTTCCTGTGCGACCATTTCTCTCGAAGTTACGACCTGTTGAAAACTGCCCAAAAATTTGGAATTTTTTTTTGATCCTTTAATTTTTTCCAGTAGTGTATATTAAAGACTCATTTAGCAATGGATTATATTTTATCTTTGATTTTGTTATGTTAGTACTCACCAGTTATTATTTTCACTACTTCTGAGTACATTATAGCATCATTTTTAAATTATATCAAGTAATGTCACTAACTATTTCAGATACCAGAAGTAGTATCGGTGGGAGGTGGATCACCTATCCCCATACCACCGCCAGCCGCGTGCCCCGAATGGCCAATTTTCATGGTCAACTAACCACAAACTCCGCAACGAAAAAGCTAATCTCCATTCACATAGATAAATATTTCATATATAAATAAGTTTTTAATAAAATATGAATGAGTTTCGCGTGTTCGATGGTCGTTCGTGGCCATTTGCTAATTAAAAAAAGCAGAAGATTTTTTTAAAAGTGTCAAATTGTTTCCTTATCAAAATCATGACTCATAAGGTCTATTTTGTTTAGTTTTCGCCTGTCATGCTATCTTTCAAATTTGACAGGTGACAACTAAACGAACTTATACCTTTTTTTAGTGTTTTTCAATGACATATTTGACTGTTTTCTTGATGTTGACTTTCTTAAATGGCGCAGGCGGCACTCATTCGTACTATAGTGTACAAAAGTATTTGTTTTAATGTATAATTTTTAAAACATCACTTGTGTAAAAAGGCTCAAAATAAATTTGGAATTATATTACTAACTTAATATATTTTAAAGTGAAAGATTTATAGAATATAGAAATATTAAAAGTTTTATATTTAAAATAACGTTCACATAATATATACTTATAAAAATAGTTCTAATTTATGTTTTTATTTTTTTGTAAATGATCTACCTTTTGTTAATCTTTGAGATATTTTAGTGAATCTTAATATTTTACAAATAGGACTAGATATTTATAAGACAATTGTTTAATTAGCTAAGATATAAGATATTACTAGATTTACTTTATAAAAAGTGATTTACTTTTTGGCATTCGTAAAAAATATGGCCAAAATTAATCATAGGAAAGTTCCTCTTCAAAGCATCAAAAATATCTGATATTTAATGGTTATCTTAATACCATAGTGAACAGATACAAATGTATTTATTCGTAAATTGCAATCTGAATTTTATCGCATCGTTAGTAAATATAAAAAATTGTTCGAATAATTCAAACCTTTGATATAATTATATTTAATTTTATGTTACACATTTAATTTCTTAATATTGGCCGTAATTAAACACACAGTTGAAAGTGAAAGTTCTAACATTGAGTTAGCCATTGTGACGAATGGTTAGTGCTCAATACTTTAAAAAAAAGTTAAAGGAATTTGGCATTAATTCCACATTAACCTATTTATATACAGTATTGATTTACAAAATTCGATAGTTTTGACCTTACTTTAACCGCTTTGTTTGTATCTGTGCACTGTGTTGTCTTGACAACGAATGTACCACAGTGATATAAGGGTGCTGTTACTTTACGCATATTTGTAGAAATTAAACCAAATAAAATATATGTTATTGAGTTTATGTTTACTTAGAATAAGCCGACGCTCAATTAGTACTAATTATAATAGATATCCCAAACAGAAATATGCCATAATGTTTAAGAATAGCTATATGAGCAGTTTTTTCCATAGACTATTAAGACACTTTTTTTTTAAACCGAACCTAACTAAAACTCGGATGACATTTGTTAGGTGTTTTATTTGAATTGTAGTTAATTATCATGTGTACACTATAATATTATTATTGGGTGCTGCTCATGTACGCTTTTGCTCATTCAGATAATGCTGTATCAGGGTGATCATTAAAACAGTCAAGCCAAATTTGACTAAGTGTTCTATAGATAACTACATTGTTAGGTTATATTTAAGAAATAATATATAATCTGTTACGTGTATATGTCAAAGGCCAGTAGACATTTTTGAACTTTAAATTTGGCTTGAACAATACTTATACTATTTATGAAAGATTGAGTCTTTCTTAGTAATTCTTATATTTGCTCAATTTATAAGTCGATGCTCAACTTTTTGAGATATTGAACTACATGTTCAATCGTTTCAAAATTATATTTTCAAACAATATCTATATCTGCTTTAGCAATGTGTTTATTCTTATCTAATCTGATGTAAAACGTGAATACTTTTTTGGACCTGTGTTTAAATATTTTTGTTTTAGTGACTTTTTTGAGACAATTAAAACAAAATTAATATTTTTTTACATAGCAGATATTAAACAAAAATATAATAAATTCAGAGTACCTACATATTTTATATTCATATATCTCCTTTAAACTAAATTGTTAAGGTGATTAAGCATAGTGATGTGTACGTTTGTTGTGTGGATAGCGCCCCAAAGCTTCTACAGGAAGTAACTGAACTTAGAATATAAAGTTTGAACTTTAGTGAAATTATATTTTAATTTCACGATAACGAAACTAAACTTTATTTGCGTCTTAGTTTTGAACTTTTTACATTTATTTCGTAAAATTACACCAATTGTTTCTCGAATATTTTTATTTCAGACTACGACAGCCCAAAGATATAGTATTGTATCGTCTGTTATCCTTACACCTCTCACAATCGCAATATGACTGTATGTTGTTTTTTTTAAATTAAGATTATAAGAAATATATTGTTTACTTACGCACAATGCAAAAAAACAACAACACTTCTGTTATATAAACTGATTTTTAGCTGACAAATTTTAAAAAGAAGCCTAGACAGTAAAAGAACGAAAAATATTTTGCTGAGACTGCTGTCGGTATGAAATCATAATTAAAATAAAACTTTGCGAAAAATATAATTTCCTAAAGATTAAAAATATTAGTTTAATGTTATTATTATTTTCATTAAGTTTATACATTATTGGCATAAAAGATTTTTAGTTTAATCTTACAATGAGAAACAACAAAATCATAAATGTCTTCCATTTTGTAAAATATTTATTTAAGTTGGTCACAAATTGATGTGATAAGTTCTAAGATAATATACCTGTTACTACGTTTGATTTAATATTAGGTATGTTAAATACACTACATTACTTTATTAATAGTGTTAATATAAATATTTTAAATATAGGAAATATTTATTTATATGCTGTTTATTGTTATAACATAGATTTATGACAAAATTCAAGTAGGTCAAATTCACATTGTTCCTTTATGCCCTCATAGTGTTTATCTATACTGGTTTAAAAAATATGATGGTTGGTTTGACTTTTATGTATGTATCAAGTGACAATCTCTTTTCATCAAATATTTATCTGTAATTAAATAAGTTATAGGTTATGCCCATGACATAAGTAATGTTATAACACGAATTATTAAATAGTTGTTACGTGATGCGACCGAAAAACACAGTGTACGAAACGGGAAACGTTTTTTATTATCTGATTTCACTTTCACATATTTTAATCAATGTATCTAATTTAAGCTCTATAGTTTACCTATATTATTGATCTGTCCCGAAAAACTACTTTTCACATTACAAACTAATACGACTTAAATCTGTCAAATCAGTGCGGTTTTGCTACTTATTGCTGCATTTTTGTACGAGTAGGAATCATGCATCAGTTATTAGTTTTGCACCACGAATTCACGGACGACAAGCAGAAACTAGTTGTCATGCTGTCAAAAATGACAATTGATATTTTAGCTTAGCAGTCATACTAGGAGGTAATAAATAAAGTTTTTATATGTTTTTATTGTAGAACAATACATATAACTTCTTTCTACTTATTATACCCTTATGACTGAACACCGCACACAGATTTTACACACCTTATAATATCAAGCTATATTTTCAAACAACGATTAACATTTTCTTTTTAATTTATAAACAAACTTAGTATTCAATCATAAATTACGAGTCGATAAAAATTACGTTCTAGACATAGTGTTAAGATAGCTTTTAGATATTTTCGAAATTGCACTATTCATGACAAATAATATAATATTATTATTATCAAACAATAACAGTAGATAACGATGTTTATGGGTACCAAATACCTACTAGTAATATTTATCGACTTTAATTATATTATTGTTGCTAAATATTAAAATTCAAAAATATTATATTACTTAATAGAATTAGATAATTTATTTTGTTACTTTTATATTTCATATTTCTATGTACATTACAACCAGTGATATTTTTGTTTCAAGTGATCTTTATATATAAATTGTTACCTTTGTTCTACGTTGCCCACTATAGGTCTGTTATGATAATGATAATTATAATAGTGCATAACAGATTAGTTTGTAGTCATTATTAGATGTGCAATTTTAGTAAATAGATATTTCGATATTTAATGCCAAAATAACTATTTGGTTTCATATCATACAAAGTAGTGAATTGTTCCGTAAATTAATAAATATAGACAAATTAAATGCGTTCTTTTATTTTGTGTAAAAACCTCACATGACTCTTGTTAAATGTAAATCCTGTGGAAGTGTACGAAGTTTGTTTGCTCCATGAGGTGAAAATTGCTGGCATGGATAGCAAAAAGCAGCATCTTTCTCGACAGAATACTGCAAACATTTATAACGCTTGAACCAATCGGCAACAAAGGCTCTGTGATGTTGTTTTGGATATGTCTCTAAAACAATTTATTTTATTGGATCTCCGGTTTTGTAATATTAGAAGGAATGCCATAACTAAGTTAACCAACAAGTGTTAACCAACCTGTTGCCATGGAATTAGGAGCAGCGATTGAATTTTGTGCTTTCACCTGTTTAGAGCAGTGAGGTTTTTCGTGGTCAATTTGCTCTTCAAGTCTTCGTTTTTTTTCCCGATTGCAATATAGCCCATAATATTGCAATCGCTTATAATTATATGGTACGGGGAATCCCTTCTGCGTTATAGATATTAGACCCATCGTCACATGTGATGGCGCTTCAAATGCCATCTATATTCAGAGCAAAGAATTACTATAATATGAAATGAATGTTACAAACTGTGGTTTGTTTGGAAAATATACCTACCTACCGCTACACTTTTTTTATCTCAAACTATGAACAAACAATTTAATTACAAATTATTACAATTTTTAAGGTAGGCCATTGCGATTTCGAGGTAGGAGATTGCCCTACAATGCCCCTCCTTAGCTACAGCCCTGTCTACGTGTGGTGACAGAAGGAAAACTAGGTGACCAGCCCTTTTCATACTGTGGGTGTCATACGAGGCGATTAAGGAAGCAAACTACATAGAATAATTAAACAAAATATTAAAAATTAAATATTTAAAAACCTCCGATACAATATAACACTTCTATAAAGTAAACAATAAATACATGCCAGCCCTTATATTTTAAATTTTATGCAGATACCCTCGTCGTGTCAGGGGTGACGGGGGATGGGACTGCCTATCCTCTCGCTTCTAATACTTAGACAAACCTAAGTTGCTGTCGACTTGCTATTTACTGCGGTCTCCCCCGACGTGACGAGGATATTTGGATAAAATTGTTACTAATGTAAACTATAAGGGTTGACATGTATTTATTGTTTACCTTTTAGAAGTGTTATATTGTATCGGGGATTTTTAAAATATAATTTAATTTTTATTTCACTCTATCGGGTCTCTGTACCTCGATCTTTATTATTAACAGTACGTTTATTCACTCATCAAGCCCTTTTCAATGAGTAACATGATATATTTGCCGTTAGCTGTCGAGGGTTTAGTTACTCTGCAGACTATCCTGCCTGTAGTATCAGGTCAAGGTCACCACCATATTATTATCGTGTTATATGATTTGATATATGTATCAAGTTTCAACTGAATCAGCGCTGGACAAAAGTACTAAGTCCATTAAATGAATGATTACCTCTACATCATGTCGCGAAAAAAGCTGATGATATTCAAATGGCTGCCCAGATTTTCACAAAACATAGCTAAGAACACTCTCGATTAAGTCACCTGTCTTACAAAAAAAGAGTTATCCAAATCGATTCACATGCTATGATGCGATAGACAGAATGACACACACACACACACAGTCAAGCTTATAACACCCCTCCTATTGCTTCGGGAGTAAAAAAGAGAAGACTTGAATGAAGTAAACCTTATACCAACCCGTCTGGCCCTTAGTAGGACAAAACTTTTCTCTTAGGAGACACGCCCAGTACAGCAGTGGACCCTTAAAGGCTGTTCTATGTGAAAAAAAAAACGGGTTACTGCAGATACAACAAAATTATTATAAGATTCAAAATAAAACAAGTAGTGCACATTTCGTTTCATTTATCTGTTACGTCACCACAAATAGTATGACACAATACCTATTACAGGATGGAAATCTTACTTTACAATATAATCTAACAAATTCATAATTTTTACAGGGAGTGGACGCAGGTGTACCGAATGCGGATACAGATTTCATTTATATTAATATAAGCTATTAAAAACATCTAAGTATTAGGGATGTTGGCTTTACGGCACTGCTTATATTTTATAACTAGATTCAAATTTAACACAAAAATATAACTATCTATTTATACAATAACTGTTTTGCAGTCGCGTGATAAATGTTTAAATTATAAAATAGCCTTCGTTTGTTTTAAACATCAATCATTTTGTTACAACGCAAAATAAATTTGTTATTAACGTCAACATCCCCATCCTAACCATTGTTATAAGGAAAAAAACATATTGTATTTATTCTTAATGTAACGTAAGCATCCATTCAAATACAATTCAGATACACCGAGCGATTCCTTAACATAATTCCTGGAAAGAACAGGCTGTAAGCATTCCTCATACGTTAAACACAAAGATATTAACCTCTTGACCGCCAAGGACGTCTATCAGACCAAATTACGCCAACGACGTCCTCGTGTTAGTTCACGATGAGGAATGAAGAATAACCCATCGTACACACTTCTGTAACAACCTGGTAGAAATACAAAACTTGTTCGTTACATTAAAGCAAAAATTCGGTACTCGCGCTAAATTACTAAGGTCTTAAAAAATAAAAAAAGCATTTCTTTTTATTAAAAAATCCTTGTAAACCCACACTAATTCCATCACAACCTCCTAATCTGATCACAGCTTTACTTAAGACAATTACTTTATACTAAATATTAAATTTTACCAGACATAAGCGGCAGTGATTACATCAATAAATCGATGAATACAAAACAGCTAAGATATTTTACAATGGTTTCAATCATGGAATACAAAGTAACAATGATGAAAAATCTAGGGTAAATAAGTACTATGTATTTCTACATTCAAAAATAAACAATTCACTTATATCCAAAAGAAATATCTTCTATTCTTTATATTACAAAAATTAAAATACAATTACGACTCTTTTACAAAGTAATTTTTCATTTTTATGTAGATTTGCACAAATAATAATGTGTTTCAGCAATTTTTTAATCATACAAGAATAACAAAACAGGAACGCACTGGATTGTACAATTAATTATATTTCACATCGACTCGATCGTCACAGAAATCTCCACCAAGCCGAACGCCAAACGGATTTGCTGTGGAGAGTTTATGTGAAATCTCGCACTGGGGTTTTGATTATTGCACGCAAGTGTATTTGTGTCGTACTTAACAAACAATAAATACAATAAACCAGAAACTATAAACAAAAAATAAGCTTTAAAAAAATTTGTGCGTTATATTGTTAATAGATATGTCACACCGTTACAACTAATCGCATAAATCTGGTAAAATTCTTTACACATTTAAATATAAATTTTAGTTAGCACGTACACTGTAAACACTCAATTTGTGAGTATCAATAAAATATTTAGATCACTTGAAAGGTGACAAAATGGTATTTCTGACTGTTCGAAATGGTTTAATAAATACTTGAGATAACACACGGAGACTAGGACACTATACATTAATAACGTCTCGCCTAATGGCCAATTAGCGTCCAGGCTTTCGTACGAACGATAAATTCTTGGAATCTGATTGGTCAGGGCGAGACAGAGCAATGCGTCACTATTTTTCTAACGCGAATGTAGTATAGACGTTGTGGTGTTATCTACTATATTATATAAAAGTACTACATTTTTGTTCATTCTGTGTTTCTTCTGTGGTTTATCAGTATTATACAAACTATAAGTTTATTTAATCTACCCACATATTGAGTGTAAACATTTAAATTACGATGACAAATGAATGGTCCACGTTAGAACTGGAATGCTTGTGGATACAACGCAAAGAACACCTAAGACTGGATTAGTAAAGAAATAAAAGCGATTTATATGAGCGTCGATAAGTGACATAGCAGTGATACGACGAATATAAGTTATTTAAATTTAGTTCATTCTACTATAATTAAGAAAGTTAATTATGTATAAAAACAAAAAATATGGACACCTCTCCTCTTTACGTTATATTAAAAATATGTTTACTTTAAACTCAAACACCCATTCTGTCAGGGCACTGCTTCGCACGTACTTGAGGCACTTTGACTAATTTATTCAACTATGGTCACCTGGTTTATACCATCCGGGTGAGTAAAGAATTTTTGTTTTTTTTTTATTAAATGGTAGTGTCATCATCGCTGTGTATTCTGTCTAAACGAAATGACACTTATCTTTGCGCAGAACGAATATATATATTATGATAAATTGTAATAAACTGTATTTTCTACTCCTGGGTATGGTGTTTATACTTCAAAATTAAAGGGAATGAAACAGTAAAAAAAAATCTGTAGATAAATGACAGAGTTATGAGAAGAGTTGCGATTGGCCCGCATTGGACGTCTATCGCAACGTTGAACGAGTTTGCCATAGCGTGAGTTGATACATACGAACATTTATAAAAACATACAACTGTATTTTTAAGACCGATTAAATATTATGAACGTACATAGCAGTGAACTAACAGCTTATTTACTTTCACGTACTTAAATTAATAATTACATTTCCAAAATTTTCAATCAACCAATTCAAATGTTCTAAAAACGGAAGGTCTAAGGATACAGTAAAGCAATTATATCTATATATACACCATAAAATATAAAAAAATAAAATATATATGAATATTACGTATAGTATCGAGTACTGTACAGTAGTGATTAATATGTGAGAGAAATAAATATACCAAAGGCATATTATATCTATGATTATATAATTAATTATATGACTAAATCCAATAAGATATTTAATATTGTTTGAAATACACCGCCCGCTATTAGTGATGTAATAATTAATCACGGTTGGTTTTCATTTTATTTTACAATTAATTCTTTCATCAAATTTTTTAAACTACCCTACCTGGTAGAATAAAAATTGAGATTTCTATTTTCCTCTGTTTCTGGCCTCAGATTGGAGATTGATTAGATACTGAACTACAAAATAATCTACCACGAATATGTATTTTGGCAAACACTTTGTGGTTCGACGACCAAGTGTGGTTATTTTTATATATATACGAATACCAGTCGCCCACAAAGGAGATAAAAGCAAATATATTTTTTCAAGTTTTAATGTTAAGGAACCTTTGTGGAAGAAAAATAAACGTTTATTATTATTATTTTCAACTTTGATTTGTCTCTCTATTTAGAGGGGTAATATAGGAGTCATGCGGGCCTGAACCAAGCATGATACGTTAGATAGAGTAGATAGATGATATAGATGAAGATGTTAGAAATTTACGAGTAATTCGGCAGGTATTGAATATGGTGGCTTTTTGGAGCAGATGAAAGGAGTGTGAAGGCATGTGAAGTAATTCAAGATTTTGAGTGAGAGTTTTAGGTACTATGCCTGTTGATGATAGAACTATTGGAACTATGTGTACTATGTGAGCTTATTGTTATTATTTAATATTAAATTATAAAACTTATAAAAATATTTAATAAACATCAATGTAATCGCAAGCCAGTCTACATCAAACTAAAGTTTTGTTCTGATATAATCATAGATATAATTGTATAATGTTATTGACATATTAACTACAAAGTACATATTATAATTCACTGTCTCCATAGAACTTCTCCGTTACCTAATTCGTTAAACAATGTCACACATTGCGTAGACCGTAACTAAATTTTATCTTAACATGTATATGATACACTAATGTACTTATACGTAACAGATTGGATCGGCGCCGCACCAGTTTGTGGTTCGACACCCCGTTAGCACTAAACGCACACAGCAATCGAAGCACAGTGAAATTTTTTGTTGATGAGGGTAGTTGTGGAAAATATCTGAGGAAATAGGTTCAAAAGTGTATCTATATTTTGTGTAATATAGTATATATAATGTATTAATATCACTAAAAATCTTATTTGCAAGTTAATGATAAGCAGCTGCAATATTTACGATTTAAGTTTGTTGCGACAAAAATTTGTTTGAATATTTTTTCCACAGCTACCCTCACTCAAAATACGAAAGACTACAGGTAATGGATACTCTCAAAGGATGAAAACCTAACACGTACTTACATATTACGTATAATGACTCGTCCGCTCCACGTCGAAAGTTTTTACAACATTAGTATTAAATTCTAAGAATCAATAGTAGCTTATTTTATGTGATATTGCAAACTTTGATCGATTTTCAAAAGGTTCTTTCTTGATTATTTTTCATGTTGGTAACATAACTCATTTGAAAGCACTAATCACAGTATACAGCACTACGAACATAGTATCTACTGCAGGTCTAAAAATCATGGTTTGAAAACAATTTTCGTAATAGCAACAAGTCTTGTCATAAAAAACTTTCTCTCCGACTGTGGTTCGTGACTAGCTTGCTCACTGGGTCAGAGATATGATTTTATATGAATAGTATATGTGGCACAATAATGGAAGCATCAAGTAACAAAAGAAGTCATTTATCAAAGTCAAATGAAACTATCTGAAAAAATTAACAGTAGTACAACAAAGTTATGGTAGAATACCAACCTTTTTACAGTTATTTACGCGTTGATAATAAATAAAACGCGTTAAAAATAAAGTTTATTTAAGTAGATTCCTAGTTATAATATCAGGAGTTGTTGTTAGTTGTTGATACTATATATTAAACATTGACACAACACAAAAAATCCTGAATCTTTGAAGTGCCAAAATTCAATAATATTTTAGTGTAACAAATAACTAATTTCTAAAATAACGTTATAAAAGATAGTTAGGTACCTAGTTTAATTTAGTTTTTACTTTCAAATGCGTCACATACCAACATTCGAACGACTGTGAACGAGTAGAGAAGTAAATAAATAAAAAATACTAAAGCAAGCACCGTTAGAGGTAGAAAGAGCTATGACGCTATGTCCGCCGACATTTAATACGATGCTCTGTTACACGAAGCGAGGGGAGACGACAGCGTATACACATCATAACAAAATATATTGTATTATTTACAAATGTTAATGGCGTTTGTCTTCAATCTAACATTAATAGACTAAAGGTAGAAGTTGTATTCCTAATCGTCGACCGATTGTCATAGTTTCCTGAATTACGGTCAAATTTCATCTACGAATGACTATTTGGTAGAAAGTTCAGAATTAATCTTATCTGCATATGTGAATTTTATTTTTTATTTTCTAAATGGATTATACAATAAAAATGGAATAGATTCTATTATAAACGGATTTATAATTAAAAAAATAACTTGCTTAACCTGTGAACGATGGCGTTTCCGAAGCGGTCGCCTCCCCCCCAAGTATCTCACTATACTATGGCAACACAGTCCTCACTGCTTAACAACTTTGATCACCTGGTCGTACCCTAAACCTTACAGCCGCTACTAATTCGTTTTCTCGCCTATCTAGCTATTTCTCTTGCACACCAACCATCGTCATTTTATCTGAAAGACATAATATATTATATAAATAAAAAGTAAGTTCTTTTCTTAAAGTTTTGAATGTCATATTAGTCTGAGAATACCGTAGAAGATAATTTTCCTCTGATTGGTGGTAAAATATTAGTTTTACTATACAATATCGGTAAATAAACGAAGATCGTTGGCAGTCCCTAGCCCTAATTCCAACAATATTCCATCTATATAACTTCGATATCACCTGCTACTTGGGTTGTGAAGCTCCAATGAAAGTTGTTTTAGGTAGAAAACCGGAGTTCCACAGTGTTGTAGTAGACTTAAAACCGACCACAGCCTAGTTCGGAAAGTTCGAAAACTATAAAGTTCTTATGATAGTAAAATAATATTTAGAGTAAAACAATACCGAACACGTTCAGTGTCGCGTGTGGAACTCCTTGATGCAGAGCGCGCAGGACCACGAGCCTTCGGGCGGCGTGTCGAGTGGAGGTGCCAGGCAGTACATGTGGTAGCCGCGGTCACAGTCGTCGCAGAATAATAGCTGGTCCTGTAACAACAAGCACACACAATATATTATTGGTATATTTAGTTGTAGCAACATTGCTAATAACACTAGTAGTAACAACCAAGATAGTAAAACGAATGTATAATATGCTTACATCATTATCACTGGTGCCACAAACTGAGCAACACTTGCACTCGATGCATTGCCAGCGGTACTTGCGCACCGACACTATCATGTTCACGGTGA
Source organism: Hypercompe scribonia (assembly GCA_949316085.1). Taxonomy (NCBI): domain Eukaryota; kingdom Metazoa; phylum Arthropoda; class Insecta; order Lepidoptera; family Erebidae; genus Hypercompe; species Hypercompe scribonia. The sequence goes on along the minus strand of OX438986.1, from coordinate 6,977,291 downwards.
ACTGCAGACACGTTGGGTGACCTGGACAGTAAGTATACACATTGGATCAACTTGGATATACTTGGATATACGAACTTAAGTAAACATATAGAATAGCAAAATACGCAATGGTGACAATTCTATTTCTGATTTATTATAAGTTGATTTGCACATATTGGTCAAAGGTAGACTGACCACCGATGGCCAAGATATAAATAATAAATAAATAAATATTTCGGACAATTGACACACAACGTCATCTAGTTTCAAACTAAGCAGAACTTATGCTACGATAACTAGACTGACTAATAGAATACTTTTATATTATTTTTTTTGTAAATACATACATATTATACATAGAAAACATCCAAACTTCGAAACAAATATAGATATAGATAGGTGCAATCTGGTCGAAATTTCTGGTATTTTTTTCTAAATAGTGTTAGAATACATCACTAACAAAATGAAGTCATTGTGTGTTTTGCTATACAATAAATATTATAATTTCACAAATTGTAAGGCACATAACATTTTCTTTTCTTACCTTATAAACATCTTCGATCACCATCACAAATGATTATGGTTTAAAGTAATTTTATCTTTTTGTCAATAGGGGAAACATATGTGCCGAACAATAGTGAAAAATAATAAAAAAAAATAATAAACAACACTTAACGTTACTTATGACTTACAATTTATTATTGAAGATAAAAATGTCTTAAGGGAAGTGCACATTCACTATTCTTCAGCACAGCAATACTAAATAAAAATCGAAGCGGTTCGAATTCATATAGTTTAATTCTGATAAAGTAGCATTTTACAAAATAAAATAATAAAAAAAACATTTAAATTTTCATTTCTCTCGGACTTACGCTAAAATAAAAGAAAAATATTTCAATAACAATAACGGAAATTTGTTTTTTTTTTTCTAAAAAAAGAATAGGTTAATTTTAATCTTTGGGTATTCGCATTTATGCACTTCCCTGCAGGCATTATACTTCAGTGTAAAATTTTGCCGAGATAGCATTAAAATATATAAAAAATAACGTTTTTTAGCGTCGTGTTACATAATGTATTAATATAACGAACATTACTAAATTTTTTAACAAACAAAGAAAATAAATAATTTATCTGCGATTATGCGTATTCATTTACATTTTGGTTGTATTTTCTTTGTCTATACGGTTATTTATTTCAGACTAATCAATATTAGTATATATATGACATTAATAAAAGTGTAAACAAAGCTGTGGCCGAATAATGCCTCTTGCTTCAGCTCCTTGTTTTCGATTTCTACTTTAAAAACAGTTTTCTTTTTAATTTAATATAAAAAGTAGTCAGAAGAATAAGTATAAATGAGAAAATAGTCAATATATAATCTAAATTTAAAGTGTGATTAACGAAAAATTTTAAATCTTAAAATATACATACAGACAGACGAGTAAGAATAGTGAATTATATAAAAGAGTTACAATTGCACGTACTAAGGCACCTAACAGACACAACGATTGCTGGTTATATATAACACAGAATTAATATAGGTATATTGAAATATTACATACACTTTCTAAAGATTTCTTGAATAACAACAAATTAATAACAAAGTAAATATTTGCATCAATTAATTCTGGATTTTTGGTATTCATATTTATAAATATACGGTTTTACTTACGCCTGTGTGTTTCGGGGATGGTCAAGGGATGAAATGACTTTGTTTTTATATTAATATGTGTTATAAAAAAAACCCTATAACCAAACTATTTGGCTAGCGTAGCCTCCTTTCTAAGAGGCTTAAGGCCAGCAGTGGACCGCAAAGGCTGCTGATATGATGTGTTTTTATCAATAATGTTTTTGTTGTTAACTTTAACGATTCTTCTAGATTTTTCTCATCAAAATTACCTATGAATTCATCTATCTACAATCGGTTTATTCATCTAAAGGTTGGTTGTAAGAAATGACTTTTTAACGATAAGGTCGCCATTTGTACATGGTCATTAATTTGATGTACTTTCGCATATAACATGTTATGTACTTAACTGGTTTACAACATAATTAATCCTGTTTCTATACTTGTCTGGCAAGGATAAAAATAAATAAAGATCCCGTATGATCCGACGAAATACATACGTAAGTAAAACTTTATATATTAAGCCCAATTGAATTGTTGGTACCCATTTCAAATTATGCATATGAAGAGTACTCATAACATATTTATACATTTGTAAGGATAAATATCAAAAAAAAGTTGTTGTACACAAAAAGACGGTAACTTACACAAATCGCCAAGCTCTATTCGAAAAAAGACGTCGGCACCAAGACTTTAAGTACATACATATGTACCGACGAGTTAAAACTTTGCCTTCTCTACACTGCATATACAATACATTTAAATCTATGATATAACTATAATAGTATATAAAAATGTCAATATATAATAATAATCAATATATTTTATATGTCAATTTAAAATATAATTAAAATCTAATGTCACCTAAAACATCTTAAATAATAACAATTTATTTAAATAAGCTATAGGAATGATATTGTAATGTAGAATGCAGGTCATCATTGTGTACAGATATGTAAGACATTACAAAATTAAATATTCTTGCAGTGTTTCTATATGTTCATACAAGGCATATATGTACACTGTATTAGATCCGGTTAACCTCCACTTTGTGGTACAAGTCCCTTATCGACTCTTTTCTAGCGTCTATCGTCTAACAGGCAGCCTAGCCGAAACTCAAGAATTGTCGTTAGACAGCAATCACAGTACAAAAGCAAAAAAAAACACTTATATAATTTGGCGCGCAGTCAATTTTAAACTTTATTTGTTTACAAGAAGAGTTATTTATGTTTAGCTAAATTTAACCATCAACGTATTTATTTAAAACTTGAATATATGGGTAATAAACCATATTTAATAATTTTTTATTTTTAATATAAGTAAGTAAGTTTCTTTAGAGGTTACGAGCTTCAAGTGTTCAACTGAATCAATTGATCGTTTTCAAATTTCAACATATATAGAAACTATCTAAATTATGTTTTAAAGTTAAATATTTAAAATCTTTGGGATATTACATGAATAAATGGTTAACGAAGGCTCGAGTTAGCTTTACATATGTATAATAAGCTAATTTAAAACCTATCTGTAACAATTATTTGATTTTAGTCTAGTATTAGCTGACCCGTGCAATCTTATCTGCGTCTCCTATTGCCATTGCATAATGTTCAACAGCGTGATCATATGTCATAAAAAGTATAGACATATACTTTCCAGGACCTTTTTTTAGAATTTAAAGAACAATTCTTCCATACATAATTTTTGAAAACTTTAACCATTTACTCAGTACACGCAATGGAAGCTCTAGTTCACGAATTTACCCAGTTTTTTCAAGATTTTTCATTGACACACCGCCCCGTTGGGGCGTAAGGTAATCAACTTCCTATAGCGTTCCTCAATAACTCGCCTATTTAAAAGTGAGATATTTTTTTAAATCGGATCAGCAGTTCCTGAGATTGGCGCGTTCAACCAAACAAATAAACTCTTCGGCTTTATAGCATTAGTATAGATGTGGCAGTGAACTATACTAAACGTATCATGACTAAATATGCCACTTCAGATCAATACAGTTCCAGCGTAGTTTTTTAATTCAAAATATTACTGTAACAATGTTAAGGGGTTTTTTTTACTGTTTATTAAATATATTCATAATGTTTTGCTTAAAGATTTAGGAGTAGAGAGAGAGAATGAGTGAAGACAGGTTATAGCAGGTCATGTAAGAAACAACAGAGAAGAGAAAAAAAGTATTCCATCTGAACACAATTTTTGATCTCAGACGATTTAAGCATTGTTTATTGAAAGGTAAAAGTTAACCCAGAATTTAATTAAGAACTTCTATAGAGTGATTAAGATCGCATTCTATACTCTGTGTTGTTTAATTAGATATTTTTGATTTATTATTTTTCATCAACTATAATCGTAATACAAGTGCATACTTGATAAGTGGACGCGTAACAACTGTGGTACTGTGTTGACGAACAACACTTGTCTAAGATATGTGTTACTAATGTTCTGTCGACTATGTGTTACTAACGCATTAACTTTCTGTTGATAATTCTAATATAAACATTTTATGAATATAAGAAAACTGTGACATACTGTTTTAAGAATAGATGCAGATTGTGTATAGTGAGAGTTATAAGAATGCATAGCAAGAGAATTACTTAGATTTATCCATCCACATCTGTAACAGTCCACCCTGGAAATGGGCCTTCTATATATATATTCTATATTAAGAGCCTGCCAAAGTGACTCTACTCTGCCTGACGGAAAGCATGAATAGAATCCAAGAGTTGTGGTCACCATACTCATTGTAAATGCAGACTGCAGTATGGCGACCCACACTATGGCGGCCTAGAGTGATGCTTTTTCACACCCCGCTTGGGGACGTAAAAGGCATGACAGTCATCGCGACAGTGTAAGGCTTACACAGTTACCACGATAACCGTCACTTCTTGGATTACTACTGTATTATAACGTACCCCCATTGGTTACCAATTAGAACTGGCTTTCACTACCTTTACAGATAGTACACATTCATTTTTTACATATTATCTGTTGAGACCCAAGAGACTTATTTCTATCGAACGGTTTAAAAATACACGATAATGAAACCATAAAAGCGACTAAATGACTAATCATGATCGTCAAAATGACTGACTGAATTGACTGATCAGTCAAATAAACTGACTTAAATCGAAATATGAACTGACTGATAAATGACAACAGTAAAAAATACTATTTAAAACGAACAGTGTCTAAAAATACAAGAGCTGATGATGATCGACGTACACTATTTGATAACCAGATGAGATTTTTTTTTAATTTTATTAATTAATGAATACACCTATGATAGCTTGCCTATCACAAAATTGCCATGATTAGTTTTGAAGTAAAAACTTCTTTAGCGGTTTACAATGCTAAACTCGCATCAGGATACGTGACCCGATCGAAAATTCGAAAGATGGAGAGAAAGTAGACCGCCGGCGCGTCGTAGGAGAGGAAGTATCCCCCTCTCTTTCTACCGCACGGCGAAAATATATATGAAAATTGCACGCAATAAATGAAAATTGTATTTTACCACATAAATGAGAAAACTTACATTTTACAAAAGTGCAAAATTATTTCCTAACCATTCCAAAATATCAAAAATGCACAAATTAAATTCAAGTTTTCACTCCTGGCGGCACTCCCGGAGTGCAAATCGTTGTTTTTTTTGTACTCTTCACTATCGATAACCAACTAAATTTTGTGTCAAACGAGAATTTATAATATAGAGAATATACTCAGGTGGGCGTGCTCACCTATTTCTATATGGCTACCGAACAATAGGTATGAACAGGTAACTACACCAAGTTGATAACCCATCGAAATTGGTATCAGAATAATGATTATTTAAAATAATATCATTTGCCTGTGAAATAAAAATGATTAAAATTAATTTAATTAAAAAGCAACCGTGACAGTTTTACGATAGGCTAGCATTAACAAAAAACATGTCTCATTTGGTTATCAGATGGGGGTTAGGTCGATCTTCACCGGTTCTTAGACCATATACAAATTAATTGTATGTACATTTTTATAGTAGGAGATCCTATACCGTTATCTTACACTTATGAAATTCCTATTAAATTTCAATGGATTTTATCGCAAAAATTACTTTAACTGGTCTAAAGTGTAATATGCATTTAAGTTTTATTTTTACAACACTCCAATAGGCTAGATGACACCATAGTCAAATTAGTTACTTTTTATCATCTGTCAAAACGACAATTTTGTATGAAAAATGTACCAAATACCAAATTGTGACGTCACTATTTTAGACTACTCAATTGAACAATATATTTCACTGTATATTTGATAGAAATTCGTAATAATAATAAAAAGCTATGTTAATTGTATTTTCCGAGATTTTTCGCGATATTAATTTTAATGAAGTGGACATTGGTATTTATTTATGATACAGTCATCTACCCAATTGTCGTACTGACAAATGAATCCTAATCAAACTTTAATCTATTCGCCGTAAGAAAATAATGATGTATCAATCAAGCTCTGTCGCCTAGCCAATCAGATTCCAGGAAATTGTCGTTTCGTACAAAATCTTGCAACCTGATTGGTCAAGAAGCGGTCTTGATTGATGCGTCATTTTGTCACGTGAATACATTCATTTAATACCCGATGCATTAATGTAAGTGATCGTAATCTTGCTATTAGTATTTTTGAAATATGCGCAATAATATCCATTAAAATAACTATTCTTTATTTACAATGTATGTGCGTAGTCGAATGACCGTAGGAGGATGCGTGATAATGACTTGTTTCATAGCGTGACTAGATAAGCTAGGATAACTGAACGTAAAGCGCATCTTTGATAAGATCAAATTAACGCCTGTATTTGGCATGGAGCGAAGCTATTACTAAATATATCCTTCTGTAGTGTTGCCATATATATCTACAGAATCGATTGTTCAACAATAAATTTAAAAACGTAAAACTTTTCTGCAACATTTGAAGTCGTGTTAGTCTTTTTAAGTCAAGATTCCAAAAAAAATATTAGAAATATATAGCAACACCTAGAGCAGAATTGCCTAGTAAAAAATATTTTTTGTTAAGGCACTCGTACTCGCTAAAAATAAAAAAATATTAGGGTATAAACATTACAACAGACAACAATTTAAAATATATCATCATTCATTTGGCATCCATTGTCACAAGTGTTGATATTTTAGCATGGCAACACCAAGATCACAAAGTGCAAACATTCACATTTAAATTTATAAAATCACAATGATATGCGATTAAAATTCCTATGATTAAATTATAGATATTAAAAAATCCAAATATTTTATTGTGATGCCACAATTTTTATACAAACAACATAAAATATTTTTTATATTATATAAACAGGCTTACGAGAGTATGAACTCTGGAATGTATAATTTAAAAATCTAACCACAAACGAACGAACATACTTTCTTTGGTAAGACCGACAATACACTACCTCTGTCATCGGTACAAACATAATTTTGAGACTGACAACACACAAATAATACTCAGATTAATTATTAGTTTGATTCGACGTATACGTCACATTCGTAACTCGGACTTTGACGCGAGGAAGGTGATACGGGATGTTGACCGTACTCATCGTGCAGCAGTTTCGTTTGAGATGCAAAAGTGTCAAAGGCGTCTGCCGAATATGACATAGAGCTAAGTATTTCCACTACTCCGTTCAGTTTTATATTTTCTCGTAGATGCCTATGGCGTTCGCAGACGCGATTCTCGAGATGGTAGCAGGTCGGTTTAGGGAGGCCATTGCGTGGAGGCCTGCCTCTTCGCTTACCTGAGCGTCCGCAGTCGGAACAACTGACTAGTTCCTCCGGTGTACCCGTCTTCTTGTTCTCTCGATCGTCGCCGAGGCAAAAGTCGCAGTAGGGTGATGGTGAAGCCTACAATAAATTATATCGTCTTAGATTTATAACAGTGTAAAGGCGGCACCAAACGGTGGGAGCGAAAGGTGATAATGTGAGTAGGTGTTAATAATAATGATGGACGCGACAGACCCACACACGCCAGTCTGATCCCTAGTTAAGCAGAGCCTCTAAAATGGTAATCAAACGGCTGATAAACATATATCTCTGAATATGTGCATATTATAAATAAAAAATACACCCAGATACAGTACAAATGATCGTGTTCATCACCAGTTATTTTTCCTTGCTAAGAATTGAACCCACGACCTACAGCTTACCAGTTAGGGCTAGTAACAGACCAACAGATCCGTCAATGTGATAAGCGAGAATTGGAACTGTGGGGACAGTGCAGTTCATTTCCATCAGCCTCGAAGAGTATGTTTGCCTCAGCCGTTGGTTATGCGCCTAATCTCACTCCGATCATGTCGGATAGCCGTTCCGTCCCATTAGTTTATGAGAGAAGGAACAGAGAGTGCACTTGTGTTTGTGCAAATGCTAGTCCATTATAATATCTGCTGTGTAGGAGGCTGGTCTCCGTTGAGACTGGCCGCAGTGGCCGAAATCGAAATAATTTAAAATGTCAAGAAATATTAACCTTATTGTCAGGCTCTTTATGATCCATGGGAGCGCCGCTCATAGAGGGAGTTGGAGCGGACATCGAGGGTGCAGTTGTCGTCGCAGCTAAAGGCACATGCGCCGAGTCTGAGCTCGACGTGTCGGCTGAAGCAGGCCGCGGAGGTGGAGAAGCCCGTCGAGCTGGAGGAGCTGGGAGCCCTGCTATATGAAACAACTCCTTTTTAAGATATTGTACTTGATGTACTTTACTTGAATTTGTTAATAATTGTCAAGTTTCATGCGACAATCAGGTTATTTACTCAGAGTTCATAACGACAAGGCAACCAATTGCTAATGAGTGAAGAAAAATAGAGCCTTCTAGGTGAGTCGTTTTAGGCACAAACTCGTAACAAAAAATATTGCTTAGACTTACAAAAGATAAAAAAAAAAATATTTATTCCAAAAATGTATTCAAGCAAATATAGACCTTTACTTAAAACACCATCCTTCTAAGTAGATCTAAATACAAAGCCACAACCATGCTACTACCAAATTATTCAAATTCTACACATTCCACTACCAAATTATTCAAATTCTACACATTCGATAAACAAACTAAAGTGATATGCAAACATCAAACTACTTTTACAATAAATCTACAACTATTCATGCACAATCTTAAACAAAATATTAATATATATTATTTTTTTAATCGAAACACGACATTGAAAACAGAACACCATTGTTCTGTGTGGCTCTACGCATTGGCATCATTTGAATGACAGCAAATTACGGAGACTGAAAAATACAGCATAAACTCTAATAACATTTAAATTACCACGATATACATACGTTTTTATGGTTTATTTAGTATAAATAAAACTAAGGTTAGGTTAAAATTTGTATGTGATCTTGTTCTCCAAAGAAGGGAAGAGGATTTATATATATTAATATATATGTAGATGAATCCCTATTTCCCTTTCTCACGGCAACACGCGTGAACGGTTTGATTAATTTCGCTAAGTCCTTTTTGTTTGTTACTGTCAAAAACTTTTTATCAAGAAGTTAAAGAGAAAATTAAGAAAGTTGAGCACAACTTTACAAAAGTTAAAACGGTCGTTAAGTTTTCTTTAATTTTTTATTGTTATTTGTAGGTTAGTAATTGTACCGATGCGAATTCAATGTTCACCGTTAAGATAGGACAGCGTCTTTCGCGTCAGTTTGTTAAATATTTTATTCAATCAATTAAATATATTTTAATCTACATGTTTTACACTGAATGTGTTTTACAAGAAAATATTCGAGAATAATACTTATATATACATATATTTAATTAGTACTATATTGTATGTACGACTATCTAGTGCGCATGCGTCAACTACCTACTCACCAGTCCCAACAACAGGATTATTCAGAAAGGTGACATAACTGTCTTGATACTCCGTGGCGGGCTGCGCCAAGGCGGCCTGGTGCGCGGGCGGCGTGTGCGCGCCGGGCCTCGAGTCCCGCGAATCACCGTCACTCGCACCCGCCACCGGGCCCATGGCAGGCTCCTTGTGAGTGTGCGTGAAGTGATACGTCAGGCCGGGCCGCGTCTTGTACTTCGCGCCGCACACTGTTCCATAAAAGTTACGTTAGTTTTAATTTACGGGTGCCAATTTTAAAATGATTTATAATACACTTCACTTAAATAAACATGTTACTTACCGTCGGTGATGCCTCCGTCTGCACTATCACAGTATAACGTTCGTTGTAATAATCGTATAGTATAGAGTTTAGCGTCAACAGAACAGAACAGAGGAGGCACCACGACGGCAACGGCGAACAGTAACGAAGCCTTCCAATAATTATCCGTCATCAATCATTAGAGTAAAGCTGAAGGAAAGTTTATAAGAACATTCTTTTGTATAGTTTGGTGCACTGTTAAATGGAGATAGTGTCAGATTTGTAGGCTGAACATCTTGAAGTAAATAAACGCCTTTATCTTTAGATAACAGTGATAGATTTTAAATTACTTTCACATAAGAAAGTTATCAGGGATTTTTTTTCATTATGTAAGAAATTCTGAATTTTCAGTAACAGAAAGTGCACAAAACTAATATTGTATAGAGAAAGATTTCTGCAAAAGTACATGAAAGGTGTACTTTTGAATAAATAAGAATGTTCTTATAAGTACAGTAAGTGGTGGAAAGCCGGCCCGTCGTGATTCATTCTTTGTTCAGTTCTAAGGACGCTCCGCGGGGCACGTATGATTGATGACTTCAAATCTATGGACCGCCCAGCGCTATGGTCACAACATCTTTTTTTTTTTCAGTTTCACGTAACGTGATATGTGGCTGTAGATTTTGCTGTGAAGTAACATATCAGTTACTGTATTTAATCGATTTAATTTCAGATAAAGTATGTTTTTATTTCCGTTAATTTGGACAGTTGTTTTTATTTTAAATCAAATTATGTTGATAACAAAATCTACAGCGATTTGTAATAATATAAAAACCGAAACGACTTAAATTAATATATGAATAAAAACTAGTACATTGGATAATTTTATTTGTTATTCAACATAAATATTTCTTGTATAAATTCATAACAATCTTTGGGTGATAATAAGTACACTGTCGAGCAGAAAAATTGCATTACTTTATATCGACATTAAAGAAAAATCTTCTAAAATGCGTTCAATTTTCTACACGGCAGTGTAGTTTGGGTCTAAGAATAACATCGATCGCCTAATACTTCACTGCTTCGATACATACAAGAAATAATAGAAATATGGACAACATTACCGATAATTTATATAAAAGTATAATTGTCGTGCATTTATTCGGTCATTGTCAACATTGTCCAAATATATAATGAGAGTAACTTAAAACTTAACCTATAATGTTAACATTGACCGGAAAATGACAGTGAATGCGATTATTTCGCAAAATACCTGCGCACAATACAATATCTGTTGAAATTCAAAAATATGTTCACTGTAAAATCTGTATTATTAAAAATGTGTATCACAAAAAACATTTATATCAATTTGTATATCATATAATAAATTTTATAGGTAATTATGTCATATTTCTAAACAATTAATAGTAAAATATTATTGTTAACCAAACGCATAACACCCGCACAATGACTAAAATTTTACTAATATATAATACTGAAAAATCAATAGTAATATTTCTTGAAAACCTCAAGATTTTGACAATATCAGACTTGGCACGTATCCGTAAAGGTTTTAAACAGTGCCCAAATGAGATAACTTTAACACTGCGCTATTTCTTTCGGGTGGAAAGCACAGTAGTAATTCAAAAGCGCCGAAGTCGTGGATTCTTGAAACTGGGTACGACCGCGAAACTTGTAAGACAGCAGTACGACCAAAAAATATATGAATTGTTAGTACTTACAGAATTCATAATATTTTTTTTTACCCAATTTTAATATTATTTTCTTCATAGACATCAGACACCGAAAAACATTAGTAAGTTGTAAATAAGACACATTACAGGCAAGAAATTGGAGCTCTGGCCATAAACAATTTAGATTGCAAAACTTTAGTCATTGATCATAGAGAAAAAACAGACAATTTTACCTAAGATTTACAAGAAAGGAAAATAAATAAACTATCACAGAATCATGAGTCGACACGTTCAAACCAATCAGTACGTTAATTTAACAAATACATTGTGATTTAAAAAATTGTAATTATTTCATAAGATCGGGTTTAAAAGGATGTGACGTAAGCTATGATTGATCTATCAACGTATTCAAGAAAATCCTTTTTTTTTCATAATCTTTGTAGGCCGCCGTAGTGCGGATCCAATATCGAATTATCTGCATTTAAAATAAGTATGACGACCACCACTCTTTGATTCTATTCATGTTTTCTATCAAGCAGAGTAGAGTCACTTTGGTAGGCAAAAAATACCTGTGGTACCTCAGATGTCTATTAACCCATTGATGCCGGGCCGCAAAATGCCGTTAATCACTTATGCCGGCGGGCAATTTCGTTAACGCGCGAGCTGTACTTGACACGGAACTCTTTAGTTTATAACAGCTCTTGGTGTTGGTGCTCATATTGTTTGACGCACCTCACTCGGGCGTGAATTCACGCCCGCCGGTCGCAACGGAATTTTTGTTGGGCGTGAATTCACGCCCGCCGACCTCAAGGGGTCTAAAATATACAAAGACTTAATTATTATTACGAATGGCGCTGAGTGTACGTACGTCTGGAGTCTTTTTGCAATTACCCTATTTTTTTGAGAAATCATAAAGAATGTACCAGATTCAAAATTAGTTTAATGGTGGCAATAATTTTTGAGTCAACAGCCGAGAAAGAACACGTCATTTATCATACGAAGATCAATCATAGCTTTGAGTCCAAATCGAGATTTTCTTACTGCGATTCTCTTAACGTAGAAAACTAAATGGGTTCAGAACACAACGGAATATTAGCGTAAGGTTTTAATATTACTTTTTTAAATTGTTAATTTTGTAGCGCATAGAATAGTTTTAACTTTTTTATGACGTCAGCAATAGCAAGTCAATACGTACTATAGACAATACATCGTAAAATTAATCTCATATCCAATTAAGTGTGGTTTAAACAAAGAGAATCGCATGTGTAATGTATATAGAATATAACTAGACTAACCTACACTATAAATAACATACTACGCTAAAATATTTCGACCATTAGATAAAATACGTGGCAGTGTCAAACAAAATTAATTCATTGGTGTTTTAAGTTCTGTATATATTTTATGACAGTATATTTGAACTTTTTCAGATATAATTGACGGTAAATAACTGTTATATATCGATTGAGCGTAAAATGGGACATATAAATGGGGAATATATACTTTGTGATACTTACCCTATCTGAGTGATATATCTTTCTTGTTTTTTATACTTGAGTATAACAAAAAATAACCACAAAAATTTCACACAAAACTGTCTGAACCCACACTAATTAGAAACTGTAGAATAATAATCACTGTTATATTTTTGAATACACACATATTACATTCAGACCCTGGTCTAATGATCATGGGCATCACACAGATATTTGTTCGGAGTGGGAATCGAATCCACAACCTTCGGTTTAGCAGTCAATCACTACTAGACCAACAGGTTCGTCCATTATGTCCCACTATACGCCCTCATATCAAAATCATAGCCAATGTACGCTCATACATTATTCTATAACATTCAACATGTAATGGTATCGCAAATATGCGTACATTTGAAGTATTAGATGTTCACTTCTAACAAAAGTGTACGAAAATGAAGTTTTGTACAGTTTAAACTACATCCCGAATAATGAAAGCCTATCTACTTATGTAAAACTATTGGGTCCAATAACTGTCACACTTTAATTATAACGTAGAATTTCTTATCATATGAACAACGTAGAAGATTGGAAGAATTGTTGTTTCTACCATTATAAGTCAAGGCAAGAAGTGCCTAAGCGTCCACACATAAGGTGCAATTTGACTTAATAGTGGGTGTTTAGTTAACAAAATATGCTATATTTAGAAGCAAAGTGTCCATTTAGCTCCGCTTCTGAGATATTGAGACGATAAACTATATTAGATATTTGGAAGAACTAGATTACTTAGGGATGATAACACCACCAATAAACTACTATTTAGAACATAAACCTTTTAAGATTTCAGGACTTCTGATTTCATGAAATAATCGATGTTGTAACAGTTCAGTAGAATAACTACCACCTATCTCAGTAGGGCGATAAGTTAGAGGTCGAATTACCAAATTTAACTTAAAGGCAAACAGTTTTCAAGCTCCAGCATGGTCCTCACATGTAAATAGAATACGAGTTTGGTAGGTAAGGGTCCGTGTGGTGACGGATTAAGAATACATAGTGTTACCACCTCTACTCATCCCGTGGGTGTCGTAAAAGGCGACTAAGGGAACAAAGTATGCAAGACAACATAATTACAAAGAGAAGGAAAACTTGAAACAAACCCTATTTCAACCCGTCTGGCCAGCGTGGTATAGTAGGCCAAAACCTCCTCGCTAAGGAGAGGTCTATGTCCAGCAGTGGACTGTAAAAGGCTGTTGATGAGGTAAGGGTTAACTAATTTTAAACACGTCTCAGAAGCGGGGCTAATAAAATTTAGTCTTACACATATAACTCAACCTAAATGCATTTAATATTTTCTCCATAATATAAATATAGTGTCCACTAAAAACCTTTTCAATTCCTAACAGTTCAATGTTTTGTGGAAACTACAGAAGCAATGTCATTGTGAATTTCTTTTACATATATACTATTTTTTTTTTACACTTGCAACTCCAACACTTAACTCTTTGACCATAGAGGACGTCTATCCACATCGGACCAAATTACGGCAACATTTTCGATGTACCTTGTCGTTGGTGCAGCAAGCAGGTTCTAATTCGACGTGGATAGACATCCTTGGTGGTCAAACGGTAGGTCTGTAGTTTCAACAAAACAATACAAACACATATCTACTCAATTTCTCTATAATTTAGCAATTTGATTAATTCCGACAGTATTCAGAGATTCTTATATACTAGCTACTATTCACATTTTACGTACATACATACATACACAACAATGAAAAGGCATGTTTGCGACTCGTTACATATACAATAGCTTATTATTGTGCGTCTTCATAGGCTTGAAGGTGACCACGAATGAACTTGTTTCAAGTATATGACTAATTTTATGTTTTCGTTATGACAATTGAATGATAAAAGACGTAAATTGATTACTAGTTCACCATGAAGACTAGGCCAAAAAAGTTCTCAAAATTAGAACAAAAGGTGAAAAAAATCATTTTCGTTTGGATTTTCAAGAGAATATTAACAACTAATGGTTTCTAAAGACAACGAAAAATATACTTCAATACGAAGAAGTCATCTTACGAAGACTCATCGAGTGTACCCAACAATATCTCAACATCAACCGTTAGGCCAACTGCCAGATATGATCACCTCGACCGAAGGATACTTTATATTCAAGGATATAACTAAATCATAAATAGATAATACAAACAATCAACTTGAAAAAGTGAAGGTAGTTACATTGCGCATCATGTAGGGGTCGATACGCTCACACCTCTACCCATAATCACAAGCGGCATAGCCCGTTCGAAACGTCGGGAAATAGAAAGTGTCGTAACCTTTTTAAATAATTTTACCACTTATATGTCCCGCTGTACAACAAAACTATGCGTATATTGAAAACCAGAAAGTCGAAAAACAGTTACATGATACGCAATACTAAGCATGATCCTGACTTTCAAACAGTGTAAAAGTTATATGACAAAATAGGAACTTATTGAAATTACTAAATACTTTTGGAGTGTGGAGTGTAAACTGAAATTTCAAATAGAATATATATTTTAAAATCGATATTTAGGTTTAACAAATATTTAAGGATAACGATAGATATTGTAAATATGTACATATTCCGTCGAAAGGAAGTCTGAAATTTCGTATTAAAGTCTCATCTTGGTTCAACCATGAAATACAGTAACACGATAGCACCTATTAGTTCATATAAAAACACATGATGGCGATTTAAGACAGAATAAAATCATTAAAATAAAAACAAATAGATTAGCTGCCACAATCGTATATATAATTATTAACGACAAACATCTGTATCAAATAAAGTGATTGCCAAATACCGGCAAAAGTCACCACAATAAACTTAAAATCTTTTGGGGACCCAGATCTTGGAAGAAGTTAATGTATATCAAATACATTAAAAAACAAACCAACACACTTGCAAACAGACAAACGTTGAATCAAATTCAGTTAAAACTCGAAGAAGCTTCTCAAACTCACATAAAATTGAGATTTTAATTCGGAGGGATGGTACTTCTTGGGAACGGAGTTTATTCAATATTTTATAAACCTTGGTTGATATTAACACATAGGAACAAAAGCCTTGACAACAAAGATGAGGGTGGGGGGTAGCAGGGGGACAAGATGTTAATAATGTGGCAACAAGTGAGACGCACGATAATAAGCTCTACCTACTTATTGCTCGCTAGTTCCCATCTAGATATTTTATAATGCTACTATTATTACAGTACTCATTGGCCCTGCACTATTTCATATATATTTTTTATGACTACGCGATGCTTAATTCAATGATATTTTTGTATAATATATCTAGTTTGTTTGTGTATAGTGGTGGACGTAAACATATATAATATTATCGATAGAATTAATTTTTAAATATCCAATAATTGCATCTATATATATAGGTATATAGATATTGTCCAATTTGTCGATGATATTTATGTGTTACAGACCATTAAATATGGATAAAAATTTAAATATTATAAATAAAGTCGCATCCCGTTTTTGTATGTTAAGGTCTTTTAAACTATGTCACAGATTTTAATTCGGTTTTCATCAATA
Source organism: Hypercompe scribonia (assembly GCA_949316085.1). Taxonomy (NCBI): domain Eukaryota; kingdom Metazoa; phylum Arthropoda; class Insecta; order Lepidoptera; family Erebidae; genus Hypercompe; species Hypercompe scribonia. The sequence continues at coordinate 6,960,797 of OX438986.1, read as the reverse complement.
AATAGTGATTCAAGAGGAAGGTTTACATATGAAATACATAGCACCCGTGCCAAGACGGGGCGGGTCTTAGTTCGGCGGTAATTAGTTATTGAGGTCTCGAATGATAATCTGTTTTCGCATATTTTTTTATCAAATATAATATCACGTCCGCCACTAAACAACAAACAACAATATAGAATAATCCTACAAATACACACGCTCAGGTCATAATTACACGTGCTATTGAGCAAAATTTCACATTATTAATTATCTGTATTTTACAGTAGAGTATACGTTGCAGTGGATAGCGAGCAGATACTTGTATCCTTCGTTTATAAGAGCAATAACCGTCAAAGGAACATGGTCATAATTTGTTGATTCTAATTTTAAAAAAATTGATCGCGAAATTCTTCTTACAAGTGTGGGTAGTTTTAAGACATTACGTGAAATAGACTTCATTTTACGGGGTGATCGGATGTTTGTTATGTGACAACATTTTTACTCAATTTGAGCGCTAACCTCTTTTAAACTGTGAAGAAAATATTATTTATTTATTGGGTAAAATTGGCACAGTGATAGAGTATCGTCTGGAATAGTAAATAAGCTACTTTTTTTCCTGGTAAAATTGATGGAAAATTCGAGTGAAGTCGCCGTGAAAGCTAGTAAGATATAAATAACCCAAGTTGCAAGTGTAGTTCTATCACAACAAGTCCCGAGTTGTAATTGTTACCTTGTAAACTAAAAAGTTTTCATAGGAATCGTGTTAATATTAGATTCAGTTCGATTTATTTACAGCCCTTAGATTTAATTCAGTGAAAATACTACGTTACAATAATGTTTTTCAACTTCAAACCGTAATTGTAAAGTCAAATTAGAATAAAAAGGCTCAACAGACGTTTGTTTTTTTGGATTATAACACGTTTTTAAACTCTTGTCAGTCCTAAAAATGCTTTGTGTCTCTAAATAATAGTTAAAACCGAGTACACCTGCTCAACTATCCACCGCATCCTCTATACTAACAGGAATGTCTAGACATTTTTACTATTGGAGATTTCGATGTGGGCAGATATGATTTATCATACAACAGTATAACCAGGTTTAAAATATAACTAATTGCGAATGTCATACAACGGACGCATACTTCACATAGATTTATGAATCTAGACCAATTTAGTTCAAAAATACGCCGAACAAAGTATAAGGGACATTGTCAGATGTTTTTTTTAACTTTTTGTAGCTGTACCATGCAGCTCTATGCATCGTCGAAGTTTTAGGAACATCGAGAAACAGTGATGGGAAAGTTTAAAGAGTTCATTGTTTTAGAGATATTGCAGAAATGTGTAAAAAAGCAAATCAAAGTCACGTCACATCAGTTCTTTAAATGCGTTAGGGCATCTGTATATAATTATATATAAGTGTTTTAACTGCTTGAACCACTCAACAAATTGAAAAATATAAGTTACACAAAAAGAGGTTTTTAAAACTATTTTTCCATAATGATACGAGGACCTTTCTAACCTATTTATATTTTCTTTAACATCTCGTTGTATGATAAACATGAGGCCTTTAGTCAATAACATATTTTGAGATTGGACCTATTTCAATCTGACCTTCACAGCATACATTTAGTTCTGCCTTGAAGTAAAATATTTCGAATTTTAAAATGATTTTAGAAAAAGTCGGTAGATGTGGATGTCAGGAGCATGTGAGACGTGTAAAGACCTGAGCTAAGGCGTGACGTCACTAGTGGCGCCTGCGGGAGGACTTACGTTCGCAGCCGAACGGCTTCTCGCCGTCTCCGGGCACCTCGTACGGGAGAGTTCCTTGAGCTCTTTTTCCTCGTCCGCGACCCTAGAAATATTCATATAGCATTTAATATCAAGCATATGTGCCAACACATTAATTCTCATTTCATATATATAAAATAAATTAATCAAATGCAATAAAATTAAATAGAAACACACATAATTTACATTATTTTAAGTTATGGTATATTATTTTTAAGTTACATTAAATGTTAATAAAAAACTGTTTCTTATTTGTAATATTCAATTAATTGTGTTCACTAACCTTCACTAAAACAAAACAGTGAGGGGTAATAGTTATCGTGGTAACTGTGTAAGCCTTACACTGTCACAATGACTGTCATGCCTTTTACGTCCCCAAGCGGAGCTTGAAAAAGCATTTCACTTGGCCGCTATAGTATGGGTCACCATACTGCATTGTCTGCATTTGCAATGAGTATGGTGACCACGACGACTCTTGGATTCTATTCATGCTTTCCATCAGGCAGAGTAGAGTCACTTTGGCAGGCTCTTAATATAGAAAAATTAAAACCCCTAACTAGACTAGCCTATGGTAGATATGAAAAAAAAATTACAATAGAGCCAAGTCACTTTTTTTCGCTGATCTCAAGAGTGTCAGTAACGGCATCACCAGTCTATCGCAGTCCACTGTCGGACACAGGACGCTAAAATTGCACGTCACTTGGTTCGATCCTCGGCTTTTCGCATCCAGCTCCTGCTAGCCATTTCACGCAAGTCATTACTCCACCTGGCCTGTGGACGTACACTACGTTTGCCGAGACGCGGTATCCACTCAAGAACACGTTTATCCAACTGTTATCGCTTCTCTGATTGGTATAACCAGCCCACTGTCACTTCAGCTTGCTAACCTTGTCAGTAAGTTATGCTTTTCCTTCTTAGTAGAGCACCAAATACTTCATATTGCCTAAACACTAATTTATGACAATACAGTAACATATACTCACTGCTCTCCCTCTCTTAGCTGGTGTATCATCAGCTTGCTTCCTAACTCGACCACCACGTGACCCTGGACCTGTAGGTGTGGCGCCGCCACGCCTCTTGCGTCTGTTCGCGTATGTGTCATCATAATAATCTTCATCGGATTCTGGATCTGGTTCTTCACCTGTCTCCATCTCTTCCATTGCTAATTCATCATAAAACCATTCCTGAGAAGCAAATATAAATTAGTTAAGTATAAATACATAATAAAGGCTTGTGTGGTGACATGGTCTGTGTGGTGATGAATTAAGAATACTATTCCTGCCATGGGTATCGTGAGTCGCTAAGTGACTCGCCAAAGTTATTGGACCAAATCACTGTTTGTGGCAACTCTAATAAACACCATTCTAGATTCTACAAAATACCATTTACTACTATTAAAAATTGCCTATCATTGGTAATGGTAGAACTGTCTACTATTCCAAATACAGCACTTATCAGTATTTACCTTTGGATCATCTTTAGCTGCTGTCTGAGAGCCATCTCTACTGTCATCAGCGTTGAGAGCGTCGCCTGGTATTCCAGAACTGTTCTCGCCTTCACCAGCGTTGTCTGCTAGATCTGAAGCGCCAGTCCAGCCCCAGCGAGTAGAAGACATTGTGAGATATTGACGACGAGCTTTTCGCCATCTAAAAAAACAGTTAAATGTGATGTTCCTGAAGTGAAAGTTAATAAGTGACCACATTAGAATAACTACCATAATTAACTTCCAATTTAGAAAAATGGGTTGTAAAAAATAATATTGTATGTGACCCTTAATGGTCCAATGGAAGGTCAAGGTCAAGGCCACAGTCTCTTGGTAGAGACTCCACAGTATCTAGTCTTTCAAAGTATTATTTGTCATTACCATTAAAATTAATACAGAAGTTATAGATATATGAACACTCTGTCCTTAGTCTTGTCCTGTACAAAAGCTCTTTAATAAAAATTGATGCAAAATAAACACAGAATTTTGTAGGAAGCTTTGTTGTGAGAAAAACTTGAATGGTAATTTTCAGGGATAAAAACAAAAAAATTGATATATGAGAATTATAAACTATAGTAACATGAAATTTTTACTGAAATTTAAATGTTAGTTACTTCAGCACGTCTTTATATATATAATTCTACTGTATGTGTGTATGTCACTGAACTCCTAAATGGCTGGACCAATATGAATGCTTTTTTTTGTATGCGTTTGCGTGGCACCCTGGATGGTTTAGACTCGCAAATGAGCCTAGCAGAAAAGTTAAAATAATAACAGTCTTTTTCAGCTATTTGTTAGTAATAATCATAGAGCAAATATAATAAATTAGTAAACATAGGTATTGAAAACTTTTTAATAATACAAACCTCTGTGCTGGATATGTGTACACTTGTCCCTCTCTTTGGCCAGGCATCCGCTGCCTTCTTGTCATAAATAAATTACAATGGCTCTGTGCAACACCTACAAAAGCAAATACAAAAATAAATGTTGAACGTTTTCTATGTTGTGTTAAAGACAATTACACGTGAAGCCTATTCAGTAATATAAACAATCCATCAATAATGTAAAATTTATTTAGTAAAATGCTTTCCTATAATAATATGCAGTAACTTTTATTGTATTAAAATAATAACCATACACTCTGCATAACTGCATTAAATATTAAACCATTACTTCCAAACCATCGAAAAATTTAGAAAGCAAAAATAATGTGAAGTAAAAAACAAAAATTTATTTATTCTAGGGTCTGAATCATATGTTAAGAAAAAATATTTTACTTGACTTTATTAGTTATTTCATGTTTAGTAAAGGTTTCCCAACAATTTTAGGTAATTTCAAATATCTAATTATTTTTATTTATATTGCTATAATTAGCTATATAAAACAAACAACAATGCACTCTTAGCAACTACGAAACATATAAACTTTAAAATTATATATTTAAATAATGTCACTACATTTTTTTATCAAAATATTTTTTTTTAACCGAAAAATAGTTAAAAATGTTTGATATTTACAAAAAAGGCTTAAAAATTAAAGGTTGTTTTAGAAAAAAAATGGTAATCTTGTGTCCTAAAAATATGACAGGGAAGTAATGGATTAAGTACAACAGGACACATATCACACATCCGTCTGATCCTAAAATAGGTAGATTCAGTGCTATGGTAAGCAGACTACTGATAAACATACTTATACATTTTTAAATACATGCATATTATAGATAAATTACACCTACACAGAACAAATGTTTGTGCTCACATCAACAGCTTTTAACTGTCCACTGCTGAGCATAAGCCTCTCCTATCCTCATCACACATTGGTCTTAAATGGAAATCTAATTGATTTGACGAGTTCATGATCTCCAACTTAGCAGTCAGGGTTACTCACCCCTAGACTGATAGATCAGTTGACAGTATCTTAACATACAATTGTTTATTGATGTTGTTAAAGTAAAATTTAAGGACCTCTAGCACAATTAGATTCTTAAGCAATGTTACAGAAAAAATTACAGATTGTCAGCAGGTAAATAAATTAAAAAAAATATTTTAGATGTAAATGTGTACTTAATTAAATCTATAGAAAACAAACTTTAAGGCCATATTTGGTGCCAATAGTACTTACGACTTGTTATGAATGAAAAAAATAACACTTAAATAAATATAGGTCTCTGTTTCTAATTAGTTAAATATCAGTAGGTATAGAAAATTCTAAAACAGTCGACCGGCATAGTTTTGTTGTGACATAAAATTGACCTGTGTTTACAAAATCAATAATATGTTACCATGGGCGTAGCGTTAGTTGTTTGAACTAATATAATAGTATTTTACCAGTTTGTGTGTCGATAAACGGCATACGCATCCTTCTTTCAGCACATAGTCGCGAATTAAAAGTCGATGAGTTCTCAATAATTTCTTTGTAGCTCGGATCATTGAGAAAACTGAAATATACCAATAACTTTAGCATCGAAGTAGTTTATAAAATACACCATATGTTTTACTGTAAGTTATTAATTTTATATATCTTATAACACTACACAAAATTACATCACTATAAGTGATGATAATTCATTTACCTTTCAATTTTAGTTAAATTAGAAGGATTTACTATCTGAATCTCGGCGGCCGCCATTTTAATAGCAGACGCTGCTTTGGTGACGTCAGCAGCATCAGCCATCAACTTCGAACTGACGTTTCATTAGTTTCCGGTCGGACTTACCAGTACAAGCTCTCGGAGACTACTAAATAGAATTTGAAAACCATTATCATTTTATTTATTAGTGAGGAACAAATAAATTTATACTTATTTATTTATAAAATTTAATAACACAGGAAGAAATATTTTTGTATAAAGTAGTTTACAAATTATAAAATTTTGAATGAATGCACGTGTTCCAGAAAAAAATCTCGTGTCAAGTTATTATGGTAACACTTACAAATGTCAAGCTTGTGACTTTGTGACTGGTCATCAGTGGACGAATCGTGTGTCTGGCGCATTTTAAGTAATTGTTGATTGGAGATCGCCAAATATTACACAGATTATTGGTTACTGTGTTTTTATTAACTTTGGAAGCGGTTACTAATTTTCTAATAGTGATTTACAATAATTTATTTCATCAAGTAGAAAGCATAATTTGTGGAAAACTCTAAGTCAGCGTGTCATTGGTTTCTCTCACAAGATGTCCGTGTGTTTCTTTGTACCTGCGTAAGTTCCTCTAGCGATAATATTAACATAACGTTTGTGACACATTTTTTTTCTTATAAAGTAGTTGTTTTGTCGATGAGATATAGCATTATTAAATATGCGAACTATATATTTATGTGTTACTCTACTACTCTACTCTACTGTTATAATTAAAGCCGGTTGTTGTTGCTACTTGTAATTATAAAATGTTATCTCCTATCATGCCACAGACTCACAAACGCAACAGAGTAAATATGTTAGTTAAATTTCTATAAAACTATAAAACAAAATTTTATACGTACTATGCCAGAAACGATATTAAAATTAAAATGACCTTGTCTTGCGTTTTTTTTTAAATGTGAGAAATAATAAAGATATATGATGACTATAAATTCAAAACTTTTTGTTGAATTAGTTAAAATTTGAAAAAATCGTTTAAACAAACTATTTGATATATTATAATAATTGTTTATTTACATGAAAACTAATTGGTTGAAATTTATTTTTCAAAAATTACATCCCCTAAATGACCACCGTTTCGACGTTAGTACTCTTCTAAGCGAGCACCGAAATTTTCGAATAGTCATCGTCAAAGACACCGCGTTATCGCCGACATCTCTTCGCAATTTTTTTGTTTTATTTGACGTAGTGTATTTGGTTTAGTGATGTAGATACATTTTGTTAAATAACCCCTACAAAAAGAAGTCTGCTGAGGATAAATCTGGAGTTCTGGGTGGCCATGGAATGTTGCCTCGTCTGGAAATAAGCTTTTCCGTACAAATGTCTTTGACGACCGGCAGAGACTCATTGGATTTGTGACAAGTGGCTTCATCTTGTTGAAACCATGTGTTACAATTGTAGCTAGCAAATTCCAGTAACATCGCTCCCAAGAACTCCCGTAACATTTTCACATATTCAGAAGAATTGACAGTAATTGATCGGCCGCGAGAATCTTCAAAAAAGTAGGGTCCAATGATTCCTGTTGCTGAAATTGTAGTCCATACATACCTTGGGTGGATAAAGTGGCCTCTCGTGTTTAGCTTTGGGATTTTCACTGCTCTAATACCTGCAATTCTGTTTATTTACATGTCCCTTAAGTTGAAAATGGGCTACGTCAGTTTCATTGTTTCCGCATACGACTTGCGCCACATTTAAATCATTAGTATTAGGTTTTAGTTCCTGCACTATTTGAATCTTATATGGAAGTAATTTCAAGATACGGGATAGCTTGTGGTATAACTCTAATTCAGCCGAACGTTTGTACTTTAATAAATCTGGATTACATGGAACAGAAGCGGAAACTTACTGCACGTTCTCTTCGGTCAGAGAAGTCCGTGAGCCTCCAGTTTGCTTAACGTTTAGCATAGATATTAAAGGAGTACTCAGACACTGATTTAAGTCGCGTAAATCGTATTCAACGAAAAATAAGCGGGTCACAGTAATAAACGAATTACTGTTTAAATAAAATTGTTTCACACAGTAAGCACGCTGCGACCCCGTGAGGTTATCCATTGCGACAAACTTTCTGAGAAACGAACTAGTGGTCAGACCCCTCCCCGCGCCCCACGCAGCATTTGTGGTTGGGGGATGTTAGATTTGAATGTTAACGAATTCTTGACCTACTCTGTATATATTTCTTGCGACGACGAAAATCGAACTTGCATCCAGATTTTAGAAATCTTATAAAATTGCCTGCAATCGATGCTTTACTATCTAAAAGAACAGATTTTATGAGGATTCCGCCTATTTCTGAAATGTTATAAGCTATGAATAATCTTCAGTTGTCTAATGTCAAGGACGCATTCACAAACATTTAAACAAAAAATGACCGATTGCACATGGTAACAACAATTAAAACAATTTATAATCTGTCAATAAAATATGGTTTCGTCTATATATGCTTTATGAAAACCATACTTCATGATTATACAATTCTAAACGATTATAAAATGTTAATTCTATGTTGCCAGTTTTTAACCGATTTACACATTAAAAAAAACAGCAAACCCCACTTCCTCACTCTTTCTTATCAGGACATAGCGATACTCCTTTAAAAATAGAAGTAACAATTTTTTAATTCTACTGTTATCTTCTCTTCAACAGTGACCAAGCTGGTCCGTCGACCGTAGCAGAGGCATGTGAAGTAGACGGCGACGTTGTGGGTGAAGAACATTCCCCTGCGGAGACTTCACACCAGACCCTTCAGCAGTTTTGGAACAAAGTCACTGAAGATATCAAGAAAGTTAATTCTGTAAGTTGTGTAATTGTGTTTGTGTTTTAAATTTAGTGCAGTAGTAGACTGAACGACTCTTGTAGAAGAATAGAAAACAGAAATAATGTCAAAATTTTCTATCCAATCAAGGAAAGATTTTGTTGTCTCATGTCCGAGTTCGTCGGAATGGGTTCGTCCGATGTCGCCAAAATGAGTTTTACACGAAGGTATTTTCAATATTAGGGTTGCGGATGACTCAACAGCAATGGAAACGGCTTCAATTGCTTTTTGACGAATCTCTCGAAAACCTAACCCTTTCAGTCTTACACCTCCAATTTTGGTCTCATAAATAATGACATGTAGTCCCTATGTTTCTATTCAACTCTATGTAGTAGAGTTTAGTCATAGTCTTCTATACTCGTAGAGTAGATACCTAGGTATAGCTCCCTGATCTAATCGAACTGACATTATGCTGCTCTTACTTTTTCGAAACGAGTTTTAGGATTGTGATAAACTTCTCATGAGAAATATTTGTCATTTCCAGGAAGATTTTAAGTCCCAAGCACTCCCGTTAGCCCGTATAAAGAAAATAATGAAATTAGACGAAGAAGTGAAGATGATATCGGCTGAAGCACCTGTGCTCTTCGCGAAGGCGGCCGAAATCTTTATTCACGAGCTCACGCTCAGAGCCTGGTCACACACGGAAGATAACAAAAGAAGAACGCTTCAGGTAAGAGTCAACACAACTATCTTCTGTAATATAAAATTTTCTTATTATTTTATCAATAACTTATATATTTTTAATAAACGGGAGTTTTAAATCATGTTTTTAGCTGTTTTTAGCTTGAACCTTTAGATTTAAGCTAAAAACAGCGCTGGGCCTATGAAAGTCAAGTATAATCCGACACTTATCCTTTTGCTTTCGGTGCTATAACACTGAACTTAATAAACCTTTATTCTATTCTATCTTTCATGACCTATCGGTATGAAAAGTTTTATTTATTATCAATAAATTGGCTAATAATAATTTCGACTGCATGCGGCAAATTAATCACACGGTGTTTCGTTGTTTTCGGCACATTTTAATTGCATTATAGCATGCATACATCTAAGTATCTAATACAAATCGATCCTGATTGGAGTAGACTGTTAGCTAGGGGAAGACCCTCAAAGGCGGCAGCACGCTTATGACTAAGGTTGTAGATGTACATGGATGGTGACTGTCACTTGTCATGCCGTATGTAAAGTACCAGTAATTTTACCAGTTACATTTGATTATAATTTCAGCGCAACGATATAGCAATGGCTATATCAAAGTGCGATCAGTTTGACTTCCTGATCGATATTGTACCTCGGCATGAAGTAAAACAACAACCGGTCAACAAGCCCAGGTATGAGGCGCCTAGGAGCAGCCCTCCTGCTGAGCAGGTAAGTTATATCTAGAAAGTGAAATGCATTACTGAACCCTTGCTCCATGTCACAATGGTTTTAAATTTCTATGTAAGTGAAGTTTTAAATTAATTAGATTCTTAGTACGAAAGTTGAATTTCATTCCAAGCTAGGGCAGTGGGTATTGTTAACATCCGTCTGGGTACCAAAGATTTCATTTCGAGTTTCTCTCTATCGCCTGTCAAATAATTTGCAAGCGAATTTAGCAAAAAAAAAAGTGGGTAATTTTGATTTTCTTGTCGTCAGCATATCTTGTTTAAATCGTTACAAGAGAAGATCTGATAAATAAATAGTTTCATACAATTTTAAATTTTTATAATGATTGAATGTTAGACACACAGAACAGAGAATGAAGTAGAAATACAATGTAGGCGTGTCAGGCGTGCCAGAATTTTTGACGGCTGCGCAATCGCTCCTAATTCTGATGCCTAACGTCATAAGTAGCCAGATAAGACTGAACCACTATGAGCTGACTAAGGTCATATTTGTATAGATTTATAAAAAATTCATACATTACGTATTAAATTTGTGTACTAACAACATTATTACCGCGAGAGCACACATGAATTGTATTTTCTACATATTTCGAAATATTTGATAAGTACCGTACCACCCCTAGAACACAAATGTGCAAATCAAGCGCTACTTTATCTAAAAGACATAAGGTTGTATTTAGTAACATGGCAAGTGGCGTTTAGGTTTTACGTTCATAAAATCATAACATTAATTATTTATGTGTGCGTCTAGGTGACATAAAACCTCTCGGGATTTACCATTGATCGCACTTCTAATGTTTCTCTGCTCTGTGGTTAGACATCTTAATTTAAAAAAAAAAATTAATGTTTAGTTAGATGTGGGTCACACATTGTTAGGATACTTTTCAACCTATTGTGCTTATTTTTTTTTTTAATTTACAAATTCATTTTAAAAATACAATAATTTTGAGTGTTTCGATAAATATGTAAAAATGTTATGTAATGAGAATGGTGACCACCAGTCTTGGATTCTATTTTTACTCTTTTCATCAGGAAGAGTAGAGTCACTTTAACCTAGGTTTTAAAATATGTATTATATATTAATTAAAATATTTTTAAAACTAATAATGAAGTAGATAGTCGAGTTACGACTCTAAGCTTTGTGATTGAAAAGTTTTAACATATTTTCTTAAGTTTTTTTTATGCTTAGATTTTATAGGATCATTTAAAATACCTTAAAATAAAAATATATATTAGAGAACTCAGAAAGTGAACAACACGGTACTCATAGTATCATTGTGTAAAATCATATTTTTGTTATGCATTTGTCTCTATACATCTAACACTCACATAATAGGGTAGTCGAAAATATTATCTCTTCTTTTTTTACAATATAAAAATAAGTCGGGTTTTCCTTCCTGACGCTATAACTCCAAAAAGCACGAACAGATTTCCACGGTTTTACATTCGTTGGAAAGGTCTCGGGCTCCGTGAGGTTTATAGCAAACAAATTTCAGGAAAAATTTCAACAGAAACGCAGGAAAACAGGGTTAATCATTTTTCACATAGAGCACCATCTCTGATACATGGCATGCACTACAAACCAAAATGTGGTTTACCAAAGAGCGGATAATTTGTGGACACGTATAACGCTTCGATTCAGTATTTGCTTTGGATTCACTTTCATTTTTTAATTAGAGATGTTCAACTAAATTGCACTTCATTTTTTGTAATCGAAATGAATTCATTACTGTTGTGAAATGAAATAAAAATTTTCCTTTTCAAATATGAAACAAAAAAGAAAAAATTTTTCTTCATCGTTTAATCCCCAAACGAAGTTACAAAAATTGAAGCCATATGGTAGCGAAACGGAGTTCGCCGGGTTTGCTAGTTTCTTATAACATCAAATCATGCTATACAGCGTGACTGGTGAGATACCTTCAATCCTTATGGAGAGTACTCGGTACTCGATTCTCGTTAACTTGATATAAAAAAATAGGTGCTTATTTTTTATCGAAATGTCTCTAAAAAATAAGTGGAATTTGGATATTATACTCCCTAAGCTCACCGCACTGTTTACGTTGATCTAGTCACGAGCGGCGCGGCGGCACCCACCCCCGCCCTCCATCCCGCTACATAGGCAACAGCTGTACAGTATAGGTACCTATGTATTCTGTGTTGATAGCGCGCTGCGCGATACGTGCGGCCGCGCGGTGTCCAAGTATTCCGCAGTTAAATACTGGGCTCTCGGTGTACTGTGTACGAAGTTTACTAAGAAGTTATTTAATATTTCGTTTTTATGTTATTTTATTTCATGATATATGTTCGCATACTATCACGTCCTCAAATATTGAAGGTATGTCACCAGTCAGTCTGTATATCATCAACAGCCTTTTACAGACCACTCCTGGACCAGCCTGTCCTTAGCAAGGAGGTTTTCGCCTGGTTGGTATAAGCTTTGTTTCAAGTTTTCATTCTCTTTACGGTGATGTTGTGTTGCATATTTTGTTGCCTCCTACGTCACCATACCCTACCATCTGTAATGGAGATCTGGCGAGATGTAAATCATGCAGATGAGGTTGTTTAGGGCCAGATTCACCACTTACTGATTGTGTACTACTGTCCTTAATACACGATGCTGAAGTGTCTGCCAGTCTGAGTTTCACAAATAGATCTACAAATAAAAACACACACAAATTAGCTACAAAATATTATAAATGAGTAGTATTTCAAGTACCCTATTAGTGAGTGTTAGTGTTGTGTGGTGACTGACGCGTTGGTCCCGGCAGCTGTCGGCGCAGCACGCGGCACCTCTGCAGGGCGCCTCGCAGCCCCAGGTCATCGTACAGCCTTGCGCCCAGGTCGTACAGGTACCACACACTGCCATCTTCGTTACACAACCCTACTAGATAATAATAATAATACCTTTAAATCCCCTATTAACTAACAGTATGTTCCCTGACGGGTGTAGGACTCGTCTAACGGTTGCCTGGTTTTCTTTGTGTTTGCTTTCTTTTTCCAGACGTTTTCATTTGTTATTAGAATGTAACCCTCCCAACGTACGTCTAAGACATTTTCTAGTTGACTTTTTTGTCCAATAGTCAACAAGACAAACATTAAAACAATTATTGGAAAGGGAAGCGGGCTGGTCACGTGACTAGGACAGAAGGAAGGACAGATATGGTTTTATCCGTCTTTCATTTACCAATCTAGTCACGTGACCAATCCATTTCCGTTTTAATCTTTTCGTATGTTGAGTTGATCACCTTTGTAGTTTAGACCGTAAATTTATTTTATTTCGTCTTTAGTCTTAATTGAAATGTTAACAAGTATACTAATAATGTGTGATCCACGTTACTAGTATTTAATTAAATCAAGTAAATGCATGAAATTAAGTCATTATTGCAACACTCCGCGTGGTGTAAAATACTTTCTTTTGCATTTTGTTTTCAGAATTGATGTAGTCTATGCCTAGCTTTATATAGTCAGGCAATAATTAGTTCCAAGTTACAGGCATGCGACCGTGAATTTCTGAATCTTTTGCTTTCACTTAAACACTCTCGATTGCCCATCTTTCCCTACCTGCCGCTTCAGGGCTACTGGTTGGAGCGATAAACAGTTTAAGTATAAACCATAACCAATTGTCACTTATTTGTGATTGTCACAGACTAGTCCTATCGCGTTACGAAAATATTAAATATTCAAAAAAATTAAAATAAAGTTATATCCAGTTTTTAAAATATGCAATATCTATCTAGTGGGGTTACCTTTATTTTCATTTTAGTCTCATATCATTGCTATCAATATCGCGTGACAAGTAGGTATGTGTGACCCACAGACACTCGTTACGAGGTTGGGCACCAGTGTAATGCGATTTGTACCTATTTCGGTGTTTCTACTAGGTATATTTTAATATTTAAAGCTAACAATATTGGTTTATTTTACGATTTTTTTATTATATACTAACAATTCTCACCAACTCCCATTATAATGGTTTTATGTTAAAAATTACTACGATAGCAATCATTAATTTAGTAATAATTACAGACATCACCTGGAACGGCGTCGTCTTCGAACAACGTGGCGGTATCACAACAACCCGTGACATTAATGCAGCAGGTCGTTACTCCGTCTGGGGAACTCCAACAGTTGCCGGTAAGAACCGTGATAATGAACCTATAGCCATACATGTGGGTGATAGCTTAACCAGTGATTGGCTACGTAAATGGATGTTAAACTATACTTTCGTCGCTTATCAACAAAGGTTATCAGAACCCAAACTGCTCCTCCCCTGTTTCTGGGGCAGATATTACAAGACAGCAACGCATCTGTGACTTTAAGTCTATGGACAGCGGTAGTCGATGATCAAGCCAGTGACCATAAAAAAAAAAACAAGAGAAGCGATAAGTACTTGCCTGACTAAAAATATTGCCAGTTTGAATCGAAGCTTCATAAGCCGTTTAACTGCTGCTATTTTTTTTTACCCAACCCAGCTTTAGGTGTAGGTATATTAATTGAGCTCCTGGCCTTGTAATCTTATTTTTAATACATTTGGGATAAATAGAGGAAAAATGTATGTTTTTACTTTTTTTTGTATAAAGTAGTTGCAACATGACTAATCTATGTAATACTGCATAGTCCATTGTGTCTGCCTGTAATAGATCGTAGACTGTGAACAGACCATCTATTATAGTATTTATTTAAAACCTTTTGGAATGTAAATTTCTAACATGTAATAAAGAGTAAATTAGTGTCGCAATATGAAATTAAAGTTGGTAACAAATAATTTGAATTTATCTATCTATCGTAATGTGTTTCAGATCCAGCTAACTCAGGCGCAACTAAACATGATTCGTATGCAAGTACAAAACAACCCGAACCAGCCCATCATAATACAAACACAGCCGCAGCAGTCACAAATTATACAGGTCTTTACCTTTCAATATTTTTTAAATTTGGGTATAAAGTAGTTCTTTTAAACAATTCGTGTAACTTGAACTTAGATCAAAAGAGGAACCAAACATCCCGCTACTGACGTTTGGGAGCTCAGAGTGTCAACGCTTTTGTGTCGCCCTACTGGCAGGTTTTCATGGGCGGTGGTAGTCGCTTACCATCAGGTACTTGTTTAGCCTTTATTAAACTAACTGTACATACTTTTTATTACAGGTATCATCTCAGCAGCACCAACCTCAGCAACAAGTGTTCTTAGCGCAAGTGGCAAGCTCACAAGAAGACTCTTAGTGCTAGGATGCTGCAGACGAGATATCCAATCTCGGTCATAAAGAGTGCTAATAATGTGACAGTGTAATCAGATAGTAGTGGATTGTGTCAACGAAATTTTGGAAAAACGTGACAATTTTAGATATAAAATTAGTTTTTTTTTAATTTATGACGTCACGGTGATATTACAGTCTATCAGTTTTATTACCAATATTTAAAGGTTCAAGTTGAACATACTTTCTACAGTTATAAATCTATTGATTATCTAACTTCAAAAACGTAGGAGTTTCTTAATTGGTTGTACTTTTTTATGTTTGTATTTTAAAATTAATTTGGAAAATTCTTATAATTATATAGACCTCCCCTAAGCCTTTTCAAAACAAGCGGTCCTGTGCAACAACTTAGCGTTTGATCACATTTAAATTGAAAAAAAAGACTAGCTCTAAAGATGTAATATTAGTTTCTTAGATATAGGCTCTCTGAAGTTTATAATACTTTTTTAATTATTATAAAACCTTAACTTTCTCCAAAGAAAACGGAACACCAACTTAATATTAGTGCAAGGATCTCAAATAAGAAATCAATTTTATTACTGATTTTTTACGAGATTTTGTGTATAAAATAGAAAATTGTGACGCACAATCACAATTTACACTTTTCTTGCGTCACATCTTCGAGTCGCCGATTCCACAAACATTAAAGACCAAGGTATTTGACCAGTGCATTCTACCCGTAATGACATACGGAGCCGAGACGTACCATTGGACTGGTCCACAAGTTTAAAGTAGCTCAGCTCGTAACGAGGTTATTCGACAGAGAACGGGAGTAACTGACATCGCACGGAGAATCAGTACGCTGAAGTGAAAGTGGGCCGGTCATGTCTCCAGACTAACCGATGGTCACTGGAGCCGAAGTGTGCTAGAGTGGAGACCACGTATGAGCAAACGTAGTGTAGTAGGGCGCCCTGCGGCGTGATGGACCGACGATTTGAAGAAGGTGGCTGGCAGCGGATGAATGCGTATTACCCAAGATGCCGAAAAATAAAAAATTAATTTTGGGGAAGATTGTGGTGAATGTTGACAGAGTTAAATTAAAAAAATATTAGCTGTACAGCATTAAAAGATCATAGATAAGATAAAAGTCTTTAATGTAAGTCGAGTTAAAATAAAATGAACATTAAGTATTTCTCGACGTCGCACTAACAAATATGTTTATCAAATGTATCTAGGTCCAATATTTTTGATACCTTTAGATGGTGAATTATATGTAGAAGCAAATATATAAAATAATAATTTTTAATGACACAACTACAGAATTATGTAAGTACTGTAATGCCGTTCTTTTGTATTTATGTCGATTTGCCAAGTATCGCTCATAAAAACATAATATGTAGCACGATAACAAAATTTTAAATAGTAACAGTTATAGTACACTCTGACTTTGTCTAGTCGTTTTTCAAACACTAGCAGAATGTTTGAAAAATTACTTATAATTTCATTACAAAATTAAAAATCGTGACTATACATCACTTTTATACATTACTAAAGCTCTAAGATAAACTTACTCAAATTTTAAAACTCATTTATTATATGGAGCATGCGTCATAAGACGAAATAGGATATATTTACTGCTATTTTGGACTATAGTGGTAGTTTCGGGTGAAACGTTAGTATGTAATTGTATGGAATAAACAGGAAAAAAATGGGTTATATCAGCTTTTAATTTATTTTAAATAGATCCGAGTTCTGAACTTTGCGAAGTTAAGAACTTTTATTGTTTATGCTTATTTGTTACGATTTCTGCTATTTGACAAAAAGGAAATTAAAAGGGACATGACATAGTCCGGTCAATCCAGACCTAAAAATGAGAGCGAAGGTACATGAGTTCCCATCAAGCTGAAAATCAGTAAGGTTGTTTAAAATATGAGTAAAAATAAGATTTGAAAGTTCCCCATCTTTCCCCTGTATGAAAAAAAAATTATTCAAGGTCAAAGGTCAATAAAATGAGTTTTTCGCGATTTTCACCGAAACGGTAAGTTTTATCATAAAAATATCTCAGACAAAAATTGTAGGTCATAAAATAATCGACAAAAACTGTATCAATACTTTTTTCCTACGAGCCACCGTTTTTAAGATATAACGTATTTAAAAAGTTATTCAAGTTGTTATCGTCATAATATGCATGAGTGCGTCACGTATATACATCTCTTATCTAGAGTAACTACATGTTAAAATATTGTTCTATCGGTGATTGTAATATATAATTAAAATATTAAATACACATAAGTTATAACTATAAGAATATCAGCTCAAATGAAACAGTCTCTTACGTTCACACTACTGTCTCTTGTTCTATTGTGTGCGTGGCTAGGGTCTTATACCTGCTATAATAAATGAAATACCGTTAGTCTTGAACGACACTCTGTACTGAAATGACGTGTTTATACTAACATATATCGTGCTGTTTTGACTTTTATAACAAAAATGTCTGGATATTGCTTTATTTGTGCTAAACTTTTAAGTGAAAGTAAAATTGTTATTGTTGAACGTGGTATGGAGTCATTAATTAATGCGAGTATCGAAAGAGCAGATGAATTTTCGGCATTTCTCAAAAATCAGAAATCTGTGATAATACATGAAAGTTGTCGTAAAAATTATACTCGAAAGTCTTCTATTGCTGCAGTTAATAAAAGACAACGTGAAGAACAAGAAGCCAGTACATCCACAGAAAGTCCTCCTCGTACTAGATCACGTGTCAGTGAATTAGCTTTTTGTTTTAAAGAACTATGCTTATTTTGTGGCCAGAAATTGAATGAAGAGTATGAAAGAAAAGCCTCAGATTTTCGCCGTCGAATTAGCCAAGTAACTAGACTTCAATGTAAAGATTCAATTCTAGAAGTAGCTCGGACTCGTGACGATGCTATAGCAAAAGCTGTTCTTGCAATAATTTTGCAATAGTTTCAAATTAAACAGGATAACTGACCGGTGGAGTAGGCCTACGGGAGAAACCACGTTAAAAACGTGCTAAGTACACTACCTCATAGGTGGCGTGGAACGTGTGCATATTATGACGATTGCAACTTGTACAACTTTTTGAATCGTCATATCTCAAAAACGGTGGCTCGTAGGAAAAAAAGTATTGATACATTTTTTGTAGATTGTTTTATGATCTACAATTTTTGTCAGAGATATTTTTATGATTAAAGTTACCGTTTCGCTGAAAATTGCGAAAAACTCATTTTTTTACCTTTGACCTTGAATATTTTTTTTTTCCATACAGGGGAAAGACGGGCAACTTTCAAATTTTATTTTTAATCATATTTTTAACAACCTTACTGATTTTCAATTTGATGGGAATTTATGAAGCTTCGAATGTTTAAATTGTTACTGGACTAACAGTTTTGTGTAATCGAAGTTAAATGTCTTGAAATAAGTGTTGTTTGTTATGTAAATGTACGTACTTAAGTTATTAAATAAACTGACAATTTAATCATTTTTGTTTTATCAGATATTTCCCCTATTCCATATATCTGTACTAAATTATCTCCATTAGTAGAGATATTCGAGACTTTTTTCCAACTACTGTCACTGGTGGGGATAAATGAAATCTACTTCATGTATCGCTATTAGTCGCATAGGTAGGTTGTCTTTTTAGCTTATCACTAGGAGAAGAGATATAAAAACTTTAGGGACTTGCAAACTAACTCTCACAATTTTATTAAGTTTTGAAAGTCGTCCAAAAGACTCGAGCCGAGTCTGCCTGTGGAGGTCGGTGAAAGCACAATGCCTAAGGCTCTGCGAACTTTTTTTGTCATAAGTTACTAACTTTCCAATGAGTAGATTGATACTAGAGCCAAGCTTGTTGGGGTTTTTCACCCGATTACATACGGTAAAAAAAATTGACGTTAGAGTTTATAAAAAAATAACCGTAGTTTCTGATAGATGGTGCTATATCGAATAACGTATATTGTTTATCTATAAACAGTCTACGTTAGAAATATTATGAATGTGAAAGTTTTAAGCTATTATAGCTAGCATAGCTTTCATCGTGGGCTTCCAGCGCAGTGACCGAATCAAGAAATTCCGTATCGAAAATAAACCTAACACCCCCGACTCCGACAGACACAGTGGTGCGGCATTGAAAGCCGTGCATCGTCTAACGTCGTTTTAGTTCGGCAGGCTTCGGCACGGCGTTTGTGTGCTTCGAAATATTATATTTGCATAAGTTGATAAAAAATGAGCTTTACCGCGGCAGTCCCCGAGTGCCACACGTATTTTTTTAAGCATGTAGGATGTTTATACTCTTTCTCGCAAAAACGTACAGGGTAAGATGAAACTCTATACTTAGTAATACTAGCTGACCCGGTAAACTTCGTATCGCAAGATCTTTTTTTTTAATTTTCTGTCGAGTTGATTTGTGAATCTAAACCATCCAGGGTGACACCCAAAACGCATACAAGTCATTCAAATCGGTCCAGTCGTTTAAGAAGGTGACATACACATGTACAGTAGAATAAAGTATATAAAGATAACTTTTACATCAAAACAATGCATAGGCTACTATTTACCGCGATGACCGACATACATGCGGGGAGAGCCGCGGGCAAAAGTATTAGTATGAAAATGTGACGTATTAAAAAGTGAAGTTGTAGTAAAGCTTAGTTTTAAACACAGGGAGATTGACCTCTCTTAAGTTATTTAATTTATAAATGAACGAGCTGACCGCAGTAGTAAGCGTGGTGGCTCTTGAATTGACTACGTTTATGTTAACAACCTAAGCTATGCAGATGATATGGTCCTACTGGGCCCAACGGCTGACTCGATCAGAGAGTTAGGTACTATACTTGTGAACAATGTGCAGCGAAACATAGGCTCGCATACAATGCTGAGAAGAGTGTTTGTATGGTCTTAGAGGCCTCAAGTAAGAGTGTGCCTCATGATCTAGTTATTAAACTGAACGGGGTACAACTCGAAAGAGCCTCTAAATTTAACTACCTTAGAGACGATGCAGATGTTGAACGTGAGCAGAGGTCTCAGGCGGTCAGTGGCAACATGCTGGTAAACAAGTTTGCTCAGTGTAGTCGGGAGGTTAAAACCACGCTCTTTAAAACACTACCAGACTATTTATACGAGCAACCTGTAGACTAAGTATACCAAGCGATCGCTAGATACTTGAGGTTCAATACAATACTTACTCTAGGACTTGGGACTGTAGGTGTTTTGTAGTGCATCTGTTGTTCGTTTGATCGTTACCGAGCGAACCTAGAGTAACTGACATCGCACAGAGAATCAGTATGCTGAAGTGGAAGTGGACCGGTCATGTCTCCAGACGAACCGATGGTCGCTGGAGCCGAAGTGTAGTAGAGTGGATACCACGATTGGGCAAACGTAGTGTAGGGTGCCCTGCGGCGCGATGGACCGACGACTTGAAGAAGGTAGCTGGCAGCGTATGGATGCGAGTTTCCAAGACCGGGACTGTTGGCGTTCCTTGAGGGAAACCTTTGTTCAGCAGCGGACGGCGATAGGTTGATTGATTGAGCGAACCTATAATCTTCACGTAATTATACCCAATTAAACCAACCCGCTGCTTACAAGAATGCGGTTTAGTACCAGTGGTTACCTTAAACATGCCAAGCAACAGACTTCATGAACTTCGCTTGCGTCATGCAATGACAGTCCCAGTGAGGACAGGTTAAAAAAAAAGTTACTTTCATCTTTATATTATGTTACTAATATTATACTTAAGTGAAATGTTACTAACACATTGGGCCTAGTTGCCATTTAATAAACAATTATTATTACAATTAAAGATTCTTATGAGATAATTAATAAAGAAAATATTCCATTAAAAAATTGTGTAAACCGCTGGACACGAGGAATTAATAACCACGTAGATCTTCGCTAGTGGCTTAAAACAACATTGGCTGAAAGTAACTTAGTAAGGAGACGGGAAATTAGTCGGTGTTCCTTTTCATGTGTTCCAGGACGGCTTGGACATCCTCTTTGAGCAGCCGCACCATGACCCGCTTCTGTTTGCAGTCCTCGCGGATCACCCCCGAAGTTTGCTCTTTCAATTGCTTCATGAAATTCATGTCTTGTTCTTGAGACCTGGATAAAGTTAATGTGAGTTTATGTTAACGCAGAAGTAATTACCTACCAGTGTTAACTGTTGTAACATATGTACGGCGACGGTGGTCATTTTCCATCAAGTGACCAGTCCACTCGTTTACCTGCTGTCACAAAAAAGCAGTAGCTTTAAAAGCGTGTTTAATGAATGAATGACTTACATTTTATCCAAATCGGTGAACTTATCGTCAATGAGCTGCATCACGCTGGTGACTAGATCGGTCGCGACGCGCTTGTACCTTTTGCGTCGTTCCTCCTTCAGCTCGCTCAACTGTTGTTGAGCCGACACGAATAGATGGACGAACCTGCATTCGTTGATTAGAATAAAAATGATATTTATTCAATATAACAACAATATACCATAATTGTCTTCTAATTTTCCGTGTGGTGACGAATTAAGAACACAGAGTATCAGCACCCCTATTGACCCTACGGACGTCATAAGTGGCGACTAAGGAATTAAAATATGCAGGACAACTGCACTGCATAGATATCAACTGGTTTGGCCAACTGGACATAGGTCTCTTTTCTACGGAGAGCCCTATGTCCAGCAGTGGACTGTTAAAGGCTATTGACGATGACGACCACAATCACGCAACACTATCTAATCCCAAACTAAGCAGAGCTTGGGTGGGTACCAGACAACTGACACAAATACATACATACTTGTTTTTGTAAATATATTATACATAGAAACACCCAGACCAAATCAAACATTCATATTCACGCACGTATTCGAATCGAAAACGCGACCTTTTGCAAAGCAGTCCGTTGCGCGAACCACTAAGTTAGCCAAGCGTCAAAATTTATATTCATTTTTTTTTCTTTATTGTTTAAAACATTATATGTAAATACATTCACATATACAAGTCGTAGGATAAATTAAAAAAAGTACTAAATAATTAGGACAAACGAGCGCATAGACAATATCTAATTAATCAACTGCTATGTTATATTGTCTATTATATAATTTTGTAGTATTTTCACATACAATTTTAATTATAATTTATTTATGGATAATATTATCTTTTAAGGGCCAGCTGACATAGTGACTCTACACTTGTAACTATAAAAACTTGTAAAACTTGCTTTACTTTTAATTTATTAATAGTATATCTAAAGTAATACCAGTAATCATTATCATCATCATCATCACCACGTCTGCCGAAACTGCTGGACGTAGGCTTCTTCCAAAAATAGTAATAACTTTTTGTAGAACCTGCCAGAGTGACTACTCTGGCTGATGGTAAGTATAATTAGAATCAACAAGAACAAGAGGTCAACATACTCATTGTAAATGCAGACAGACAATGCAGTACGGTGACCCACACCCCACACTATGTCGGCCTAATGAGATGCTTTTTCACGCCTCGCTTGGGGACGTAAAAGGTATGGCAGTCATCGTGGCAGTGTAAGGCTCACACCCCACAATAACTGTCAACCCTGTATCAATGTGCCTCCGGTTTCGCACCCACCAACGAAACACGACAGCATAGATACTGTCACTTTAGGTTGGTTATCTGTGAGAGGGTAGTACGGCGCCTGTCGAGCCGGCCCGTGCTGAAATCAACGTGGCTCTACTACCTTACGAATAACTAGCCACAACTCACACACGGCCTGCACAATAGTCTGACGGCATAGAAAGCCGCGTATATAATTTTCGCACTACTTACTTCTTGCTTGTGTTCTGATGAATTTCAATTAGCGTTGTATCTAATTTCTCCATAACATTCTGTAAGCTTTCTCTAACCGATATATTCACCGCTTCTCCTGCAAACGTAATAGACTCAACTGATATAAAAAATATTTCAAACACTTGACATCATCGACTTACAAACTAAACAGAGCTTGTACAAGGAAAGCTAGATTGACTAAGGCAATACTTATTTTTTTTCTAAATACATACAAATTGTACACAGAAAACTTCCGAGCTCCGAAACAAAAATTTGTAAATCATATAAACATTTGCTCCGATCTGGGAGCCGTACAGTAGTCACATATCTACTACTACACCATCGAAGCAGTCAGCCAGTTTAATGGGATATGTTAGTAAATAATATTCACCTAGTTCATTTTAACAAACTCAATTTAACTGTGTTTTTACAAAACTGGTGCAAAATATTTACAATTCTAAACTTTATGCAGTACTTAACATTCATGAAAAAAATATTTATGTATATAATAAAAAAAATGCAAAAGCAATAAGAGAAATATTCTATTATGTGGGTAAGTATACAATAACTAATTTTATATTAACTTGAAGAGAAATCAAGGGTCTTACCGTGACTGGTACTCGGTTCATTTCTCTTGAACCATTCATCTACACTAGACCCCGTATTCCCACTTGCAGAAATAAAGTCTCCAATATTATTATTATCTTCCATTTTCTTCTTTTTAAAATCATCTCTATCTCCTTCCAACTTTCTTTTCAATCCTTTACATTCTGCTATTTTTGTAGACGTACTTATTTTGTCCTGGATAGAATCAGAATCAGTGGTCTGTGTTAAGTTTCTTTGTAGAGTTATATTTAAAGACTCAGTTGTATTTTCTTTTGCATGGCTTAATTCCTTTATAAATTCTTCAGCTTTTGAGCGTTGTGATTGAATTTGCCGCCGTTGTACACTAGAAAAAGTTTCCTTTGTTACGTTCACGATGTCTTCGTTGTCTAAGAAAGTGGATTGGGAAACTTTGTCAACGTTCTTGATACAATCTTCGAATAATTTTACTGGAGAAATACACGATTTCGGTGTATTTTTAACACGTCGTGGAAGCTGTACTCTTATTTTCGGTTCATTTTTCGTTAGTATTTCACTTTTTTCTTTACTTTGCGTAGAACTGAAAGAATCGTTATTCTGAAGAAAAGACTTATTATGTTCTTCGTTATGGTTTATTTCAAACACCGATGAATTATCTTTTATCAGAGATTTTTTAGGAGTCGTTTGAGTTTGTGCATCACTTTCAGAATCAGTACCATGATTGGATTCGACTATTTTAGGACTTATCCCATTTTTGCGTAAAGTTTTTGACTTACTGCTAACGGTAGAATCATTATATGATTCTGAATTTCTTCTGGAAGGTAACCATCTGCTTATATCTTCTAAAGATAATCTTTCTACAGACACTACGGCAGATTTTAAAGATTGCGAACTATGGTTACTCTTTGTTTTATCTACGGCATAAAATTTGTCAGGCCTTTTTGTTACAGTCGTTTTGTTATTTTCATTAGAATTATCGTGCAATGAGCTATTTATATTGTTAATTTCTTCTGTCAATTTGTCGAAGTAATCTTTTGTAGAAGCATCCAAGTACTCCGATTCTAAATTGCGGTGTTCTAAATGTTCTATAATAAGCTTAGGACTAGGCGGGTGTTCTTCGGAATCACCATGTCCAGTTATGCCTACAGTAGCAATAGATTGATCAGATTTCGTTTCAGATTCAGGTAAGCTTATAGTTCTGATAGTACCCTTTTTATTGGTGTCCTTTTCAATCTTATTTTCTTTCGCTTTTCTTTTAGGCTTTGCAGTGCTTAATTTGTCAGTGTCAGGGTCATTACGATTCCGTCTCAATTCTTCTTTAGTCTGTAACTCAAGTTGTATAAATTCGTCAGTTATATTAATAGTCTGTGGACTATTCATATTTTTTTCGTTATCCGAAAGTAGGTTTTGGGTATTATTGGATTCGTATATGTACTTTTCAGGATTTTTGCAAATTTTCTTAAATTTATCTACCATATTTGCCGATAAATCACCGTCTGCTTTAGCTTTTGGCGTTCGTGCTTCTTCCACGACTAGTCCCGGTAGAGGACTTTCAGTCCTATCATTTACAGAATTAGTTTTAAGATTTACAGTTTTCTTAGATCCTTTGACAATATTTATAGTTTTAGATTTTATTTTTTTAGTTCCTTTTGTACTTTTTTGTTTTGTATTGATCTTTTCTTCTTTTTCCATAATAGCTTCCATTTGAGGAGGATTTTCTAAAACTAGTACTGGTGCTGTCTGCACTATTTTAGGAATTTCAACGACTATAGAAGTATCCAGCACTTCCTTTTGTTTTCTCATTTTTTCATCAATTAAATCATTAACATGTTCTACTTCAATTTTTTTATTTTTTTGGCTTCTGGTGCATTTTCGATTTTTATCTATATATTTACTTGTAGTGTCAGTGCGTTTAACTATGCGGCCTCGTCTCAATACTGTAGAATTTTCACTGCAGACAGTGGTAGTACTGTTCTTTTTAGATATTGCTATTTTTTTTTCTTTAAAGTCTTCTTCACTATCAGTAGAGAAATTGTATACTTCGAATGCCCTATCGATTAGCTTTACTTGTTGAGTGTTAGAGGATTCTTTTACTTTATCAAACAATTCGTTCATTTTCTTTGTTCTAGGTGAAGGCGGTTCAAATTTTTTAGATTTTCTATTTCGCGGCATTCGAATATACCTTTGTCGTTCTTCTTCTATGTCTTTGTATGGTTTATATGCAAGGGTAGACTTTGGCGTTTTCTGTATTTTAGAATTATTTAAATCATTTACTCGTACGTTTATGGATGCTTCTACGGTGATTTTTTCATCTTTGGGAGAAAATAATTTACGTTTTCTACGTAACATCGGTGTTTTGACGTCAGCTACTTTATCAAGATGAACACTTCCATTAAAATTTTCACAATTTTCTTGTAGAATGGCAGAAACGTTACATTCAGCAGCTATTTCTGCATTGTCCTCCACGATAGTAGACATTTTAGCAGTACTTTCTAATTCAAGTTTGTTTTTTGTTTTCAATGAGCGAGTTTTTATGTTCTCTTTTTTAGAGGGAACTTTATATTTCAACTTAATTTTTTTAACTTTCTGTGGTATTTTATTTATATTTTTATTCTCAGCATTAACATTTTGTACTTTACTTAGAATATTTTTTAAAGGTAAATCATCTTCCAGATCGAAAATATCACCACCAGTAGTTTCTTGATCTTTACTCAGATACTCTGAACACTTATTAAATTCATCGCATACAGTATCCACTATATTATTAAGACATTCTATTACTTCGACATTATTAAAGTTCAACGGGTCTGAATTTTGTGATTCATCTCTTTTCAACATAACTCCATCATCAAAAGGATCATAGCTGAATTCAGAACTAGTTTCGTTTATATTTTTAGTGAGCATAGGACTAATAATAACTTCTTGTTCTCTGTTTTCTGTAAAATGTTGAGAAAAGAATTTTTCAACTACATGTACATCGAAACTGTTTTTCTCTAAAGTTTTAGGGATATCTTTCTTCTTTCGGCGAGTATTAACATACTCATTTGGAGTATCACTTATAGCTTCAGTATTAGATTCGTCAGATGTCGGAGACACATCTTTAGAAGATTTTTTTACGGACTTAATTAAATCGATTTCCTTATTGAGCGTATTGCCATTTGTTTCGATATTTTCATTTAGCTCTTGTGATGTTTTCTCCCTTGTATTGATACCACTGTCAATTTGATCCTTATCTCTTTTAGCGTTCAGCGCTTCTTGGACTAATAAATTGACAATATTATCTGGATCATAATCTTCAGATTTGGATAATCTTTCAATTGTATCATTTATAACTGAGTCATCAGCAGACCCAATAGTAGCGACTAACAAACAGCTTGGTGTTTCTTCACGAACTATCGGTGACAACAGTCTGCCTTTCGGCTTTTGCCTTTTAGTCTTTGGTTCGGGATATTTTTTAATATTGTCACTATCACTTTGAGACTTCTTATTAGAGTCTAGTGTATTGATTTTTTTATGACAGAGGCCGAATGCTTTACGATTAAGTGTTGTGACACTTTGGGCATCTGCTTCACTGACTTCAGTTACTATGGATAAATCTGGTGGAGCACAAACACTCAATGGTTCCTTGTCGAATTTATATCGGGGTAATGCGGCTAGTTTTTCATGAAGCTAAAAAGATACAATTATACAATTATTTATCTTTTCTGTCTGTAACGAACAAGTAGCTTAATAAAAAAAAAGGTTAATCAAGAAACATTATTTTAGTTTTATATAGTTATCTATTTAATATGGACTAATACGGAAAAAAAACTACTTTTCTCAAAACAAGAGACTTTGATGAATATATACTTTTCCCAAGACAAGATGATGATGAGATTGGAGATCTGTCACACAGGTTTCGAACCTTTTGTTTTTTTTTTTAACGTGTGGAAACCCCCACGGGCCGTCACCCCACCGGGGTTTACGGCAGGGTGGTGTGTCGGAATCGGACCGACTAAAACCACACGGTGTGCCACTTTGCGCCTGAGACAGGAGGGATCCGGGAAAAGCTGCTATTATGACATCCAGATCCCGCCTAGCACCTGCCTGCTGCCGCGGGCACCATCTGCGGGTAAACTCTCTATTTAGGCGACGTACGACACACGCGTACGTCGCCTCCTCGCGGCTGGCCACTATAGCGGATGGAGGGGAAAACCCGTCCCGTCCACCCGCGGCCACACTCAAGGCGGCATGAGGCGCTGGTACACGCGCCTCCGTCGCCCGGTTCGCCGGCGGCGAATTGGGTCCGAGTGCAGGTCGTCCTCTCGGGCCCTCTCCGCTGCCTCCTTCCGCGAAATTACGTCTCCGCAGAAGGTTGCGACCGCGGTAAAACAACTGTCGCTACTGACCATGGAGCGTATGACGGCCGGTAGCGAGAGATCTCCTCCAATAACTGCAGTGAGGACTCCACGCTGCGCCGTCCAGGCGGAACAAACCGCCAGCGTGTGCTGAACCGAGTCCTCACTGCAGTCGCAGTGGTGACAGGTGGGACTCAATTCCCTCCTGGCGACCGAGTGCAGATACTTCCCGATGCAACGGTGCCCGGAAAGGATCTGCACGACACAAATCACAAGACATCAATCATCATCATCAATCGACACATCTGGAACACCGCACGACATGAGCCGCCGCCTCAGAACACCGTCTCGGTCCTCGTACATGACGGTACGCTCCTTAAGATAGTCTGCCACAAGCCGCCTCAAGTACTCTGGCACTCCATGGTAGCGGAGCCCTTCCCTGATGCAGCTAAATGGCAGACTATTAAATGCGTTGGCGATGTCCAACGACACCGCTAACAGCACGCCGCCACAGCTCACCGCCTCTTCGGTAACGGCCCTCAGGCGTAACACAGCATCGACTGTCGAACGTCCCGCTCGAAAACTGAATTGGGCGTCCTACAGATCGGGTCCCACCTCGCAGAGGTGCCGGACGATGCGGGCAGAGAGTATCCTCTCAAACAGTTTACCCGCCTCGTCCAGCAACACAATGGGGCTATAGGCCGCTACCGAATCGGTTGGCCGTCCCGGCTTCCTTAATAGGACCAGCTTCCTGCTTTTCCAGTACTCAGGGAAGCGTCCGGACGACAAGCTAGCTCGGGCCAGCACTCGGGCAGGTATCCCGTCCAGCCCGGGGGCGCCGTTCTTAGACCGGATCCGTAGAACAACCGCCCCTATCTCCGATTCCCTGACGGCGGTTGTCTTCGTTCCCCCCGTCGTCTCCGACCATGAAGGCCATGGACGGAGGTGTGTGTTCTGCCCGCTGCGGGAAAAGGCCCTCGACCACTTCCTGCAGGAAGCTGAATGTCTTCACTTTTCTTTTCTCACTTTCCTGAAGGTCTCTGTAAGGGGGGGCCCGACGTGCGGAGCTTTTGTCACGCCGCACGATAGGGGCGACCGCAGGAGTCACGATCGAGACCCTCCAGCATTTCCTTTCTCTTAATTTATTTGGCGCGGCTGATGGCCAGCTTCAGAGGTTTCCGCGCCTCTCGGTACTCCTCATGAAGCTGGTCCTCCTCGCCTTCTACGCGGCGTCGGCGCCGACTACCGGTATAGGACCTCCGGGCACGAATACAGGCCGCGCGGAGGTCCGCCAACTCCTGGGACCACCAGTAAACCTCCTTCCGTGGAGGCCGGCAACCTCGGATGCGGGGCATGGCCGCATCACAGATCTGCGCAATGGCATCGCGGAAGCGACCAGCCCCCATGTCGACCTCCTCGGTCGGGGCCTGCGGAGACAACCAAGAGTGAACGATGGCCGCCTCCTCTAGTAGGTCCCTATTTAATTTGGCTACAGCCCACCGCGGAAAGCGAGAAGAACGCCGCGCCGCGTGACCCCTACTGGGGTCCTGGTCCGGGAGAGCTCAAATCGGATGTAGAGGTGATCCGAGAGCGTCGCAACCTCTTCCAAGACACGCCAGTTCCTTACTCATGTGGCGAGGGCAGGGGCGAACGAAAGGTTTACTATCGAGTCCCCCTGCTGTCGCACGCACGTATTGGTGGAGCCTCTGTTTAGTAGACAGAGGCCCACCGAGGCCGCCCACTCCTCTACGGCCTCGCTCCTTGCGTCCATTCTGGGGTAACCTCACGCAATGGACTTCTCATTGAAGTCTCCCAGCACAAGGACGTGCCCAGACGTTAGTCGCCGCATCGAGGTCTCCAAGCTGTTAAGGAAAGCCTCGAAGTCGCTTAAACTCCGGTTGGGGGAGAAGTATACACCGTATACGATGATCCCCCCACTCAGCAGCGACATATCCAGTACCCTTGTCTCTTAACGACAAAGGCGGGGAATGAGCCGCCGTGGAGCCGACGACTGCTACGGAACCGTCCCGGTCACCCAACCAGTTTGGTCGGGGAGGAACGTAATAGGGTTCCGCGGCTACGGCAACGCTGATCGAGCACTGTGACTGTGCCATGGTTTGCAGGAAGAGGTCCTGCGCCGCGGCACAGTGGTTCACAGGTTTCGAACCTAGCTCAGACTCCAGCTCTCAACAAGGTTCTGTTAACGTTGTTTATATGCATATAAGAATGTCATTGTACCTTTTTGAGAGAAATAAATAATATTTATTAAACCATATTTATTATTCCTCAAATATTATCTGTAAATATTGCCAAAAAAGTTATACCTAACAAAATATGCTACAAATGACATGTATATTAATAAATTTAATAAATCATAATTAATTCATCCTATTTCGGGTTATAATAATTAAATATAACTCCCCTAAAGCCACATAGGTAGCGGCTATATTGTTTTTTTGTACGAAAACTTACCTGTGCTAAAGAGCTGGTAGATGCAGTAGATGGTGACAAACACGAATGAGGTTGGTGTGTTTTTACCATATAACCTACAAAAGTTTCTTTTTTAATATATATTTTTGTATAAAAACTTAAATAGTGTCTGTTGACAGGCATTATGAACATGTTTGAACAGAACATCGTCATCATCATCGACAGCACAATGTCCATAATTAAGGGGCCAACACATCTCTTCAGAAAAGAGGAAAACCCATAGTGTTATTTACTTATCTTTTTCTTTCAAAGGTAGCATGCAAGATGTGTGCACACTTTATGAAATTATTTTTACACATTAAGCATTTAAAGTAAAGACTGCTTAAGAAGACCATCTTTCCATCTCATTAATAACTTAAGAATTAATTTTCATACGACAATAGAAACTACAACATCCCATTGAACAAATAAATAACAAAAGCAAAGAAAACATTTTTTTAATATTATTATTATTTAAAATTAAGTATTTAAAAAGAAATCAACATGATTTCTTTCTTCCTTTAGTAGTCCACTGGTGGACGCTTTCCTTAGAAAGGATGTTTAGGCCTACTACACTATGCTGGTCAGATGACTTGGTTTAGGGTTTGATCCGAGTTTTCCTTCTCTTTGCAGCCATCTTAGTTACCTTCTAAGACACCCATGGGATGAATGGAGGTGGTGACACTCTAATACGGCCCCACACCAATATTATAAAGTAATTACCTGAACGATTTCGTCTCCTTATTTCGACTGGATTAGAGAATCGCGGGTCGTTCTCCTATAAACAGTAACGATAATGACATTTCACACGAAGTATTTGAAACTACCCACATTGAGACGACTCGTTATAGTATAATGATACATTCGTATTTAATTATTTAGCCACACGTAAGTAAACGTTTGAAAAGGTTCATATATCGTTTCAAATAAATAAAAATTAAATAATCCAAAAAAAATACAAAAGTCAGTAAATATTAATATTATCGTTCTTTCCGTTCCCAGTAATTTATTTTCGTCGTTTCACAAATAATTCACACGTACAGCGTGCTGATAATCGTGTACATTCCTATATAAATAAATGTACAATACCGTATCGAATATAAATTTAAAAAAAAAAATTGTAAATCATTGAATCGTTCTCAAGACTAACACTAGGCTTTAAAAATTCACGATCTGCCCACGGCAGAATATGTCAGATGATTGTCTAATATAACGAACTCATTATATTAGACATTATATTACCAAAGACAATTGTTTTAGGTATTTTCGAAGTTAAAGGGGTCGAACTTCCCTGCAAGTTGAAATACGACTTTAACCTTTAAGAGCTATTGCTCACAGTCCCTAATTCATTTATATAAGCAATACCCCTTAGTGCTAAGTCCACGAAATGGTAAGGCAAAGACGTATAACAGCACAAAATCCCCGTCTTTCTAATTTGAGGGTAGGAGGGGGAGGGGGGAGGCAGCGTTCATGGGTGACGATAGTCACTTACCACCAGGTGAACCGTCTGCTTGTTTGCCCACATACCATAAAGAAAAACATTTAAACTTGCGTTTATAAGAATAATCATTATCAACAGCAATGAACAATCTACTGCTGGACATAAGCCTCTCCTTTGAAAGGAGATACTATTTATTTATTTATATTTTAAGGTACATCAACAATATACATATCGATTTACTTTAGAAGCATGGAAATAAGAACTTATATGTATACCAATTATAGACAACATCTTATGTAGAGAACATCTAAAAAAAAGAAAAAAGTACAATTTGAGTGTAAAATATACTCCATACAAATTTAACAAAACATATCATTTAAAAAAAAAAGATAAAATAAACATAATAAAACTTCACAAGAGACAACAAGATTTATGGTAACACTGCATTATCTTTCGCTTAAAAACTTTTAATGAATACTGAAAATGTCTAGATCATCTGAGCGTCCATTTAACGAATTAGGTAGATGACTGTATCGTAAATAAATAGCAATGTCCACTTCATTAAAACTAATATCGCAAAACATCTTGGTAAATACAATTAACATAGCTTTTTATTATTATTACGAATTTCAATCAAATGTACAGTGAAATATATTGAGTAGTCTAAAAAAGTGACGTCACAATTTGGTATTTAGTACATTTTTCATACAAAACTGTCGTTTTGACAGATGATAAAAGTAACTAATTTGACTAAGGTGTCATCTAGCCCATTGTATTCGAGACACGTACGCAATATTAATAAAAATATAATGTACTAGCCTATCTGTGTCTACTTACCGAATTCTGGTTTGAATTTACAGTTGTTTTTGGCGGTGACAGCATTGCCTCCTTTTCCAAGTCCATTAACAACTAAAACAAAATCAAGAATGTAGGTACTATTGTTTACTACCTACTAAAATTAGAGTGAGACAAAAAAACAAATTAAAAATAACTTTTACATATTTTTTTTTCATTTTGAAAGCCTGTCAAAGTGACTCTACTCTGCCTGATGGAAAGCATGAATACAATCCAAGAGTTGTGCTCACCATACTCATTGCAAATGCATGCAATGCAGTGTGGTGACCCACAGTATGGCGGCGGCCTAGCAAGATACTTTTTCACGTCCCGCTTGGGGATGTAAAAGATATGAGTCATCGTGGCAGTGTAAGGTTCACACTCTTACCACGATAACTGTCACCTCAGCCTCCTCCAGACCTCCGGTCTCGCCAACGAAACACGACAGCACGGATGCTGTCGCTTTAGGTTGATCTTCTGTGAGAGGGTAGCACTGTCCCGGTCAGGTGTGGCTCTACTACCTTATATTTTTTTTTATGTCAAGCCAAATGGTTGACGTCAGTGTAATTAACATTAAGAAACAGCCAATTTTTTTTAATTTTTCACACTGTGACACCAAATATAATTAAGAAATTTAAGACAGATGAGATTTAACTCTTAAATATATCGTAATTTTGTTCACTGCAAAGACAAGGAAAATTTAAAACAAATCTTTTACCAATCCGTCCAGGAGGGTCCAGGAGAGTCCTATGATCAGCAATGTCCTATTGAAAGCCGTTTATGATGAGCGGAAAGATGAGGATGGAAACTACATTAATCATTGCATCTCAAATTTATTCAATGCTACCTGATATTTGTCGCTGAAGACCATTCTGAGAGCACCGTCGAGCCTCTTGACATCAGATCGTGATGAAATCGTAGCCGTGACATGGCAGCTGACATCATCGCCTAGCTTGATACATGATGGCAGAACTTGA
The DNA here is from genome assembly GCA_949316085.1 of Hypercompe scribonia. NCBI lineage: Eukaryota > Metazoa > Arthropoda > Insecta > Lepidoptera > Erebidae > Hypercompe > Hypercompe scribonia. Next base: position 6,927,074 of record OX438986.1, on the reverse strand, counting down.
GGTGGAGAAAATGTTTGGACAGACAGAGTAAGGATGTCCATTTCTCTGTAATTAAAGCGCTCAGACTTACATTTTCTTCGTTAAACAAGTTCGGAAACCACTTCAAGTCGTTATCATATCGAGATTTACGGTAGCGTGGTGTGTCGGAATCAAACCGATGAAAACCACACGGTATGGCACTCTTTGCTTGAAATAGGAGGTATCCACGAACAGTTGTTATTAAGACCTCCGGAAGCTGAAGCTACATCTATTAATATGCCAAAACTTCTACTTAATAAGTGTATTTTATTTACACAAATATTATTCCAGACTTTGTGTGATTATCGTAGTAGAGGAACGTGGTGTCACGTCCTCCAACACAAACGGAGGATGTTCTGACCAGACCTGGGTGGCTGCGACCCACCGGTTGATATTGGAAAGATGTACATGTAGTAATCGGGGCGAGAATTTCTATTTTAATACATAGACAAATTATCTCTATTATAATACAGGATTAGTAGTCACTCCGTAGTTCGGTATGTATTCGGTAGATGGCGCCGTGTCATGTTTACGTTGCGTTATATGTGGAAGCACACACAACGGAATAGTTATCACATTTTTTTTAAAGTTTAAAAACCAAAGTTATTTCATAGGTAGACTAAAATGGGAACTATTGTCGTGTCAGTGTGCAAAACGTCAAGTAGACCTAATATGTCATTATCCGATGAACTGGACAGCTGTCAGCTGGTATCATACCATTCACAAATTCTTTTGCCCTCGATGTCAAATTGCGTAACCCAAAAATGCGAAGCTAGTTTTTATTACGTTAATTTTCAAAGAAACTACTTCTCCACTTTTTCTCTTATATCAATTTTTATTTTTAGAATAATTTTTGTGTCCCTCGGGGGTATAATTATAATTAAAAAGAAAAATTAATATATTTACAAACCACGCACCACATTTGTAGTTCGGCGGACTTAATGCCCAAGGCATTCTCTGCCAGTCAACCTTCAGGTGCTGTAGATATTTTACAAGGTAGCAGGTGCACAGAGGTTCAGTACATATTATATATTATATATAAATACACACATACATACTCACAATAGAACACATCATAAATAATATACGAGGGTAAGTTTTTAAGTTCGCGGAATGACAGTGAAAAAGGCGGGTAAACGCGCTCTTTTGATGCCTACCGTATTCAGTGACTCATAATTAGTCTGCATAGTAAAATTTGTTGTGATTGGATCATTAGTTATTAAACTATCGTTGACCAAGTATTTTAATCGGGAACGAAGTGAAAAAAATGGAGAAAATTGAATTCCGTGCGGTGATAAAGTTCCTTACTAAGCAAGGAAAGTCTGTTCAAACCATACTCAATGAGATGTCATCGGTTTACGAGGATTCTTGCCCAGGAAAAACAATGGTCTACAAGTGGCATAGTTTATTTAAACAAGGCAGGGAATCACTTGAAGACGACCCGAGGCCGGGGCGCTCCGTTGAGGTGACTACGCCAGAAGTTATTGCAAAAGTAGAAAAAATTGTATTGGAAGATGCTCGACTAAAAAAGAAACAACTCGCAGAAATGGTTGGAGTATCGGATACAACAATTTTTAAAATTTTACACGATCATCTTGGAATACTGAAAATATGTAGCAGTTCAGTCAACTGTGTAAAGTAGGATGTCATTTGTCAGGCCAAAGTCGCTGATTAAAGCAGGAAAACTAAACACTTTAAAATCCTTAAGTACTCTGTATTGCCTCTACCTTTCTGACAAATATGATATAGTACAAGTCGTAATCTATACTCAAAATGATAGGCTGATGACGTAAAGAAATAAATAAAGAGATACCATAATATGACTAACCTGATACAAAAGACGAGTTATCCAAACCGAATTATCGGTGTAAAGATAAAAATGCATTTGATAATCTCAAATACCTTAATATCACACCACTTCAGAAATAGATATTCATTCATAATTTTAAGGAAAAATATGTTGCATCACTATCTCAGTGGATTTATATCTTGTACTAGCTGTTGCATTCGGATTTGCTCGCACCATGGCCGATTATGAGTATAATTCATAGTCTATAGCACTTAGGAACTTTATAGTTTCTGACAGTAAAAGATTTTTCAAAATTGGAACAGTAGTACCGGAGATTATCCTGAACATACAAACTCACAACTTTACCACTTTATACTATTGGTATAGATTTGTGCATTACTATGGACAATTTAGTTAAAAAGCAAGCATTCGTAAGGTTTTTATACCTTTATGCTATCGTAGATATAAAACTTGTATCGAGTAGTAAGCCTTTTCGCTACAAGACTTGCGGTATGATATAACATTGCTTCTTGACTTTACTCTTTATTATAACCCAACATATAGTTAGGTGTTCGCGCTTGTTAATTGTGAAATTACGATATACAAACAGTTTTCATCCAGAAAAAAGTTTATTTCTATAGAACCTAATTAATACGCAAGAGAAATGTAGGTACAAGCTCTTGGAATAATAAAACTAAACCAAGAACGGATATGTAAATTATCCATCTTTGACAACAAACAGTTTATTAGTCATATTATGAGAAAGCAATAATATATAAAAGCAATAACATAATAATATAAAGCATTTTACAACTCATCGCATAAGTAATGCAATAAATTATTATTGTATCTCTTATCACACATAATATTTTGAGAGATTATATATTTCCTAATGTAAGTGACAGACGTGACTAATATGTTTTGTTTTGAATTCAGATTCAGTATAAAAACATATTAGTCATACATTCTGATGCATTTGATGTTGAAATCTTTTATTTTTGTTGGTGAAATAAGTGTAAAGCACCCGTTTATAAAGTTAATAAAGGCGTCGACATATGTCAAGAGGAAGATATATTACTTTTTATATAGGGTGGGCACAGAATTCGTTAACACTTGAATAACATCCCGCGCGAACATGTTACGGGAGCTCTTTGGACCGGTCCTACTGGAATTTGCTGGCTAGCTGGCTGAACCGTAACACATGTGTGACAAGAGGGAACCACTTGTCACACATCCGATGAGTCTGGTGCTCAAAGACATGTTTCCGGCAAAGCTGATTTCCAGACGCGGCGACATTCCATGGCCACCTAGAAGTCCAGATCTATCCCCAGCAGACTTCGTTTTATGAGGTTATTTGAAGAATCGTGTTTACATCAATAAACCAAATACACTACGTTAACTAAAAGAAAATATCAGCGAAGAGATATCGGCGAACTCGTCTCTATGCCGACGAGTATTCGAAAATTTCGGTGCTCGATTAGAAGAGTGCAAACGTCGAAACGGTGATCATATAGATAGACGATAAAATTTTTAAAATTAATTTCATACTAATTAGGTTTCCTTTTAAAAAACAATTTTTATAATATATCAAATAGTTTTTATTTGATTTTTTTGAATGTTCACTAATTCGTGGGTGACCCTGTGCAAGGAAAAACGTAGACACCATGTATGTGTATAAAAATCTAATCTTTTGAAATGGAGTCACACTTTTATTGATACCTAAGTATGTCATTTTTCGATTAAAAAAATCAAAGTCATCAGTCAAAAGAAATCATTGTGATAAAATATGCATTTTAGTCGTGAAATTAATCGAACAAAACAAACACAACATGCAATGACTATAGATACCTGGTCAATCTTGCTGTTTCGGTGTTATCCTCACTCACGACGAAAGTTTCGAACGACTTGTGGTTAGTGCAGCCGAAAGCATCCAACATTCTGGGGTCTAGAAGCACCGACATGCACTTGCTAGCAGAGTTCAAGTCTAACCATGAGTCCGTCTTATCAGTATCCTAAAAAAACCGTAATTTGTTTTTGGCTTAGGAGCCTGCCGAAGTGCCTCTAACCTGCTCTCTCTACTCTAATCTAAGAGTTATGGTCACTATATTCATTGCGAATGCAGGCAATACAGTACGGTGACCCACACTATGCGACCTAGTGAGATGCTTTTTCACGGCCCGCTTGGGGACGTAAAATGCATGACAGTCATCATGGTGGTGTAAGGTTCACACTCTTACCACGATAACTGTCAGCCCTGCATCAATTGGCCTTCGATTTCGCAATCACCAACGAAACAAGACAGCGCAGATGCCGTCACTTTAGGCAGGTCTTCTGTGAGAGGGTTGTACACACATGATCGAGCCGGCCTGTTCGTGCTTGTGTGACCTTCAGAAAATTATGAATACTACTCTAGTGATTTTTAAATACCAACTTCTTTCTTCTATAATTAGACTGTTGGTCGAGTGTTTAGTAATCTAAGCGCTGTGCAAAAGGTCGTGAATTCGAATTCGATGCAGGACAAGTCTATGTATGATAAGCACGATGGCCTGTTCTAGGATTTGTTAAAAATCATCTATTTGGTGTACTAATAATTATGTTCAGTATTTTTAACAGCAGTCTGGAAAGAATTGTTAGAGATAGGTCTGCAGTAATTTCGTTCATTCGGTGAAAAGCAAGGCAAGAGTTACTTAACATCGGTTTTCTGGTGTCACTCCGAGTTCACGGATAATTTTAAGTTTAATTTATAAGTACCCTTAACAATTCAAGTGAAATGAACCCTGTCTATACTAACGTAGGAAATGATATAGCCATAAACCACAACTCACTTTTATAATAATAATATCACCGAAAGTAAGTTTTCGGCAAATAATTGAAGTTATGAGATCGTCGCTTTCATTGTGAGCGTTCAAAAAGTCTCTTGCGTCCTGCAAAAATTTAAAACTTAAGAATATATTTATCCCTGTTGGCAATTGTCGAAAACCCCCACGGGTCATAACTTCACCAGGGCTAATGGGGAAGTGATATACCTATCGTAATCGAACCGATTTAAAGCACATGGTGTACCGTCATTCGTGACATGTAATTCCATTACAAGAAACTCAGGAATGAAGTTCCTGAGAACCGTGGTAGACTTGGGTCACCATGGGTAAGTGTAGAGGGCATTAACACCCTTCCAATTTAGAGTGGCGCTTGCGGGAAACGTCGTAGAATCGTTTTGGCCTGCTTCTGTTAGGGTAACAGACCTGGCAATTAACTCTGCCTGCAAAAGTGACTCTACTCTGCCTGATGGAAAGCATGAATAGAATCCAAGAGTTGTGGTTACCATACTCATTGTAAATGCAGACAACGCAGTATGGCGATTCACACTATGGTGGCCTTGTGAGATGCTTTTTCACACCCCGCTTGGGGACGTAAAAGGTATGACAGTCATCGTGACAGTGTAAGGCTCACACAGTTACCACGATAACTGTCACCCAACTGTCACCCCTGCATCAATGTTTTATGTACTTACTTCTTACTAATATTGTAGAAGCGAAAGTTTGTAAGTCTCTTTGTTAGTGTTTCTAGTGCAAACGGTTGAAACGATTTGGCACAAAGACAGATTATAGTCTCGAAGAGCACATAGACTACATTTCATCGTAAAAAATGTAATGTTCCCGTGGGATGACCAAGATACAACAATAACCGCGGGTAGCATTACGGGGTACAGCCAGTATATAAAAATGACAATAACCTGAAAGGGTCACATTACACAATATTACGTTACCTGGAAAAAATTCATCCAAGGTCGTTCCAAGAATATATCGACGACATTTTTAGCGTACAGTCTGACAGGGAACCACTTAGAAGCAGACGTGATCCTCAGAGTACGGTCCTGTCGCGGCACTAGCCATCGGAGCAGAGTCTCCATGATGCTGTACTGGGTTGGCAAGTTCCCACACTTTGACATGTAAGTCGCGAGCTTGATGCTAAGCAGAAGTTTTAAATTAATAACAATATATGTTTTTATTGTACACCAGATTAATTAGCAGCCTTTCCGCTCGCAGGCCATCTCTTACAGGCAACTATCAGATGGAAAGAAAGTTCGTGTGATGACGGATTAAGAATATGAATTGTCGCCACACCTATTCATCCCATGGGGGCCGTTAGAGGTAGCTAAAGGAGTAAACTACAGAGGACAACATCATTACAAAAAGAGAAGGACAACCTGGAAACAAATCCTTTATCAAGTCAGTGAGGTATAGGGAGCCAAAACCTCCTTGCAAAAAGGAGAGGCCAGTGTCCAACAGACTGTCAAAGGCTGTTTTTTGAATTTGAAAGTGGATAGGAAAAGGAAATTAAAGTAGTACCTGTATATGTATAAATATATAATATATTATGTAAAGTAATAGTAACACAGCTTAGTCAAGATAAAAAAAATAAATGCAAATGATCATCATCATCATCTTCGCCATAATACGTCCACTGCTGGACTTAGACCTCCTCTTAGGTTCCCCACAACAGCCGGTCTCGTGCTACCCGCATCCAGCAGCTTCCCGCGACCTTCGCCAGGTCATCGGACCACCTTGTGGGGGTCTACCAACGCTGCTTTTCCCAGTACGCGGTCGTCACCCCAGGACTTTATCGTCCCATCGATCATCGTTTCTTCGTGCCCCGCCCACTGCCACTTAGTAAACAAATTAGTGAAATTTTTAGATATTCCGTACATACGTAAGTGGAATACTTTGACCTAACAAAGTATAGCAAAGTTAACTATAGGACATTGACGTCTCCCAAGTTCTTAAATGCAGGTCCAGGTTTGCGCACACCTTTTTTCGACTGGTAGGGTATTTCCCTATGCCATTAAATGAAACGGTCTCATAGACAACTTGTGCCAAGCATTTCTTACTTTGTTTTTTACCAAGTATGTGACATTACTGAAGCTGTAACCATATCCCTTCCCCTGATTTTTGCGACAAAAACGCACTTCAAAGTGGCAATGGGTGGCAGTAATCACTTACCATTAGGTAAATCGCCTGCTCGTTAATATTTGATACTAACCATGCAGTTTTATATCACTGTTAAACATCTAAGGGCATATATTAAACAAACCAAATGATTTTGACAAAACGAACTTGAACTTAGTCTAGGAGTTGTGATTAAATTTAACAACACTCATAGTTTTAATCATCATCAACAACCTTCAATAGTCCACTGCTGGCTACAGGCCTCTCCTTAGAAAGGTCTTTGCCTACTATACCATGCTGGCTGCTGGCCTAATATATATTAACAAAATATTCTAGCAGATTCACACAACATCATCTAGTACCAAACTAAGCAGAGCTTGTGCTATGGGTACTAGACAATGGAGACAGAAAAATGTATTTGTTGCAAATACAAATATGTTATACTTAGAAATGTCTAGACTCAATTGAATATTAAATGTTTGCCTTGAGCCGAAATTGAAATAAATACTAAATATAAAATTAAAAAAATGATAAGCCAAGAGTATGGAAGTTGTTTGGCAGTTTTATAGCTGTGCCTCAGATAGCGTGTTAACCCGTCTGTCCTGGTTGTCATTAACATCTATGGCAATCGTTATTGGGAAGTCAGTGCCTTCATAAATACTGAAAACTAGTTCAAACTTCGAATTTAATTTGCTCTCAGGTTTGTGGAGGCCTGTTATCAGTCACTCAATGAAAAAGAATTATATTCAGGTAAAAACAATTAAAGTAGCAGCTGACCCCCAAAATAATATTGGGAATAACAAAGGTTAGGAAGAAGAACTAAAAGATTCATCATCATCATCATCATCAACACCCTTCTACAGTCCACTGCTGGACATATCCTTTCCTCAGCAAGGAGGTGTTGGCCTACTACACCACGGTGGCCAGACGGATTGGAATAGGGTTTGTTTCAAGTTTTCCTTGTCTTTGTAATGATGTTGTCTTGCATACTTTGTTCCTTTAGATGCCTTTTATTACACCCACAGGATAAACAGGGGTGGTAACACAATGTATTCTTAATCTGTCACCATATGGGTAGCTAAAAGATTATACTATACTAACTACTATGTAAATAAACTATTACTTACAAATACTGTCCAAACTTGCTTCTGAGTGCAAATCTAATCTCTCTGGTTGATTCTGAACAGTACATATTGAGGCAGTGAAGGATCTCATATCTCTGCATGGCATCCGGCTCACTTGTGGTGGCCAAGTCAAAGAGACACTCTGCTGTATGTTCAACCAATAAGTTGGGCATTGAACTGTCCTTCAGCCGGATTTCCTGTATGAATAATAAAATATTTTTTGATATGCTTAGTTTTTTTTTTGTTTGGGCAAACGATTGTTACATTTAGATATATGAGTTTTTCTTAATAAATTAATAAATACTTTTGAAATTCTAAAAAGATGTAAGATTTCATTTGGACACAAATAGAATTTCTATATGCAAGGTATATTTTTACAGACTTAAAATTATTGTTGCAAGAAAAAAAATCTTACATTTTTTGTGACTTAATATAAGTAAATTTAGTAACAACATGAATAATGGAAAAAGAGAAAGATTTAACAATTGATTTGTATGTAACAAATATATTGTTTATTTTATATCTTCTAAAACGACAACAATTATTATTATTTTACTTAAAAATAAGATACATTGGTAATAAGGACAATTTACCTTTAAAAACTTTAGTAACGATTTAAGAAATTGCCACCAGTGTGGACTATGTTTAACTAAATGTTTGCATACAGCATCGAGCCAGTACCGCAGTAGGCTCACCGTCTCCTTACTGAGAACTTGCCATGTCTTGGAAGGTGGTAAATTCAACATGCGATCGAAAATAACGCTTGCAATCCCAATCTCTTCACATTTATTCACATACTAAAATGTTTAAACTATAACTTTATTGTGTTCTCTGATAAATAATTAGGAATACAGAGTGTCACCACCCTTATTTAATATGTGGGTATTGTAAGAGCAGACTAAGAGAGCAAACTATGCAGGACACTGCTAACATAGTAAAACTTGTAAAACCCCATGTCAACAAATTTGACTAGCGTGGCCACATCCTGCAGTAGACTGTTAAAAACTGTTGGTTTAATAAATAGATAAATAACAGGTTGGGTAAATAATTGGACAAAGATATGATTACAGACTAATTAGAAATATAAAACTAATACTTCAACTTCCAATGAGCGAATTTTTTTCAAAGCAAGAATAGTTGTCATGTTAAGCTGTATTCTTGACTTTAAACATTGCTCGGCACTAACGTGAGTTACATCAATGTATTCATTTAAACTTTTAACATCTTTTAATAATTTCCCGACATCCATTATGTTGATGAATATTTAAGACAACATTACACAATCAAAAAATTAATTTCAAAATGCCGCGAAACAATTTGAAAAGACGCTATTTTTCTTGCCATAGTAAATTTTTAGGTTGGTACTTCCTTTTCCTCTTACACCAGGGTAGCTAGCCTGAAATAAAAAAAATAGAAAGAATTTAGCTGAGTGATAAAAGGAGTGACAATACTTAAAAAACTCATGCCGTGACCTCTAAATGTTTTTAATTCAAAATTAACTTTCAACAACTTTCATAGTCACATTAATAAACTAGACTAAAAAATCTGTAAGATAGTGCTGAGAGTGATGCTCATATATAAATTAACGTTTGACTTTGATTAATTGAGGAAGAAAAGAAATCATGATCTCCAAAGTAGCTAATAGCATTTGTTTCATGTAATAAGATTTAGAACACGAATCTTAACATTAATATATTTCTTGTAACACTTCAAAATAGTTTTTACATAAATCAATACACAAATACGTTTAATTTATGCTACATACAAAAGCTTAAAATTAGTCCTACTGTTCATGTAGAAAAATAGTAAAAATATTTAAAAAAAAACTGATATTTATATGTGTATTTTTCATGGTATAATATTGACTAATGACAGAAACATTTTATTTACAATGAACGATACAATTCGTGGTATTATTCGTATTATGTTGGTATTTAGCAGTAAAAATAGTTTCGATTAAATAAGGTTGCCACTTCTGTAGCTTCCTAATTTAGAAATTTCGTTTTCAACTAGTTAGGGACCATAGCTAATTACAACAATCTTAAATTAATATTTTTATCATGTCTTATACCATTATTTAGAAAAATATTTAAAACGTGTATTAAACTATATAACGTTGTGTGTAAACTCCTCTTGATATTAAGATCTTTGAATATTCATGGCACACGAACCTTTTGACCATTTATTTTAACTGTCACTATAGCTAAAATTTTCCTTAGCTATTTCCAGAAGATATTCGCAAAGGTCGGCAATGCATTTTTAACTCTTGAGCTATAGATATCTGTGTGCAGTGGTAGTCCCTTATATAGCAGTACTTCCCACAGAAGAGATGCACCAGAACTTGCAAAATAATCCTCAGTTTCCATGAGCGCCTGCCAGAGTGTGAGGGACAGGAGTAAGTGTCCTACTGACAAAAATATATCCGAGGCGGCAACACAATATATGTACCTGCACCTCTGCAAATTAGAACACTGTGGCATGCTATAAAAATAATTAACAGGAAGAATAGGCATTTAAAAAAGATATATGTGAAATATAATTTTTGTATGGGACAGGAAATAAAAAGTCTGCTTTTTACCGGTACTGTAACCGGTTAACCATGATAATATGTGAAGGTCGGTGAGTGTCAAAACAATGAAAGAATATCTTAACATCAGTTTCATATGCATCTGGTTTATACCGCCCTGGCCAAGCCGGCCGGCAACATACTGCAACATATTTTAAAAGAATTACGAATACATAGTGTGTCACTAAAATTGTAAAATATCAAGTTCTTTTCAATTCATATTTAAAATAAAAATATTATTTGATATTTTATATGATTTTCTATCGTAAACTAAATTCTCAATTAATAATAAGCTGTAAATAGTGTAAAGTATTTTCTTCAGTCCTTGTTAAGATAGTAGAATTTTTTTTAGTAGAGTTTTCTGGCTATAAAAGTAGTCTACCTATTTATAAAGCGGCAACTTTGTTTTAAATCGCTATAGTATTCTGCATCTACAGTCTGTAATCTACAGTATCCAGCGCCAGCGGTTACTGTGTTATCGTTTAACGAAATCGGCCGCTGGCATTTGTTAAAATGACAAATTATTAGCTGTAGACGAAACGATTATATAAAATGTTGAATCGTTCTACTGAGTGTACATTCTTAACGTCACCTCTTGCTTTATTACACATTCAGTTCAGTGTTATGATCGCGTCGTAGCGCACGGTTCTTAACAAAAAACCAGTCGATATTATGCGGCCCGAACGCAACAACTACATAAGGATACAATTATGATGCCTATGGTGTATACGGTGTATGGTTTTGCCATATTTTTTATTCTCGCCTGGGTGTGTCTGTGGTTAATTCACATAATGGCTTACTCGTATTCAAAGTGGAAGCTTCACCGAACTGTGGACCGGTCTCCACCTGAGCAGCCGTACCCCGGCGTTTCGATCCTAAAACCTCTTACCGGTGTGGATCCAAATCTCTTTACGAACTTGGAAACATTTTTCACCTTGGACTATCCTACATATGAATTGCTGTTTTGTGTGGAAAATGAACGTGACCCGGCAGTGATGTTAGTGAACAGTTTAAAACATAAACATCCACACATAGACGCTAAACTTTTTACAGGAGGTATGAGAGTTGGCGTCAACCCCAAAATCAACAATATGCAACCGGCATATTTGGCGGCAAAATACCCACTGGTGCTGATCAGCGACGCAGGCATCAGAATGCGAGATGACTCGCTACTTGATATGGTGCAGCATATGAGGGAGGATGTGGCCATAGTACATCAGATGCCGTTCACCTGTGACGCTGAGGGTTTCGCGGCCGTTTATGAAAAGGTGTTCTTCGGTACTGCGCAGGCGCGCATGTACATGTGCGCTGATTTATTAGGCATCAATTGTCACGTTGGCATGTCGTCGATGGTCCGACGCTGTGCGCTTGAGGAATCAGGCGGGCTACGAGCTTTCGCCGATTACCTCGCCGAAGACTACTTTATGGCAAAGGATATCACATCCCGCCAGTGGAAAATGCGTGTGTGTTCACTGCCTGCACTTCAGAACACAGGGACAAGATCTGTGGGTGCGTTACAGGCGCGACTTAGGCGGTGGGCGCGTTTAAGGATTGCGATGATCCCGACGACGGCGTTATTAGAACCGCTCAGTGAGTGTATGCCCTTAGGCGCAGGTGCTGCGTGGGCTGCAGGACAGTTGTTCGGCGCAGAGCCGCTTCCTTTTTTTTTAGTGCATGTGCTAGCGTGGTTTCTCTCGGACTGGTTAATGCTTCGCGCAGTGCAAAACGGCTCGCCGCCGTTTACGAAAGTGCAGTTTTTGCTGGGCTGGGTGTGGAGTGAGTGTTGCGCGCCTTTTGTCCTCGCAGCCGCGCTTCTCAGCCCGGAGATCTCGTGGCGGACTCGCAGCTACCGGTTGGACTGGGGCGGCCGAGCTCACGAGCTCAATCCCAAGCTCAAATTTTGAGCCCCATCCCTCCTCATACTTGAAAGCTTTAATTTGACTGAATTAGGACTGTGAGTTTAAAGTTAACATAGTTTTCTAGATTATATTATGGCATTAGTTTTGAAATGGCAAACAGTGATTGGTTGTTGCTTTTGTTTTAGAAAGACTTGTACGTTTGTAAGGTTAAAGATATCTCACATATTATTTATTTTTAGGTAATTTATTTTTAATATATAATTGATTTGTCATGATGGAACTGGATGGGTAACATTGAGTATTATTGTGATGTGATTCATGTGTTATCGTAATCAGCTGTTTGTACCTGATCATCGATAAGTCATTGGTGTTTCTTAAATTGTGACAAACACATTAGATTTGTATCAAAACAATTATCTTAATACAAATTCCCCATATCTAATTGATATGAACCTTCATCTAAGTATTACCTGCATGGTTATTAATCTTGTGAATATTCCAGAAAAATAAGGAGAAGTATAGGCATTTAGGTATTTAATTAAACTGCATTATATGGCAATTATACGTACATATTTATGTTATATGTATAATTTGCATAATATAATAACTGTTGTAAACTAATTCTAAATACAAGAAGTACAGGGTTATACTCTAAAGAATACATTGTGATCAACATGCAAATATCTTTTATTTCTTCAATATTTACCCTTAAAAATGAGAAATTATTATATTAAGAAGCTATTGTTATGTTTGAATACTGTAATGTAAACATCAGATCATTCTATGAATTCTAAAAAAGAGTCCTCATCCACAACTCTTTGAGAATGGTTTGCATTACTATTTTAAGGCATTGTACACTTATTCATCTATACTAATATTGAATTAACATAGCGCTCTACTAATTAGCTAGGTTATATATTTAATTTCATAGACCAGTATAACTTGAGCCAACATTGTAGAGTTTTAGCTATATAGGTGCTTACATTTTATGAAGTTCTTTTTACTTATTTTTTAATTTGTAGCCCATTAAAAAATTAAGTATTTAGCTAAGTTAAAAAAAAAAAGAAAGTTTTCAATTAGATTTTTTTTTATAATATATTTATGCCTGTAGAAAGTGGTTTCAACTATTTTCTTCAAATTTTAATATGAAGAAAGACTGAAATTCTGAAACAATGTACTGCTAGTAAGGGTCACAACACTGTGATTGCTAAGTACTGTAAATTAGCATAAAAAGGGCGCATAAAGTTCTGAACTTGGGGTAGATAAACTATATAGTTTATAGTTTCAACATCACGCTATTTTTTTATAAATACTCAGGAAGTTAAAAGAAAGCTAACTGCATTGAGGTCGATTAAGGTTTAAAGTGAATTTGACACAGAAACGGAGTCCATAATTTTCGCGCCATATTCATTAATTGATAATTATGAGTCCTATAACTTGTTTATTGACTAACTGTAAAGACTCGGGGTCAAATTAAGACTTCGTTTTTAGCTAACAGAACGCGGCGTAAAGCTTATTTCTAGATATTCTGATTTAACCTTGTCAGATTGTCGTACAAATTAAATTGTACTTTAATACGTGGTAACTAGAGTCGCTGTTTGTTTATATATCATCACAGAATGACCTTCTGTGCATACTGTACCTAGGTGCTATGTACGAGGCAAGTATGAGAGTGCTCTGTATGAGAAATCAAAATAAATGTAAATAAAGTCATAACAAACAAATAGTAATTAGGTTATAGTGTAAAAATAAAATTATGATTCTGTGCAATAATTGTCTCGATATCCATCATAAGTGTTAACTTTTAATAAAACGTGTTTTGACGGATTAAGAATACGGAGTATCGCTACTCCCATTCACCTCTTGAGCATCGTAAGAACCGACTAAGCGAGAAAATACGCGGGACAATAGCAGTACAAAGATAAGCAAAATTAAACCTACCAAACCAAGCCAAAGTGGTAAAGTGGTCCAAAACCTGAAGGAGATGCCTATGTCCAGTAATGGACTATTAAACGCTATTTATGATGATTGCTGAATCAAAAAGGTAAGTGAGTCTTCTAATTAAGGTTTATCGCTATTACCTAGTAGTCTTTCAAAAGTGAAGTTCCTGAAGTCATCTTTCCAGTCCACCAGTTATTGACCAAACTATACAATTTCGAATCTCTTACTGTCTTTCTTTTTTCGAAACCAAGTTTCTCGTAAAATGTATCTCACAAACTAGACGGCAGTACTTCAGTGTTTATTTGCAATTTAGTATTGACCATCTAGATTTTTAAAAACTAAAGAGGCTTATTGCGATCTCATGTTATTTAAAAAAATACGGTTTATGAATTTATGTTATATATCATATATTTTCTTTTTATAATATGCCGGACATCTGACACACAAAGTTATGTATTCACAAACTAAGCAGAGCTTGTACTATGAGTAGACCACTGATAGAAAAACACCTTATTTTTTTATAAATACATATATATTATACATAGAAAACATCTAAACTCTGGAAGAAAGATTTGCTCCGATCCAGGAATCGACAGAGATCTTAAGCGCTGTAGTTGCATACGCTGCCACTGCGCCATCGAAGCAGTCGATTTGATAATCTATGCAATGTTTTAACTTCAATTAATTTGAGAGCATAAATACTTATTATTCGGGCCTACTTGAATTCGAAGGAAAATATCGATAATCAATATTTATATTTTTATAACATAGACAAATGTAAATTTCAGTGCCTCTTTATAGACCTCTTAATCACGTAAGTGGACTACGAAAGAGAACAACTAAGAAGACGATAACGGCGACAGTTGGCAACCAGAGCCTTTGCTGGTAACTGGTAGCTATCAAGAAGTTAAAAGCTTAGCCTTTTACTCTTAACTTTGGTACGATAAATCTCAAATAAAAAGAAACATGAAAATATAAAACTTGGTTAAGGATCTTATATTTTTTTTTAATTGTAATGGAAATTATAGTTTAACTCGTGTATGGCAAATGAATAGTAAATGAATCGCTGGAAATTAGAAAAAGAAGGAATATTATTCATTTTGCGGTGGAGGTACCACCGCAAAACCGCTAAATGAATTTCACTGTGACCTTAATTTAAAATTGGAACGCTACGATATTAGAGCCTATTCTGAATAGGAGCAATAAAAACAAAATGTCTTTTCGAAGTCTGGGCATAAATATTCTTGTTTGACATTCAGTAGAGTTATATTTTGTAATTCCGTAAAAACTAGTCCATAGAGTCTGTAGAGTTGTAGAACTCGGACTATAACCGATAAACTTAAGTAGTAGTAATTTTAATAATCTGAAAAGTGGTGTGGATTATTTTTCCATGAAATCTACATCCAAGGTTAGATGTTTTAGATGTTTTAGAAAAATAATTAACTAATAATAAAATACCATTGATTTTAATTCACCTCACATATGAAGAATTGAAATAAATTGCATTCACCACTTAATTTTTTAAATTTTTGCAACAGTTCAAACATTTTTTGTAATCGTTTCTCAAAACCCAAAACAGTTTACGGGTTTCTTCTGTTTTTGCATGAGCGGCAATCGCTTGGATACGACCTGCTGGTGATTATGTCGATCTTGAACCAACCAAAAATGTATAGATGTTTGTTACTTTTTCACACAAAAACTTCTGTACGAATTTAGATGCAACTTTATAGTCACATGACTATAAAGTTGTAGTTTATACATCAGAATAGCGCATAGGCCTCTAAAATCGCCAAATGCCAAATACCGCGGGCAAAAATTAATATCTACCTATGTATAAACTAGCACTAATAGACTTGTGAGATATAGTGTAGACAAACAAACGGACGTGACGTAACTAAAAGGGTTCCATTCTTGTTATTATTCTTGCTATATGTTAAGGAACCCTAAAAAGGGCCATATTGGAATTTTCAAAGAGGAGCAATTAATAATGGACAGTAACACCTCAACTCTGGAAAACCCTATAGTATGTAGGTAATATAGATAGTGTTTAAAAGTACAAACTAATAAAGTTCCATAGAGCAATATAAACTTTATCAAATATTTTCCTTTTTTGTCATGCCATTGGCGGTTTTATCTTATCACTACCTAGTTAATTGAAGCTTACCTTACGTTGTGATAATAAATAACCTATTGATTTTATACTACTAAGTGTTAATAGTAGTAACGTTTATAATTTAGTTAGTATGATGATTGGTTGGCTGGCAGCGGATGGATGCGGATTGCCCAAGACCGGAATGATTGGCACTCCTTGGGGGAGACCTTCGTTCAGCAGATTGATTTGAAATGTTTGATTTGGCATGTCACCGCTCGTATTTAACCCATGGATGTTGTAAGAGTTGACTGAGGAGGAAGAACACTAAGGGCAAAGACTTAGAAAACTTAAAACAGACCTTCCATCTTGTCATCGTGGTATAGTAAACCAAAATTTCCTTTCTAAGGAGAGGTCTATGTTCAGTAGCGGACTGTTAAAGACTGTGTATGATGATGTGATTTTTGGCAACGAATATGATATCCGTGTGGTGATCATTGAAGAATACAGAGTGCCAGCGTACCTAGCGATGTATGTGGTAAGAGACGACAAGGGGCACGAATTGGATATTATCTGTGTCACATCCTTTGAATGCATCGTATTTTCAATTGCCAATCTGGTTAAGTTAGTGACACTATCAATGCTGTAATGGCCGTTGTGTAGAGGGCGTTGTAGTGTCGGATGGCTTAACGAGTGAAATGATCTGATACGAGATCGTAGTGTCAGATTCTTTGCAAAAGTAACGATGAGCGTCTATATGAATAGAGCCGACTTTTTTAGTTGGTTTTCAATGTATTTTTGATGTTTTTTTTTGTTTTTCTGAACACCAAATACAAGAAGGAGACCTGTTATGCCTCCTCTACATTACTCGTGAAGTTAACGAAGATCCTCGGCGGTAAGCCGAAGTGCCTAATGTGTATTCGTCTAACATCGTCTACCTTCATGAGTAGTGTAGAACAGGCGTTATAAGTTAAGCACACTGTTTATGGGATCGAAACTAAAAATTTAATTCAATATTTTTGTTAATCAAGGATTTATCTTTATTATCTACCAGCTTTTGCCCGCGGCTTCGTTTGCGCGAAATTGGGTCTGCCACATTAAGTTTCGTAACAGCTCATTTTATGGAAATATATATTTTATTAAAAAGTATCTTATGTTACTTCTAATACCTCCAAGAACATGTGTACACAATTTCATGATGATCGGTTGAGTAGTTTTCGCGTGAAACCGTAACAAACAAACTTACATTCGCATTTATAATATTAGTGGGATCTATCTATCTTAGTTTCTTTTCTTCAACTAGCACCATAATATTACCAAATAGTAATTAATTATCACACTAATGGCATTGTAATGACTAACAAAAGAAGGCTTTAAAGGCTGCTATAAACTGTTATTGCCCATAAATTTTACGTTTGATTCAATAGTAAAAAAATATTACTATTTTGCCAAGCTGTTTATGATTCTGTAATTGGATAATTATAGACACATTAAATCTAGTGTAATAATAAAGCTTTGTATTTTCAAAATATGTATACTTTTTTTTTGTATATGGCGAAAATTATTTTTTTAGATAAAAACACAAAAATAAAAGTTTTAAAATGAAGGTTATATAAATATTTTAAAGACTAAAGTTACACATGGATTCGGCTCTTCCTTCCTGTGCAAATCAGTTAAAGCTTGGAATTCATTACCAGCGCACGTGTTTCCCTCCCACTACGTTCCCGGGTCCTTTAAGCAGGGCGTGAAACAGTATCTCATCTCACTAGGCCGCCATAGCGTGGGTCGCCATACTGCACTGTCTTCATTCGCAGTGAGTACGGTGACCACCGCTCTTGGCTTGTATTCCTGCTTTCCATCAGGCAGAATAGAGTCACTTTAGTGGGTTGCTAAAAAAAAAATCTGTTAATTCGGATTGCTTTACGGCAAAGTACTGTAACTCTTTCCAATGTTTTCTTGCTGCCGCTACTCTTTTCAAATAGGTCCTAAGGTAATCAAGTGTAAAGTCTACTACAAGTAAAGACACGGTAAAGTTTTTATGAAATTAAAAAGATAGATAGATAGATTAGAGAATAATAATAATAAATAAATATTTCAGACATTTAACACACAACGCCATCTAGTTTCAAACTAAGCAGAGCTTGTACTGTAATAACTAGAATACTACTGATAGAATACTTATTTTTTTTTGTTAATACATACATATTATACATAGAAAACACTCAAACCCCGAAACAAATATTTACAGATCCTACAAACATTTGGTCCGACCCGGGAATTGAACCCGAGACCTGCAGCTGTCGCATTCACTACCGCTGCACCGCCGAGGCAGTTTAACAATAAATGTCATGAAACTAATGATTTATCCATAATCAATTATATTGAAACAAAAAAGTTATTTAAAAAATATACATGTTCAATTTATTTGATGGAAAGTCACGCATGGGATTGGAAAGCACGATGACAAACTTTGTACCTACATAAAGTATCTATCTAAGAGAAATCTAGTCAATCAATCGTAAACATTCATTCTTATATGATCGACTCAGTAGAACGAACTATTAGTACAATAGTGTTTTAACAATCAGCCGTCTTTCTTAATCAAATAAATCAGACTTAAATTTACTTAGGTCGTGACGGATAAGATTACGGAGAGTCACAATAACTATTCATTCCATGGGATAGAGCCGACTGCAAGAGTTTCTTTTTCTTCTTCTATATTAAGAGCCTGCCAAAGTGACTACTCTGCCTAACGGAAAACATGAATAGAATCCAAGAGTTGTGATCACCATACTCATTGCAGACAATGCAGTATGGTGACCCACACTATGGCGGCCTAGTGAGATGCTTTTTCACACTCCGCTTGGGACGTAAAAGGCATGACAGTCATTGTGACAGTGTAAGGCTTACACAGTTACCACGATAACCTTCACCCCTGCATCAATGGGTCTCCGGATTCACACTCACCAACGAAACACAACAACACGGATGCTGGGACTTTAGGTTGGTCTTATGTGTCTTATGTCTTATGAGGAACGGATGTCATGTTCTTTCAACACAAAGGGAGGATTCTCCAACTACGTAATGGTCCAGGGGTTGATATTAGAAAGTTGTATATATGTATACTAATCGGCGCGAGGATTATTCATATCGCGATATAGGATTCGCGGTTACTCCGTAGTAAGCGTGTCTTCGGAATATGACGCTATAGTATATTTCTTATGAACTGCATGTGGAAGTCGCTACAGATTAAATTATTCAGGAACCTTCCTATAGTAATGCCTATGTCCAGTAGTGGACTATTAAAGGCGTTACATTTATCGTTTATTCCTTATATTCTCACTTTACGGAGGACTTCTGCATTGTATGCATTCACAATGAGTATGGTGACCACAACTCTTGGATTCTATTCATGCTTTTCATCTGGCAGAGTAGAGTCACTTTGGCAGGCTATAAATAGAAGAAGAAAAGATAGATGGAAAATGCTTTTGTACATCATATTACAGAGAGAGAGCATGTGAGATATTTAAAGTAAAATGACGGTTTTATTGCCTAAATAGATCTCTTCCACGAAAGGATGCGTCAAAATGTTTCGGAGAGACAGCAGTAGTTGACGTTGCATTGAGTAATCTAATGACACATACACAAAAGTGTTCAGATCAAGAAAATGACTAAAGTAATCAATACATACCTATGTTTTATCAATTTTTATGACACATCTTTTATTATTGAGTTCAGTATTCTTTGCCTTATTAAACATTATTAATAATAAATATTTCGGACATTATTCACACAACGTCATCTAGTTTTCGAACTAAGCAGAGCTTGTGCTATGATAACTAGGCTAACTGATAGAATACTTATATACTTTTTTTTTTGTAAATATATACATATTTTACACAGGAAACACCCACAATATTTGCAGATCAAACAAACATTTGGTCCAACCCATGACGCCTGAGACCTCAAGCTCAACAGTCGCCTTCACTACCGCTGCGCCACCGAGGCAGTTATCGCATATAACAATGCCAAAACATTGGCCATAGTAAAATAATGTTCAAAGAAATTGCAATGACGGATCCGTTGGCCTACTAAGCTAGACGATGTCATGAGTTTGAATCCCATCCAGGACAAATAATTGTGTGGTGAGCACCATCATTTGTTTCGTGTTTGAATGTAGTTTGTCAATAATTTTTATATGTATTTAGAAAAGTATGTGTTTATCAGCAGTTTATTTTCCATAGCGTAATCTCTGCTTAGTTTAGAATCAGGCTGCCGTATGTGAGACGCGTGAGGTTTTGAAGAAAATACTCGTAGAAAGATAGACTATTTAAATGTAGGTATATAGTGTGCAAGTATATAATCTATATCTTAATATATATAACTCTTCTGTACGTGTATTTGTCACCTAACTCCTTGGCGGCTCCTAAACGGCCGGACCAATTGAAATGAAATTTTAGGTGTCACATACTTAATTGGTTCCAGTAGGTAGCATCGCTGTCGGTATATTAATTCTAAGGCTGTACGGACTTCACCGGGTCAGCTATTGTATCTATATAATGTATAATGTTACTATATACACTAATGGAAAAAATTAAGGGATCAAAAAAAAAATCCAAATTTTTGGGCAGTTTTCAACAGGTTGTAACTTCGAGAGAAATGGTCGCACGGGAAATCAAAATAAAGAAAATTATAGCTTCAAGTGTCTAGTTTTTGAATTCGAACTTAAAAATTTTATAGTCTCCGCGGTTTTTGAGTAATCGTAGAAAACCCAGCAACAAAAAATTTTTTAAAATTTTTTTAGTTTTTTTTTTTGGTCTACGGACGTGGAAAAAATTCTTTTAGCTTAACCACTATAAGGATCGGATACCTTGTTTATTTAGCTTTAATTTCCTTTTTTACACATCCTGATTTGCCCACTTCTCGCTGAGATATCGGTTTTCAAATGGAAAAGGATCCTTTTGTCTTTGATTATCGATATTTTAGCAACCAATGATTCCACAGAAATTTAAAGGTGGGTTTCACGAATTTGAATAAATTTTCCTTAACGACTGGCTATAGTTTTTCCGAAAAAAAAAATTTTCTTTCTGTCACATGAATTTGAAAATGCAACAAAAAAAGGGCTTTTGGTGGTTTTTTGGAAAATCAAGCACTGAATCGAAAATATTGAGGAAACCACTAATGTTAAGTGTGCCTTTTAGAGTTCAATATATCCACAAAAATTCTACAAAAAACCAAATTAATCCAGCCAGTCGTTTTTTTGTTTCACTCGATCGAATTTTTGAAAAAATTAAAGGATCACGTTTTTTGCTCTGAAAAGCACATAATTTTTAAAACGGAAAAAAAAAAAAATTCCTAGCTTTTCCCACATTTTTGTTCCAGAAAGTGCTTAAATTCAAAAAAAAAATTCAAAAAAAAAAAAACTGTCGAGATCAAAAGAATCAAGGAATGCAGCGGCGGAAACGCGATAAAAATTATTAGGTGATGGTTTTTTGAATTTCCTTAAATTGTTTAAAAAAAATTTTTTTTTTTGTGAATCCTTCCTTTTTTTTAATTTAAGCACTTTCTAGAACAAAATAGTGGGAAAGCTCGGAAAAAAAGATTTTTTTTCTCATTTTTAAAAATTATGAGCTTTTCAGAGCAAAAAACGTGATCCTTTAATTTTTCCAAAATTCGATCGAGTGAAACAAAAAAACGGCTGGTTCGATTAATTTGGTTATTTGTATAGTTTTTGTGGACATATTAAACTGTAAAAGGCACACTTCACATTAGTGGTTTCCTCAATATTTTCGATCCAGTGCTTGATTTTCCAAAAAACTACCAAAAGCCCTTTTTTTGTTGCATTTTCAAATTCATGTGACAGAAAGAAAATTTTTTTTTTCGGAAAAACTATAGCCAGTCGTTAAGGAAAATTTATTCAAATTCTTGAAACCCACCTTTAAATTTCTGTGGAATCATTGGTTGCTGAAATATCGATAATCAAAGACAAAAGGATCCTTTTCCATTTGAAAACCGATATCTCGGCGAGAAGTAGGCAAATCAGGGTGTATAAAAAAGCAAATTAAAGCTAAATAAACAAGGTATTCGATCCTTATAGTGGTTAAGCTAAAACATTTTTTTCCACGTCCGTAGACCAAAAAAAAAAACTAAAAAAATTTTAAAAATTTTTTTGTTCCTGGTTTTTCTACGATTACTCAAAAACCGCGGAGGCTATAAAATTTTCAATTGCAAATCCAAAAACTAGACACTTGGAACTATAATTTCTTTTTTTTTGATTTCCTGTACGACCATTTCTCTCGAAGTTATGGCCTGTTGAAAACTGCCCAAAAATTTGGAATTTTTTTTTGATCCCTTAATTTTTTCCATTAGTGTATATTTTTATCCCTATATTATCTATGCACGTTGTATATAAATCCTTATAGGTATTATTAGGTACACATATTTAGTTTGACAAGTTATTTCTTCTCAATTGTGATTCCCTGTTTCGGCTCTACTCTAAAACTCCCTTTTAATTTCTTTTGTATCTTGATGTAAGCTTGATGATAAAGAGCCTATAACCTTCCTCGATAAATGGCTTATCCAACGCTAAAAATGTTGTAATTCGAATCAGTAATTTCCCAGATTAGCGCGGCAAACAAATAAACAAACTCTTCAGCTTCATAGTATTGGTACAGGTTCTGTAGCCAGTTATTTGATCTACATTACAGTACGTGCAACAGTTAGTAATATATTAAAAGTAGACTAGTATTTTTGTGACAAGTTTACGTGAAGGTTAATAACAAGAGTCTGATAATTAGAGGAAAAAGTTTATCGGGGTAAACATTCATTGTTATAAGAGGAAGGTAACGCCAGTTTCAGTAAATTTTAATGACAAGAGTAGGCATATTATACATGTAAATGTGGGCTTTATCGTGTCAATGTTAATAGTGTACCCACTAATCGGAGACCGTAATAACGGTCATTGGATCGTATTAAAACTTAATTAAATGTAAAGTTAAGTCCAAACACAGCTTGCTTGCAGACTACAATAGGTTAAACCTTATCAAATAAACTTCAAGTTTTTCATATAAAGGTTTAAATACAAGCATTCATTACAAGTTTGAAAAAAATTGTGACTATATCTCTCCAACGATTATAATAATATAATATGATATGATGTGATATGATATAATATAATATAATACAATATAATATAACATAATGCAATGCAATACAATACAATACAACATAATATAATATAATATTTCGGACATCTGACACACTACGCCATCTAGCCCCAAACTAATCAGAGCTTATGGGTACTAGACAACTGATATGATTACAAATATACTTTTTTTTTGTAAATACATAGATAGAATACACCCAGACTCCGAAACAAATATTTGTAGATCATACAAAGACTTGGTCCGACCCTGAAATCGAACCCGAGACCTCAGGCACAGCACTCGCATACGCTGCACTGTCAAAGGAAAAGACCTGTTAATGTTAGAAGATTATTATCTTAAATTCAAAACGGAGGTTTTAACCCAGCCAGACGGGTTTTTACATACTGTTGTCCTGAATACATTTTTATTTAAACGACTCTTACAACACATGAATAGAGTGGTAACACTGTGTATTCTTAAAACGCCAAAACACTGTTTTCCTAACACTATTTTAAAACTGTCAAAATGCTAAAACGTGTAACACTCGACCATTTCTGTTTCACTTGTTTCTTCGTATATGGCTGTAACACTGTACGTACGTAATTATCTAATCAGGTGATTAGGGACAACATGTATATCCGGTTATTTTACTTTGCTTAACAGGATACATGACTAAAGGTATCATAATACGTAACTGCAAAACTAGGAACGATCTTTCTCAATAGTATAATAGAAGGAAAATGTGTAATCATCGCAAAAATATGCTAGGAAAGGGTGATTGGTGAGTTTA
Source organism: Hypercompe scribonia (assembly GCA_949316085.1). Lineage (NCBI taxonomy): Eukaryota > Metazoa > Arthropoda > Insecta > Lepidoptera > Erebidae > Hypercompe > Hypercompe scribonia. The sequence continues at coordinate 6,902,807 of OX438986.1, read as the reverse complement.
TTTAAGAAATCATTAGTTATGGAGTTCATTGGAATCAAATTGTTAAGAGTACGAAACATTACTGGTGTGTATCTTGTTGTCACTCACTTTCTTGTGATGTCTGAAATGTGAAGCAGAAAATGGAGAAAATTCTCACAGATCATTTAAAATTTTCTCTTATAAAGTGATGAAAGGGTAGAGATATTAATCTCTTTTATGTCTGAAATTCGTGGCAATAAATTATATCTTTTATTGTTTCCTTTTTACAGTCTTTAATTGTATTGAACCAGTGTGTCTTTATGCTCTTTTAAAACAAACTTCTTTTTGTTAGGTAATTATATGCTAAAAACGTAGTGTAAGACGTCAACAGGCCAGGTAGAGTGATGTTCTACGCAAGATTGCCGGCAACAGTTGGATGTGAGAAGTCGCCGATTGAGCCAAGTGGCGTGCAATAAAAAAGGCAATACATATGTCCATGTAGGTGTAAATATGTCCAGCTGTGGACTGCACTAGATTGATGATAATCTGTTAAAAAAACTACAAATTTATCAAATTATTTTCTGCTTTTAAATTTGGTTTGGTCGTAATATCTATTTGTTAGCAATCTTTCAAGTGTGTTGGACACCTTGGGAGTTACTGGCGACTACGTTAAAGATGTATTTACTTATGTATATACCTAGAGAGATACAGGTTGAGCTAATATAAAATACGTAAAAAAGCACATTGGATGTTCTAATTCTGATAGGTAGGTACACCAACATTTTTGATAATCTGCGTCCGTTCCTATACGTAAAACGTACGTACGTATTTCTTGTGGCTAATGCGAATTTCCTTAACGAAAAACCCAATTGATAACTCATAACATGCAAATTTATAATGATGATAATGTACTCCTTACCGTTTTCGGTTACAGCGGCTAGTCTCTATAGAGACCACCCAACTACACAAGAGACATTATAGTGCACAAACACAGGTGCACTCTCTGTTCCCTCACTCGGACAATTCGATGGAATGGTTATCCAATACGACCCGGGAGAGATCAGGTGTAAGACCGATGACTTTACTATTGCAAACTTCGGGCAGTTATTAAGTATTCTTGACCGGAACTTGGAATCGAACCCGAGACCCCATGATCGACAGTCACATACGCTAACCGCTAGACCATAGGGATCTAGGGATCTACACTATCATACACAATTAATGTATTATGGTAAAAGATATCATAAAAATGTATAAACAATATTATTGTATTACTTTTTAATACTTTTTGTATTAATATATAATATATCTTAAACCTCAACCTTTCATCTAATTGGTTAAACATGTCGTCTCTGAACGATGAATTTGTAAAATTATTTCGATATTTGATAGACAATGCTTGACAAGATTATAGGCTACATCTCGCTAGAACCGTCAAAAGTACAACAGTGACCATAGATCCGGGTAAAACCGCTAAAGACAGTTATTTTTAATACTTTTTTAAATAACTACCGCACTAGGGATATTTCCTTTGCCACCTTTACAAACTGACATAAAACGGACACAAAAAATACCCAGACTAAGATCAGCAATTTGCGGGTCACACACAGTGCGGTCCCGCGTGAGGAACGAGTCCACAAAACACAGCGTAGGAGGACGCGACAAGACGACCGCTAAATCACTATTGGGACAGTCATATGTGTAGTATGTTTATGAGGGTTCACCATAGTATATAAAGAACATTATAATAAAAACAAAGTGATTTAACATAATAGATATGACCTTGACCGTACGGCAATGTGCCTTCTGATTCTAAAACGATGTTACTTAATTTTTTACAACCACTCAATTCACAAATAGGTCTTTATTCTGCTTCATATCATCATCAAGTGATTGAATGTAAAAAATTTAGCAATATAAGAAATATACTCGCGTACTAACTGTGTAACTAAGTCTTCTAGAGATAGACTCATTACTCGTAAATAAGCGATAAAGTAACACAGATGAAGCCATGAAATTCTTTTCACATAGGTCTCAAGTTCATCTGAAAATAAATGATCGGCGCCATCCATGGACACGTACAAGTCACAACTCACGTATGAGTTTCTCCCTCAGAAATGAAGTGAGGGGACCTTGAGTGGCAGCTTTCGTTGCCTTTTGCGTACCTCACACCTCGCTTGGCGAAAAACAATGAATAAATAACACCGGTTTTTCTGAAAGAGCATGGTGTCTCTCTGGTCGTCCCGACCAATTTATGTCGAAGGATAGCTTTTTCTCATCAAAGTGTAAAAAGAAGAAAAACTTGAAACAAACCAATTCGTCTGTCCAGCGTGGTCTAGAAGAAGAAAAATTCCTTTCTTATTTTTATTTTTTTATTTTAAGAACCTGCCAAAGTGACTCGGCGTTGCCTAATCGAAAGTATGAATAGAATGCAAGAGTTGTGGTCACCATACTCATTGCGAATGCAGACAATGCAGTATGGTGACCCACACTGTGGCGGCTTGATAAGATGCTTTTCCACGCCTCGCTTGGGGACGTATGCCTCCCTCCCTCCCTCACGCCTCCGGTCTCGCGCTCACCAACGAAACATGAGAGCACGGATTTTGTCACTTTAGGTTGATCTTCTGTGGGAGGGTAGTACTGTCCCGGTCGAGCAGGCTCTACTACCTATGTAATATCTATCTTATGATAGGCTGTATTCAGCATTAAATCATTAAAAGGTGATTCTGAAAGATACGAGGGTAAGTTTTTAAGTTCGCGGAATGACAGTGAAAAAGGCGGGTAAACGCGCTCTTTTGATGCCTACCGTATTCAGTGACTCATAATTAGTCTGCATAGTAAAATTTGTTGTGATTGGATCATTAGTTATTAAATTATCGTTGACCAAGTATTTTAATCGGGAACGAAGTGAAAAAAATGGAGAAAATTGAATTCCGTGCGGTGATAAAGTTCCTTACTAAGCAAGGAAAGTCTGTTCAAACCATACTCAATGAGATGTCATCGGTTTACGGGGATTCTTGCCCAGGAAAAACAATGGTCTACAAGTGGCATAGTTTATTTAAACAAGGCAGGGTCACTTGAAGACGACCCGAGGCCGGGGCGCTCCGTTGAGGTGACTACGCCAGAAGTTATTGCAAAAGTAGAAAAAATTGTATTGGAAGATGCTCGACTAAAAAAGAAACAACTCGCAGAAATGGTTGGAGTATCGGATACAACAATTTTTAAAATTTTACACGATCATCTTGGCATGACTAAGGTTAGCGCACGGTGGGTGCCGAGAATGCTCACGCCATTGCAAAAACAACAGCGCGTGGAATGTTCACGTGCGTTTTTGGACCTCTGCAATGAAGACAAGGATGGCGTATTGAATCAAATTGTTACTGGGGATGAAACTTGGGTTCATCATTATGAACCCGAGTCCAAACAAGACTCCATGCAGTGGCACAAAAAGGGCACAGCACCACCCAAGAAATTTAAGGTTTCACAGTCGGCTGGGAAACTCATGGCAACGATTTTTTGGGACTCAGAAGGAATATTATTGATAGATTATAAAGATAAAGGCATTTCTATAACGGGGGAATACTACGCTTCAATCTTAGAACAGTTAAAAGAAGCCATCAAAGAAAAAAGACGGGGAAAATTAACGAAAGGTGTCCTGCTATTGCATGACAATGCTCCCGTTCACAAGAGCCGAGTCGCACTGGCTGCCCTGCATAAGGTGGGCTTCGATATTTTGAATCACCCACCCTACAGTCCAGATTTGGCTCCGAGTGATTATTATCTCTTTCCAAAAATGAAAAAAGAATTACGTGGTAAGAAATTTTCAACTGATGAGGAGGTTAAGGAGGCGGTTTCGGCGTATTTTTCAGACAAAGATAAAACTTTTTTTTACGAGGGAATAAAAAAACTAATTGAAAGATCTGAAAAATGTATTCGTGTTGCAGGGGAATATATAGAAAAAGAAAAATAATTTTGTGTTTTTATTATTACTCAATACCCTCCATTCCGCGAACTTAAAAACGCCCCCTCGTATGTGAATTATTTCTACCAAGTTTCTATAAGCACTTACCTATGTTATCTACTATGTCGAGTCTTGTGTAGACATGTCATCATTACTAATAATGATATTGATGGAACATTTCAAATCATTTTTCACTCCTGTGTAGATAACATGAGTACTTCTTGTTTTCTGATATTTTGTAGCAATAAAAGGAATCGATAACAATAAAAGATAAAAATGAACGAATAGGTAAGTTTGTTTGTTACGGTTTCACACGAAAACTACTCAATCGATCGTCATGAAATTTTGTACACATGTTCTTAGAGGTATTAGAAGTAACATAGAATACTTTCTTTTACTAGAATACTTCTGTATATGTATATATTTATTTAATATGATCTGTTACGAAACTTAATGTGGCAGACCAAATTCCACGCGAGCGAAGCCGCGGGCAAAAGTTAGTACGCAATAAATATATGTAGGTTAAAGACATAATAGTAATGTGCTGCCAATTTAGGGCAACTAACTGCAACTACGTTATTCCATAAAGTTTATTTGGTGTCGTTATCACCAATGATTGACACCCAAAATATTTTGCCTAATTAATTTTGATATACATATATTTGCCTCTTTTAACCCTTTGAAAATAAACTCGTGTAGACGTGATTCTGTGCATGTGGGTCGTAATAATTAGTCAGTTCTGAAAATAGGTTGGAGTCGGCTCGGCTTAACTTTGACTTTTTCGTTAAGTGACTGACATCAGATATCTACAATCCAAGTCCTAGACAATATCGAAGGTACGTGGATAGATCATTGTTGAACTTTAAAAGGCAATTATCCGTATCGATGGCCATAGATAATCATATAGCAACCGGGACGGTATGTTCAGTACATATTATTAGATTAACCAAAATTATTTGAAATGATTGATTCCGGATTATTCATTTTTACTATCATTACCATCTTAGCCAAAAGACGTTGACTGCTGGTCATAGGCGTCGCACAAGGCTTACCACAACATATGGTCCCCTGCCGCCCGCATTAAGCAGTTTCCCGCGACCCTCCCGCGGTCGTCGGAACACCGTGTGGGGGCTTCATTACGTTACATTATGATAACTATTTGTTATTGTATTACGGATGCGTCGACTCGTTATATCATTAACAGACTATGACGCGATTATATACGATCATAAAACATATTTTTTGCACCAATTTCCCGCTGACGTTTATGTACTTCGAATGTATTAATCTTCTATGATAATTTTATTATATTACGCAATTTGTTCGGACAAGCGATAGTAACAATGAATAATATATTTTATCTGTAATTATTGTAGTGTAATAAAAGACTAAAGGTAGACTTTATTTGGGATTAGAGATTACTCTTCAAAGAAAACGTGGTCATAGCCGTTCGAGATAGCCTAGGACAATCCCCACGTAATCTTGTTGTGTAGAAAATTACAAAAATCTTTATTGTACTTAATATTTATTGTCATTATCAACAGCTTTTAATACTTTGTTGCTGGACATAAGCCTCTCCATAGAAAGAAAATTTTGACCTACTATACCACAATGGCCAGATGGGTTGATATAGTTTGTTTTAAGATTCCGTACGTCGCCTAAAATAGAGAGTTTACCCATAGATGGTGCCCGTAGCTTCGGGCAGGCGCTAGGAGGGATCTGGATGTCGTAATAGCAGCGGTTCCCGAATCCCTCCTATCTCAGGCGCAGAGTGGCACACCGTGTGGTTTTAGTCGGTCCGATTCCGACACACCACCCCGCCGTAAACCCCGGTGGGGTGACGGCCCGAGGGGGTTTCCACACGTTAAAAAAAAAAAAAAAAGAGTGTTTTAAGATTTCCTTCATTTTGCACACTGATGTCGGTGAAATTGTCTGCGCAGCTCTTACGAAATCCACAGGATAGGGGTAATTTCGTGATCTTTATCCGTAACCACATGGATTATAAAAAGATGTAGTATTGTCACGTAAAAAGAAAAAAGCAAAAAAGTTGTAAAAAAGTTATACATACCCCCGTGATATAAACAGAGATAACAGCTCTATAGCACTTACTTCTATCCAAACATACCGTGCCGGTTTCTCTACTGTCATTAGGTCGGTTTCAGGTACTTACTTCTCAGCTGTCTCTGTCACTTAAAAGGTAAATAGTAAAGAAAGATCAGGTTGATCTTTCTTTAACTCATTCTCAATGTCAATAAACTGCAAGGAACTGACAAATTAATAACCTGCCCATTTAAGGCAAACTACCAAATCGTTACCGCGACTCTATTTATGGTCAACATAATGTGTAAAATTTCGCGCCGTTTTTCGGCATGACCACAGATATAATATATTCAGTCAGTTTGCTTATAGAAGAAACGAGATATAAAACTAGAAATAGCAAATTCTGCTCGTATCTTTCAAAAGGTTTGAAATACATTTTCTGTTCAAATATTTGGGTATTGTCAGGACATTTTACCGAAATAACACTGTGGACTAAGATCCTTAGGTATATATAATCACGAATAAAGGCAATTTTCGTTTTTACTTCGAGGTTATGTTTAAAAGGTGCACATTCTACTTTCAAACGCTCAGCTAATGAATTATGTACGTCATTCAATGTCATTTAACCTGAAATAGTGAAACTGCATGCGAAGGTGTCAGCGCGCCAGTACTCGCAAAAAGGTGCTCTTTTATTGACTTATATTATTATTATTATTTTGCTAAAGGGTCAATTACATTTAGCGAACTATATACTTTTTTTAAACATTGAAACACAATGAATTAGGTTAAATTTCGTTGACTCTCAATTGTCTATATTATTTTCACTCGTATCACATACATAAAAATCGTTCCTCTCGCTTTCCTGTAATTTATGGAAGGGACGGAAGTATGTAACAGGAAGTCGGGGCGGAATTTGACCAACGAGCGCGCGTGGCCGTGACTTCGATTACTCACTCGATCGCTGTATCTTTATCATTAATTCAAGCAAGTTGATTATAATATTTTTAATTTATATCATAATTCACAAAACTATGTATAATCTAAGTAACATAGATTACGATAAATATCACAGTATTGCTTTGCATGTTACTAGGTGTGAATCTAACATATATTTAAGACTATAGCTAATTAACGTTTTTTTTAAATATATTATTTGCTTGCATGCGTTGATCCGCATAAAGCTGCAAATTGGTACAGTATTAACGTATATTTTACTGTTACGGTGAATTCTTACAACTGCTGAGAAAGTGCTGTAGTCAAGGTCACAATAAACAAGTTTTGTTGATTTTATACCTTCATCTAAACAAATTATTTTAATTTATGAAGATCTTTATTGTTCAAAAAATATAAGTAATAAAAATATAGTGATAAAACATAAGTATTCCGTAAAATATCCATACATTTCCACAACACCTGCCCCAGTAAGCGCATTATCTTTTTTAATACGATTACTGGGCATGACACACTCGGATATAATAAATATCCTGTAACCAAAAATATCATAGTTTTAAATGAGACACGAAATTGTTTTTGATGTAAGGAAAACTGTAGTAACAATGTTATCACTGAATTGTGGTAGAATGTCCCATGAAACCGGATTACGGGAACATTCCCACCCCTCACACCATTGACAATTCAGTACTTGTTTAATTTTCATTTTTTTAAAAATAACTCCCATATTTGAAACATGCCTACAACATGTTTCTAAAAATGTAATTTGGAAGTAAAATACTTTAAAATATATATAAAAAAATAAAATGCTTCAGGTTGCAATGTACAAGCAAGTCCATTTTTCTATTATTATTAATATGAAAGTTTGAAAGCGTAAATATATGTTACTTAATCATGTCAGATCGAGTCCTGATGAAATTCGTAAATATGTATATATAGTGTGAAATTAAGATTTACTAGAGCAAAGTTGCAAACAAAAGCTAGTTGTACATTTTACCTGTATAGCAGTTTAGTTTTATTGTATAAACTGCCAAAACAAAATTAAAGAATATTGTTGTACGTTTTGTTTCCTTTGACTACACGCACCAAGGATTTTGAATCTACCTCTAATTTAGATATAATGGCTGACGATGTGAGTTGAAATAATGTAGTTTGATTGTCTGAGTATTGTGTGAATAATAGTTAAAATATACAATCTTTTGATAAAGAAGAAATATATTACATAAAGATTTAGTGCGACAAGAATTTTTGGCCGCCATATTGTAAAACACGTCGTGTGTTTTACAATTTGGTAGCCCAAAATTGTTTTACTATTTTTGATTCTATGTAAACACCTTAATCGCTCTTTAAACACTAATCGAAATATGTAACATATTTGTGTTACAAAAAATTGGAATTAGAATGGGCTTTTGATTTTTCCTCTTTCTTAAAAAATGAGTAGACATTAGTATTAGAAAGCCGTAGACACTAGAAACACTTATAGAAAGCCTCTTTTAATATTACTTACGGCGTGGCGCCAAATGATCTATGTTACAATTTATTGTGTGTTGCAGATACTTTATTTTACGGTTTACCAAGCCTACCTTTTTCCTGCGAATCATCTGATAACGATTGTATTTCCGAATAGAATTGGCATCAGATTTGTTGCCAGTCATTAAAAAATCGATATAACCACAACAACATTGCAAAATATTGAAAATTATAATTTATATTTTATAATTTCTTATGGAGTAGGTTTGTGGAGGTCTGTTGCAGTCGCTCAAAAGAACGAAGCTCAGCCGTATCGTTGTGAAGTTGAAGCCAACTTCTTTTGGGAAAAAGGTTCGCAAAAAAAAAATGTGCCCAATACAAATCAAAATAGGAAAGAAAAATAAGAGTTACATAGAAGACTAAACAGAACTAGAGATACCCTAACAGATATCAATACACACGACAATTTTTAAGTACATTTCCAGTACATTAGTACCTGGTACCTACTCTGGTGTACTCTAAAACTCGAACATTGACAAGGGTGCTCATTATGTACGCCATAAGGAAAACTAGGTTTTAGTTTCAACATACTATAAGTATTTTTTCCTTATAGTTATTGTTTTTATCTTATCTGCATTGATGCACTTGACTAGAGTACATTATTTCATTTTATTCTTTGTATTTAACCTTTTTAGTCGGGTTATTAACGTTATGAAAGTATTATATCGAAATGTGCTTTTATGATACTATAAGTAAGTATACATAAGAGCTCGGTTTATTAACGTAGTAACTTTGTAGAAACTTATTTAAACAAATCTTCAGTGTGTACTCGATGTATACAAGTATAATCTTTGATATTAATCACATAGGTTACTAAACCGATGATACACAATCACGTTATATTACATTACTGCGAACGTGTAACAAACACTTTTTATATGTCACGCATCTCATACGTGGCAGTCTGATCCCGGCTCAGGTAAAACCAATGTGATGGTAACTAGCGACTAGATAAACTACATCCAGATATGAGAAATGATTGTGCACATTTCACAGTTGTTGGTCCTGCACTCGAATAAATAACCACTAAACGAACAATCCTGTCAACATATTGTAATTAGACTACATATAATATTTCACACATCTCACACATGGCCGTCTGACTCAAAATTAGACAGAACTTGGGCTATAATAACCAAACTGGTGATAAACATACTTAAAAATTTCTAAATACATACATATTTTAGATAAATTACACCCAGACACAGAACAAATAATCCTGCTCAAATTTTTGCTATTGGGAATCGAACCCACACCCTCCGGCTTAACAGTCGTGGCCACTAAGGACTAGGGAAATTGGCCTGAAAAGAAAATCAAGAAACAACAATAAGATACACACCCAAACTGGTTACACATACCATTTAACTTATTACCTTGACCTCTAACACAACAAAGGCTTTATTATACGTACGCTGCCGAATCATAATGGATATACATCCTTTTCCTTACGATCAACTAAAGGATTGAAGATGTCCGTATAGTGTTGTCCGTGTGGAGACTAATAAATAATACAGAGTGTTACCACACCTATTCGCTATTTCGAAATCCGGCGTAAGAAGCAAATTACGAGGAGCATAATCAAGGCAAAGAAAACCTATACAAATCCTTCTCACCAACGTGGTATAACAGATTAAAATCTCTTTTCTAAGTAGAAGTTTATATCCAGCAGTAGATTGTTGAAGCTGCTAATATGATGACGAATAGATTGGAGTTCTTAGTGTCATAGGTCTATAAGTAATCCATGGCTATATGATCTTTTTAACTCTCGGGTCCTTTAAGCGGGGCATGAAGAAGCATCTCACTAGGCAGCCATAGCGTGTGTCGCCATAGTGTGGATCACCATACTGCATTATCCGCATTTGCAATGAGTATGGTGACCACAACTCATGCTTCATGCTTTTCATCAGGCAGAGTAGAGTCACTTTGGTAGGCTTCTATAAAATAGCAATACTGTGTAATTGTTCACATGTTTGTTGTTTTGTTAGCTCTTATAACGAACAGAGTAAATGTCCTATTTTTGGAGTAATATGAGTTTGTGTGTTGTTACTCAAATCACTAAACCACTTTTAAAAAATGTTTTACCAATAGGAAGTTGCTAAATTAAATAGCTTCCCAATAACTGTTTTGTACACTTCCTCGTAAAGTTATGGGTTTATTAACAATACTGTAATAATAATATAATTTTATTTGCATTAATGTGGTCTAAAAGGGTTATAAAAAAATAACTACGACGCACGACACATTTCGCCAGTAACAGGCGTACAAATATAAACTAAGTAAATGATTTCGAACAATGGACATTTAACACTTCGAAAACACGTACAGTAATTACTTTATATTGTAATACACCCTTACAATACATCTGTAAAATGATAAGACGGACACTGACTTGACTTGTATGAATAAAATAAAAACGCCACAATTTTATATATTTTCTATCGTTTAAACCAGCTAAAAGGTTGCCTTAAGAAATAGTTTCGAAATAACTCACGCCAATAAAGTCTTTTATCGTTTTTATTTATTTTAAAAATTAATTTTAAATGCGATGTTTAGCAATTTTGTTACAGCCGGCGCTCTGACCTTGACTCACTTCTTTGCGACATTATAATAATGAATGTGATTCATTTAGTGGAAAGTGTGTTCAAACTCACACTATAACAGTTATTATCGCTAAACTATTAACCTGTTTATCAAGAAAATAAACCTATCTAATTGATATACAATTGTAAAAAAGGTGTCTAAGTAGTAAACACGTAAGTTAACACGTTAAAAAGCGAAGTAACTCTGACTAGGTTAGTTTATGGGTGAGTGGCCATTTTTGAAACGTGAGAAATTGTTTCAAAATCTTTTGACGTACGTTTGTAGTTATATTAGTATTTACTTGTACGGTTTTTTCATTACGATACGTTAAAAATTCCATCAGTGCATTCTCAAGATAAGGATATAATTAGTGTTCATTTAAATGTTAAGTAAAATATTTTAATATAGTGTTAGACTAAAAATAAGTTAATAACAGTTTTTAATGAAAAATATAAATGGAAGTTATGAACAATTCTAGTCAAGTCTATTTATTAAGAAAAATACATTTAATACACAGTTTGTACCCTCTAATTCTCAAAGCAAGTAAAGTAAGCATGATTTAAGAACATATAGCGTACAAAGTCCATTGCAACTTTTTTTTTTACATACAGCAAGTGACGCGACTCCGTCTGATGGAAACCATGAATAGAATCCAAAAGTTGTGGTTACCACACTCATTGTGAATGCAGACTATGCAGCATGGTGACCAACACTATGGCGGCCTAGTGAAGTGTTTATCACACCCCGCTTGGGGCCGTTAAAGGCATGACAGTCATCGTGGCAGTGTAAGGCTCACACACTTACCGCTGCTGCTGCTGAAGCTGTCGCTTTAGGTTGGTCTTCTGTGAGAGGATAGTACTGCACCTGTCGAGCCGGCACGCTCCTGCTGAAATCAACGTGGCTCTACTACCTTGAATAGGTGTATAATACGTTATTTGACATTACTAATGTCGTCAACCTATTATTTATTTAGAAACCTAATTTCGTGTTGAATGTGTAAATATTTAAAGTAAGACTCGGTTTGTCACTATAATAACTATCGTAACTGGCATTTGTTTACATGAAATAAATACTATTTTTAATCTATTTTATAATGACATATTGACGTCTCACTTTTAACAAGTAAATATGCGTTCATAACTGATTAATTAAATACATACTTAACATTGTTAAATGCTTATTCATTGCTAAATAAGTTTACTTTGTTAAACATCGGAGCGTTTAATTTCTTAACATTTAATTTATAATTATAAAAATGAATTGTTCATTTTTTTATACATTTTGTCATTTCCTTCTATGAAGTTCCAAGGAGATCCGATCACAACTTATCGGTAACAAAAACAGTATTAGTAATAATCTACAGTACTTGACTGAAGATATGTGAAGATAAAATCGGCGGATCATTTGGACTATTCTTATAATTCTGGCTTATCAGACTCAGAGTTAAATAAACAAGGTTTAAAATCACCCAAACTTAGTTCTAATTATAAGAATGATAGATACAGATCTCTCCAACTTTGCAAAAACTAGGTAAATATCTAGTTACACATTCTCACATCCTACATGCAGTCAATATAGAATTTCGTGTTGCACAATTTTGATACACGGTTCATATCTTTGTTATATTCGTTAAACATTTTCCGGTATGATTGATTCACAAACAAATTTGAAATTACAAGTAAAAAACTTACGTATGAGATGGAGAAAAATTATACCTTTCTTAGGAACAAAATAGGCTAGGTTCGGCCAACTCGATAGTGATTCATCGCAGTGTAGTTATCGGAGCAACGTGACTGTGGGCGTCACGCAGATAAGAGAAGAAGGTCAAGGTCAAAGTCGCTCACTTAATACAGATTTCAAAAGATACCGACACCAAATCATGAGCCGAAAATAAAAAATCTAAATTCTACACCCTGACTAACATAAGACCAAGGGAGGATGACCAGCCTCACAGAAACCCAGTGTTAAGTTTTTTTTTTATTCTTTTCACCGAGGTAATCATAACCGTGTTGTCGACACTTTCCATTAATTTTGAGGAAGGATATTCTTTGTACACATTCAGGTGTACATAGTTGGCGACATGTCATTTATCATTTGGTGACGTCCTTATGTAATGCTAAAACATTGGAATGCTAATGTGAGTTGGTTTAAATTGACAATCAGTCAGAATAATGTGAGTGCACCCATTTCGTGTGACGACAGATTGAGAATACGCTGTGTCATCATCCTATTCATCCCATGGAGGAACGGTGGACAACATCACTGCAAAAAGAAGTAAAACTTGATACAAACTACACCAGCTGATCAGTGTGGTATAGTAGTGTAGGAGGGACATATACAAACACATACATATACACACACGTACACGACATTTAAGTAAATTGAACGAACCAATTCATTCGATTTACTTAAATATTGTAATAATGTAATATATACATATGTATGTGTATGCATAAATATGTATATATATATGTACCTCCTACAGTAGGCCTTAAACTTCTTTTTTAAGGAGAGGAGAGGACTATTAAAGGCTCTTGATGTTGATGATGAATTCTTGCGGCCATTATAACATTGAATACTAAAGTTTACCAGTTAATATATTTATGCCTACATACCAGAGGCGGCGTAGGGCGTGGGCGACGTGGGCCACAGCCCACGGCCTCGCGGTCCAAGGGGCCTCGCGCCATGGAGATTTATGTATTACTTAAACCTAAGCCATGAACGCGCCGAAAAAAGTGCTTGCGTCGCTATCACACGTGAGAAATCCCCGCTGTAATGCACGTCACCACTGGCCTAAAAAAGGGTATTCCCCTGAAATTGCGTTCCTATCGCTAGCGAAGAATTTCCGCTGCGCGGCGCCGCCCAAAACAAAATAGGGTATGTAGGTACGTGGTCAGGTATGTGCAGGTGTATGGACAGGTATGTGGTCGTTGCCCATATCAGATGTTCAGCGTCATGATATAGTTCAGAACGGCCCCTCACAACAATTAAATATTGATGATGAAGATTATCCCAAAGACGACGACCGTAGGCACTTTTCAAATTTTCATTTCTCTAGAAAACTAAATAATGGTGAAATTCAACATCGTCGCTGGTTAGTTTATTCTAAGTCTCAAAATAAAGTATTCTGTTTTCCATGCAGACTTTTTGGCAATTCACAAACTCAGATGGTACAGGGAGGATGCTGTGACTGGAAACATTTAAGCAGTATTTTACAAAGACATGAGAATACCAAAGAACATATGGCATTTATGTTCCAATGGATAACATTAGAGAGAGGCATAAAATACGAGAAAACAATAGACAAAGAAAACGAAAGGCTTATTCGTGAATCTCAAAAACATTGGTACAATTTGTTTGAGAGGTTAATCGATATTATTAACTTCTTAGCCTCTCATAATCTTGCATTCAGAGGTCACAGAGAAACTATAAAGACAGACGGTGACTTCAGGAATAGTGGGAACTTTATTGATTTATTTAGATTGATATCAAAATTTGATCCTACTTTACGAGAACATATGAGACGTATTACTGACAAACAACTTGCGCATCATTATTTAAGTCACGACATACAAAATGAATTGATTACACTGATGTCAAAAACGGTAACTGATGAAGTGATTCGCAAATTAAAAGAGGCAAAATATTATTCTTTTTTGCTTGACTGCACTAGAGACTGTAGTAAAGTAGAACAAATGTCTGTGATCTTAAGATTTTGTAATACATCAACGGGCACAATAGAAGAACATTTTATTGGATTTCTTGCTGTAAGTGAGACAACAGGAGAATATTTAAGTAATGCCATACTAGGCGAGCTAGAAAAGTATGGGTTAGATATTCAAAACTGCCGTGGCCAAGGATATGACAATGGCGCAAATATGGTAGGCATAAATAGTGGAGTCAAAACTCGAATATTAAATATAAATCCTAGGGCATTTTTCACGCCTTGCGGTTGTCATAGCTGGAATCTGCTGTTGGTAGACGCCGCTAATTCTTCGGTGTCAGCAAAAACATTTTTTGGTTTTATCCAAAAAATTTATTTGCTGTTTTCAGGTTCCAGCAAACGCTGGGAATTGGTCAAAGATAAATTAAAACTTACCATGAAGCCTTTATCGGATACGAGATGGGAAAGCAGAATCGAGGCAGTTAAGTCCATACTATTTCAATTTGATGATGTTGTAGGATGCATAGAAAGTTTGAAAAATCAAACAGATCAATCAGACACTCTCAGTGATTGTGATTCAGTATTAAACGAAATGCTTAGTTTAGAATTTGTAATATCTTTACATGTATGGTATGAATTGTTATCGCGTGTTAATGTGATAAGCAAACTATGGCAATCTGTACAAGTCCATTTGAGCATTGCCCTTAAACATTTGCATACATTTTGTGACTGGATCAAAGAATATCGGCAAACTGGATTTGAAAAATGCTTGTCTGATGCTCAACAATTTATTGACAGAATCTGTTATGATCTGCCGAACGAATTTAAAAACAAAAGAGTAGTGAAAAAGAAAAGGGTCTTTGATTATGAGGGCGAGGATCAACCTATACAGTGTCCCAAAAGCCGGTATGAAGCAAATTTTTTTAACACTATGCTTGATTCAATTATTACCAATATGGATTTGAGATTTATGGCTTTAAATCAACATCATGAAAATTTCGGTTTTCTGTATGATATAAGTAAATTAAAAAATATTCCACACGAACAAATATTAAAAAATTGTCAAGATTTACACACAGTCCTACGAGTGGGTGAGAGCAGTGACTTTCAACCTTACGAATTATATGAAGAATTACAAATAATGATCCCTAATTTACCTAACTTTATAACAGACGTAAAACAGTTGCTTCAATACATTACACATAATAACTTAAAAGAAATATACCCAAACATTTACATCGTCATTAGAATATTATTAACAATACCAATTAGTACAGCCTCCGCTGAAAGGAGCTTCTCAAAATTAAAACTCATTAAGAATTATTTAAGGAGTACGATGTCACAGGAACGACTTTCTGCGGTCGCAATTTTGTCTATCGAGGCTGATATAGCATCCAAGCTAGATTACGAGCACGTAATTAAACAATTCAGCAGTGTGAAAAGTAGAAAATTTCTGTTCCTGTAATAATTAAATTAAATTGTTTTTTAACGTTGGTCTTAATATCTTAAATATTTTTAGGTTAGCCGATGAAATTTTTTTTTACCTAATTATATATAATCATATATGATAATACATAATTAGATAAAAACATTTTTCATCGGGTAGTTGTAAGTTTGACTATATTTTGCATGAATAAAAGTTTAATAATGAAATGACATATGTTTTTTATTTTAACAAATCTGTCTTTATGCCCGAGGAGAGGGCCTCGCAAAATGTATCTTGCCCACATAAAATTATGATCTGGCGCCGCTACTGCTACATACCTACATATACTCGTACTTGTGGTTCTTGCCGAAGAAGTAAACAACCATATTTAATGCATATTGCCACTTTAATATCAATTCAACATAAGAGATGACAAGCCGCTTATTCTATCAATTTGTAAAGATCAATGCCATGTGAGATTAGGGAGATAGAGGTTTTATCACATCATTGAAGATCTTGTTCTAAGCTTATCGCTCTTTATTTGTACATTATTTTTGTAGTGTATACTATAATTTGACATACAGTATCTTAAATTTGGTTTCGATTGTTACATGATAAGCTTTTCTTATCAAATTGTACTACATATGCTTTTAGAGTTTGCTAGTTTACAGTAACAGAGTTATCAGTCACTAGGAATATATCCTATATCGCAGGGGAATTAACAAACATATATGAAACAGACACAAAGAACACTCCGACTCAGAACAACAATTTGTGGATCACACAAGATATCATATTAGGTTTAAACCCACAACACTCAACGCAGTAAGGGTCGACGTGTGCCTACCTAAACCACTACGTCGTCTGTGTAGTCGAATTTACTTTATCTGTGATCTGTTATTAGTGTCAAAATCAGAATGGGTCATCGAATCGCCAGGGCGGAGAGTAAAGTGTTTCCAAGCGAGTGTATTGCTCCCAAGATTCCCTAGGCCACCTGATAAGCCAGCGATCTCAATATGAAGTACAGTGTGGTCAGATGGGCCATTACGAACAGAAAATTTGATTAAATATATTATACGTTTCTGACTACGCCTTCAAGGGTAAAAGACATTAGTTTATGGACGTAAAATAAAAATGAGACAAGAGCAAAATAGTGCTGATCATGACATTTAACTCTTAAAATAACAAAGCAAATGGAATGTCTACCTTAATCAAATAAATATATATTACCCTAATGGAATTTAGGTAATCAAGTTGTTTACCAAGGTAAGTCTGTCGTGAGCAATGTAGGCCACAGACCGTATAGCGCCACCCCTTTGCCTGACCTTCAGAGCTGACCTAAAAACCTATTAGGCCATAGATCTACGTGAATTGAATTTACTCACAAAATTATATTTATCAACATACCGTTCGTTTAAACTGTGAATAAGTGATTGCCGTTAATAGTCTAATAATCGTAAAATTGTATTTCTAAACAATTAATCTTAAAACATTATGAACGTACATATTTTCATTATACGTTATAGTGTTACATATTTACTCGTATTAAGCAAAAGGTTATGCATCGTTGATAAAAACATTTACTAATATTTCACAGTAACCATGAGTTGTATTTTATTTCATTATTTCCTTTCCAGATTTATTATAAAACCAACCCAAATATTTTCGACAATAGGAAATTATGGCGTCTACAGATGTCAGTCATGCACATTTCTAAAGGGCGTCTGACGTTTAATAAAGCGACATCTCATTCAAAAGCCAGCAGGGGAACGCCTATTATGAAATTTTGTAGTAATATTTTAACATTTTTGTTTGAAAATGGCTCACAATTGGTAAACGTTTTGATTCTAATAAATAACAGAGATAGATAAGCGCTAATTGTTAGATATCAAACTAATTAAAATTTGTATTCCGTTGTCATGGTTAAGCATTCTGAACTGTTACGTGGACAATAAGATCTATCTTATAACCGTGTTTAACCGCAAATAAAACTATTCTATTCTATTGACTTGAAAACCTAACCTACCGATAGCTTATAACATATAACATGCACTACGGTAAGTATTTCAAACACATTGACAACAAATTATTTAGAAAGTAGGGCAAGGTGGGCATTTCAGGCAACCCGCTGATGATTTTCCGCCAATCACAGGGCCGCGGTTGCACAGTTCACTTACACTTGTGTCATATTTCGCAATAAATATTAATCTACGATCCCTAATTATAATGAGTTATGACTAAAATATGTTTTATTTTAAATTAGTTTCTATTCGCCTATGTATTTTAACAATATATTTAGAAAGCTGAAATACATAAGAGGTGCATTAGCAGTTTCGGATTTATGGATCGATGATTATTTTAATGTGTATAATTATTACAAACTACCATCTGTTTCGAGTAATACATACACATCAGCGATAGAAAGATTACCTTATGTAAGTTCTAAATCCCTTTCCCATATCGCTTTGAGCCTTTCGTATCTCCGGCTCCTCAGGGACACAGGAACCGGGAGTATGTGGTGTTTCCACTAAAAATTACTCCGGCAGCCCGGTCTTAGGTATTCTACTCTGAAGGGGACCCGGGCCATATTATTTCTCCTCCAGGATCAGGAGGCGTTCGTTTTTTCTATTAAGTTAACTCTTCTTCAGTGCAAAAATCATTTAATGGAACTTTGATTGAATAAACGGTATTATTAAATTAGTAGTTAAATAAATATTACTTGCAAAGTATTATTAATATTAAATTGAATGCCTGGTTGTTATTTTTTAGTCTGTAATCCTTTATTAAGATTTATTGGTCAGACAAAATATTTTTTTTAATTTCTTTTCTACGATTCATTTCACAATATCAATATTGCATCTAATTTAACTGTCAAACTCAATTTAAAAATTCTACCATCAATTGTCATTTATAATTATGTCACGATTACCACATTGAACTTCGTTTTTTCAAGTAAATTTATATAAATATTAAAATATAGTTATAGATTAGGTAGTGCAATGATTCTAATCTTCAAGACATACTTATATATAAGATGACATGACTGATTAACGTAATGTTAGTGATTGTTTTACGTAATAGACATGTTGCATGACAAAAAGTCACCCATTTTAGATGCGTGAAATCAAACGTTTTCAAGGTGAGAATA
This sequence comes from Hypercompe scribonia, assembly GCA_949316085.1. NCBI lineage: Eukaryota > Metazoa > Arthropoda > Insecta > Lepidoptera > Erebidae > Hypercompe > Hypercompe scribonia. The sequence continues at coordinate 6,883,549 of OX438986.1, read as the reverse complement.
GTAATTATATGACGAGTGTTGTGCTTCTGTTAGCCATAATACTTTTATCATAAAAAGTTTATTTTCTTAATGTTGCTATAGTTTAATTGTTTAGTGGAAGCCAGTGAACTCGCCGCCGCTCCATTTACGTAAATATTACTACAAAAATAGTAGATACATAACTATTATTAAGACATAAAATATTATAAATGTAATGAGATAAAAATAGCACAATGTTTTATTTAAAAAGTAAATCGTACCAATCTAAAAACGCAAACTCCTACTAAGGAGTCAAACTTTAATCTTTGAATTTGGAAGGCAAGAAGCACCAGAGAGTGTTATGCTTTAGCCAACTCCTATCGTTATTTGTTATCAGCGTAATTGGATTATTTTTCCATTCTTGATACTTTATCACAAATAAACACATTAGATGTCAGAGGTCATCAAATGGTGGTCAGCGATCCGAATCCGAATGGTCAGCCGCTCAAAAAAATCTAAGAATGTCTTGACGTCCTGATGAAAATTATCACGATTTACCGTCGCTGGAATTTAATGACAATAGCTTGCACCATCTTATCTTCTGTCTCCAGGCTTCAGATGGAAATAAAATACGTTATCTGCATTAATATTTGGTATTTATTTTATAATTTTATAATTAAATATGTAGATTTCCTTTCATTTCTATTCGTGGTATACGAGTATAAATGAAAAGAAATCTAAATATCATTTACCAAAATACACAATTATTTCTATTCTAAACGGACCCGTTTAAACTAATTATTATTGACAGCTTCTGTCATAAGTCATAATTTCACTTATCCTTGCTCTTGCTAGAATAATAACAAAAAGAAAAAAGAAAACAGTCTTTCTTGCAATCTGTTCATCTCTTGTTTGCTCGGCCTTTGCTTTTTTTTGACATCTATATTTTTTTTATTAACATAGAATAGTAATAAGTAATTATACAAATTTATTCGCATTAAATACCTCGCTAAAATAATACAGATTACAGAATTTGCTAGGACAATTACGTATAAATACAGGTTGTTATTGCGTCATTGGAAAACGTTAATGTTGTATCAGTTACCGGTTGTGATTATTCAAGGATTATCTATATTTTAATTGTATAGGAAATACCCAACAGGTTTGTTTCTAATATTACGGCGAACTTATGAATAAATATAATATTATTAAGAGCAAAGATCTGTATTTATTTATGTTTGTAATGAATAAACTCAAAAATGTTACACCGATTTCAAAAAATTTTTACCTTGCATCACAGTGCAGCGGGCAATGAAAAAATTGACACCCTTTAAGAATAAAATATATAAGTAAAACTAAAAAAAAGTGATAAAACAAACTTTGAACATGATATACAAATATAAAATGTCGTAAATAAAATATAATTATAATTAAAAAAAAATATCGACAGGAAAATACATATGTATATATATATAATCTAATATATGTTAATCCCAAAATGTTCAAGCTGGTCCGCCCACCCGTGTGATAATTTCTATATAAGATAAAAGTTATTATATAATATATAATTATAAAAGATTTTATCATGTTTATATCTCGTATATCTCCAAAACGGTAGATCCGTTTTCAAATTCTTTATATAAGTATAATAAAAAATAGTTTCTTTAATTGTTTTCTTGTTTTTATTTGTTACTTCGGACCTTCTTACTTGTGAATCTATTTAGATTTTTTTATTTACGATGTTTTTTTATCTCATTCAAATAAAATATACCTACCCTAAGAATTCAAAATAAAGGATATTTAAGAATACAATTTATTACGTACGATACGTTTCTAATCGTAAATGTTTTCCAAAAATATACACACAATGCCGGCGGTCATGCCGTCCATAAGCCTGGCGTCAACGCCGGCGGCTCATTGTTAAGTCATTTTCTGTAGGTACGTCTTGCAACAATGCTAAATTGTATAGCATACACACAAACGTCAATAAGACGTCAAACTTTACAAAGAAGCATATTTACGTAACTTTTCTGCAAGCGAAGGTGCGCATAAAGGTCAGTTATATAAAATAATTATGTTTTACAACCCTTTGTTTGTAAAAAGGTGGAAAAATCCGGTCGGATCACCGGCACCTTGATGATGCAGGAGCTAGGAGTATGTGTGATGTTTTGACTGAAAGCCAGTTGCCAAACTGGGCCCTATCTATGTTTGACAACTCCAGACAAACCAATGAGTAATTAGGTAAACTGTTGATGTAGCGAACGTGCTGATAACGCAGTTTGTACTAGAGAACATTTGTGTACTTAGACATGATAATGTAGTCCTCCGAAGGCTAATTCATGTAATAATAGTTGCGTCACAATTCATTTCCTATCAACTCTTAATCTCTCCACTGTCATATCATTTTTTCCTTCAAGGCAAAATTGAAACAGTGTTTTTTAAAACAACTGGCAGAATCAACTTCTACACAATTGTCATCTACCATTATTAATAGTATCTATATATTTATACGTACATAATGTGTGTAATTTATACTTCATTATTTTTGTTTAACATATCGTTAGTTTATATATTTTCATACACATATCAATCAAAATGGACCTACTTCCTGTTTCCTCACTCAATGGTTGACTGGTAAAGTCAAATGTGCATGATGTATAAATAAGTAATAAATATTTTCGAAATAAAATAATAAACATCCAATTCTGCCTGTAATGTGATTACAATTCAGTTATTACTCTACAACTCTTGATAATACTTTACTATTATGATAGTTACGAGATCGAAATTTAATTGGAGCTGAATTTTGACTGAACTTTTATTAGGAGAATTCACTTTCTGTTGTCTAGCTGAAGGTAGAACTTTATCTATAATTATACGTATTTAGAAATATACTAGTGTGACAGCAGTTACCATAGCACAGGCTCTGCCTAGTTTGGAAGCAGACGGCCGTGTGTGAGTTGTGTAAAAAAAACTAATATATTTATTTCATTCAAAGTGATATTCGTTTTTCTATACAATCATTCTTATCTTCGACAGGTGTTTCACAAGGTTTTACGGAAAATTAGAGATGAAATATCGATAATGACGCTGATAGGACTTATCCATAATTAGGTGGAGCCCGTATTATGACAACAAAACGACTGATAAGTAAGATATATATTATCCATATTTTACAGTCAGGTACAATAGACAGACACGTGTTGATCACACAGGTATTAGATACTCTAATAATGGAAAAGTATATAAATTACATTCCAAATTGCTAATTATCATTTAAACAACACATTTTTATCTAATACCTTTAAACGAGAAATTCTTGTATTTACTCGTATATATGTGTAATCTAAAGCTCGGAATCGGCTCAAACGATGTTCATGAAATTTAGTATGTTGGGGATTTCGGGGCGATAAATCGATCTAGCTAGGTTTCATTATTAGAAAACGGTGTTTAATCCGTGTTTTCAAGCAATGAAAAACTGCTACAATATCTTTAGAATACGAAGGGAAATGCTGCTTCACCTACATAGCAACGAAAAAGATAGATGCCTTAGTAGATGGTGTTGTCTAATAGGCCGGTTTTGACATTTATCTATGTGACAAAATTAGGGATGGCAACAAAAGAAATTGGTAAATAGCGGATCGACTATCTGGTAGATTTACAAAATAAAATGAATGGTGTCGTGGGACACCAGGTAGGAACGAAGTTCCTTCGGATAATGTGGAATCGACACAATTTGCAAAAAAAATCGTGCTCAATTTTATGTAGGTTTTCTTGATTTTTCTCTTAAATTTTGCTGATTAGTTTTTATTTAAGTACAAGAAAGTATTTAGGAAATTCAGTATTTTAGGAAATAAAATAATAAATTCCTTAAAATAATAAAATAATAAATTCCTGAAAATAAAAAAAACATCGTAATTCAAATTTCAACTGAAATAACAAAAAATATGTATCTTTATTTTTTTTTGTCAACATTATTATTAATTAAAAATTACATAGAAATAGAAAAATAGAAAAAAGAGGTAGAAATAGTACGAATGTTAAGTACGTGATAGATAGTATGAAACGTAGCACACATGACGCGCTTTCGCGCCTGCGCACGTCTCATTTAACGGTTTTATTCCACGCACTTTTTTCCACCGATTTGTTCCACAAATTTATTCCACGCACTTTTTCCACGGATTTTTTCTTACGGTTTTACTATCACATTTTTTTCAGTTCGGTCCCGCAGCGAAATCCCTATCCCCTCCAAGCCTGCCGTAAGGAACTGCGTTCCAAAAAAAAAATTTTTTAAGAGATTAATTGGTAAACAAATAAATTTCATTTTAATGCGAATCGAAATCTTAAAAAATCAGCTATCCTTACAGAACACACATTAGACATCTTACAGCACTCTCGTGAAGCGCGCGCCATTATTCGAATCAAATGGCGTGCGTTTATTCGGCTTCCTGCAATACACTTCCGTCTCTTTGAACGAAATCACTTCCTTAAGATGGCAGGAAATCAAGAGACAAGATGTTGCACATTATATTGATTTTAAACAACGTTGAAAGGATCTTTACCATCATACCGCATATTCGTGAAGATGTAATAACATAATCACTTCATATACATTCCACACGTAAAGCTTAGTGACCAATTAGGACACGATTTAACAGAAAAAATTGTTATGAAAGTTATATAATCATTTTGTAACATTTTCAATATATGATTTCGCGACAGAGGGTAACGCTCATGTCAGAATTGTCGAACAATTCTACAATTATGTCAAATGTAATGACATTTTTTTTCCTAAAGCAGATTGGACAAGTTTATACGACGCACTGTCACTTGTCACTCAAAAAATTTATTAAACAGAAAAATTGTCGAATTGTCATTTTTGACATCTATGTCGATTTGATGGATCGTCAGTTTTAATATATATTAAATAGGGCTCAGAAGGCTGTCAAAATTCAATCCTCATTTACTCTCATCCTCATACTCGTAAATGTTATAAGAGATAGGCCTTCAGACAAACAATTAAAACGGTTTAAAAATATAAATTGAATAAATTATATTTATAACTACACAATATTAAGTTATACTATACCTACTCAAATAAAAGATAATGTCTACAACAAAATAATAAGTATCAGTTGATTGTCTGTTTCTGATGTCATTTTTTATCGAGCGAGTTGTGACCTTCCGCGCCGGTAAATATTTAAGTGTTCCAGTAAGTAACACGTTACGGAGCTACCTACGCGTCGCTTTCCCCGAAAACAATATTTCTTAAATATCTTATACAACTTCCTGCTACTCACGTTTATAAGTGTACTAAGTTTTGTTCAACTCACGTTTATGTCAGCTAGCAGCGCAAAAAATATCACTGGTACTCACTGACGACATTAACAGCTACATAGCTATAACTACATGACTTTAAACAAGTAAAAACAGGCAACTTTAAGTAATAGAGCCACGCTGATTGCAGCACAAACGGGGCAACGGGGCAGTACTACCCTCCCACAGAAGACCAACCTAAAGCGACAGCATCCTTGCTGTCGTGTTTCGTTGGTGAGTGCGAGACGGGAAACGCAATGACTGACATATCTTTTATGTCCCAAAGTGAGGCGTAAAAAAGCATCGTAATAGTTCGCCATAGTGGGTCACCATACTGCATTGTCAGCATTTGCAATGAGTATGGTGACTGTAATTCTTAGATTCTATTCATGCTTTCCATCAGGCAGAGTAGAATTACTTTGGTAGGTTCTCAATACAGAAAAAGAACAATTTTTAAAATCTATTTGGTGGTTTAGTCGTGAAAGCTCAAAACAAAGTCATATTCGTATTTATAATATTAGTTTGCATTATAATAGTGGGTTGCTTCTGTGGATATTTTCCAAAATTTTTGTGGGGAGATTTTACTTCTATACCAGGTCGACCAGACGCGCTGGCGTAGGGCTTGTGTTAAGTTTGCCTTCTCTTCGTAGTGCTGTTAGCGGAGAGCAAAGGTTTAATTTAACTTTGGTTATCCTCACCAATATCAGTCATGATAACATTTCTTATTTACAATAAATTTTGTGTTTTGATAGTCCGATGGTTGATTGTTTATGAAGTCAACGTCACATAGTACATCGCGTGGAAAATCGGTGTTTGGAAACCAAGTACTCAATAACTTCTTGACCTAAATAAAGAATGCCATTGGATACTTACCTTTAGATTATAATTTATTACCAATTGCATATTATCGTCTTTACGTGTCTGTAGCAACGTAGAAAGCTATAAAATTTAGTGCAAAACAATCATCGCCCTAATTACGGGATATTTTTTTAGATAAGTAAAATGCCACAGTTGATATGACATACTACAAAACTTATTGCGATAGGAAATATAAAAAAAAACGATAATCATTTATTGATGTATTAAAATTTATAACTCGTAAAACAGGCGATTTTCTTACATACTTAAATACAATTGGGTATTTACTCGAGTCAGTAAGTTTAGGTAGGATTGTGAAATTTAGGTTTATTGTCTTTTTATTGTTTATTTAGTAAACTAATTTAATTATTTCCATAACATGTACTATGTATTAGTCTATATTACTACAAAGCCTTGCTAGAAACAATTTATAAATGTATTTTATTGTTTGTTTATTATTCTTGTATCTTAATTTCTACTGCGTTCGTCTTACGACTTCACTGACGTACTTAATATATTTATTATAATAATTAATTAGTTCTATAAGTTAGTATTATAGAAAGCATTCATCAGAATAATTCTCATAAAGTGTCAAGTAGGTACCTTGCGATTCCAAGGGCGAGGCTAAAGACAATTATTTTTTTGGAAAAAGTAGCCACGAGCACGTGGAACCGTTGGTCAACGAGTTAATGTTATCTAACAGTATTTTGCCTTAATACAAACGGCCGGCAAGCGTGTCATATCTGTGCACCTCGAGTTTATTATACACTCGGTACACGTTCAGTCGCCGCAGTGACGACGGTGTGATTTTTATCATTTATTTCATTAACAAGTTACAACCAGAGTACATAGGTAAATACTGCCACAATAGTTTTTTCAGTGGTTGTCAACTGCGGTCGCAATCATGGAACGGCAAGACCACACTCGTGTTAGAAGTAAACCAGTAATACAAATAAAAGGACTTTGTCTTGGAAGTGTACTCCCAGTCGTAAGTGCTGGTATACACATGTACACTTCAATAGCACTGCAACAGTACTGGGTCTATATGTTAGGCAAACAGCCTGTATTTGGGACCCAGTCATACTTAAAACTTCCACAAGGTTCCCCTTTAAATGAGTTACAAGCCCATTATAAGGCCCCCAGTTCCCCGTAGTTGCACTATCCCTGGCACTACAAGAATACGTCTATCTTTGCTAAACTATCCAACTCGGCCGACACAACTTCGATGGGGACGCCGATAGAAAAATTCATCTGGACTGGGCAGGATATGGTCAGCTTCGTCATATCTTTGAGATGCCGATTCAATAGAAGATTACGGATTGATCAAGTGCTGGGAAGGTCATAATAAGCATTTTAAGTCTTCTGTTGAGCTTCAAGAGAGTTGCCTTACTTGAACCTTAGATGTGTATTTTCCATTATAGAAACTAATCTATGTGAATACCTAGATGTTTCTCTTGAGAAATCCTGGAGATAGATGTCCATTTGCAATTGTTAGAGCGGTCAATGTCTGTCTGCAGTTTAACTTGATAATTATCTGGAGGTGGTAGTATAGATGTTTTGTGTATAAATATCATAAACCGGGTATTTCGAGGAAGGAGGTTAACTGTTAGCCAGGTCTGAACCTTTGCGAGAGTAATTTCAGCGTGGTGTTTTATTTCATCCCAAGTACCACCAATAATTACGAGAATCGTATCATCATCATCATTTACAGTTTGTGCAACTGAGCTCGCAGAAGTCATATAAATAGAGAATAGCGTTGGGCCTAAAATACTCCCCTGCGGCAGTCTATAGTCCAAGATTTGTTTAAGGTTTATGTGATTTACAATTTTGACAACTTGGATTTTACCTAATGACGTGAACTGATTTAATGTTAATAATTTAATTTTAAACGAGAAAAAATTAAATGTTCAGATCTTTTATGCCAAAAGTCAAACAAGTTAAAATCAGTGTTATAAATAAATGGAAAGGAGATGGATCTTGTGAACACCACCTAGTCTTTGGATTTATATCTAGACTCTAAATTGCAATGGGGTCTACACCTTGATGTAGACTCTGCAGTATATGGGACTTATGAAATTCGACAATTAACCGGTATAGTAATAGCTAGACACACAATCATACACATCTCAATATGTCTATGGAAATTTAGGGTATGTAAAGAAAAGGTTAGTAATATTCGTGAAATCGATACTAAATATAAAGATAAGTTCGCTTTACCAACGACTAGATTATAAAAAGTGAGCAAGTCTTTTCAATGTCAGGATGTACAATCCTACAATAAAATTTGAAGCATATTACATACATAGAATCAAGTATTAACAAATTTAAGTCCTTAACACAACTTAACAGGTTTACTTCATAGTTTTAGATTATGTATTTAAATAAAAAGTTTCCTTGTGATTGACGCTGCTCACTTCTATATTTATATTTGTGGATGTACATTTGGATGGATGAGTATTGATGTATTTCGTATTTAATTTTTTTTATATATTTTTATTGGTTTTTTTTTCTTACATGAAAATTGAAATGTAACAGTATTTTTTTTTATTTTATTAAGGTGAGCATAGTCTAGACTTGTATCATTAGTTCATATTAAGTATCTTTCTGGTGGATTTGAGTGTTTTTACTGCCTACCTTAATTTACTGCTGTACCTGTACCTTAATGTCGCACTTCGCGAGCTTCGGGTTAATCTTGGCTAACATTGGTTAGGTGATACGATGGCTAAGGCTCGAATGCCATCTATATGGATAAACGGACACAAGAGTATCATTCTTTCTTTTAAAGTAATCGCTTGGTTTTTTTAATCAACGTTCACAGACCAAAAAAAAATACCACCTCTGTGGTTTATTTCGATTTTTCTTCCTAGAGTGAGTCTTAGGAAGTGCCGGCGCCTTCTACCTGTAAAGTGTCAGGTAAAATTATCTATAAAAATTTACTTGCAGAAATATATATTATTTATCATTTATCTGACAGGTAATACAAGTACTAACTTACTACCATACTTAATACTTAATATCGCATAGAGATCTTATAGACTTTATTGTGCTGTTTTTGATTACTTGAATTGTTCAAAAACATACCTAGAAATAATGCTTTTTTTAATTACGTGTCTATGATATTATGTTAAATTTAACAGTATTGGGTTTCGTACGTCTCAATAGAAGTGTAAATATTTTTCAGTGTCAAAAACGGGGCTATTTTTTTCTAAAATCTACTAATTTAAAAAACTCAACATGTATTTTTGTTGAATACTTTCTATTTTATTCACGTTTTTTTTTTCAAATTATAAAATATAGTATTCAGTATAAAATCATAAAACTAGAAAAAAAACTGAAGTAGTTGGTAGATTAAATCTAAATACTGTTGGCGGTTAGCCCTACTGCTTGTTTAAGTACCGCGCGGCTGTAGATACTTATTTCCAAAACAGGTCCAAGTCACAATACTGTATAGACAATATTACCGTGCTTAAGTGGAATATCAAGTGTATTAAAGTGTAATTGTGAGGAAAAAGTATACAAAGGCATATGTTACAAGACTGATAACAACGTTTTTGGTTTAATTGTTCAATCTTGACTGTAGTCGACAATAAGCCGAATGCGCGAGAACATTAAACACCAGTTGAATATTACTCTGGTAACCAGAGTTTATCGTTTATACCAAAAAAAGGTTTATTTCTTTGTTATTGTTTGGGCTAAGGCAAGATAAAAGAATGTTAGTGTGATTTTGAAAGAATTTTTGATTTTGGGCCAAGCAGAAATCTGCAAAATATTAAAAACTTCATCACTCTTCTCGTTCTTCCTCTGAAGACATAGTAACTAGTTAAATAATATCTGCTATTACTGCCAATGTTAAATATTAAAAATTTCAATTCTAAAGTCTTCTAATCTTCCAGTGAAGTCAATAAACCAAATGATAAAAAACATAAAGAAGTGGATCAAATGAAACAGGGTTCCTGTTTCATTTGATCCACATGTTCCTCTCGAAAAAACAAAAAAGGAAACAATTGTCTTTGAACATTTTCTTGATGTCATAAATATCCATAATAGACACCAAATAACTTTTGATGTTTAACCTCAAAACAATTTTATCAATTGTGACAGAGAATGTAGCCTAGGGTTCAAGGGCGTACAGCGGCATTCAGACTGACTGCGCGTGATTTGCCTTCTCACGTACCAACCATGCAAAACAGTATGACGTCACAACTCGGTACTAACACAGTTCTGTGAAGAAAATGACTGGCTTTGTTTTGGGCTTGTTACCATTTTAGTAGCGGTTTTTATCATTTTAACGGTCATATGTTGTCTCAGTTTCTTTGTAATTTGTACATGAAATATATAAACAGTAATTGTAACTTTTATTTTTTATTTTAAAGGCCTGCCAAAGTGATTACTCTGCTTGATGCTAAGCATGAATAGAATCAATGGTTCCTGATCATAGTGCTCATTGCGAATGCAGACAGTATGGCGACTCACATTATAGTGGCCTAGTGAGATACTTTTTCACGCCAGTTTTCGGGACGCAAAAGGCATGACAGTCATCGTGACAGTGTAACGCTCACACACTTACCACGATAACTGCCACCCCTGCATCAATGGGCCTTCAGTCTCGCACTCACCAACGAAACTTGCATAATTGTTCTGTGATTCATGAAAATAAAACTTTGTACTGTGCAAAGTATTATGTGAAGTACAATACATAGTAATAACAATAATTTATGAGGACATCACAAAGCTTCATAAAAACTAAAATACACTTGAGAATATTGAATCCAAAATTGATCGCTCTGTCATCAACAGCCTATTACAGTCCACTGCTGTATAGAGGCTTCTCCTAGAAAGATGGTTATAGCCCTCTATACCAGACTGGTCAGACGAGTTCGTATAAACTTTGTGTTAAGTTTTCTCTGTGGTGCTTACTTGCTCTTACGACACCCACTGGATAAATAGGGGGAGTGACACTGACATTTTCAGTCTGTCACTACGCAGATAATATTTATTTTCGTGAGGTCAATATTCCCTAGGCATATAGAGTAGCCAATGAGTAACTCGATTGAGTATACTTGGAGCAACTTCGGACGGTTCATGATACAACGAATTGATACGACTCCTGATCACGATTTCAGAGTTCAAAGTATCACAAATGCTCTTCTAGAAGAATAGTAAAATATTCTTTTAACATCGCTCCACTTGGTATACAGCATTCAAAACTGTAAAATCACATCTATTTAGCAGCAGAATCGGTAGAAATCATTTGAGTTTATTGTGAAATGTTATAAGTTGAAAATATATTTACATTTTATATATTTTTTTAAATATTAATTTTCACATTATTTTAAGTTTGATGAAAACAACTAGTAAAATAAAATAAAATATTTAAAACAATAAAACAAAGATAAAAGAAAAAGATAGCCCCCGCACTAGGAATAAAACCTGTGTCGCGGGCGAATTTACAAACATACAAGAAACGGACACAAAGAACACTCAGACTCAGAACAACAATTTGTGGATCGCACAAAGTGTTGTCCCATGTCGGGTTTGAACCCACAACACTCGGCGCAGTAGAGAGCGACGTAACGGCCGTTTTAACCACTACGCCAACCGTGCAATTGAATTGTTTAATTATTCTTTAAACGGTTTACGAACATAATCAAGTGACGAATATTTGCAAAACAAATATTTCTATATTTTCTTTAAAGCAACCACTTGTCTAACTTTAATACAACGCTTTTATATAATCATTTTACAAAACAGGCGGTAATAGGTATTTTAAAGGATCATTATTGGACACATTTATGTTACGTTAAATACTATGGATATTTATAAGCAAAAAATTGCAACAAAAACTAAAACTATTTTTGTTTGTACAGCAAACGAATAAAGTAACTTTACTGACTTCCCACGCAGACCGCATAGCGCCTAGTTATACTCGTTTGTGTTCGTATATATACCGGAGAGTAAACCGGCCAGACAGCCAGGATCTGAACTGACATCTAGGGCAATGACATCTAGACATACGTGATCCACTTACGTACAAGTAGCCATTTGGTAGATGTAAATTTGAGCAATATGTCGTACTTTTCATTACTTTTTCAATTATTATGCTTAAATATAACTTAGTATTAAATAAATTCCATTCGCCTTTAGACGACTTCAAAAATAGACGATGTTTTTAATGTATTTGTTTTTGTTTTTATATTTCTCACCTCAGAACTCTGTCATTTATGTACCGATTTACCATTTGTTATCGTTCAAATTAAAAAAAAAACACCATAAACAATATGAGTATAAATATGAAATATGTATTTACAATAGCAAAATAAATTACGTTTAAAAAAAACAAAGGAAATAAATGGTTTTGCAATGGCAATTTGTTATCCCATTACATTTTTAAAGACCTGACTTACCATTGCACAATTTACGACTGAAATTGGCTTAGCAATCTACATCTAAACCACCAAAAACTATGCAAAAACTTTACTCAAGGTGACAACAAAAGGATTATTTGCAACCAATAAACTCTTCATGTTTAAAAGAATTCAATATCGTCTGGCATTCATCATGATGATGAAGACCCTGCCAAAGTGACTCTACTCTGCTTGATGGAAAGCATGAATAGAATCCAAGAGCTGTGGTCACCATACTCATTGCAAATGCAGACAATGCGGTATGGTGACTCACACTATGGCGGTCTAGTGAGATGCTTTTTCACGCCACGCTTGAGGACATAAAAGGCACGACAGTCATCGTGACAGTGTAAGGTTCACACAGTTACCACGATTACTGTCACCCCTGCCTCAATGGGCCTTTATATAAAATATATGATAAATATATAATATATAATTTATATGTAATTTAAACGGGATCATTTCTCTATAAACTGTTTTTAAACAGAAAAAGGATTTTTGTAAATTCGTCTATAAACGACGGAGTTATGACCGAAAAATCATAACAAAATATATAAATATAAACATCCAAATTGAGAACCGAGAGAATTCTCCGTTTCGAAGTCGATTAATAAACTTACCGTAAAGGTATTAAGAATATAAAAAGTCAACGTAAGATCCAAAACAGTGTGAAATATGCTAAATGACAGGGTTCAAAAAACCTCGAAGTGTTGCTAACAATGTAGATGAACCAAAGAATATTTAATTGTAAGAAAGGAATCGATTTTGCATCTAACATATAGTGACAAGGCATCGCAAATTTAATTTAAGTATTGTACAGGCTGACACGTTGATAAAATCTGACTGCAAATTTATTTAAATGGTAAATAACTAACTGTCAATGATGATATAGAAATTGCAAAGTATCAAAAAAAACTTAAAGATACGTTATCTATATAGAACTAAGTTTCTATGAGAGAGACGTGTCTAGTTATAAATAGATATTAGCTATTTGGAGTGGTCTATTATTAGTAATTTTATCAAGAGATAAGAGTATGTCAATTGTCAATTGATATATTAGGATCATTTTAGATATTAGGAATGATAAGATTGGAAATAATAGTGTTAGAAAAAAATATATATAATATTATAAAAACAGTTCAAGTTCGCTAGGCTAAAAGATAATTACTTAGAAATTAAAATAGAAATTATAATGAAATAACACCTTTTACACCAACCTTTCTGGCCAGTGTGCTATAGTAGACAAAAACCTCCTTTCTTAAGAGAGACCTATCTTCAGTAGTGTTGTGTTCAATTTTATTGATATGATGAACACATGGGCATTGATAGACAAGAAAATACATAGAAAAATCTCTTTTTAACGTATTTCATATAAAAGTCTATTTCATAAGTAAAGACCTAGTATAACTCCTTGTTTTATACTAGTAAATAGTATGTGTGGATGTGCACTTGCCTGAAAATAATTCCAACGACGCCCTGCATGAATACTCCTTACAGTAGCTGTAGTAACCTTACGGTTGTAGCTATAGAGATAATGCTTAAGAAGAAAATCAGTCATAAAATTACGTTGAAGTTCACCAAAAAAACAGTGAATATTGTATTTGATAGTCTTTATTTTAACTATAAATTAAAAAATGTAAAGTTATCGTTAACGGTTCTCTTAATAATTTCAAATAGTAATCATATATATGACGAAACAATTCAAAATAACGAATGGTATTTAGTCAGCGGCAAATTATGTTTGTCAGCACTTAGTCATAGGTCATATGCTGATGGGTTCGATTGTGAGTAATTTGTGGTGTTTGACAACACATTAGAAGTTCAATAAATTGTTATACAATGACATGAACTTATGGTTTACTTTGGACGTCTATATAATACAAATGTTTGAAGCTATTGATGGAAAACAATCAATGTACAATTTACTTATAATGACGGTTAGTAATAGTAAGTTGTAATTACGATAAAATAAAAAATGAAATTTATTAAATTCCATTTAGATCGACTTGTCTTATACATAAAAATATAGTGTCACACGCTTGCTATCGAACGGTTTAGTAAGGCTTGATCGATTCCTATATTTTTTTTATACATATTTCATATAGGTGTACGTATTTTGTATATCACTACTTCGTTGGTCTAGCGGTACGCGGTCTCAGGTTCGATTCCCACGTTGGGTTAAAAAGTGTTATTGACTTTTTCTGGTAAAAGATAACCGTCCCATTGGATTGTGAAAGTGAGGGAACAGAGGATGCACCTGCGTTCGAGTGCACACTTGTGCAGTATAACGTCTCCTGTGTAGTTGACTGGTCTCTGTTGAGATTGGCCGAGATGGACTAGGGTCTCTCTATAAAAATAAGGGGGGTCCCCTTCAAATTTTTTTTGTTTTACAATCTTTTTTATGCAGGTTTGGCATTCAAAATATTTACAATAATAAATTTTCTCCCTTGTACAAACTATTCTTATTTTTTAATGGCGAAATTAGTATTTTTACTTTTATCCAATTGTTCACAAAAATATTCCTTCAAAATAATTTATATGACAAAAGAATGTTTCATCTAATTTTTCCATAAATTTTCTCCTACAAAAATGGCATCAAATAGTAACTATGTCCGTATGATTATTTTAATAGTTTGATACGAAAATTGCATTGGATTGTCTATAGTATATTAAATATTTACAAAAAGAGACTGTGGTACATATTCCACACGCACGCTAGTGTGACGCTGTGCTGTTGGACTAAGAGTATCACTCTATTAACTATGTAAATGTCGTAAAAACTGACTAAAGGAGCAAAATACACAGAACAACAGCATTGCAAAGAAAAGAAAAACTTGACACAAACTCTATGCTAACGCGACTGGCCAGCATGATGTAGTGGGCCAAAATCTCTTTTCTAAAGAAGGGTTTATATCTAGCAATGGACTGTTTAATGTGGGAAGCTAACGCGCGTGAAAGGCAACTTGTACGAAGGCAATTGCCAAATCGCTTATATAACGCGTTTACTAAGAAACTAATGTAAATAGTACCTATATGTAAATATGTTTTTAAAGGCAGCTAAGTAAAGGCAAACGTGAGCTCATGAATAAATATTTTGCCTTGCCGCCTTGAGTGAAGTACTCGTACGTTTGTCTAGTCCCGTGACCAATACGCAAATATCATTTGTCTGAACGACAGTTTGCAAGACTTTTTACGGTTAAAGAATCTTTATTTCTCAAAAGAATTTACAAAATTGACTTTCTGAGAAAACATACACAAATGTAAACAATTTAAGTGAGCGTTTTAACCAACATATAACAAAAATGGGTAGTCAATAAATACATTTTGAACTTATAAAATACTGGAACAAAGTAAACAAGATATCATATTTATCCCGTAGGCTGTTAGCAATGACCATTTATTGACGCTAAAAAATGTTTCTTTGTTTATTTAATGAATGTTTTTATGATGTTTAATAAATGATATTTATATTTCTAACTAAATTTTTTACAGATATTTTTACAAGTCGGACTTTACTTCTAGCAGGCGTCGTAATTTCCCAAGACTCAGTCTGGAAGGAAATGTCAAAACAAACCACACAGACGTTTTTTTTTAAATAAGTATGTAAAAACTATGCGAGTACATTTTAGAGTCTTTGGTTTTTGGAACGAAGTTCCTTACGGCAGGCTTGGAGGGGATAGGGATTTCGCTGCGGGACCGAAATGAAAAAAATGTGATAGTAAAACCGTTAGTGGAAAAAGTGCGTGGAATAAATCTGTGGAATAAATCTGTGGAAAAAAGTGCGTGGAATAAAACCGTTAAATGAGACGTGCGCAGGCGCGAAAGCGCGTCATGTGTGCTATTTTATTATTTTAAGGAATTTATTATTTTATTTCCTAAAATACTGAATTTCCTAAATACTTTCTTGTACTTAAATAAAAACTAATCAGCAAAATTTAAGAGAAAAATCAAGAAAACCTACATAAAATTGAGCACGATTTTTTTTGCAAATTGTGTCGATTCCACATTATCCGAAGGAACTTCGTTCCTACCTGGTGTCCCACGACACCATTCATTTTTTGATCTTTTGTCTTCGTGTTTCAGTGTTATTTTCGGATAATATTTCCCATCATGGTTATATTGCCGAAGTGAACGTTTTGTAGTGTTTTTTGGTGGAACTGGATACGGATCTCCATCTTCATGCTCTCGATTTTGTTTTTGTCCTCACACCTCTATTTGGCGGTTATTTTCATGCAGTTTGATAAGTTATATTTTGATTTAAAGAAACCAACGCACAATGATGGCCAAGTGAGGTGAAAGTGAAGTACCTTGGAAATTGTAACAATGTTCTTGATAAGAGCTGTTTAGTATCTGAACTATTATAAATGTTGTGATTATTGAGAAACATGAAAAGAATACATAATAAAATTACCATAGACGTAATAGGATTTGCTGTGCTGAAAAGAAAATACACATACATGAAACATATAAACTATTTTCCAAAACGCGAAAGATCTTAGTAGTTTATAATATCATTATCATTATCATCAACAGCCTTTTACAGTCTTCTGCTGGACATAGGCCTCTCCTTAGTAAGGAGTTTTTGGCCTACTATACCACGCTGGCCAGACGAGTTGGAATAGGGTTTCTTTCAGGTTTTCCTTCTCTATGTAATGATGTTGTCTTGCATACTTTGTTCTCTTAGTCGCCTCTTACGACACCCACGGGATGAATAGAGGTGGTAACACTATGTATTCTTAATCCGTCAACACGCGGACAACTGTTTTTAATATAGATATTATTTATTTATTCTTAAACATAAAAATATTATGTTCCAGTTACAAATTTAATAAAGAAATTTTTTTCATAGGATCAATATAGTTGGGTTTTAAGATTGGGCTTACTTGAATCTATACGTTTTAAGGTATTTTAAGTGTTGTAAAAGGAACTTTGCTTTAATAACTTGTGTGACTAACTGTGAATAACTGTGAGATAACAATACGTACTGATCAAATCGAAGTGATACCATTTTTTTACGCGCAGCAGTGGAGTCTTTAAAACTGATAATGACAAGAAAATGAAATATAACCTATGCTGGTTTTTTTCCCTCTACGTGGTGTAGCCTAGCAACGTTGGCATTGGCGCTTTTTCTTCCTCTGTAATATGGAGGTAGGTAAAAATGGTCAATGGTTGGTTAATATTCTAGCACGAAGAGAGGGCCTTACTTCTTCGGTCGTTCGGTACAGGCTTGGTCCAGCAGAGTGTGCGTATCTGTCAATTCCTCCGTTGGATCTTCGCTCTTCGACGTAATGAGGAGGAAAACCTCGTTCAAAAGTCACGAAGGTAAGTCCCTTTCATGGGTCGGAGTTTCTCCACTACCAGCAGTGGAGAAGGCATATTGGGCTCGGTGTGTACTTACACTGCCACTGTGTTCAAATACATCATTTTGCACTTCAATTGTCATATATACAACTTAATTAAGGATACAAAGAACTCATTTCAAAAATTTCTCTAGGCATAATAATCAGTAATTTTCCTTTAAAATTGGATTGGACATCTATTTCTCAAAGAAATATAAAGAAAAATATTCTTTAACCGGTAACAAAGGTCTGGCCACGCAAATATCGAGGCCGTCGACCTCATGGACCCTTTGCCAAAGGTTGACGATCTGAAACATGTAGTTCTAACCTATTACTCTCAATTGAATCTATTGCACTCACAACAACGTGATTTCACGCTAAAACACGCAGTCTCAAATGTCAAAAATTTAAAAAGGCTGTAATCGCTTGAAAGAGTTTAATAACCTCATTTGTTGTTTATGGGTTCAAGTAAAAAAGACGTTATTATTCGTAAAGTATGATAGAAACACTATAAAACTTTGTATATGTAATGTGTATTTGTATTAAAAATACCTAATTAAATATTTTGTATAATAAATAATATTTACAACATAATGCTGTATAAAAGTTAGTAAAATCACTATATATCATATCAATCAAAATGGACCTACTTCCTGTTTCCTCACTCAATGGTTGACTGGTAAAGTCAAATGTGCATGATGTATAAATAAGTAATAAATATTTTCGAAATAAAATAATAAACATCCAATTCTGCCTGTAATGTGATTACAATTCAGTTATTACTCTACAACTCTTGATAATACTTTACTATTATGATAGTTACGAGATCGAAATTTAATTGGAGCTGAATTTTGACTGAACTTTTATTAGGAGAATTCACTTTCTGTTGTCTAGCTGAAGGTAGAACTTTATCTATAATTATACGTATTTAGAAATATACTAGTGTGACAGCAGTTACCATAGCACAGGCTCTGCCTAGTTTGGAAGCAGACGGCCGTGTGTGAGTTGTGTAAAAAAAACTAATATATTTATTTCATTCAAAGTGATATTCGTTTTTCTATACAATCATTCTTATCTTCGACAGGTGTTTCACAAGGTTTTACGGAAAATTAGAGATGAAATATCGATAATGACGCTGATAGGACTTATCCATAATTAGGTGGAGCCCGTATTATGACAACAAAACGACTGATAAGTAAGATATATATTATCCATATTTTACAGTCAGGTACAATAGACAGACACGTGTTGATCACACAGGTATTAGATACTCTAATAATGGAAAAGTATATAAATTACATTCCAAATTGCTAATTATCATTTAAACAACACATTTTTATCTAATACCTTTAAACGAGAAATTCTTGTATTTACTCGTATATATGTGTAATCTAAATCTCGGAATCGGCTCAAACGATTTTCATGAAATTTAGTATGTTGGGGAATTCGGGGCGATAAATTGATCTAGCTAGGTTTCATTATTAGAAAACGGTGTTTTATCCGTGTTTTCAAGCAATGAAAAACTGCTACAATATCTTTAGAATACGAAGGGAAATGCTGCTTCACCTACATAGCAACGAAAAAGCTAGATGCCTTAGTAGATGGTGTTGTCTAATAGGCCGGTTTTGACATTTATCTATGTGACAAAATTAGGGATGGCAACAAAAGAAATTGGTAAATAGCGGATCGACTATCTGGTAGATTTACAAAATAAAATGAATGGTGTCGTGGGACACCAGGTAGGAACGAAGTTCCTTCGGATAATGTGGAATCGACACAATTTGCAAAAAAAATCGTGCTCAATTTTATGTAGGTTTTCTTGATTTTTCTCTTAAATTTTGCTGATTAGTTTTTATTTAAGTACAAGAAAGTATTTAGGAAATTCAGTATTTTAGGAAATAAAATAATAAATTCCTTAAAATAATAAAATAATAAATTCCTTAAAATAAAAAAAACATCGTAATTCAAATTTCAACTGAAATAACAAAAAATATGTATCTTTATTTTTTTTTGTCAACATTATTATTAATTAAAAATTACATAGAAATAGAAAAATAGAAAAAAGAGGTAGAAATAATACGAATGTTAAGTACGTGATAGATAGTATGAAACGTAGCACACATGACGCGCTTTCGCGCCTGCGCACGTCTCATTTAACGGTTTTATTCCACGCACTTTTTTCCACCGATTTGTTCCACAAATTTATTCCACGCACTTTTTCCACGGATTTTTTCTTACGGTTTTACTATCACATTTTTTTCAGTTCGGTCCCGCAGCGAAATCCCTATCCCCTCCAAGCCTGCCGTAAGGAACTGCGTTCCAAAAAAAAAATTTTTTAAGAGATTAATTGGTAAACAAATAAATCTCATTTTAATGCGAATCGAAATCTTAAAAAATCAGCTATCCTTACAGAACACACATTAGACATCTTACAGCACTCTAGTGAAGCGCGCGCCATTATTCGAATCAAATGGCGTGCGTTTATTCGACTTCCTGCAATACACTTCCGTCTCTTTGAACGAAATCACTTCCTTAAGATGGCAGGAAATCAAGAGACAAGATGTTGCACATTATATTGATTTTAAACAACGTTGAAAGGATCTTTACCATCATACCGCATATTCGTGAAGATGTAATAACATAATCACTTCATATACATTCCACACGTAAAGCTTAGTGACCAATTAGGACACGATTTAACAGAAAAAATTGTTATGAAAGTTATATAATCATTTTGTAACATTTTCAATATATGATTTCGCGA
The DNA here is from genome assembly GCA_949316085.1 of Hypercompe scribonia. Classification (NCBI taxonomy): domain Eukaryota; kingdom Metazoa; phylum Arthropoda; class Insecta; order Lepidoptera; family Erebidae; genus Hypercompe; species Hypercompe scribonia. The sequence goes on along the minus strand of OX438986.1, from coordinate 6,862,910 downwards.
CAGAGGGTAACGCTCATGTCAGAATTGTCGAACAATTCTACAATTATGTCAAATGTAATGACATTTTTTTTCCTAAAGCAGATTGGACAAGTTTATACGACGCACTGTCACTTGTCACTCAAAAAATTTATTAAACAGAAAAATTGTCGAATTGTCATTTTTGACATCTATGTCGATTTGATGGATCGTCAGTTTTAATATATATTAAATAGGGCTCAGAAGGCTGTCAAAATTCAATCCTCATTTACTCTCATGCTCATACTCGTAAATGTTATAAGAGATAGGCCTTCAGACAAACAATTAAAACGGTTTAAAAATATAAATTAAATAAATTATATTTATAACTACACAATATTAAGTTATACTATACCTACTCAAATAAAAGATAATGTCTACAACAAAATAATAAGTATCAGTTGATTGTCTGTTTCTGATGTCATTTTTTATCGAGCGAGTTGTGACCTTCCGCGCCGGTAAATATTTAAGTGTTCCAGTAAGTAACACGTTACGGAGCTACCTACGCGTCGCTTTCCCCGAAAACAATATTTCTTAAATATCTTATACAACTTCCTGCTACTCACGTTTATAAGTGTACTAAGTTTTGTTCAACTCACGTTTATGTCAGCTAGCAGCGCAAAAAATATCTCTGGTACTCACTGACGACATTAACAGCTACATAGCTATAACTACATGACTTTAAACAAGTAAAAACAGGCAACTTTAAGTAATAGAGCCACGCTGATTTCAGCACAAACGGGGCAACGGGGCAGTACTACCCTCCCACAGAAGACCAACCTAAAGCGACAGCATCCTTGCTGTCGTGTTTCGTTGGTGAGTGCGAGACGGGAAACCCAATGACTGACATATCTTTTACGTCCCAAAGTGAGGCGTAAAAAAGCATCGTAATAGTCCGCCATAGTGGGTCACCATACTGCATTGTCAGCATTTGCAATGAGTATGGTGACTGTAATTCTTAGATTCTATTCATGCTTTCCATCAGGCAGAGTAGAATTACTTTGGTAGGTTCTCAATACAGAAAAAGAACGATTTTTAAAATCTATTTGGTGGTTTAGTCGTGAAAGCTCAAAACAAAGTCATATTCGTATTTATAATATTAGTTTGCATTATAATAGTGGGTTGCTTCTGTGGATATTTTCCAAAATTTTTGTGGGGAGATTTTACTTCTATACCAGGTCGACCAGACGCGCTGGCGTAGGGCTTGTGTTAAGTTTGCCTTCTCTTCGTAGTGCTGTTAGCGGAGATCAAAGGTTTAATTTAACTTTGGTTATCCTCACCAATATCAGTCATGATAACATTTCTTATTTACAATAAATTTTGTGTTTTGATAGTCCGATGGTTGATTGTTTATGAAGTCAACGTCACATAGTACATCGCGTGGAAAATCGGTGTTTGGAAACCAAGTACTCAATAACTTCTTGACCTAAATAAAGAATGCCATTGGATACTTACCTTTAGATTATAATTTATTACCAATTGCATATTATCGTCTTTACGTGTCTGTAGTAACGTAGAAAGCTATAAAATTTAGTGCAAAACAATCATCGCCCTAATTACGGGATATTTTTTTTGATAAGGAAAATGCCACAGTTGATATGACATACTACAAAACTTATTGCGATAGGAAATATAAAAAAAAACGATAATCATTTATTGATGTATTAAAATTTATAACTCGTAAAACAGGCGATTTTCTTACATACTTAAATACAATTGGGTATTTACTCGAGTCAGTAAGTTTAGGTAGGATTGTGAAATTTAGGTTTATTGTCTTTTTATTGTTTATTTAGTAAACTAATTTAATTATTTCCATAACATGTACTATGTATTAGTCTATATTACTACAAAGCCTTGCTAGAAACAATTTATAAATGTATTTTATTGTTTGTTTATTATTCTTGTATCTTAATTTCTACTGCGTTCGTCTTACGACTTCACTGACGTACTTAATATATTTATTATAATAATTAATTAGTTCTATAAGTTAGTATTATAGAAAGCATTCATCAGAATAATTCTCATAAAGTGTCAAGTAGGTACCTTGCGATTCCAAGGGCGAGGCTAAAGACAATTATTTTTTTGGAAAAAGTAGCCACGAGCACGTGGAACCGTTGGTCAACGAGTTAATGTTATCTAACAGTATTTTGCCTTAATACAAACGGCCGGCAAGCGTGTCATATCTGTGCACCTCGAGTTTATTATACACTCGGTACACGTTCAGTCGCCGCAGTGACGACGGTGTGATTTTTATCATTTATTTCATTAACAAGTTACAACCAGAGTACATAGGTAAATACTGCCACAATAGTTTTTTCAGTGGTTGTCAACTGCGGTCGCAATCATGGAACGGCAAGACCACACTCGTGTTAGAAGTAAACCAGTAATACAAATAAAAGGACTTTGTCTTGGAAGTGTACTCCCAGTCGTAAGTGCTGGTATACACATGTACACTTCAATAGCACTGCAACAGTACTGGGTCTATATGTTAGGCAAACAGCCTGTATTTGGGACCCAGTCATACTTAAAACTTCCACAAGGTTCCCCTTTAAATGAGTTACAAGCCCATTATAAGGCCCCCAGTTCCCCGTAGTTGCACTATCCCTGGCACTACAAAAATACGTCTATCTTTGCTAAACTATCCAACTCGGCCGACACAACTTCGATGGGGACGCCGATAGAAAAATTCATCTGGACTGGGCAGGATATGGTCAGCTTCGTCATATCTTTGAGATGCCGATTCAATAGAAGATTACGGATTGATCAAGTGCTGGGAAGGTCATAATAAGCATTTTAAGTCTTCTGTTGAGCTTCAAGAGAGTTGCCTTACTTGAACCTTAGATGTGTATTTTCCATTATAGAAACTAATCTATGTGAATACCTAGATGTTTCTCTTGAGAAATCCTGGAGATAGATGTCCATTTGCAATTGTTAGAGCGGTCAATGTCTGTCTGCAGTTTAACTTGATAATTATCTGGAGGTGGTAGTATAGATGTTTTGTGTATAAATATCATAAACCGGGTATTTCGAGGAAGGAGGTTAACTGTTAGCCAGGTCTGAACCTTTGCGAGAGTAATTTCAGCGTGGTGTTTTATTTCATCCCAAGTACCACCAATAATTACGAGAATCGTATCATCATCATCATTTACAGTTTGTGCAACTGAGCTCGCAGAAGTCATATAAATAGAGAATAGCGTTGGGCCTAAAATACTCCCCTGCGGCAGTCTATAGTCCAAGATTTGTTTAAGGTTTATGTGATTTACAATTTTGACAACTTGGATTATACCTAATGACGTGAACTGATTTAATGTTAATAATTTAATTTTAAACGAGAAAAAATTAAATGTTCAGATCTTTTATGCCAAAAGTCAAACAAGTTAAAATCAGTGTTATAAATAAATGGAAAGGAGATGGATCTTGTGAACACCACCTAGTCTTTGGATTTATATCTAGACTCTAAATTGCAATGGGGTCTACACCTTGATGTAGACTCTGCAGTATATGGGACTTATGAAATTCGACAATTAACCGGTATAGTAATAGCTAGACACACAATCATACACATCTCAATATGTCTATGGAAATTTAGGGTATGTAAAGAAAAGGTTAGTAATATTCGTGAAATCGATACTAAATATAAAGATAAGTTCGCTTTACCAACGACTAGATTATAAAAAGTGAGCAAGTCTTTTCAATGTCAGGATGTACAATCCTACAATAAAATTTGAAGCATATTACATACATAGAATCAAGTATTAACAAATTTAAGTCCTTAACACAACTTAACAGGTTTACTTCATAGTTTTAGATTATGTATTTAAATAAAAAGTTTCCTTGTGATTGACGCTGCTCACTTCTATATTTATATTTGTGGATGTACATTTGGATGGATGAGTATTGATGTATTTCGTATTTAATTTTTTTTATATATTTTTATTGGTTTTTTTTTCTTACATGAAAATTGAAATGTAACAGTATTTTTTTTTATTTTATTAAGGTGAGCATAGTCTAGACTTGTATCATTAGTTCATATTAAGTATCTTTCTGGTGGATTTGAGTGTTTTTACTGCCTACCTTAATTTACTGCTGTACCTGTACCTTAATGTCGCACTTCGCGAGCTTCGGGTTAATCTTGGCTAACATTGGTTAGGTGATACGATGGCTAAGGCTCGAATGCCATCTATATGGATAAACGGACACAAGAGTATCATTCTTTCTTTTAAAGTAATCGCTTGGTTTTTTTAATCAACGTTCACAGACCAAAAAAAAATACCACCTCTGTGGTTTATTTCGATTTTTCTTCCTAGAGTGAGTCTTAGGAAGTGCCGGCGCCTTCTACCTGTAAAGTGTCAGGTAAAATTATCTATAAAAATTTACTTGCAGAAATATATATTATTTATCATTTATCTGACAGGTAATACAAGTACTAACTTACTACCATACTTAATACTTAATATCGCATAGAGATCTTATAGACTTTATTGTGCTGTTTTTGATTACTTGAATTGTTCAAAAACATACCTAGAAATAATGCTTTTTTTAATTACGTGTCTATGATATTATGTTAAATTTAACAGTATTGGGTTTCGTACGTCTCAATAGAAGTGTAAATATTTTTTCAGTGTCAAAAACGGGGCTATTTTTTTCTAAAATCTACTAATTTAAAAAACTCAACATGTATTTTTGTTGAATACTTTCTATTTTATTCACGTTTTTTTTTTCAAATTATAAAATATAGTATTCAGTATAAAATCATAAAACTAGAAAAAAAACTGAAGTAGTTGGTAGATTAAATCTAAATACTGTTGGCGGTTAGCCCTACTGCTTGTTTAAGTACCGCGCGGCTGTAGATACTTATTTCCAAAACAGGTCCAAGTCACAATACTGTATAGACAATATTACCGTGCTTAAGTGGAATATCAAGTGTATTAAAGTGTAATTGTGAGGAAAAAGTATACAAAGGCATATGTTACAAGACTGATAACAACGTTTTTGGTTTAATTGTTCAATCTTGACTGTAGTCGACAATAAGCCGAATGCGCGAGAACATTAAACACCAGTTGAATATTACTCTGGTAACCAGAGTTTATCGTTTATACCAAAAAAAGGTTTATTTCTTTGTTATTGTTTGGGCTAAGGCAAGATAAAAGAATGTTAGTGTGATTTTGAAAGAATTTTTGATTTTGGGCCAAGCAGAAATCTGCAAAATATTAAAAACTTCATCACTCTTCTCGTTCTTCCTCTGAAGACATAGTAACTAGTTAAATAATATCTGCTATTACTGCCAATGTTAAATATTAAAAATTTCAATTCTAAAGTCTTCTAATCTTCCAGTGAAGTCAATAAACCAAATGATAAAAAACATAAAGAAGTGGATCAAATGAAACAGGGTTCCTGTTTCATTTGATCCACATGTTCCTCTCGAAAAAACAAAAAAGGAAACAATTGTCTTTGAACATTTTCTTGATGTCATAAATATCCATAATAGACACCAAATAACTTTTGATGTTTAACCTCAAAACAATTTTATCAATTGTGACAGAGAATGTAGCCTAGGGTTCAAGGGCGTACAGCGGCATTCAGACTGACTGCGCGTGATTTGCCTTCTCACGTACCAACCATGCAAAACAGTATGACGTCACAACTCGGTACTAACACAGTTCTGTGAAGAAAATGACTGGCTTTGTTTTGGGCTTGTTACCATTTTAGTAGCGGTTTTTATCATTTTAACGGTCATATGTTGTCTCAGTTTCTTTGTAATTTGTACATGAAATATATAAACAGTAATTGTAACTTTTATTTTTTATTTTAAAGGCCTGCCAAAGTGATTACTCTGCTTGATGCTAAGCATGAATAGAATCAATGGTTCCTGATCATAGTGCTCATTGCGAATGCAGACAGTATGGCGACTCACATTATAGTGGCCTAGTGAGATACTTTTTCACGCCAGTTTTCGGGACGCAAAAGGCATGACAGTCATCGTGACAGTGTAACGCTCACACACTTACCACGATAACTGCCACCCCTGCATCAATGGGCCTTCAGTCTCGCACTCACCAACGAAACTTGCATAATTGTTCTGTGATTCATGAAAATAAAACTTTGTACTGTGCAAAGTATTATGTGAAGTACAATACATAGTAATAACAATAATTTATGAGGACATCACAAAGCTTCATAAAAACTAAAATACACTTGAGAATATTGAATCCAAAATTGATCGCTCTGTCATCAACAGCCTATTACAGTCCACTGCTGTATAGAGGCTTCTCCTAGAAAGATGGTTATAGCCCTCTATACCAGACTGGTCAGACGAGTTCGTATAAACTTTGTGTTAAGTTTTCTCTGTGGTGCTTACTTGCTCTTACGACACCCACTGGATAAATAGGGGGAGTGACACTGACATTTTCAGTCTGTCACTACGCAGATAATATTTATCTTCGTGAGGTCAATATTCCCTAGGCATATAGAGTAGCCAATGAGTAACTCGATTGAGTATACTTGGAGCAACTTCGGACGGTTCATGATACAACGAATTGATACGACTCCTGATCACGATTTCAGAGTTCAAAGTATCACAAATGCTCTTCTAGAAGAATAGTAAAATATTCTTTTAACATCGCTCCACTTGGTATACAGCATTCAAAACTGTAAAATCACATCTATTTAGCAGCAGAATCGGTAGAAATCATTTGAGTTTATTGTGAAATGTTATAAGTTGAAAATATATTTACATTTTATATATTTTTTTAAATATTAATTTTCACATTATTTTAAGTTTGATGAAAACAACTAGTAAAATAAAATAAAATATTTAAAACAATAAAACAAAGATAAAAGAAAAAGATAGCCCCCGCACTAGGAATAAAACCTGTGTCGCGGGCGAATTTACAAACATACAAGAAACGGACACAAAGAACACTCAGACTCAGAACAACAATTTGTGGATCGCACAAAGTGTTGTCCCATGTCGGGTTTGAACCCACAACACTCGGCGCAGTAGAGAGCGACGTAACGGCCGTTTTAACCACTACGCCAACCGTGCAATTGAATTGTTTAATTATTCTTTAAACGGTTTACGAACATAATCAAGTGACGAATATTTGCAAAACAAATATTTCTATATTTTCTTTAAAGCAACCACTTGTCTAACTTTAATACAACGCTTTTATATAATCATTTTACAAAACAGGCGGTAATAGGTATTTTAAAGGATCATTATTGGACACATTTATGTTACGTTAAATACTATGGATATTTATAAGCAAAAAATTGCAACAAAAACTAAAACTATTTTTGTTTGTACAGCAAACGAATAAAGTAACTTTACTGACTTCCCACGCAGACCGCATAGCGCCTAGTTATACTCGTTTGTGTTCGTATATATACCGGAGAGTAAACCGGCCAGACAGCCAGGATCTGAACTGACATCTAGGGCAATGACATCTAGACATACGTGATCCACTTACGTACAAGTAGCCATTTGGTAGATGTAAATTTGAGCAATATGTCGTACTTTTCATTACTTTTTCAATTATTATGCTTAAATATAACTTAGTATTAAATAAATTCCATTCGCCTTTAGACGACTTCAAAAATAGACGATGTTTTTAATGTATTTGTTTTTGTTTTTATATTTCTCACCTCAGAACTCTGTCATTTATGTACCGATTTACCATTTGTTATCGTTCAAATTAAAAAAAAAACACCATAAACAATATGAGTATAAATATGAAATATGTATTTACAATAGCAAAATAAATTACGTTTAAAAAAAACAAAGGAAATAAATGGTTTTGCAATGGCAATTTGTTATCCCATTACATTTTTAAAGACCTGACTTACCATTGCACAATTTACGACTGAAATTGGCTTAGCAATCTACATCTAAACCACCAAAAACTATGCAAAAACTTTACTCAAGGTGACAACAAAAGGATTATTTGCAACCAATAAACTCTTCATGTTTAAAAGAATTCAATATCGTCTGGCATTCATCATGATGATGAAGACCCTGCCAAAGTGACTCTACTCTGCTTGATGGAAAGCATGAATAGAATCCAAGAGCTGTGGTCACCATACTCAGTGCAAATGCAGACAATGCGGTATGGTGACTCACACTATGGCGGTCTAGTGAGATGCTTTTTCACGTCCCGCTTGAGGACATAAAAGGCACGACAGTCATCGTGACAGTGTAAGGTTCACACAGTTACCACGATTACTGTCACCCCTGCCTCAATGGGCCTTTATATAAAATATATGATAAATATATAATATATAATTTATATGTAATTTAAACGGGATCATTTCTCTATAAACTGCTTTTAAACAGAAAAAGGATTTTTGTAAATTCGTCTATAAACGACGGAGTTATGACCGAAAAATCATAACAAAATATATAAATATAAACATCCAAATTGAGAACCGAGAGAATTCTCCGTTTCGAAGTCGATTAATAAACTTACCGTAAAGGTATTAAGAATATAAAAAGTCAACGTAAGATCCAAAACAGTGTGAAATATGCTAAATGACAGGGTTCAAAAAACCTCGAAGTGTTGCTAACAATGTAGATGAACCAAAGAATATTTAATTGTAAGAAAGGAATCGATTTTGCATCTAACATATAGTGACAAGGCATCGCAAATTTAATTTAAGTATTGTACAGGCTGACACGTTGATAAAATCTGACTGCAAATTTATTTAAATGGTAAATAACTAACTGTCAATGATGATATAGAAATTGCAAAGTATCAAAAAAAACTTAAAGATACGTTATCTATATAGAACTAAGTTTCTATGAGAGAGACGTGTCTAGTTATAAATAGATATTAGCTATTTGGAGTGGTCTATTATTAGTAATTTTATCAAGAGATAAGAGTATGTCAATTGTCAATTGATATATTAGGATCATTTTAGATATTAGGAATGATAAGATTGGAAATAATAGTGTTAGAAAAAAATATATATAATATTATAAAAACAGTTCAAGTTCGCTAGGCTAAAAGATAATTACTTAGAAATTAAAATAGAAATTATAATGAAATAACACCTTTTACACCAACCTTTCTGGCCAGTGTGCTATAGTAGACAAAAACCTCCTTTCTTAAGAGAGACCTATCTTCAGTAGTGTTGTGTTCAATTTTATTGATATGATGAACACATGGGCATTGATAGACAAGAAAATACATAGAAAAATCTCTTTTTAACGTATTTCATATAAAAGTCTATTTCATAAGTAAAGACCTAGTATAACTCCTTGTTTTATACTAGTAAATAGTATGTGTGGATGTGCACTTGCCTGAAAATAATTCCAACGACGCCCTGCATGAATACTCCTTACAGTAGCTGTAGTAACCTTACGGTTGTAGCTATAGAGATAATGCTTAAGAAGAAAATCAGTCATAAAATTACGTTGAAGTTCACCAAAAAAACAGTGAATATTGTATTTGATAGTCTTTATTTTAACTATAAATTAAAAAATGTAAAGTTATCGTTAACGGTTTTCTTAATAATTTCAAATAGTAATCATATATATGACGAAACAATTCAAAATAACGAATGGTATTTAGTCAGCGGCAAATTATGTTTGTCAGCACTTAGTCATAGGTCATATGCTGATGGGTTCTATTGTGAGTAATTTGTGGTGTTTGACAACACATTAGAAGTTCAATAAATTGTTATACAATGACATGAACTTATGGTTTACTTTGGACGTCTATATAATACAAATGTTTGAAGCTATTGATGGAAAACAATCAATGTACAATTTACTTATAATGACGGTTAGTAATAGTAAGTTGTAATTACGATAAAATAAAAAATGAAATTTATTAAATTCCATTTAGATCGACTTGTCTTATACATAAAAATATAGTGTCACACGCTTGCTATCGAACGGTTTAGTAAGGCTTGATCGATTCCTATATTTTTTTTATACATATTTCATATAGGTGTACGTATTTTGTATATCACTACTTCGTTGGTCTAGCGGTACGCGGTCTCAGGTTCGATTCCCACGTTGGGTTAAAAAGTGTTATTGACTTTTTCTGGTAAAAGATAACCGTCCCATTGGATTGTGAAAGTGAGGGAACAGAGGATGCACCTGCGTTCGAGTGCACACTTGTGCAGTATAACGTCTCCTGTGTAGTTGACTGGTCTCTGTTGAGATTGGCCGAGATGGACTAGGGTCTCTCTATAAAAATAAGGGGGGTCCCCTTCAAATTTTTTTTGTTTTACAATCTTTTTTATGCAGGTTTGGCATTCAAAATATTTACAATAATAAATTTTCTCCCTTGTACAAACTATTCTTATTTTTTAATGGCGAAATTAGTATTTTTACTTTTATCCAATTGTTCACAAAAATATTCCTTCAAAATAATTTATATGACAAAAGAATGTTTCATCTAATTTTTCCATAAATTTTCTCCTACAAAAATGGCATCAAATAGTAACTATGTCCGTATGATTATTTTAATAGTTTGATACGAAAATTGCATTGGATTGTCTATAGTATATTAAATATTTACAAAAAGAGACTGTGGTACATATTCCACACGCACGCTAGTGTGACGCTGTGCTGTTGGACTAAGAGTATCACTCTATTAACTCTGTAAATGTCGTAAAAACTGACTAAAGGAGCAAAATACACAGAACAACAGCATTGCAAAGAAAAGAAAAACTTGACACAAACTCTATGCTAACGCGACTGGCCAGCATGATGTAGTGGGCCAAAATCTCTTTTCTAAAGAAGGGTTTATATCTAGCAATGGACTGTGTAATGTGGGAAGCTAACGCGCGTGAAAGGCAACTTGTACGAAGGCAATTGCCAAATCGCTTATATAACGCGTTTACTAAGAAACTAATGTAAATAGTACCTATATGTAAATATGTTTTTAAAGGCAGCTAAGTAAAGGCAAACGTGAGCTCATGAATAAATATTTTGCCTTGCCGCCTTGAGTGAAGTACTCGTACGTTTGTCTAGTCCCGTGACCAATACGCAAATATCATTTGTCTGAACGACAGTTTGCAAGACTTTTTACGGTTAAAGAATCTTTATTTCTCAAAAGAATTTACAAAATTCACTTACTGAGAAAACATACACAAATGTAAACAATTTAAGTGAGCGTTTTAACCAACATATAACAAAAATGGGTAGTCAATAAATACATTTTGAACTTATAAAATACTGGAACAAAGTAAACAAGATATCATATTTATCCCGTAGGCTGTTAGCAATGACCATTTATTGACGCTAAAAAATGTTTCTTTGTTTATTTAATGAATGTTTTTATGATGTTTAATAAATGATATTTATATTTCTAACTAAATTTTTTACAGATATTTTTACAAGTCGGACTTTACTTCTAGCAGGCCTCGTAATTTCCCAAGACTCAGTCTGGAAGGAAATGTCAAAACAAACCACACAGACGTTTTTTTTTAAATAAGTATGTAAAAACTATGCGAGTACATTTTAGAGTCTTTGGTTTTTGGAACGAAGTTCCTTACGGCAGGCTTGGAGGGGATAGGGATTTCGCTGCGGGACCGAAATGAAAAAAATGTGATAGTAAAACCGTTAGTGGAAAAAGTGCGTGGAATAAATCTGTGGAATAAATCTGTGGAAAAAAGTGCGTGGAATAAAACCGTTAAATGAGACGTGCGCAGGCGCGAAAGCGCGTCATGTGTGCTATTTTATTATTTTAAGGAATTTATTATTTTATTTCCTAAAATACTGAATTTCCTAAATACTTTCTTGTACTTAAATAAAAACTAATCAGCAAAATTTAAGAGAAAAATCAAGAAAACCTACATAAAATTGAGCACGATTTTTTTTGCAAATTGTGTCGATTCCACATTATCCGAAGGAACTTCGTTCCTACCTGGTGTCCCACGACACCATTCATTTTTTGATCTTTTGTCTTCGTGTTTCAGTGTTATTTTCGGATAATATTTCCCATCATGGTTATATTGCCGAAGTGAACGTTTTGTAGTGTTTTTTGGTGGAACTGGATACGGATCTCCATCTTCATGCTCTCGATTTTGTTTTTGTCCTCACACCTCTATTTGGCGGTTATTTTCATGCAGTTTGATAAGTTATATTTTGATTTAAAGAAACCAACGCACAATGATGGCCAAGTGAGGTGAAAGTGAAGTACCTTGGAAATTGTAACAATGTTCTTGATAAGAGCTGTTTAGTATCTGAACTATTATAAATGTTGTGATTATTGAGAAACATGAAAAGAATACATAATAAAATTACCATAGACGTAATAGGATTTGCTGTGCTGAAAAATTTGCGATAATATACACATACATGAAACATATAAACTATTTTCCAAAACGCGAAAGATCTTAGTAGTTTATAATATCATCATCATTATCATCAACAGCCTTTTACAGTCTTCTGCTGGACATAGGCCTCTCCTTAGTAAGGAGTTTTTGGCCTACTATACCACGCTGGCCAGACGAGTTGGAATAGGGTTTCTTTCAGGTTTTCCTTCTCTATGTAATGATGTTGTCTTGCATACTTTGTTCTCTTAGTCGCCTCTTACGACACCCAGCCACGGGATGAATAGAGGTGGTAACACTATGTATTCTTAATCCGTCAACACGCGGACAACTGTTTTTAATATAGATATTATTTATTTATTCTTAAACATAAAAATATTATGTTCCAGTTACAAATTTAATAAAGAAATTTTTTTCATAGGATCAATATAGTTGGGTTTTAAGATTGGGCTTACTTGAATCTATACGTTTTAAGGTATTTTAAGTGTTGTAAAAGGAACTTTGCTTTAATAACTTGTGTGACTAACTGTGAATAACTGTGAGATAACAATACGTACTGATCAAATCGAAGTGATACCATTTTTTTACGCGCAGCAGTGGAGTCTTTAAAACTGATAATGACAAGAAAATGAAATATAACCTATGCTGGTTTTTTTCCCTCTACGTGGTGTAGCCTAGCAACGTTGGCGTTGGCGCTTTTTCTTCCTCTGTAATATGGAGGTAGGTAAAAATGGTCAATGGTTGGTTAATATTCTAGCACGAAGAGAGGGCCTTACTTCTTCGGTCGTTCGGTACAGGCTTGGTCCAGCAGAGTGTGCGTGTCTGTCAATTCCTCCGTTGGATCTTCGCTCTTCGAAGTAATGAGGAGGAAAACCTCGTTCAAAAGTCACGAAGGTAAGTCCCTTTCATGGGTCGGAGTTTCTCCACTACCAGCAGTGGAGAAGGCATATTGGGCTCGGTGTGTACTTACACTGCCACTGTGTTCAAATACATCATTTTACACTTCAATTGTCATATATACAACTTAATTAAGGATACAAAGAACTCATTTCAAAAATTTCTCTAGGCATAATAATCAGTAATTTTCTTTTAAAATTGGATTGGACATCTATTTCTCAAAGAAATATAAAGAAAAATATTCTTTAACCGGTAACAAAGGTCTGGCCACGCAAATATCGAGGCCGTCGACCTCATGGACCCTTTGCCAAAGGTTGACGATCTGAAACATGTAGTTCTAACCTATTACTCTCAATTGAATCTATTGCACTCACAACAACGTGATTTCACACTAAAACACGCAGTCTCAAATGTCAAAAATTTAAAAAGGCTGTAATCGCTTGAAAGAGTTTAATAACCTCATTTGTTGTTTATGGGTTCAAGTAAAAAAGACGTTATTATTCGTAAAGTATGATAGAAACACTATAAAACTTTGTATATGTAATGTGTATTTGTATTAAAAATACCTAATTAAATATTTTGTATAATAAATAATATTTACAACATAATGCTGTATAAAAGTTAGTAAAATCACTAAGAAAAAATCTTTAAAGTTTTTTTTAAGTTTTATATATGTAATCTAATATAAGTATAAAAAAATAAGTTCTGCACGAGTTTACACACGAGAATTGATAAGGAAATGAATGGTGTTGTGGGACACCAGGTAGGAACGAAGTTCCTTCGGATAATGTGGAATCGACACAATTTGCAAAAAAAATCGTGCTCAATTTTATATAGGTTTTCTTGATTTTTCTCTTAAATTTTGCTGATTAGTTTTTATTTAAGTACAAGAAAGTATTTAGGAAATTCAGTATTTTAGGAAATAAAATAATAAATTCCTTAAAATAATAAAATAATAAATTCCTTAAAATAAAAAAAACATCGTAATTCAAATTTCAACTGAAATAACAAAACACGTCTCATTTAACGGTTTTATTCCACGCACTTTTTTCCACAGATTTATTCCACGCACTTTTTCCACGGATTTTTTCTTACGGTTTTACTATCACATTTTTTTTAGTTCGGTCCCGCAGCGAAAACCCTATCCCCTCCAAGCCTGCCGTAAGGAACTTCGTTCCAATAGATTACAAAATACTTTGGCATCTACATCAATAGGTGACATATACCACGTAGTTTATCATGAAAAAATATTTTTTATCAGTACCTAATACAAGTTATCCGATGGAAAACTACGACAAATCGATATCAATGTGGATTTCTAGATATTTTCACACTAATTCCTCGTAGGTCACGGCCACCAATACTTGCGATCAATGACCCAGACGATTCTCTATTCTGATATGGAATTTCCTTGAATTTTTTTGGTAAAGTTCGCATATTACTGACGGCAATCTACAGAGAACTATTGCAAGTTTGACGGATCTGTTAGTCTTGTATTTAGTGATGATTACTGTTGAGTAGGAGATCGTGAGTTTAATTTACGTCCAGGATGCGTAGTTGGATGATGTGCATGATCATTTGTTCTGTGTTCGAGTGTAGTTTAAATTACAACTATACTTTTGATATGTATTTATTTAGGACCATATTTACAGGTACGATTTCGATCTGGTTACGTAGCAAATGAAAGGTAACAACTGACAGTTCAATCAGGATGTCACTATTGTACACATTTTTGCAACAATGAATATATTCGACCAAATAAAATTAAAAAAAAATGAAACTGTGGTAAAGTATTCCGTTAATTCCCTTCTTACAGCAATTTTTCGTTTATCTCATCATCAATTACTTTTAATAGACCTACGGCTTGACTGTCTCTCTTTAAGTAGGAGATTAAGTCTACTATACGACATTGGCCAGACAGTTTGGTACAGGATTTTTTTAAATTTTTTCTTTCTTTTTACAGTGATGTTGTTCTGCAAAGTTTGCCTTCTTTTGACACCGGATGTGGATGGTAAACACTCTGTATTCTTAATCCGTCACCACACGGATCTATGTATGTAAGATGTCATCTACTTAAGGTGGAAAAATGTTCGAATCTGCGTTTTAATTTTCAAATCAATGCTTAAGTTACTTTGTTACAAGTTAGTTGAAAACAAACTCGTCGAGCCTTTTCAATAAAACTAGGTTATTACCAGTGGCGTAACTATACCGTTTGAGGCCCGTGGCAAATTCGCCGGATGGGGCCCTCCCTTCTCTCTCTCCTCCCCCAATATAAAGAAGCTAAACAAATGATATAGTATTTTTTTATTTTACAATAAATTACTATGTGAAGTAGGTACGAACGATATAATTATAAAAAAAAAACATAATAATTGAGAGCGAATTAAAATGAAATAACAATTTTTGTCTTAGTATCAAACAATTATTAAAATTCCTTTTTTCTGGCTTTTTGTTCAGCAAAAGTATTAATGACATCATCAAAGTTTAAACTTCGGGCTATGGAATGTTCGATGGATAAAATAGCTAAGCCGCTTAATCTTTCCTGTCCCATAGAATTTCTTAAATAAGTTTTTATTAATTTCAATTTCGAAAATGATCGCTCGGCACTAGCCGTAGTTACAGGGATGGTTATAAATAACAGAAATGCAGTGCACACTTCAGGAAAGCTTGAAGAAATGAAATGGTTTTTTATGATCAATAAGTCGGCAAGTTCTGTTATAGAAGATGACGTTTCTATTTCGTGTCGAAAAACGGATCTAAAACTGAGAATTTCCTTAGCAAACGAGACCGATATGTCTTTGTTATATAGATTGACAAATACTAAAGCTTTTTCTAATAAATCGTTATCATTTAAATTTCGCAAAGTGGCAGGTTGCAAGACATTGAAATTGGAAACAACTTCATTCATTCCAAGGAAACGCGATCTCAATTGATTAATGATGATGTCTAATACACGATAGAATATGTTCACTTTAAAGAAGCTTTCAGAATCTTGGAGACGTTCATCCTCACAAATTTCATCAAAATGACGTTTCACTTTCCTCTGACGAGTTTTTGAAAATTCCGGGTTTATAGACCACTTTACTGCAATATTATTCGCTTGCATTTTCAAATCTTCGAATTCTTTTCGATACTTTTCAAGGTCTTCCAGACAGACTTGCAAAAGATTTGAGGAAATTGAAAGATCGATGTTCTTAGATTGAAGTGCTTTAGAAGACGCGTCGATGGTCTGTAATATTTTACAATGGAAAACCAGTAGAACAATAAAGTTGTAGTTTTCCAGCTTTTTCTTCATTAAAATAGCTTCATTTCTCTCATTTGCTTTGGAACTTAATAAAATAGTTTTTATCAGAGCTTTTTGAATTTCAATAAACCGAATTTTTAAAGCAAAAATGGCATCGAAACGGCCTGCCCATCTGGTTGAATTTAATGTTTTTAATGTTACTGGATTTGACGGTTTTGAAGACACCCCTGTCTCCCTTTCTTTGTGAGTTACAAAGCTTGATAATATATTCCATCTTTTTATACTATGCCCAAAAAAATTATAAATCTTATTAGTCTTGTTGCACAGTTTCAAAGAATGTTTGCATTTCTGTAACCTCTTTTACCGCATCATTAACAACCAAATTTAAATTATGAGCAGCACAATGAACATACATCGCATTTGGTTCGATATCTCTTATCAGTTTTTGAACTCCGCCATAAGTGCCTTTCATGTTATTAGCTCCATCGTACCCTTGCCCACGATACTTGTGCAGAGAAATATTTTTGTCATCAATGGATTTTATTATCTGCTTGGATATTTTTGAAGCAGTTTGATCCTTAACTTCGTGAAATCCCAAAAATGTTTCTTTAATTACGAGTGCCCTTGGAGTTCCATTCTCATCTTTCTCGATAACGCAGTAACGGTAAAGTTCACACAATTGATCTGTTTTGGCAATATCTTGAGTAGTGTCAAATATAATGGAATAAAATGGTGCGGTGACTATTTCATTTATCAGAGCTTTTTCTACTTTTTGAACCAGAACAGCTATCAGCTCATTTTGTATTTTTGGACTTAAGTATTTTATCTGACCCTTTGGTTTGCTCAACAACTCATGTAAAATAGGATCGTATTTGGCTAATAATTGCACAATACTTAAAAAATTTCCTTTTGAACTGGAAACGGCGATGTCTGATATATTTTCTCTGTGCCCGCGAAAAGCTAAATTACACGTTGAAAGCGTCAAAGTAACATCAAGAAGTCTAGTGAGTACTTGGCGCTAAAAATATTTTTCTTTCTTAATAATAGACTCTTGTTCTTCATCTATAGTTCCATGTAACTTCCACTGTTGATATACGAAACAACAATGCAAATGCTCTTTCGATGTCTCGTGTCTTTCTATAGCTTCAACAATATGTTTCCAATCGCTATAGCCAAACATCTTGCGCATTTTTAATTTTAGATGTTCTATTTGAGAATAACCAACATGGTTCACAGTACGCCTTTTGAAGCAACAGAGAAAAAGACAGCCATGTACGTTCTAATTCTACGCCAGATTTAGAAACAGTGTAATAATATTTGTCCAAGAAAGATCTATTGTTACTGTCCCTTAAAAAGGGGCCTTTAGGTTTACAGTGTCCGTTTTCAATCACAAACCGTTTTACTTGATGATTGAGTTCTTTAAAATTACCCTTATCGGTGACATATGGCGAAAATTTTAATTTTTCTATATCCAGAAATGAATCACTTTGAGTTGTGCTCGTACTTGGTTGTTGTTGATCTAGATTTAAATATTCACTGTTATCGGGCTCTGCAATACCGCCACTTTTGTGCACATCATTTTCAGCCCTGTCATCGCTTTGCTCATTTGACTCTTGGTCAATAAAATTGTTATTCTTAAAATACTGACTAATTTTGGGTAACTTTATAATTTTCTCCTCAGACTCCTTCTTTCGCTTTCGTTTTTCGCTTCTACTCATATATTTTCTGGAAACAAAACGTAAAATGTTTATAATCATTTTTCATTAAATGAAAAACTGATAAGCTAACAAAATCCAAAAAGCGGCCAGAAAAAACTGCACCGATTGTTCAAGCGTATAGGTATGTACCTATTGTTAAAGAATTACCTAACACTAATAATTTGTAAAATTTTAGGGTTATAAAACGAACAACAAACGTAAGCAGTTTTAGTGGTTCGGGTAACAAATCACAAAATAGTAATTTGTGATTTACAAATGCACATCACCATGAGAATCATTACTATTTGATTTTAAATATGAATATCACCTCTAATTTCAACTTTTACCATCGGTGATGTAAATTATTATTTTCATAGGTTAATTATAATAGTTATTATCCTTCAATTATGTCAAACATTAGAATGAAATTCTTACCGAGTAGACATTATTGTAACTAATTTTTTCACAATTCACTTATTAAATTTGCTTGAATTGCACACAAACAACCAATTCTTACAATCAGATGACGTACGTAGGCGTAATAGTGGGACTGGAGCTTTTTTTATACGTCCTTACAAAATATAAAACGGGGATTCCCCGAGCATAAGTATTACCAGCCCGCACCACAACAGTAGCTCACTTACAAAACATAAAGCGAGGATTTCCCTAGCATCGGTATTACCAGGGCTAGCGCCACAATAGTCTTGCGGCAAAAATATGAACAACATAATTGAATTTCTCCCAGCTAATCTTTAATTAATCTTACAAATACATGTTCTCAAGTAGGTAAATTAAATAAATTAAAGATAAAAGAAATAAATTTTATTAAATGTAGGTACTAATAATAAGTACTAGTGGTCGCTACTAATTCAATTAGTAACGCAACTAATTCAATAGAGACACTTGTCACTTTTCACTGCTCTTCTTCACTCCACTCCACGTAGCTCCACGTTAGTACAAACACATGGTAAGAAGTTAAATTGTAACAATAAGATACACTTACATAATTATCGTAAAACTGTGTCCAGGTTCGGATCTTAAATCAACAAAATTATTTTTAAAAACTCAAGAGGAGAATATATTATAGCACACACACACACACATAAGATAAATTATACTAGATGCAGGCTAAATTAGTTGATCATTCACTAATTACATCCGTCATACAAATATTTGTCTGGGTCGAAATTAAAACCTTGATTTCAAGTCTTTATCTAAAGTCTTCTTCTAATGACTTTTGTTTTACAAGTAATTTAATAGCGGAAATCTATTGTTCACTATTAATTGAAAAGGCAAATCAAGTCTAAGTTTGTTAACTCAAACGATCACAAAAAGTAGAGATAATCTTGAATGAATAGTCGTAAATAGGGAAGGTAAATCCAAGCCTTCCGGGAGGGTGAAATAGGTTATGAGTTGTGGGTTTCTTCACGTTAAGCATAGAATAGATAACAGTACAGATGCCACAAACATAATACCACATCTGATTTCTGAAAGTAAAATAGAGTATTTAGCCGAAACGTTTAAAAAGGTCTCGCTTTAGTTTATGAGCCCAATAGTTGTAATAACCTTTCGTATGTTGAATGACATTAGCCCATTTTGTCGTGTCTGTTATACCGGGAGCCGGTATGGTCAACAGACAGCCCATGTTTGAGATAGACTTTTACTGTAACTGGATTTTCTCCGTATCTAGTAGGAATCAAGTCAATTCAAGTTAAAAATCTTATTGTAAATTGAATAATCTTTGTTCACTTTCAACCATTTCAATATAAATACTCAATTATAGCTAACATAGAACTTTAAACATAGGGTACTATGATATTTAGATAAGTTTCGGTTATAATTTTAATTACAACAATATTTGGAAGTTCATAAAATATTTTATTTACAACTTATCACATTAGGTATAAAATACAACTCAAACTTCAAGTGCCACCATACATATTTTTTACACAACACATGTTCTTAATATAGTCACAAAGAACTGCCACTTAACAAATCCTCAAAAGTGGGTATAATGTTTCAACCTAATTTTAAATGAGTTATGCCGATATGGACTAAGATGCTTTGTTTATTAGAAACTTAAGCTTATAAACTATGTATTACAAAAGTATCGCAGCACTATATTATATATATCTTGAGTAGGAGTTAAACAAAAATAACTCAAAAATTTAGGTCAAAAATTACATACATTTAAAAACATAGTTTTTGGAAAAAATATTGCTACTAACGGAACTTTTAGACATTTTCTAATACTTAGATAGATTAAAGCATCAAAACAAATCAACAGAACAATACAGTTCTAAGAAATATTTCAAGATATGAGTTGATAAAAGTAGTAAAAAATGGTTCATTTTGTTTCTTTTGTTTTTCAATTTGGTCAGAGACATAGAGAACTGCCATATCAAAAATATATATTTGCCTATACATACTCTATGGTCAAATTGTTTCTTTTGTTTTTCATTTTGTCCATAGACATAGAGTACAAAAAAAAAAGTTTTACTTGCCTCATTTAATATAAAAAAAATAATTATTGCAATATGCGATAAAAATGC
The DNA here is from genome assembly GCA_949316085.1 of Hypercompe scribonia. Classification (NCBI taxonomy): domain Eukaryota; kingdom Metazoa; phylum Arthropoda; class Insecta; order Lepidoptera; family Erebidae; genus Hypercompe; species Hypercompe scribonia. The sequence continues at coordinate 6,842,220 of OX438986.1, read as the reverse complement.
TCTAAATGGATAATATTTTTAACGCATGATTTTTTTGTTTTGCATCCTCTTATAGCATTTTTTGTTTTTATAAACATTTTTTTAAATAGGTATTCTTTATTTTACTTCCTTTTAGTTTCATATAATTTGTTCAAAAAAGAAATTGGCAAATAACAGTCTTGGTCAAATCTGTGGTTATAGTAGTTTAGTTTTTGAGAGTAGAACCTTAATAATGTTTGAATATTATATTTTAATAATGTATATTAAGTCACTTACAATTTAAATTTATTATATGGTCGAATTTAGACCACTGGGCGACCACTAGTACTTATTATTAGTACCTACATTTAATAAAATTTCTCCCAGCTAATCTTTAATTAATCTTACAAATACATGTTCTCAAGTAGGTAAATTAAATAAATTAAAGATAAAAGAAATAAATTTTATTAAATGTAGGTACTAATAATAAGTACTAGTGGTCGCCCAGTGGTCTAAATTCGACCATATAATAAATTTAAATTGTAAGTGACTTAATATACATTATTAAAATATAATATTCAAACATTATTAAGGTTCTACTCTCAAAAACTAAACTACTATAACCACAGATTTGACCAAGACTGTTATTTGCCAATTTCTTTTTTGAACAAATTATATGAAACTAAAAGGAAGTAAAATAAAGAATACCTATTTAAAAAAATGTTTATAAAAACAAAAAATGCTATAAGAGGATGCAAAACAAAAAAATCATGCGTTAAAAATATTATCCATTTAGAGCATTTTTATCGCATATTGCAATAATTATTTTTTTTATATTAAATGAGGCAAGTAAAACTTTTTTTTTTGTACTCTATGTCTATGGACAAAATGAAAAACAAAAGAAACAATTTGACCATAGAGTATGTATAGGCAAATATATATTTTTGATATGGCAGTTCTCTATGTCTCTGACCAAATTGAAAAACAAAAGAAACAAAATGAACCATTTTTTACTACTTTTATCAACTCATATCTTGAAATATTTCTTAGAACTGTATTGTTCTGTTGATTTGTTTTGATGCTTTAATCTATCTAAGTATTAGAAAATGTCTAAAAGTTCCGTTAGTAGCAATATTTTTTCCAAAAACTATGTTTTTAAATGTATGTAATTTTTGACCTAAATTTTTGAGTTATTTTTGTTTAACTCCTACTCAAGATATATATAATATAGTGCTGCGATACTTTTGTAATACATAGTTTATAAGCTTAAGTTTCTAATAAACAAAGCATCTTAGTCCATATCGGCATAACTCATTTAAAATTAGGTTGAAACATTATACCCACTTTTGAGGATTTGTTAAGTGGCAGTTCTTTGTGACTATATTAAGAACATGTGTTGTGTAAAAAATATGTATGGTGGCACTTGAAGTTTGAGTTGTATTTTATACCTAATGTGATAAGTTGTAAATAAAATATTTTATGAACTTCCAAATATTGTTGTAATTAAAATTATAACCGAAACTTATCTAAATATCATAGTACCCTATGTTTAAAGTTCTATGTTAGCTATAATTGAGTATTTATATTGAAATGGTTGAAAGTGAACAAAGATTATTCAATTTACAATAAGATTTTTAACTTGAATTGACTTGATTCCTACTAGATACGGAGAAAATCCAGTTACAGTAAAAGTCTATCTCAAACATGGGCTGTCTGTTGACCATACCGGCTCCCGGTATAACAGACACGACAAAATGGGCTAATGTCATTCAACATACGAAAGGTTATTACAACTATTGGGCTCATAAACTAAAGCGAGACCTTTTTAAACGTTTCGGCTAAATACTCTATTTTACTTTCAGAAATCAGATGTGGTATTATGTTTGTGGCATCTGTACTGTTATCTATTCTATGCTTAACGTGAAGAAACCCACAACTCATAACCTATTTCACCCTCCCGGAAGGCTTGGATTTACCTTCCCTATTTACGACTATTCATTCAAGATTATCTCTACTTTTTGTGATCGTTTGAGTTAACAAACTTAGACTTGATTTGCCTTTTCAATTAATAGTGAACAATAGATTTCCGCTATTAAATTACTTGTAAAACAAAAGTCATTAGAAGAAGACTTTAGATAAAGACTTGAAATCAAGGTTTTAATTTCGACCCAGACAAATATTTGTATGACGGATGTAATTAGTGAATGATCAACTAATTTAGCCTGCATCTAGTATAATTTATCTTATGTGTGTGTGTGTGTGCTATAATATATTCTCCTCTTGAGTTTTTAAAAATAATTTTGTTGATTTAAGATCCGAACCTGGACACAGTTTTACGATAATTATGTAAGTGTATCTTATTGTTACAATTTAACTTCTTACCATGTGTTTGTACTAACGTGGAGCTACGTGGAGTGGAGTGAAGAAGAGCAGTGAAAAGTGACAAGTGTCTCTATTGAATTAGAGCAAGGCAGAATGGAGTTGAGCAGACCAGAGCTACGCTCAACCGTATTCTAATCAGTCAAATTCAATCTCTGAGATTGTACATGTAGTTATCGATAAAGAACAGACAAGCGCATTTTCATCTTTCTGTAATAGAAGTCAAGATTCAAAAGAATTCTATTTACTCTTTCGCTCCTTCCACTCGTTACACCGTATTACTACTCTCTGCTTCGGTCTCTTTATTGGTTCCATTCGATACCACTGCCTACTATGTGTTCCTATATTTTCTTTGAAAGTTCACTTAGCTGCGCTCTACTCCCCTTCCACTGTTCCCCTGGTACCGTGTGGCGATTTTGAGCACTGTGACTAGCCTATTCACGGTCCGCTCATCTCCACTCCACCCATCTCAACGTCAATGGAAACGAACTGTTATAACCGTATAACATACTAACTTACTGTAAAAAAATACTTAAATGAATACTACATATTATTATGTTTTATAGACAACATTATCGCTAAAAAGTGATATCTTTCAAGAGTCGCAAGCAATTTTAGAATGAATAAGATAAGTGTTGAGTACTTGAGATAATAGTCGATCATTGATATGTCATAGCTGATGATCATGCTACTTTATATTTTTCCCTCTGACCCTTGTTGCCAAATTAGGTTGGGGTCGCCATTATTTCCACTACGATACAACTGAATTTTGTTTTTTACGCGTTGCAACTGACATCAGACTTCCTCAACTCAAGTAGGCCGTATTGAAGTTCTGTAGAATAACCGTTGTCGAACTTTCTAAGGCTCCAACAAGCCGTAACGATTGCCGAAGATTTTCTTATGGCAACCAGGACCGACGGCTGAACGTGTGCTCAGAAGCATGGTCTCAATGTGGTAAGACAAGATCACTCATCCATAGACTGACCTGGATAGGATTGCTTAACTTTGTAATACGGTAACCCACTACGTCATCAGTTAGCCACAAGTTTCTCTAGGAGATAGATATGGGGTGGGCCAAAAATTAGTTAACATTTGAATCTAACATCCCGAGCAAACATGTTACGGGAGTTCTTGGGCCCGATGCTACTGGAATTTACTGGCTACAATCGTAACATATAGTTTCAACAAGGTAAAGCCACTTGCCACACATCCAATGAGTCTCTACCGGTGGTCAAAGACATGTTATATAATAATATTGTCAGTGCAAAAAATTAAAGAAACGCAAGCGAGCTCAGTTTACGCGTGACCTTCTAATTTGGCACGCAGACTGGTATGACTTGATTTCCTCTTTGAACGCGCAATATCCTACGCACCACACACAATTTTATTACGTACATAAATCAGAAGCTTAACTCTTGAGTTTGAAGACGAGATGAACTATAAAACAACACCGTACATTGCCGTATACGTAAGAAAGTTTGAAAGTCAATTTGTCAACTGATAATACTGAAGGGTGATGTACTCTTATATGATCGTACATACAAAAATAAACTGTAGAAGATAGTTTTGTATTTATATAAGTTAGCTACATCTTTATATAACGGGTTCTAAAGACATCGAGCAATCAGTGAGGCGTGAGGTGATTAAAAACGTATAGTTGGACATAGGCCTCTCCTTAGAAGGTTGTGGCTTTCTACGCCACGCTGGTGAGACGGCTTCGGATGAGGTTTTTTCAAGTTTTTCTTTCCTTTGTAATGCTGTTACTCTGTATATTTTGGTCCCCTAGTCGAATTTTACGACACCCACAGGATGAATGGAGTACGTAAGAGCGATATTTTTGACGCATTAATGAGATTGTTTGAGCGTCCTTAAATAGCAAAGGGGTCGGAAATGGCTATTGTTAGCACAACAGTGGTACAGGTACGTTCCTAAGTTTATCACTCTATTTATATTTTATATACGTACATAAACAGTTTTATTCTCGGGGGAATTATATTCACGTATCCATGCGATTTCACTAAATACTTAAGTATAAAATGGTTCCACACACATTATATTATGTATAGTGTTGTGAATTGAAATCTTCAAGAATTAGGGCCATTAATAAGTACTTTAAATATTTCGGGTAACGGATTTAAAATATAGAGTATCATGTATATTATTCCCTATTCCATGCCAAAAATGTCGTAAGACGCTACTAAGGAAGCAAAATGCACAAGATAACATCAATGCAAAGAGAAGGAATGGAAAACACTTTATCGACCAATGTAACTAGCGTTCCACAGTAAGCCAAAACCTTTTTTCTAAGGAGAAATCTATGTCCAGCGGTGGACTGCTAAAGACTGTTGATGATGATGATGATTTTAAGTATCAAAAGGTAAAGACAGGTAAGAAACAAAGGCAGTGGAAGAAAACTTATCCAGCTTACTCGAGCTTATCAGTGTCGCATTTCTGTACTTGAACTGGTTCATGTCTAGAAGTCTAAGTTTTCTACAACTAACAACAGAAGTAAAGCATACTTTTTGTTTAGTCCTTAGTCCTAGTCCATGGGCGGGCTATTATGTAAACTGCTAAGGCTTATTAGTTGAGCTAACTCACCAGAGCCACCACTGAGCAACCCTTCCAGCAGCCTTTTGACATATTGAAACGGTAGTAAGTTTCTAGAATCAACCAAAGTCGTAGTGAGTGTAAATTTTTATAGATATATATATATATATATATCTATATATATATGTATAAAGTATGTTAAGATGTATACTCATAATTAAAACTATTATTAGTATGTTATTATTATTATAGCGCAAGCACAAATGCAAAATAAAGAAATTCAAAGTTAACCTAGAAAGATCCGTATTTCGACACAAATTTGACGTAACACCGTCTGTTAACTCAAATGAAAGGCGTGTGAAATTTCCGAATAAAATTATAACATAATATTCTTAATTAACTATTCAACAGTTTTAATTAATTATCATTTTTTTAGTTCAGAGACTTCTCTAATATTTTTTTTAACAAATTTCAACAGTAGACGTTAAAAATAAAAATTACAATTGACAAGGTATTTCATCTAAAATACACTTTGTGGACAACTCAGTAACTTGTAGGAAGCAATAACATCTAAGTTCTAAAGATTAGATGAAATAATATAATATTTTAGTTTTCTTTTGCTATTTTTATCATACGCCATACTGTCATACATGAATGCTATTGTTAGATATATTATATATATGGTGTACAAAGGCTATTATAGCTTACATATTTACAATTGTTATTGAAATATAATAAATTATTAAAAGTGTTTATGCTTCAACCTATCCCCGTCCACTGCTGAAAGAAGGCGACCCCCAAAGAGCGCCAACAATCCCAAAAAATACGTTACTTAGTAACTAAATGTGAATGCACTCATATCACATCGTGAGTGGGAAGTGGCATCAGAAATAACGATCCTTTCCGTTCACAACATATTTATTCATATTTAAGTACTCTAAGTGGAGTCAAGTACCCCGTCTTTTTTTTTTTTTATTCGTTGACTTTATTTTCTGAAAATCATGTATAGAACAAAGTGCCGTGTTGTTTATTAGTAAGGTTATTCTTTTTTTAAATACTGCAGAGTATAATATGTTTATAAACAAAAATGTTTAACGTTATAGGTATTATTTTATCGTAATTCTATAAAAGATGACATTTCTGATCTGATCTGAAAGTTCTCGAGACTGTCAAAAAACCTTTTTACATTTTGTTGTTATTCACACCGCGCACCTCGTGGTTACTCTTGAACTGATGATAGGAAGAAGAAGGTTACCCCACCTCCTTTTCCTTAACATTGCTTAATATGCAATGTAACTTTTACATAAATTTTCATCAAACATCTTAAATTTATGTGCGTGTTTTAAATGACAACTGGCTGGTTGGTCTTTTGTGCTTCCTTAGTCTTCGATCACTTACTATGTGCACTTATTTATCCCAATGGCTATTTAATTATAAGCTTGATTTTAGCAGGCATGTTTCTACTTGATTGATTTATTTACGTGGCAATAAAAAGTTAATCTACGCAACTATCTTATCGCTTGCGGAAATACATATCGTGCAAAGAGTTATATCTTTACGCTAATTTCTTTTAAGAGATTAATATAGTACTTAAAGATTGTTTTCTTATCTAATAATGATGCGAAGTATAATATAAACTCACGAAATACCGTCGAAGAACTGTGTGTATATGTTTTAAAAAAAAAAACACCCATCAAAATGATTCTACTCTGCCTGATGGAAAAATAAGTAGAATCCAAGAGTGGTGGTATCTGTGAGATGCTTTTTTTTGCTCAGTTTAAAAGATCCAGGATTAAAGTAAGAAGAAAACACGTGGCTGGTTGCGAGTTCCAGCTTTTAAACGATTGGCACAGCTAAGGCTGGTGGTGAGTTATTGCTCCCTTTGTTAAACACAATTTAACCGAATGATAAGATTAAGTTGACGGTTCCTCTCTCTCATTTGTTACTCACCATCAAGTGAACCCGTCTGCTGATTTTTACTACACTATAAAAGAAAAAGTATAGTTTCTGTGATACACTAGAAATCTCGAAAGAAAACATTATTAAATCTACACCAATCCTTCTGTATCTCCTGTAGAGGGAGAACTATCTCCAGCAGTGGACGTCTTTTGGCTGAAATGATGACGAAGATGAATCCTTCTCTATCTATTAGAAAAGTAATCAATTGCTTCTGAAATAACCTTTGTGAACACGCTTATTAATCTTAGCATATTAAAAATAAAATAGTTTTTATTACATTTAAAGTTTTTTTATTCCTTATTATTATTAGTTTTATATTTGCCAATGAGACTCCAAGCTTTTGTATACTCACTCTTAGGTACGAACCGCAGAGAGATACGGCCTTCTTGGTAGCTAGTCAACATTATTGGCGGCCCAATTACGTAACTTATTCATAAATAAATTCTCTATGGTATAAAAAAACACATTTACAATTTTTTATATAGTATACCTACATATTTTTTAATAAAAAAATTTTATCTCTATTTATCGAACCTGATCAAGTTCGCAAAACTTATAAATATACATTTATTAGGTAGACAAACGAGTATTTGCGCACTCGACGTCCAAAACCTGTTCTTTGAAGATCTCGTTGAACTGGCTCGGATATATTAGCTTGATCTGGAGCCAGATTTTATAATTTTATTGTCACGTGCTAGAGGAGTGACACTTAAAAGATTACTAATGTGAACAGTTATACTTACTGCACTAATTGTGTAGATGACTGTATCGTAAACAAACACCAATGTCCACTTCATTAAAACTAATATCGCGAAACATCTCGGCAAATACAATTAACATAGCTTTTTATTATTATTACGAATTTTAATCAAATATAAAGTGAAATATTGTTCAATTGAGTAGTCTAAAACAGTGACGTCACAATTTGGTATTTAGTATATAATTTTCATACAAAATTGTCGTTTTGACAGATGATAAAAAGTAACTAATTTGACTAAGGTGTTATCTAGCTATAGTTTTACTTTGAGAACAACCAAAAAAGCATTTAAAATTATTTTGGGGCCCGATAGATGCTGTCCTGTAAAACCACAGTCCGAACACGACGAAGATTAGGCTCGGATATTAGATATCTATAGAGTCAAAAATCAAGGTGTAAATTAGGTACACTGTAAAATTTTTGTACCTAAATAGAATCTCAAAATATTACAACGTTTGGTTTTTCATTACTACTCGTATGCTAGGAACAACAAAGAAAGAATAAAGATATTATGTAGGTATTCAAAAGGTCTTATTATTTAAACTTTTTAGCCACAATACTTAAATTGTTTTATTGTGTAAAAATACAAATCAATTGGCACCTGTCAAGTTCTGTGCATTTAGCGGGCAAATGAACGCATTTGTATTGCGTTTTATTTTGTCCTAAATGTCTTCTATTAAACGGATCTATCCTAAAAACTGTGTTAAATATAATGAATTTTAAGTTAAAAGCTGTAGTAACTTGATAATATTCATTGATAAATGTTTTCACATTTTTAATAAACAATGTATACGTATATATTTTTCACTCATAGAACTTTTTAGTCAACTTTAGGCAGTAACAAAACTCGATGACAACTATCAATTAAATTCAATTCATTATGTATTAATTTAATTCATTATATAGAATCACTATCAAATATTCGCATAGCTGTGTAACATTTGTGGTCTACAGTCGATGTACAGCTGTAATGTTAGAACGTTGTTTTTGTTCTAGAGTATGATTACCAGAGTTTAGTAATGGAGGCTGCTAGAGTTGTCACTATTGACATTGTGAATGGTTTAAAACACAGAACAAAGGAGTTTTACTTTTAAAACTATACATTAATTTTATGTTTACAATGGACAAGTTTCATGATGTTAATAATTACTAGACTTTTAAGACCATGGGATCAAAATAAAAAAAATTCAGAAAAAAATGTAAATCCATTAATAACTTACCTTTGTAGTTTATTTAAGAGTGACTATAGTCTTGGACTCGTTTGTGACATCATCTGATGGTGTCATCAGACATCAGATGACGTCGCATGACTTACTGTAAAATCTACAATCACTTTTTACACCGCTATGTATTCTAGTGTATATATGTATATTCTAAGTCCTGCCTAATTAGTTGTCAAACTTTCTTTAACATTATTTGGCAAACGAAAACAATATTTGATTGAGCTTTTTTAACCATACTTCGATTGTTAAAAAACTCACAATTTACAAGGACACGAAGCGTTCATTAAACAAAAGGTGATGTAAACAGACCAAGAACCTGCCAACGTTTAATTTGTAAGCACTTCGCGAACTGAGACACTCGGCTGACTCTGATGACGTCATTCAGAAGGCGTTGAGTGGAAACAATGTCGTTTTTGCAAGCTCTACTTCAAAGTCCCACAACTTCATCATTTCTTTTGATATTCTAATGATTCTTTCAAATTTTTTTACATTAATTATTAATAAATTTAATATGATGAAATATAACTTATCTATTAAAACAGTAAAATGAGTTTGAACAATAATCGTCCGCCATCTTAGTAATCTAAACTGTGTAGCGTACATTTTTGATTGTTTGATTGATTGATTGATTGTTTGTAGTTAGCCGAGTAATTTTCAATATTGCATGTTCAGCCATAGACAGATAATACAATAATTAGTATTCACAGTGCAGCTGGGTACATTGGCAATCCTTTATAGAGGAACCTAACAGGTCGTGTGTGGAGGACTACCAAATGTTTTTTAAAACTGAGATAGCATAGTATATGTAGTGCTTAAAGCTGTGTAAACGATCAACACGTACTCTTTATTAAATATAGAAAAGTTTTATTTAGAATAATAATGTCTATGGATAGATCATTTATGATGATTTGGGTAGACAACTAAAACCAATGCCTGTTGAATTTAAAATCTTTATATTCACACGCAATTATGTTTGAGATTAGATCGTTTTTATATTTATTTCTATGGTATAGGGTGTAAACAAACAAATATATCATCTGATTCTAAGTGAAGACTGACGTCCGTGGACACCTGTAACTCAAAAGACACAAGTATATGTTATATATATGTATTTATAATTTCCCGCCAATATCAGAAGGAGGAGTTTAAATCCAAATTGATGTTGTTTTTTGAAATTGTTGAACGTCAAATTTTATAGCTAGGAGATGTCGTCATTTCCTAAGTCTCACTCTGGGCAGAAATGCTTGAACGAACCACAGAGGTGTCTTTATCTTTTATACCTACTATAATCTTACTTACTCGGTGATTAAAAAAAACTTTGCTTTAGCTTCAGTGAGGTCATGGTAATAATTTGGTTGATCCATGCCACATGAAGTATCTGCTCACTCACGGACTTATATTTAGTAAAATATCATCATCATTAATATTTCAGCCGAGAAATGTCCACAGCTGGACAAAGGTCTGAAAATATAATATAAAAATTTTGTACAACATTATCAAATATGTAACACAAAGGATAAGAATGTTTACGGTCCAGTAACAAAATGTACCTGCGGAGCGGCCGAACGCAAATACTTCAAGGACACTGCTGAGACTAGAAACTGCTTATTTTATTTCCTGTGAACAAATCAGACTTTAATTTCTGCTACAATATGTAAAGTAATTGTGCTCTGACCGTTCAATGCAAATATTTATCGCAATATTGTTCAATTGTAAAGTTACAGCTTGAATCATTGAGTTTTTAACCTCGATATTAAAAGCTGGGTGTTATCCAACTCGTTTAAAAGAATACACATAATTAACTAATTACACACATCTATGTATATATATATTTATCTATGTGTGTAATTGTATATGTACAGTAGCGCTCAAAAGTATTTTGACCAGACTACTTTTGCAGTTATCTTTTTATTGAGTACTTCAAAATAATTTTAGTATTTTTTATATTATTATTTATGATGTATTTCATCCTCTGTGAGTTACAAGTTGGAACTTGTTTGTTTTCTTTCTTTGTTAAACACAAAACACGTCTATACATGCGCTCAAAAGTATTTTGACAGCCATTCAGTTCCTTGTTGGCAGCGGTTCTACTCACACTGCATATATTTTTGTCTATAAGATATAATTACTCCGCATTTATCAACATGCCTAAGACTAAAGTATATTCAAATGATATTAAAAATGTCGTGATAACTGCCCTACAAAGTGGAATGACGCAAGCAGAAGTTGCTCGAAGTTTTAAAGTGTCACGACAACTTGTTAGTTCGTGGAACGCTTATAATAAACGTAAAACTATTGAAAATAAGCCTCGAAGTGGCCGTCCGAAAAAAACATCCGCTAAGGAAGACCATTTGATAAAAAGGTTATCGACAAGTGATGTCCGAAAAACGGCTGTGCAAATAAAAAACGAGTTACAGGAAAATTACGACGTGAATTTACACGTTTCAACTGTAAAACGCAGACTAAAGGACTTTGGATTACATGGACGACGTCCAACTAAGAAACCTCTAATTTCTGCAAGGAATAGGAAGCTGCGCCTTGCATTTCCGAAACGGTTCAGATTATGGACGAGTTCAGAATGGTCCAAGGTGCTGTGGAATGACGAAAGCAAATTTAATTTAGTGTCATCTGATGGTATACGGTACGTGCGACGTCCTGTAAACAAAAGATTTGATGTTCAATACCAAATACCCACAGTAAAGCATGGAGGTGGCAATATTATGGTCTGGGGATGCTTTTCTCGCCGCGGAGTCGGACCTTAGTTATGATAGAAGGTACTATGGATCGCTTTATGTACGCAGATATATTAAAGCAACAAATGCTACCCTATGCTAAAGCAAATATGGCACCTGATTGGTATTTTCAATAAGACAATGACCCAAAGCACAAATCGAAACATGTCAACGACTTCATGAAACTCGCTAAAATCAAAATTCTCGACTGGTCAAATCAAAGTGCCGATTTAAACCCGATAGAGCATCTTTGGGAAGAACTGAATCGCTGCGTAAGATGTTGAAACTATTCAAATTAAATGCTTTATATGAAACACTAAGTAACGAATGGAGCCAAATACCCATTGATCGTTTGCAGAAACTAGTTGACTCGATGCCGGCGCGTTGTGAAGCGGTCTTGAAGGCTAATGGATATGCAACAAAATACTAATAGTTAATATCAAAAACAATATTTTTTTATTTTATAAAATAAAAAACTTTCCTTGTAAAAATACTTTTGAGCCGTGTTGTTTATGTTTTCTTTTTGTGTAGAAATACATTGCATTTAAGTGTCTTAATTTGTGAAACGTATCATTACTTCAAATATAATCTTTGAATGGAAACAATTTTGTTATCATTTTTTGTGATATGGAACAAAATTGAGTTGTCAAAATATTTTTGAGCGCTACTGTAGGTTTGTGTCAGTTCTATATATATGTATATTGATGAATAATTATTATCACTGGTAAAGAGTCGGGAGTTATGTCCCTCCAACACAATGGTGAATCCTCCAACTAGACAAGATGATCATGCCTGACGGGCTGCGATCCATTGATCGACGTCTGGAAGTTGTATATATCCTAATCGGTGCGAACATTTCTATATCGTGATACAGAATTAGTCCCTCCGTATTTCGACGTGATTTCGGTAGATGGCGCTGTAGTATGTCTCTGTTTACGTTGTATGTGGAAGTCGTAACAACTACATTGATATCTTTGGTGTATCTATATAGATTTCTAAACCTCCAAAAGGGTGGCTTATGGAGAACGCAATTAAAAAAAAACTATAATAAAAAAGTGTTTGATTGTCAGACGGACTGATTTATAGTAATTAATATGGTATGTTTTATAATAGTACTACCATTTGTAACGCTTGATCCACTTTTCGCCTGTAAAAAGCGCTAACATTCAGATATGACTGTGTCTCTCACTCAAATAGTAAGTAAGACTAGCCACTTGTTCTATTCAATTTTTATTTAACCACCAGTATCACGATACACAATATTTTTGACTTTTTTTATAGATTTGCCTCATGGCTATGGTGACCGCTAGTAATTGTTAGCTTAGGAACTAAAATGATCAGCTCTTGCATGTACCCTCTGATGGCTGCAGTCTGCAAAGACATAAGGACTTAAAGAAAAGAAAGCTGAGTGTAGATCACATAAGGTTTTTTTTCGTGTGGACGTCAACGGCGGCTGGTAGAGTCGAGATATCGACGAATTACTGCACTTCTGCAATAAAAGTTAGTTGGTTATTTATTGTCTAATGACAAGTATGATTTCATGTCTCATATTTATAAATAATAATAATAAATATAAAATGTGGTGTCTGATAGCCCTACGTTTACAAGACTGCACATTACTCGTGGGAATTTATACATATGTATAAGTTGTATACAAAATTACGTTAGATCATAAAGTTTCCTATTGTTTATGTATTAATGATTCATTAAAAGAAATTACTTGACGTTAAGTAAAAACAACTTTTCTACGGTTTCTTGTGAATTTCCCTCCATAACGGGTATTCACGCACATATAAGTAATTAGTTTACGTCTGTAGTGCGACACGCGCGCGGTCGTTCTGTTATTGGAAGACACAGAAAGCAGTGACGGATTTACGTATTTGCCGCCAGTGAGCTGTTATATTTTTGCCACCCTTACTCTGCAATTAAATACTTTTTTTATTTGTCAAACAATATAGAAGGGTCTCAAGCATAAAAAGAAGTTTAGCTTAGTAGTTGCTTTTTAAACTAATAAAGTGAGTAAATCCTTTAATGATACTTCTTATCATATTTTGGTATTTGACACGTTTTGTACTTCTTGGACTGAACTGTGTGACGATTCACTGAAAAAACTTCAAATTATAACGGCAACTATATATTTTAATAACTATATATTAATGATGTACTGTTGGATTGTAACATTAATAGTAAGCCGCGGTAACTTCAATGCAGAATAATAATATAGCATTCTACCATATCACACAACGTCATTTAGTTTCAAACAAAGCAGAGCTTGTACTATGACAACTGATATAATGAGTCTCATAAGCTACCGCTACTCCACGGAGGCAGTTAAAAAATAAAAAGCGCAAGTATTTAAGCAACAAATCACTGGTAAAGAAAAAAAGAAAATAAGATAATTATCAAATATTTTGTTATTCGTAAATTACATTACGTACATTTTGTAATCGGTTATCAAATAATGCACGAGTGTATTATTGCTGCAATCTATATTTATGATTGTAGGGTATTGTCAGTGATAAAGTTATCGAATAATTGTCAGATATGTGCTGTGTGTGTATAAACACGTGATACAACTAAAGCTAAACAAGGTATCATTAAATAAAACAGAAAATGTCATCTGTATGCATTTGTAGCTGAAGAGGATACCTCTTATGGATCATTTAGCCTCTAATAGTCTATCGCTAGACATAGACCTTTCCTTATAAAAGAACACTATAGTGTGGGTCGCCATACAAAATTGTATAAAAATATTTGGCCTTCTATACCACGCTGGCGGGACGGGTTTGTTTTAAGTTTTCCTTCTCTTTATTATAAAAGTCATCTAAAGATGTGTTTCAACGCCCACATTTAACTAAGTTACTAGTTAGTACTTATAACGCTAAACTTTCATCCTAGTCCAAACACTTTATATGTTAGATGGTAAAATTAGCTATATATAGAACCGAAAGCAATCGTAGAAAAGTAATATTGCGTATGGATGAATTTGGTAATATAAGCAAATAGCTCGAGCAAGCTAATGGACCTGGACACGCATTGACAGCATCAATATATTCCTCGCAATAAAATGTCAATATATTCCTCGTTCTTGTAGATCATCACCATCAATATTATTCGAAGCACAAATTCAAATCCAGTTAGCAATATTTATTCTCAAATAGATAAGGAAAGAAAACAGTAAAAAATTACAAGCCAAATTCTTTACCTGTTTTTTGTTACGCTATACGTAAATTCTTAGAACGCCCAGTCATTCATCTAAGTTTTTTTAATGGAATCTGATATTATCCCAGACTATTATATATTAAACCTTATTAAACTGACAGTACGAACCCGTTTTTTAACACATTCGCAACTTAGCTGTCATCAATTTTTTTTTAACTTAGCGTCAAAAAAAGTTCTGATATTATTAAACATCTATTTCGATCAAAAAAATCAACATTAAAAAAACTGTAAAAAATGAATGGTGTCGTGGGACACCAGGTAGGAACGAAGTTCCTTCGGATAATGTGGAATCGACACAATTTGCAAAAAAAATCGTGCTCAATTTTATGTAGGTTTTCTTGATTTTTCTCTTAAATTTTGCTGATTAGTTTTTATTTAAGTACAAGAAAGTATTTAGGAAATTCAGTATTTTAGGAAATAAAATAATAAATTCCTTAAAATAATAAAATAGCACACATGACGCGCTTTCGCGCCTGCGCACGTCTCATTTAACGGTTTTATTCCACGCACTTTTTTCCACAGATTTATTCCACGCACTTTTTCCACTTACGGTTTTACTATCAAATTTTTTTCCGTTCGGTCCCGCAGCGAAATCCCTATCCCCTCCAAGCCTGCCGTAAGGAACTTCGTTCCAAAAAAAATATTAAAAAGATTTAAACCAGTATCCAGTATAACCAGTATATACATAGTATGAATGGAGCTATCAAAGTCAAAAAGTATTAATCAAATTATCATCTATCAATAATCAAAAGTATTCGTCCTTGTGACGATAGATTATAAATGTGGAGTGTCGCCACGCCTTTTCATTTCTTAGGTATCGTAAGAACTGACTAAAGGAACAAACTACATAGGACAACGGCACTGCAAAGAAAATGAAATCTTGAAATAAACTCTAAACGTACCCATCTGTCCACGTGGTACACAAGGGCAAAACCTCCTTGCCTGGACTATTATAGACTGTTGATCTGAAGTGTGACGTGATTCATCAAATTTAAAAAACTCTAACAATTTGTTCCGCATTCAAATTTGCACGATGAGGAAAAGAAACTAGTTATTTTCATCTTCTTATAAGTCCAAGTCCGGCTCTCTTATCAATAGATCTATTTCTGAATTTTCTGCGTAGCTATTAAGTATACTCACTTACCTATTGAATAATCGCTTTATCTGTAAACTACTTAACCTAGGAATATTGAAGCTGTCAAAAAGGTAGTTTATCAATAGGAAACGGCAGATAAGAAAGGATTTAATGACTAAGGGAATCCATATCTTCTTCTAATCAAAATATTTCACAGCCAAATCATGTTTCGTACTGATAGACGGATTATGTTTCATTAAAAACGTTTTCAATTAAAATCATTTCTTTTGTATCGTTTAATGAACCTTTATTTGCTAGATTTGCTGTAGGTACTCATTTAAATGCCTTTTCTTTTGTTAGAAAGATAAAATTTAAAATGTTATTTCAATAAGTACATTATATTTCATCAGATTATTAATGATTATTTTATTGTAAGACAACAATTGTGTGATTATACTTAATCGTTAATCGCTATACCGTTTAAAGATAGTCGTTAATTCTTAATGATCATTAATAAAGTAAGTATACACGAGAAAAAGGAAATTACAAATCCCTTGAGCTTTAAACTTAACCGAGTTAACAAACAGACAAATCACCTAAATATGTAACTGCCGCCACTTGGACCTGCAAAATAAGAGCCTCAAGTGTGTTGATGTCCTTTTAAATACTCTAACAGAACCAGTTTCCTGATTTAATGATAAAAACAAAGAAAAATTGTTTAAAACCTTTTTTATCATTATTTTGTTTTTATATATCCTAGTGTGGGATCTATCCTAGTCTAGAGCCTTCATCCGTTTATATTTTATTTTATGTGACAATAAAAAAAATGTTGTATTTATTTATTTTTATATATTTTAGCTGCCGGAGTGACTGTACCTGATGAATAGGATAAGTAGAATCCAAGTGCTGGTCATCATCTTCTTTGTTAATGTGGACAATTTAGCATGGCGGCACACATTATGACGGCCTAGTAAAATGCTTTTTCACACCCTGGTTAAACGTTCCGGGATTGTTTTGGCACGGAAACACAAGCGCTAGTAGTGGATTTCAGGTTTGAATTCACTGGCATGGGAAGGAAAAAGAGGCAGGCAGAGATTTATAAGTAATAATTAGATGTGGCTGTGTGATGGAGACCTAAAAGTAGGATACAAGAAGCCAATCAAATAGTAGAAGGGAGAAAATGACCAAAGAAGAGAAGATACGCAGAGATACAATATTAATATTTGTATATACCAGAATTTGAACTGGTACTTTTGTTAAATATATTTTTATCAGAACTATGATATATATATATATATATATATATATTAATGTATAAGAAGGTGTTAATTTAAAAAAAAGGTTTTAAGAACAGTTTGTTGTTTTTTTTCACTTTTAGGACTTAAATATTCAATTGGGACAGTACAGAAAGTCATTGAAATAAATAGACAATTTATTTCTGTTACAGTATCAACCATAGACAATTTAGTAATCACATAAAAGTTTTAGTAACGTAAGACAGACAAAATACAAAAACTACACATATCTTTAGTGACGCAAGCCGGAAAATATGTAACTGTACTCAAGTCTGGAGGTCAGAAATAACCCCGATTGTCACACAAATAAGGAAGCACTTTTATGTTTCGGCCGTACACATCACACATGCACGTGAATAGATGAGTTCAGACACCTTCATAGACACGGATGAACACCATTTATTGGATGAATAATTTAGTCATCTGTTCGTTCGTCTACATTCATTTTGTGTATTATTTTAAAATAAATGCCTCGAGACGAAAATGTCAAACTTATTTGGTAAGATTTTTAAATTAAAGCATGAAAGACAAAGAGTAAGGACCTCCGGCTTGGCAGTAAGGGGTCACTAACCATTAGACCAGGCCCGTCTGTTTGAAATAGCACATAGGCTACGTTTTAAGCCAGGTAAATAGATGACGGTTTATAAAATTGATAACCAAGTACATTTTTAAAGTTATCATTATTTTGGCGCGTTAGGAAAAAATGATGAGAGTAAATATTTACGATGCACGCGCACACCGTCACGACACCGACACCGTGAAATTAACTAGTCGACAGTTTAGTTTTTTTATTATTGTTTATGTACAAATAAATAAACTTAACTTAAACATATTTGACTGTACGGTTGGTCTAGTGGTTTAAGCGGTCGCCACACCGCTCTCTACTGTGATGAGCGTTGTGGATTACAACCCTACATGGGACAACACTTTGTGTGAACTATAAATTGTTGATCCGAGTCTGGATGTTATTTGTGTCCGTTTCTTGTATGTTTGTAGTCTTACACAAAGGGACGGACGGGGACTCCCCCGCGACACAAGATTTAATACTAGTCTGTTGTCTTTTTAAAAACAAAAGAAAGAAAAACTGGATAATTCGTTATAATCAAACTTTCTTTTAATGAATTAAATACCTTTTCTTCTATTGTTAATGTCGTTTTCTCTACAAACATAGGATAACGCGAAGTATAAAGTTTTTAAAAGATGTTTATATTGTTATGTGCGTATATACATAAGTACATACACACGCTTTTTATTTTGTACTTCTAATCATACTTACATGTACGAAGCTTAATTGAATATATGTTAATAAGTAGGTACGTCTTTGTTACTTTATTTACTTACAGAAACAACCGTTCTGACTGTCACGTTTTCAGCTCTGATTCATTGTTGTATTTGATGAACACTTAGAGATATGTGGACCTACTTATATACGTTAATGCCAGTGTCGTAAATCATACATATCAGAGTTTCAATTTACTTACTAAGCACAACTATTTCTCTACACCAAGTTTTACATTCATATGACACAAACAATGAATCACATTTCTTGGAAAAAAAATTAAGTACTCATGTCCTACAAAATGTGACAAATAAGTGTTATTTGCATTTAAATTTAAATGTAATTATATAAGGCCATGAATCACTGTGGTCTATTAAAAAGAGTCACATTGTTGATGGTTCGATTACATTAAATTGGTCGCCACGTCGCTCTCTACTACGCTGAGTGTTGTGGGTTCAAATCCCACACGGGACGACACTTTGTGTGATCCACAAACTGTTGTTCTGAGTCTGAGTGTTCTTTGTGTTCGTTTCTTGTATGTTTGTAAAGTCCCCCGCGACACAGGATTTGTTCCTAGGCGGGCGTTGTCTTTTGTAAAACAAAAAAATTAAATCAGGGATAATTTCATCACCAACAATGTTTAGAACACGTTAAATTAGTACTTATAAAGTATGATAAGGATCAATATTAACTGGATTATCTAAGTAGTTCTTAAACAGATAGATGTATTGTAAGTAGGAAAAATCTTTGTAGATTGGCTGTTTTGGAAGGATTGCTGTGATCGGTTTTGGCTGTTTTTTCTATCTAACCATATTTTAGACGTGGCTTCGCCCACGAATATGTCGGTTAAGCGATAAAACGTAGCATATGTTCTTCCTCAAGAACCAAATTATCAGCATTCATTATAATAGGTTCAGCGGTTAACCGTGAAAGCGTAACCGACAGAAATAAAGAGTTTCTTTCGCGTTTCTAAACGGGACAAAAGAGGTAAGTTATGAAAACGGTTTTGACGTGAAACTGGATTAAGGAATACCGCATCTCGGTTGAGGAAACGGGTCTGAAACTATCTTGAAAAAACCGGTCTCGAATATTCTGGTGTCCATCCTATAATTAGTGATGTCATTAGCACAGGGACTTTAGCTGACCAGTATAGGTTGGACTATGGAACGCAACTATCATGGTTAGTAAACTCTTCGTCTCTTTAGAGTGGCAACTTGCTTAGTTGGTAGTTTAGCCGTACTCTAAGCATTAAACTTTTTATAAGGGAAGTTCTAGCACTGAGAGCAAATGAATAAATATTTCGGATATTTGACACACAACGTCGTCTTTTTTGTGTAAATATATACATATTATACACAGAAAACATCAAAACATCAAAAAAAAATTGTAGATCATACAAACATATGATCCGATCAGAGAACAGAACCCGAGACTTCAAACATAGCAGTCACATACGCTACCATTGCGCCACCGAGGCAGTAAAGGGTGAAATAACTGTTCTATCTTAGGTGGAACTAAAATTTTTGTAAAAATTTTTTCTCAATTTTCTGTCACCGTCATTTTGTAGATTACAGCTTAGAACAGACTGCCGCGTTTAGGATCAGACTGCCGTGTGTGAGATGTATGGAGTTAAAATTTAATTATAACTACCTCATAAGCTTAATAGTACCCGAGTGAGTATATTGTATTAACTTTATATACATGCGTGTTTATGTATTGTGTATGTATTGTTTATATAAAATAATATTTTATTAGTAATGTATGTCAACTTCTTTATTTTACCTTTGCACCTACCGCATCATGTTACTACATCACCTAAAGGTTGACTGGGAGAGAATGCCCCATGGCATCAAGTCCGCCTAATAAATAAATAAATGATGTACGTCAGGTTGACCATATGCCAGTTTATTTACAAACATAGTGGTAGGATCTTATGCTGCCGTTCAGCGAACTCTTTTCTGACAGTTCATTACGAAGTCTATGATCCGAACCTGTGATAAGTCTATTGCACACGTTGAAGCCGCTAAAAATTGACTTATGCTTTATCAGAACTCCTTTGACACTTTATGCTATACCACTTGTTGAGAATTTGAGCTTTGGCCGCATAGCTCTGGAATAGGATAAAACCCATGCGTATTAAATGTCTTACAAATACATGTGACTATCGTGAAATATTACTCAATTCAGGGGTTATGTTGCGGTTAGGCTTGGTCATCTTTTAAGACGCTTCGAAATTGACGTATTTATTCATATTTATTCCCTCTGTGGAACTTTCGTTACTTACTTTCGTTATAATAATAAATGAATAATAAATAACCTCACACATCTCACGCACGGTTGTATGAATCCAAATTAGGTAGAGTGTGCTACGGTAATAAAACTGATGATAAACATATTTAAATATGTCTAAATACATACATATTATAGATAAATTATACCCAGGCTTAGAACAAATGATCACACAAATATTTGTCCTGTGTGGGAATCGTTCCTCAGTTAAGTGTCCTCTCTGCTAACTACTGGACCTCGACGTAAATCCTCCAGAAGCCCTATAGGGCAGCTATAGCTGGAGTGACTTTTCTAAAATATTAAATCAAATATGTGAGGTAGTCTAGTAACTAGAGTTGGATAGGGTTTTTTTAAATTTGTTTCCGTCTATACCTTCCCCGGACTGTTACGACTAAGAACGAGATGACTAAATTCACGTGACAAATAGTAAATTTAACAAAACAAAATAAACCTTAGGTTATCACTCTATGTCATTGTATAACAAAAAGCGTTCCCCCTCCCGCCACGTCTGTCTGGCTGTCTGAACGCGATAAATTATGAGTACTGAACGGTGCGACATAAAATATTTTAAAGGTTTGCACCAACGAGGCCACTGACTAATGAGAAAGATATTTGGTGTATTTATTGAGATTTTGTAAATATCTTGAAATATAACGCCGACTGCCGTAGTCGTCTTATGAATGACGGTAGAAATCATGACGATTTGAAGTTTCACTGACGTGCACCGTGTAATAAGGATAAGAATTTACTTTATGACTCCTATAAAAAATATCTATAACACAATAACAAATAAATATAGCTGGAAAATGCTTTTAAACGTACATATCCTAAAATTAAGTGATTTAACACTCTTATTTTTTTGTTATATAAGAGCTTGTCAAAGTGACTACTCTGCCTGATAGAAAGCATGAATACAATCCAAAAGTTGTGGTCACTATACTCATTGCGAATACAGACCATGCAGTATGGTAACCCACACTATGGCGGCCCAGTAAGATGCTTTTTCACGCCCCGCTTGAGGACGTAAAAGGCGTGACAGTCATCCTGGCAGTGAATAGTACACACACTTACGACGATAATTGTCCCCCCTGCATTAATATGCCTCTGGTCTCGCACTCACCAATGTAACACGACGGCACGGATGCTGTTGCTTTAGGTTGGTCTTCTGTGAGGGGGTAGTACTGCCACGGTCGAGCCAGCCCGTTCGTGCTGAAATCAGCGTAACTCTACACCTGTCTTCTCACGATTTCACAACTTCACTTCTAAATTCATTTACTACAAACAGGTTGATAAAATTTGATTACAATATGTAGGCATTTATGGCTTGTTATCCCTACAAATATAAGGTTATTTTTACAAAAACCAACATCAGTTTGTTCATTCTTGGACGCCTTCATTGGTTAACAATGCCACAAATTTTTACAAACGCGTACGGCATTTCTGGCAAAAGCTAACTTGAGAACTAAATAAGATCTTACCCGAACATTCAGAATACCTACGACCTATACTTATGTTATAAGAAAAAAATCTTTGTTTTTTCACATTGACTACTGTTTAATATTCTAGGTTCCATGATACCCACTCTATATGCAAAGCCAGTCGCATGCATGAGTTCCGCATATAGAGCAGGTGTCGACTGTAGGCAGATGTTAAACACAGTATGTGACGATTCCCAGTAGGTCAAAGTTCAGATCTTTGACATTCATCGTTAAGTTTATCTAGTGATAGGCACATACAATTAGTAATGTCACCTCTTTGGCCTAATGGTATGCGACTGTCATGTCGGAGGTTGTAGGTTTGATGCTTTTTTTTCTTATTTTATTTCTTCTTTGAGTTTTTATTTTGTATAGAGTATTTTTATGTAAGTATTTATGATGTGTTCTGTTATTTTACCTACTTACTAGCTTGAGGCATCCCGTGCCTTGGTAATGATTTGATTTACATCAACATTTGATAACTAGAATTTGTATGTGTATGAAAAATTAAAAGTCTCGTTTATACTGCCATTTAATATTAAAAGAATTGTTCAATTCGAACCAGTAGTACCTGAGATTAGCACGATTAACCAAACAAACAAACTCATCTCTACCTATATATTAAAAGTATTGTTTGTAAGTTTGAGCTACGCTTGATTGGGATCTAGATAGCGATATGTAATCTGCCCCAGATATTTGTATATACAATGACCGCTTATCATAATACCCATGAGACAACAATTAAAAGTAATGGAATTTTCCCGTCTGTGTAACTGTTATAGGTCGAGTTATTTTTCATGTTATTGTATAGAAATTAGGACTGGCTCGTAGGTCCAGCGGTAAACGTATGCGACTGCCAATCAAGAGGTCTCAGGTTCGATGCCCGTGTCGGATCAAAAAGTGTTGTTGAGTTTTCTGGTTATAGAAATACTTCATAACAACCCGGAGCTTGGAACTTGGCGTCTTAATTTTCGTGCCTCGGATCACGTAATGCTGTTGATTCTGCACCTGATCTCTAACCGATCGTATCGGATTATTGAACCGTCCTTTTAGGTTGTCAGAGTAAGGGATCAGAGAGTACACCTGTGTTGGTGTACTTCTGTACTATAATAACTCCTGCCTAGTTAGCCGGTCTCCGTTGACACTGGTTGCCGTGGCCAAAAATGGCTATGAGTACATCATCATATTTATTAAATTAATAAAAATAACTATTTTACAAATCCAAATTACAAATTTAACACGTCTTTATGGTTTATGAAGAGACATTATATTAGTATATTTTCACAATACCTAGCTCTAACGTGGTAATCGATTAAAAATATGAAGCCCACAAGGAAGTAAGCTACGCACGACTACAGCACTGTAAAGAGAAAAAAACTTTAAATAAAACCTATACCAACCCGTCTGGCCAGAGAGTATTAGTAGACCAAAACCTCCTTTCGAAGAAGAAATCTATGCCCAGCAGCTGAGTATTGAAGGCTATTGGTGTGATGTGAATGGCTCTAATTTGCTCACGTGTTTATGAACTTGATAAAAAATATCGAACGATTCGATGAGTCAAAGATAAAAAGGCTAGTTTTTCTATTTCTTAATTCGATTTTTTTATTGGTGTTTCTAAATTATATTATAATTTATTTATCGGCGATTACTGTTTAAGTTTAGGTAATATTAATATTTGTAATCTAATCCATCCATATAATCATTTTCTATCATTACTCATTATGGCAACTTTTAATTTCAAATTTTCTGTCTATTTCATGAATTGTCCGGTTGAAGGTGTCGGCTTCCATCATGTGTGGGATAGGAAATTGTATGTGGAAAAATATGGGAGTTTAATATGCCTCTGCTTACCCCTTTGAGGATGTATCATGTATGTAACTTTAATCTAAACTTGCTCGTTGTTTTAGTCGTTAGTGATCCTGACTGCTAAAACGGAGGTCATGGGTTCGATTTCCACCCAGGACAAATAGTGTGTGATGAGCGGAACCATAAGTTCTGTGTCTGGGTGTAATTTATCTATGATATTTATGTATTTAGAAAGATATAATTATGTTTATCAGCAGTTTGTTTACCATGGTACAGGCTCTGCCTAGCTTGAAATCAGACAGTTTTAACCACTTTTCTTTTTTTTTTGTTTGCACCTGGATTGTCTATGTCTTTGGAACATGAACCATAAATTTTTATTGGCTCTAAAAAGGTTTAACACTCGCACTAACTAATATAACCTGTAATAAGTGGTTCGTAAACTGACCTTAATACAATTAACCCTCTAATTGTCTTAACAATCAATTAGGAAGATTAGACTGCCCTCTCATCAAAAATGTACTATTTTACTACTAAACGGCTCAGTCTCAAATACCAATGGAATCGTTTAATGCATATTAAAACATTATTTAAACTTTTTTTTAGTGTGCAAACCCCTCAAACCCCGTGAACGAGATTTGTGGTGGGGTGGTGTGTCGGAGTCGGACCGAATAGCGCCACTCGGCGCCTGAAGCTGTGTGACATCCAGACCAACATGATTTAAAATATTATAGTCCAAGTGCAAAAGATGTTGATTATGACAATTATAGATTAGAATAATATTATAATGTTGATCACTTCTGGTCTCTTGATCTAGTTAAGGATCATGACTGCTGAGCCCAAGGTTGCGGTTATAATTCCCACTCATTTTTCAACAGACTGTTTATCACCGCACTGGCCCTGCCTGTAAATTTGAACCAGACAGCCGAATGCCAGATGCTTGAAGCTATTAATTTGCCCATCATTATTACATAAATAAAAAAAAATCTATAGCTTTCATGGATTTATAAATATACGTCAACTTTACACTCAACAATAAAACTCAAAAATCGGTATGAAATCCTTTATTTAGATTTTTTGGTATTTTTTTTTTGAGACAATTTCCTCTTTGTACCCACATGACTGATTTATAAAAATGGGATATTCTAAACTTTTTTTAAACTTACGAACACAATTCTGTAGGTTCACGTATACCAAACAATAACGAATTCTGGTAGGTACGAAATATTAATATAGGTAGTTGACATCAAATCTCCTTGCGCAATAACATAAAAACACCATTTGTATAACACATGGACAGTTATTGTGTGTCTTTTTGTAAAATATACTTCAAATCAAGTTGAAAACACTCTTAATTTGTTATTGATTATTTCGATACACTAAAATCTTGAATATCTCGATGGTTGCTTGTCTATGTATGCCACTAAAAATTATCGCTTAAAAAGTAATAAACCTGTTTTTTTTTTAATATGTACATAAATCATATTGTCTCGTCTAATCTTCAAACGTCAAAAGGTATTTTGGCGCGAATCGAATCGCAGTGGTGGTGAATTTTGAAATTTAAACCAAAATCTTTTATAAGGTTTTATATGTATTTAATATAGTTTTTAAGTTTTTAATATATGTTGCTTAAAACTTCGTCTATTTCAATATGTTTGCCAGTGTTTCAAAACTCTTAGTAAAGGTATGTCCTATTTTTTTTTCTCAATAACAGATTGGAATATTCATAGTTTATTTTGATATTTACAAGTAAAAGGTTCATTCGTCAACCACCGCAGTATTATGCGTGTAATTTTAAATTAAATTGTTCTGAATATAAGTTTAATAAATTAAATATTAACAAAAATGTTTTCACAATATCTTCGACCAGCAATAACTGCCTACACGAATAGCAACAAAAGATTTGATGTCGAACTAAACACAATTATTTTGTGCGCTGTGCTTACAACAATTCTGTATGTCTATCAATTAAGTCACAGCTTTTAGGTAATGCCCAAATTTTAATTAGTATTATACTGCTATAAGTTATATGTAAGTGAACTTCTCACGTCACTATGTATTTACATAATATTGTTGCGAAATATAAATAAAATGTAGCTAAACTGTTTACAATAACAAATTTATTTAATAATAGCAGCATAATACATAAAGTTTATTTATTGATTTAGAAAAGTTTTACGCAAAAAGTTCGTAGTTTGTACTAGGTTTGACTGATAGTGATACATTTTAATACTACCTATATTTATTAATTCATTATCTATTTACACTTTTGTCTTTAATGTATGTTGTTTTAAATAGTTTTTGCTTATTCTGAAGATTGTAAATTACTTCATACGTGTAAAAAAGTTGCCGGATTTAATTTTTTTTTATGAACGGCTGAACGTGGTAGCGTGAAGTCATACAGCCTATAGGCTGCCTAGACTATACCCTTTATCAATAAATAGGCTAGATAACATGAGAGTCTATTTATCAAATTACTACTAAAACATTGATCTGTTTTTATTTTTCAATTTATAATTTATCGAGAGCGTTATATCACAAAAGTTATTATATTACAGAACATAACGTATTAATGATAAAGAGGAACTTGGAATTTTGACTTGGCAGTCAACAACAGAATTTAAGTACATATTATTATCTATGGCTATTCAATGTAGAAATAGACAGTGTGTATGATTGTCAATGTGTGATTGTATGTACAAGTGAATAAAATAAATTTATTAGTTAGTCAAACCTAGTACATTCTACTTATAGGAATAACAAATTACAACAAAAAGGTTTAACTAAAATTTTACAACAGAATAGAAAAAAATACATTGTTTATGGTGTAGAAGCGAATCAGTTTAAAAAGATTCGAATTTTAAAAGTTTTCAAATATAATAAGCAATAGTCTATTAACCAACATAGTTTTGCTCCTTATTATTTAGATAGTGTTAAATAAGTAACGTTCGTATTAAATAGCTTTGTAATAGCGAATTTGACATATTAATAATATTAACATGTACCCACTTACGTAACACTCGGGTAGAGTTTTGATTTGCACAGAAAAAAAGGTTGATTTTAACTCAACTGCTCACATGCTTTTTTAATGCATAAAATTATCAAATTATGCCTCATTATAATTGTTACTACTTAAATTATAAAACATTTAAATTATATAAAGTTTAATAGACCATATGATAGGTGCTACAACAGATTGACTTAGACACAATTAGAACAAGAAAAGGTGTACTTTATTCTGCTTCTTCACATTGAAATAAAAATAGTAAACTTCACTTCACTTCACTTTAGATATGTTTCTTAACACAAGTCAAGAAACATATCTCTCTTAGTTTCGAAATTTTCTGTCATTCGAATCTATGAACATTCTATAATAATACACACGATAAACGAAATGTCTCGTCGTATGAAGTACCTGGGTGTAATGTTAACTAAAGTAATTCAAAAAGAAACGTGGGATGGTTTTGAAATACAAAAAATTTGCAACTGTGTGCACGGAGAAACAATTTATTTTATATTATTAGTATAAATTTATTTAGAATTGATTCATTAAAATCACAGATACTTCGTGCTACAGACCAGGTATTTCGTTAGCAATGTGTACGTATGTAAAACTAGCGTGCTGTTTTATTTCCATATAGTGTTAACAAATAATATATATTAATAAATTCATGTGATAATCGCAAACACGGAAATAGCTTACGAGAAAGTATTAGTCATATTAAAATAAACTACATACTTCTAAAGTCATTAATAGAGTCGCGATTAACATTACTTTTGCCATTTAAGTATAACAAACTCTACAATGTTATTTAATATAATATTTTTTTTGCCATACGCTTCGCAAATAGGTACAGTGAAGAACGAAGAAGAAATAGTCAAAGATAATCACATTTTTTTAATCATAACACAGTACACAATGTCTATAATTTATGGTTATCTTTTCCCGTTTTCTTTACTATATACCATAAGCTAAGCGTAAAACCATGCCGAGTAAAGTTATCATATTGCAGTATTCCTGTGGTCTATGCCCCTTTATATAACCTAATTGTAAGACGGTGTTCTAATCACTAATTGTAAACGCTTTTATGTATATCTAAATGCATAATATAACGCTACTACAAGTATAACATACAAGCTATAGTTATATTATACATATTTAATATGTCAGCATCGTTGCCACACGTGTTTTCATTCCAAGTTACTATCCACACAAGTTCTCGATATATTTTTACCACAGGCCTAGTGCGAGTTTGTTTCATATCTATTCGATTGTCAACGTAACCGCGCTCGGCGTTACGATTGACCCGTACTGAAATTTCTACCTATCGCAACGGCAAACGCGCTCACCGTCGAGAGCGAATTGGTGTGAAATAAACTCACACTAGGTCCCTAGATGACGAGGAAAATTATATTTGAGTTTTATCTTTCAGAATATATGACCTATACCAACATCAGTATCAACTAATCAATGGAAATTGATTTTTTATTGATATGACATAATTATCCTTCAACATGACACGTACATCAGCTCTACCATATCTAATCTCTACGTACAGTTATAAATATATATTAAAATACATGAGCCATAATATGTACATGTAACAATGTACCATTATAATAACAACGTGACAAACGCGTATTGAATAGAGTATGTATTCAAGAATGCACAGGAAGAGACTCCCACCCGCCAAGTCGGCAACCGATTGCATTTCAATGTTGAAACATGATTTTGTAGATTTTTGTAATGAAACTATTTAGATAACTAACTTTAGAATACGCAACTAAATAATATTGTGTTTGTTTTCATGACATTTTAAATAATTAGTATTATGTAGGTACTTACAAACGATGGGTTGTTTTGTGGAGAGCAATAAAGTGATTTTTTTTCAGGTACAAAGCGGGACATTTGAAAAAGGAACAATGCGCATCTAATACACACTAAGATATATCAGAACATAGATTATAAAATAATAATATAATGAATTTATTTTTGTAAGTAAGTCTTTACGAACATTTTATATGTCGGATTACAATAGTTACTAATGTTGTGTAACAAATGATTTGTATTTAACTGTCATAAATGTGTAGGCGAAAATTCGTAAAATATGTCAAATAAATCGATACTAAATCTGGGATGGAACTTACGAGTTTTGACCCAACCCATTGGATTTGAATTATTAGTAATATTAAAGTTTAACATGTAGCTAGTGTAATATAGGCCCAATAGAACGTCACTTTTCGACACATATGGACGTCTGGTCCAAACTGGTGTGAAGCTAAGACCTCATAGAAGACCGGTGTTGAACTATTCTTTTGGTACTTTTCAGAGACTGGGTAAGGAAACCGAAGTCCAATCTCTCACCTCTGATTCTCAGGTAAGACATTCAAATGGTGGCACAGTACTTGTTTTATGAGTCACATGCTTCCACGGGAAATGATAGGCACTCAATATTAGCTTTTTCGTTTAGTCTTTTGCACTTATACCATAAAATGTAGAGATCGAATAACTGTTCCTGAATCGCGCGTAACAT
The DNA here is from genome assembly GCA_949316085.1 of Hypercompe scribonia. Taxonomy (NCBI): domain Eukaryota; kingdom Metazoa; phylum Arthropoda; class Insecta; order Lepidoptera; family Erebidae; genus Hypercompe; species Hypercompe scribonia. Next base: position 6,812,693 of record OX438986.1, on the reverse strand, counting down.
CACGGGATATCCAAATTTCTTTTATTTACTATGGCAATTTATGTTAATATTCATTATTTTTCACATAACAAAAAAAGACAATCTATTAAATTAGACTAGATAACAGGCCGCGACCAAGGATTTATTCCAAAAGGGAGGGTTGCCTTTAAAAAAAAATGTAGTTCAAATTATACTTTTGGGTATCATCTATAAGGAATTTGCAACCTTTAGCGTCGCCCTGTCAATAGTGGCCTATTTATAAGGTAACACTAATCAATACTACAAACAGATTATAATAATTTATACAATTGCATATCAAAAGAATATACATCAAAAGGTCACAGTTCTAGTTGAACGGTGGTAGTTAAGCGGTCGCCACCTTCTACTACGCAGTGTTGTGGTTGCAAATCCCACACGAGACAAAACTTTGTGTGATCCACAAATTGTCATTCTGAGTTTGTGTGTTCTTGTGTCCATTTCTTATATCTATATATAAAGTCCACCGCGACACAGGAATATATTCATAGAGCGGACGTACTCTATTTAAAAAAAAAAATTTTTTACATTAATGCGATGAGAAAACTTTGCATTTTTCTAGCCTTGCCTTTATTCTGTGTGTGTCTATTAATCATTTTATCCATATAGCAGAACGAACGCTTTAATAATAATAAAATTGTAAATTAATGAATAAATAAACTGTGTGTGAGTGGAGTGTGAGTGAGACTGTGTGTGTGAGTGGATTCAACTAAAACAACATCGAACCTGATGTTCTTCAATAAGTATATTTATATTTCTAAATTACACTACAAACATGCAATAATAAGAGTACTTTATTTTATATCAACTGGGGTGAATTTAAGGCACTGTGACTTAATGTTTGAATTTAACTTACACCAAATACGTCTATTTTTTCCTTTTGTATCTTACTTTGCTTAGGAAAGCACCTCCCTTCTTAGCAAGTTAAGATAATTATATTTTTTTTCTTTAGACTTTTGTTTACATTTAGTGAGGGCTTAAAATGTTTAATATTGCTTAATTCGATCCAAGCGTTCCGACATCACAATAGTAGGAGTGGGGTAACATTATTTAAGTTTTAATATTTAAAGTCCAATTGTAAACTACCTCCAATAATACATGCAACAAAGGTATTAATCTTCTATTGAGACCAGTAATATTTATTTGGATAACTTTTAGATTTAATAGAAAACATCTTATTTTATTAAAAATGGCGCTAATACAACACAAAATTATAAACATTATTTTTTAAATTCGAACTGACAGATCGTCTGTAACCATCTTCATATTGTTTATGGAACAGCTAATCTAATTTATGAAGACTCAGATATACCTTATTCACTAATTAGCAGTAAAATATTTCGGTTACACATTAACGAGTTATTATTTTATAAAGTAGTATTTTATATATGTTGGTTTGGTGATTGCACGGAAAAGTTTAAAATTTTCTTATATTAAGTAGATTAAAATGTATAGAGTATATACGCATATATATCCGTATTAAAACCGCAAAATACAAACATTACATAAGTCATTGTTGAATAGCAAATGAAAGATAAAACCAAATATACTTCACATTCATATAATTCAAGGTACACGGTGCGTCACGACAGCTGACATAGTTATACAATCATTAAGTGACGTAATCGAACGATACGCGTCATCCAGTGACATAATATGCTAATCGTTATAAAAATAATTGAGTCGTTGCGAGTGCAGATGTTTTGACAGACGTCAGGTGTCATTTGGCAATGACATTTGCATGAAATAATAGTACTTGGAAAACTTTGTGTGTATTCTTGTATTTTTGTGATTCTTGTGTATGTTTCTTGCAATTCAAATATACAAATCTACTTTTACACATGTAAAATTAACATTCTACACAATTATTTACGTTAGATTGATTTATTTAAAATATCGACTGTTATAATTACTGATCTTTGTTTTTTTTTTCATTTAAAAAATTAATAGCTTGTACAGAACATGAGATTTTGTTAGATTTGCTTAATACATATATACTGCACACTGCATGATTCATTAAATTAAAAAATATTTATTTATATGTCAAAAAAAAAATCTATTAAGAGTCTGTCTGACTCTCCTATTCAATTGATTTACTATGTTGTTCAATTGATTTAAAATCAATTTTGTTACAAGTAAGTGGAAGCATTGGAAGCATTAGAAATCCCCTAAGCATTGGAAATCCCCTAACTTTCACTGATCTCAAATAATTCTCATCTCTATATTTAATAGCTATCTTTACATCATATCCTTCCGTTTGAAACTATGAACACTCTTTTGGAACTCTTTAATTTAAACGCCACTTAAATTATTTGAGATGGATGTAATATCTACCTCTAACCTAAACCTAATGTCGCGAATACCAAAGGGTTCTCATCAATTTAATTCGTCTGTCAAAATATCCGAACACACTCAACTGGAGCGCAGCATTAAGCTACCTTAAATTTAACGCTTTTTTTATAGTATTATTTGTCAATTTTTTATTTTTTTTTATATGGCACCACAGCCACATTATACGATGATTCACACTAGTGACTCATTGTGCACAAATAGACTAACATTGCTTTTGAATTGTTTTTGACGATTTCTGAACGATCTTATTAAGCTACTTAAAATTAAAAAAAACAACTACTCATAACTTAAACTTTTTTGACACTTGTGAAGATATTAAATTGTAAAGCTCGTCAGAAGAGATGTAAGTTCTAGATAGGTATAACTATACGTCATTAATGCTGTCCAACCTGAATTGAATTTTATTATGTCAACATTAGAATCGTTATTTATTTAAATGATTTAACTTTAGTAGAACTTCTACACCAGTAAAAAGCATTAGGTATTCTGTAATTTTAGTAACTAAATCATGTTTTTATAGCTAAAGATAAGGTTTTAGTGAATATGTATTTACATTTATTAAAAAATTAAAAAATTATAAATTTAATTTTTGTAACACTTGTTTCTTTTCGTGGAGTACCTATGTAACCCTTCTAAACTCTTTACTCTAGTACTTTGCATCAAAAATGAATAGAAACACGCCAGTTGCATAAAATCTGGTTGCTCAAAGACGTGTGAGCATAAAAATATAATCAATAACACAATTTTTCCAAAGTCACTTTGTGTCAAAAAAGACAATAAAATATATATCATAAAAGCCCAATTCGAGTCTCATAAACAATTCAAAAGTCAATCGAAGCAACATGAAAACCTTTTTGAATCTTAAGGATCATATTGCCAGTAGAGCAGTTCAGTAACAAGATCACAACCGCCTCACATCATTTTAGTAGCCTACTGTAAGCTCTTTATTAAACAAGTGAGTTTGGGCACGAATTTTAAACAAAATAGACATTGGCACTATGAATATGCTCAAAGCATTTAAGCTCAAGCGAACTGCTGTCTTCTGTTGTTTTAAGACAGTGAATTTATATGGGGCCACCCTTTCAATTTATGTCCGAAAATTCATGAAATATTTACTGACAGAGAAGATGGCTTCAACTCAATTATAAAGAGTGTTTCAGAACTATTTTTCTCGCAATATCTTAATTTTATAGAGATAATATTCTTTGAAGTGTACCATAGAAACTTCTCACCAGAGAAGAATGTATAAGATTTTAAAATGAATTTTGATTTTTAATAAATCGCTAATGAATCGATGGATCAAAAGATTACTCAATAAAATATGTATAATGGTGTAATCACAACACTTAAATACATTTGACAGTACCGATTTATTCGTAAACTGACACCATTTTAATCGAGAAAATGTGCGATATAAAACGCATGTACGCGTCTGTGCACGTACGTATATTAACGAACGTGTACAAAAAAACATTTATTCTTGTTCACAGTTCTCCTTTTTTATCCTTTTTATCATATATATGTTATCTATAAATGTTTCTTTTACAATGGTGATTTAAAAACATACAAGAAGAAGCAGTTCACTTTCGCTCTTACCAAGACAGATATAGAAAAATTATGTAGTCTATATAAAACAGCGTGCACCACCTGAGAGCTACAAGGATTACGGCAACAATGACATTAAAATCTTAATATTAAAAACCTAATATTAATGTATTCAAACACATGTATTTTTGAACAATGAACCTTTTCGCTTAAATATTTTTGGTTCTAATGAGTACCTAATAGGTTATTGGACTAAAAAATAATTAGAATAAAAAAAATCGAAATGAAATGAGAGTCTTCAGAAGAAACATGCTTAATAAATAGACCTTATTTGACGCAGCCATCAATAATTTCAAGGCTATTTTGTGACTAAAAATGATTAAATCGTGTTACAGCATTCACACACATGAATCATCAATTATTTAAGTATAGAAAATATTTTATTTTTATCAAGCATCTCTCAAAAGCCATTATCTCATACATTTTCTTATTAAATTACTACTAAGACATACCAAGACAACACGCACACACTGAACGATTTTCAAAAATAATTTATAACAAAAATATTTCAATACTTTTTATTACATAGATAAAAAAATTAACACTGTCCAAAAACACTAAAAATTAAATTAAGATATGTATTAAACAAAGAGGGCTATTAAAATTAATTGATAATGGTGACGACACAGTACATATTGTACGAACTAACTCAACGATGTGGTGCTAATAATATATTGTATGCACATTATTTCCATTTATGACTTATCATTTTCGTAAAAACCATTCTCTTTTAGAAAAAATACATCAATTTCATATTATCATTATTATTTCTCATCAAATTCTCAAAAATATTTACAGCAGTCTATTTCTAGATTTAATTTTTTTTTCTATTCAAAATTGTCATTCATCATGCAAAAACACATTTAACCAATGTGTTTTTGAACGACGAAACTTAAAAAAGTAAAAGATAGGAGAACACATTTGACTAATTAATTATTTAAAATGTTCTTTTTTTGAAATATATACCAACTTATTTAAGCTTAAAATTAAGAACATTACCTATAGTTCGTCTAAGGAATTAAATAAGACTTATAACACATCGACTGAGATCTGTCACTCACTTTTTTACGAGTTTTTATGTTTTTATCACATTTTTAAAATACTGCTTCCTCTTAGGTGCTTCATGGGTAAGATATGTAGTCACTTCATGGTGAAGTTTTTTTTGTAGAAAGTTGAACATTTCGCGTGTGTGGGGGAGACGGGACCACACTAGTGGAGGTTTTGTGTGGTGACTGACAACCGAAATCGTTCAGGACGTGTATTTTTTACCTTTGCTTGGAGATGCCTGTGAGGGTAGAAAATTAATAATAGAAATGAAAATTTATTAATACTATTTATTTATTTAAAAAATGAAATATATCAACTAAACGAGTATATTAAGAAAGAACATGCATGTTGTGTTTTTTTGTATGTATAAGCATCTGTAATATCGATAGAGGCAAATTGTTATATGGCAATAAGTCCACTGCTACACATTAGCGTATGTCCTCTTCTTAGAAAGGAGTTTCTTACTATGGATAGAGAGGGCTATGACCAACAGTGGCCTACTACAGGTCTTTGATGATGAAGATGATGAAGTAACAATAACAGTGGATAATCACCTGGGTATGTCACGCGATGCTGTTGACCGCGTAGTGAGGCCGCGTGCCTTCCGGCTGGTAAAGGGTGATCGACGCTATGTAGTTGTTGGACATCACCTAACACAAGCAAACATTATTATTGAAGTATCGAACATGGATTAAAGGAAACTGATCGATTATGTGATTAAAAAAGGTACTAATATAGAAAAATTGTTTATGCGCTGCAACCTCGGTCATAAATTATGCAAAACATATAAGTGTTGTGTTTTTTTTTCCAGTTAGGGACAAGTGTAGTTGTTTCGAAATGTCAACGTCATTAATATACGTCATAAATATTCGATAAATGACATTTGGTAAATTGATTGAACAGCAAATTAAAGTATAAATTTATAATTTTTGAATTCTTTGTTAATTCATTGACTCTTCTTCAATGCAAGAGAGAAAGCCAAGACGTCTCGAGAGAACTCATTAGCTCTACAATATAACTTTTCGAACTTTATTGCCTTTTACACAAATCTGATATTAAATCTTTGTTTTAGATGATTATTTTTTTATATTACTAATCAGTGTCAACATTGACATATTATTTTCAAAAGAAGACTCCCACACTAGGAAGAATTCCTATGTCGTGGGAAACTTCCGGGTAAACATGAAACGGACACAAAGAACACCAAGACTCAGAACAACACATTGTGAATCTCACAAAGTGTCGTCCCATGTCCCATGAACTCTTGAACGTGGGTTATACGTACTTCAAATATCATATCCTGGTATCCATAGCAGAAGGTAGAACCGAAGGGGTTGGTGGTGTTGGTGGAGGAGGCTCGGTTGAGCACGACGGGCCGCTCGGCCACGCGCAGGGCGCGAGACACCACCTCCCACTTGCTGTACGCCGTGATGCACACCGCGCCCACCGACTCCACCAGAGACCGAGCCTCGCACCTGGAGAGTTGGGAATGGAATAAACGTTATAATGTTATAACGAGGTGACACATTTCAAGACGAAAATGGATTGTGGACCAAACTGAAATAGGTTGCACTACAAAAAATTTTTTTTTTCATATCTGGCAATGATGTGAAAGATTCAATTTTTTAAACAGCTGTGTAACTTATTCTCACGCAATTTCGCCAAATAAGCATTATTAATTTAATGGATTTGTACACACCACTTACAGTTTTAAATGGAAATGCGTATGTTTAAAAAAATATTAAAAAATAATTTAGGAACGGAAACTAAATCTATGATCCGCACAATAATGTCGCATCTCTTAATCTCTTCACTTTTATAGAACTATGTACTACTAACTTTTGCGTCATCACCAATAGCCTTTAACAGTCCAGTGCTGGACATAGGCCTCTCCTTAGATATGAAGTTTTGGACTACTATACCACGCCTGGCCAGACGGGATGGAATAGGGTTTGTTTCAAGTTTTCCTTCTAGTTTGTTCCTTCAGTCGCCTCTTACGACACCCACGGGATAAATAGGGACGGTAACACCACGCGTTCTTATCACAAGGACAATTGCGTACGACTTTGGATTCCACAGTAACATATTTATTTTTAGATTTAAATCACCCCTTAGTTTCCTTCATATTTCATGATAATTGGCTAATAATACTGCAGTGCATCAAACAGGAATAAACGCACATTATTTTCATTTGGATAAGGTCTATGGAAAAAAAAGGTTACGCAAGTCTAACACTTAGTGTACTTATATAAAGGTTGTAACTCACTTGTCCGGTTGTACGGTGAGCTCGAACTCGCAACGATGGTACATATTAAAGTTGTAATGCCCCGGGTAGTTTGTGTGGAGAACGAATTTCTTAACTTGATGCGTACGCGCATCGAATAACACATCCTGAAATAAATATTTTCATTCACTGAATTTATGATGGTACACGGTTTTAAATGATTTATTTATTTGTGAGGTTTAGCACGAGACTACTTAGAAAAAGATATTTTTATATATATTATATATATATATTAGTAGCCTGCTAAAGTAGAGTCACTCTGTCTGATAGAAAGCATGAATAGAATCCAAGAGTTGTGGTCACCATACTCATTGCAAATGGAGAAAATGCAGTATGGTGACCTACACTACGGCGGCCTAGTGAGATGCTTTTTCACACCCCGCTTGGGGACGTAAAAGGCATGACAGTCATTGTGACAGCGTAAGGCTTACACAGCTACCACGATAACTGTCACCCCTGCATCAAAATGCTTTATTTTTAGTGTTTTTTATTTTATTTTAAGAGCTTGCCAAAGTGACTCTACTCTTGTGATGGAAAGCATGAAAAGAGTCCAAGAGTTGTGGTCAACTCTTTGCGAATGTAGAAAATAAAATATGATGGTCCACACTGTGGATGCTTCTTCACGTCCCGCTTGGAGACGGTTTGTAGCTTTCCAGTAACATACAGTTCGCTTAACAGAAAGGTGACCCTGACTTGCTCTATACAGTGCTTATTCTCGTCAGTCCATCCATGTAAGCAACTGTCTTCCCTACATACTTACTTGCTCCCTGCAACATACTCTACTACCTATTAAATTTTCTCATCTTCTATGTTAGACTGTGCTACCGTCTACGCATGCAATTTATTTTAAAATCAACTGCTCACCATCCTTACAGTTTGCCCAACATGCCATAATATAAGTTTACTAGCTGTATAATCTCCTATCGGTCGTAGCGTGATGTTGTATAGCCTTCTTTAAAAAATTGGCTATCTAACACTAAAATTATTGTTGAAATTGATTCAATCGCTCACGCGTGATGGCACACCAAGGTAAATACGCATTCATTTATAGGCATACTAGCTGTGCTCGCGACTTTATTCGTGCAGGATTTGAATTTAGAATTTTTACCTTAGAGACGTGATTTTTGTTGCATAGATCCCGTTTCCGTAGGTAATCCGGGTTAAAACATAGCCTATATATTGCTCAGTCACATCCTCTATCTCCTAGTGAAAGTCGCATTAAAATCGGTTCAGCGGTTACAGAGATTAACCCGGACAAACAAACAGATAGACAGATAAAAATTTAAAAAGATTTAGTAACGTATATTAAAAACGATCACCGCTTGAGAAATTACAGTTATTTTTATTTATTGATAAAGAGAGATAAATGTTTCCCCACCAGTCCAAGAGTGAAGTAGTTGAAGAAGTAGTCTGAGGCGGGCGGGGGTCGGCGGCGGGCCGTGGGCCGGTGGATGCGCATCTTGTCGTCCGCCTTGTAGTACGTGCGAGCCGGAGCACCTGTGTACACACACACACACATACAATAATGACAACCACTAACCTTCGAAATACTACCAAGAGCACGTAGAAGATATCGTAGAAAAGCCATTTATGGGTCAGATTCGACTGCAGTGGTATTACAGCCTCACACACTTCACCGAGTGACTGAGGCTACCGGAGTTCAAACTGCACGGACATTATGGCGCAGTAGTTGAAGTGGTTGCATCGCCTCTCTATTTCGTCGAGTGTTGTGGGTTCAAACCTCATATAGGACAACACTTTGTATGATCCGCAAATTGTTGTTCAGAATTTGGATGTTGTTTGTGTATGTATGTCTGTAAATACCACCGCAATACAGGATATATTCCTAATGTGCGTGTCTTTAAAAAAAACTTCCCTTCCCCTCATTCAAGGAAGGGAAGATCCGGCAATGCAAAAATTGTGACTTCGGAGTTGAAAGTGTCAATGGGCAACGATAATCACTTACCATCAGATGCCCCGTTTGGCAGTATGCCCACAAAAATTTTCTATATCCACTCTATATGATGTATTAGAGTAGACACGGATAAAGTAAATATATACATTATACTTTAAATTATTAAAGATTTCCTGCTAATCATGTCCAAAATATGCAGTGTTAGTTCAAAATACGTGTTTGTTTCACTAATTTATGCTAAAAATATTCTTTAAAGTTTAGAATTGTGTATGAATGTGAATGTAGAATTTAACGTTTTAACGAGGCGAAAGATTTAAAACGACTTACAATCAAGCATATATATAAAGTTTATTTACGATATCTTAAATTGTCTTTTCTCCTTACTCAAATATAAATTACATGTGTGTTCATATAAACCCTGCAATATCGAAAAATCTTTAATATCAGTCTATGACAACTCACCCAAAGCCGCACAGACCCTCTGCGCGCTGGTCCCGAAGCGCACGACGCGACACACGGACCGGCCGCCGCCTCCCTCTGTCAACGATCTGCCTGGAGCTGTACAAAACACAAAAACATCAATTGTTTGACTGCACGTTTGACCTAGTGGTTTAAGCGGTCGCCACGCTGCTCTACGTTGAGTGTTGTGAGTTCAAATCCTACACGGGACAACACTTTGTGTGATCCACAAACTGTTGTTCTGAGTCTGGGCGTTCTTTGTGTCCGTTTCTTGTATGTTTGTAAAGTACCTAGCGACACAGGATTTATCCCAAGCGCGGGCGTTGTCTTTAAAAAAAAAAATTACCGATTCGTACAAAAAGTAGGTTCTCAATTCGATTTTTCTGTCACCTCAGAATCTCAACAGTCCATGATGGTCCACTGTGACTAAGTTATCGAATAACTATCAAACGTAACACGCGCCGTGTCTCTCTAATATTTATATACATACTGCTGGACACAAGCTTTTCCTTAGAAAGGAGGTTTTGATCTACTATACCTCGATGGTCAGACAGGTTGGTATAGGATTTATATCAAGTTTTCATTCTCTTTACATACAGACATAAATTAAAAGAAAAACGTTTACATTATACCCTTATGCGTGACAGACTCAATTATGTTCAATTGTGTTGCATAAAATACTTGAGAATTGTTTTGAGGTAGTTTAATTATATCAATATAATATAATCTCACATACGGCTGTCTGATTACAAATAAACCGCATCAACCATGATATGGAGTAGAGTATGGTATAGAGTTCGTTTCAAGTTTTCCTTCTCTTTGCTGTGCTGTGGTCCTGTCTAGTGTGCTCTCACCGCTCTTACGATACTCGCGCGACGAATAGGGGTGATATTACTTCGTAAACAGTCACCACACAGATAGAATTCATCCAACACTCACCCTCAGTGAACATGTGCAGCCTCAGGCCGACGGTGTTGGTACTCGTTCGCAGCACGTCACAACGACGTAGGTGCAGTTGGTGCCGGTAACAGGATAACGGTAGCTCCGGTAGAGGCGCTCCGTATACGCTACCGTTATTTGTTTGGCCAGCCTGGAACATTAGAATAAAAAACATTTAAAAATAGCACACTGAATCCTTCGTAAACGTAGTGGGTTATCAAACTTGACACATGCTACGTGTAAACCAGACCTGATAAACATATTATATTTTTAAATGATGATGATTTACTCTTCTCAGCGCCCAATCTTAACGGAGACCAGTTAACTACGCAGGTGATATTATAGTGCACCTGTGTGGGCGCAAACAGGTGCACTCTCTGTTCTCTCACTCTCCCTTATTTCTAAATACACACATATCATAGATAAATTCGACACAAAACAAATGACAACCAGCTGGGCAAATTTTGCTTAAACAAAGCAATTTATAAATTCATCTCAGTTTGCATCCCTTCCGCCATGACTTCTTCCTTCTCAGGATACCTCGACCTCTTCGAGATATCACAATCTTAGTTTCAATTTTACATCGGAAACTTGTGATATCCCTTACCAAAACTCTATGGTTCAGATGCTTTTTCTTACCTCCATTCTTCAAACCTTCTTCCTTTGTATCTTCTGAAAAACGATTACATGTCCAAATAGGGTAGATATGATTTCCGAAAAGAAACATGTCAGATATTGTGTTGATCTCAAATAAAATAGGAAAAAGGTAAGAAAAGTTTATGATTATAGTCAATAGAGAAGTAAGTGTTGTTAAAACTGCAGACGTATTCAAATATAGTAGAGAATAAACAAAATACAATCACGTTCTTTTCTTAATTAAAAATAGCTGATGTTCAAAATGGAGGCCCTATCTTAGCGGGCGTTCTGCCCACAGAACGTACGTATCGTTACGCAAAATCCAACATCCTCAAGCGACACCGGTCTTAGACCGGTCTTACACTTATGCTATCCTAAACCTTTGCTGTCTCTCGTCTTATGTGTTTTCCGTATTAATTCCATAGTTACAATTCCCCTTTACCCTTTTTTAGTATTTTATATATAGTAGAGATGATATCAGGGCGCTGGTCATGAAAGAAGCAAGCCAAAACCTTCTGCAACATGCACAAGTAATAGTTTCATATTGGCTATTGAGGCAGTGGAAAGTAGAGGAATACTTACTTGATGTTGAGATCCATAATATATAGTAGTTCGGGCTACAACCGGTGACCCGCCATTAGGAAACTGTAGGGAGCCCAGTCCGTGAGCATAACCAGGCTGAAAAAGGAAAGATTTAACTGTCAGGAAAAAAAAACAGTTTCAATTAAACACAAGTTCTGCAAGATGTTTTAGCACATTGAGACAGGAGTAATGCCACAGTCAGTGACAGAAACCGGTGTCAAATAAGTCTTTTGTAGCTTTTCGAGTGAGTGGAACTACTAGAGGTACAACCCGTCTGGCACTGGTAGCACTCAAAAAGCGGCAACGCACAATTTGCATTCGAAATATCTTTGAGTAGCGGTAGTCGGTATTCTGCAGGCGATTCATCTACTCGTTGGGTACTCATACCACAAAACGAGAGAGACAAATCTATTTATGTAGCCACCAATTTAACAGTCATTTTAAATATGCAGCTTTAAATAGATAAAAAAAAAACTCCATAAAAGCCTATTTTGTATTTATGTATTTATGTATTTTATTATGTATTTTCACTTCAGTGGTTGCTATAGAGGACATTCAAAAAGATCCCGTACAAATACTACTCAAGCTTGGTCAAGCAGTATTTGTTTATAAAAATATGTGAAACTTTATATTCCATATTTAAATGATGAAAAATTAGTCATTGCTTCATTGAAAAACAGATTGAAAACTCAAAATAAAATTGCAGTTAAAATAACTCGTAACTAGTCAAACTTAAAGTACACAATAATATAAGTATGTCACACAACGTACAGCATGTGCTTAACGAAACGGATTAAAATATGAACCAAATGCTGTTTAAAAACAAATTTTTATTTTCTTTAACTCAAATTATCCTAACATAAAGTAAATAAATAAAAAAACTGTAATTAAACTGAATTTTATAAAGATTTATGCACCGCGGGTTTTAACAAAACGAAAAGAAATATTAACAAAATATTGTGTAAAACAAATAGGACCCGTTTGTTTTACACAACAATTTAATATTTATTTCCGTTTGTTAATATTTATATGAAATTAATAAAAATGTAACTTATTTTCAATATACACAAAGTGTAACAGAACATTGCAGTCTAGGTGTTTTTTGAAGTTATTTGTTAAATCAAAATAATATTAATAGAAGCCGTAAAAACTAAAAAAAAATATTTCTCTTTTGGTATTACTCTAACAAAATTGTATTTAAATGCTAATTTATAACAGAGATATCATAAAAGAGATCTACTATGAGTCTCATACTCCGTACAATAGGGTAGAGCCTGACACTAGAGCATTACGTCAATATAATTTGCTCGCACAAGTCATCTGTAACAAGGAATCCATTTAAGGGCAGTTTTAATGATTGAAACTCAGTTTTTCCGAAAATAAAATTAATAACAGCCATACAAAGTTAAAAATAAATGTATGCTTAGTAATGAAACGGCAGATTTCATTCATTATTACGTTACATGTAGAAAGTATTTATTTCCGTCCCAGGTTTTGGTATTCTATTCACAAATCTTATTTTAAATGCGAACTCGTTTCCATTACACCTTGTATATATTGTTCTAAGCAAATTCAATCAACCTACAAACAATATCTTATGTGGTTTTATGTAGACACGTACTACAGAAGAAAGAAGCCTCAGGTTAGGGCCAGACGGCTGCCACAACAATATGGATGAGACAGCTAAATTTATATAAATTACGCAACAAGAGGACATAATCGGTTGGAGTCTTTAGGGAGGTCTATGTTATTGACGTCTTTCGGCTGAGAAGGTCAATAAAGAATACTAAGTTTCACCACCCCTATTCATCCCATGGGTGTCATATGAGGCGACTGAGGGAGCAAGTTATGCTGGATAACAGCGCTGCAAAGAGAAGGAAATCTTGATACCAAAAGGTCTGGTCAGCATGGCATAGTGGACCAAAATCTCCTCTCTGAGAAGTGGCCTATGTCCAACAGCGGGTTATTAAAGGCTCGTGATGTGGTGTGATGTCATGTAAATTACAAAATTGTCAAAAAGAAGAAAAAAAGAGAAGAATATTTTCGAAATTATTTGAAATAAACTTTCATCAGACGTAAGAATTGACTAGTAACAGTATAATCCATTGTGGAAATATGATTCTATTGTATTAGTTATTTTGGCAAATGCTCCACTAAAGACATGTATGTCATTTTTTTTTAATTCAGCATTGAGTGAGTTTGATACGAGAATCATAAAATTCTACCTAGTTTCACTTATTGACGTCGAAACGTGCCATATTTTTTTATAAAAGAGCTACCAAAGTGACTATTCTGCCTGATGTAAAGCATGAATAGAATCCCACAGTAGTGGTCGCCGTACTCATTGCGAATGCAGATAATGCAGTATATCCACCCACGCTATGGCGGCCTAGATTTAATACTAGCCGTATCTTTCGAAAAAAGAAGAAAAAAAAAGACACGAGGAATAAATAAAGACTTTTTGAAGTGCATTACACATCGTGCAAAAATTTAAGCTCATTTGGTATATAATTATTGAGTTTTAGAAGCGTGCACAAGCCAACTGAACATTTTTATACAAATTATAGAAAAGCTATAAGATGATTGTTCGCAAATCGATTAAATTTGTTTAGTATCGTACTTTACTATGATAATATATGATTTTATACCTCAAGTGCGCCGCAAGCAGGTCCTAGATGGCTCACCTCAAACTTGCTTTCTACAGGGAAATAGAAGGATAGTCCTCTAAAGTTGAGCGCGAACAGGTGTCGCTGCGAGTCGTAGAGGCCGGGGTGGGTCGCGCCGAAACAGTGCTCGACCTGCTCGATACTCGGCGTGATCTCCGGAGAATTGAAGCACATACCACTACAAATAACATCAAATATCTTATTAATTTTGTGTTTGTGGTGACGGATCACGAATACGAAGTACCTCCACATCCCAGTGGATGTCGTAAGGGCCGATCAAAAGAGGAAAACTGCGAAGGATAAGAAAAATTTGGACCAAATCTTAGATCTATCCGTTTAGGCAGCGTAGTATGGTAGGTCAAAACCTCCTTTTTAAAAGAGACCTATGTAGACATTTTTAGATATGTAACAGATACGAAATACTCGGACTAGAATGGGATTAATAAATCTTTTTGTCATTTAATGACTGCGAATGGTAAAGTAGCTTAAGCAGCCATATCGCCGTTTCCTACTGCGCTGAGCGTTGTAGGTGATCCACAGATTGAGAGTTCATGTGTGTTTGTAAGTACCCGCACATAAGATTGCCTAGTGCTGGAGTCTATTAAAAAATATATGCAAGGAAAGATAATACAAACGTTTATTTATTTACAATATCAGTGGAAACAGTGCACCCACTATCTCTGAACTGTATCAGCACACCAGTGTGTTTGAACTCGTGACTTGTATCGTACGATATCGTCTGTTGTCATGAATGACCATTTCAATGTCATTTAATGACTAGAACATAAGTTTGAACATAAACTAATCTATTCAATGTACGTTGTACTAGAATAAATCACTTTATCTACTTACAAAAACTAAATCCTTATTAAATCTATACTAGCATATATGTATTTTTTTTTTGTTTGAGCCTTATTCTCAAACAAGGTTGAGGTCGGCTATCTATCTACTTATTTGTCTACATATCTACCTTCAGGATATAATGAAAATCTGAATATATTAATAGATTTTTATTACACGCCACAACGGAAAGGAATAAGATAAAATTTGTTACAGAGTTACATTTTGGAATAAGAAGGTTGATATTGATCCAAGAAAATTTTAGTTGACAACATCAACATCGTCGCTTGAGAAGCGGTGGGCAAAAAACTGGCAACATTATAATTGTTAAAGTAATTCTATTCATTATACTTTTACGAAATAACTACTCAAGCGTCGACCATGAAACTTTGCTCTTTGGTAAGACTGTAAAAAGAACACACACAGTTCTCATCATACAGAAAAGAACAGAAAGGCAAGTAAAAGATAATTATGTATATATTTACATCATTTTAAACGAAGCAAAAAATAAATAAGATATTTGTTACACTTACCTATATCTAAGCTTAACTAATTTCATATTATAGATCTCTATCACTTTGAGTCGTTGCGCCACAGGATCAAATATTAACCGAATGCCGTCCTGTGGCATATTTATTACTAGGTCTACTGATAAAGGGTTCTGGAAAAAAAGAATAAAACATTTTTATTTTTTTTAATACAAATACGCCACTAAAACGATTAATAAATATAAATTCCTTTCTCTAAGAATTATCTGGCGGAGTTGCTCCCGTTCTGAAGACACATAAAAACTTAAGAGGCAGGAATTTTGAACATGGCAATTAAAATAAAACCAAAAACAAACTGCCATTTTTTTACTACATACATACATCTCTTGCATATAAATATTGCCGATAGCAGAGTCTTTGCCAAGACAGTCAGTAGTGCACGGGAGCAAAATGAATCGTGTTACACGTGAACATAGATTAGTCACTTTGGACTGGACACACGGATCACCTACTGGTGGTCCATAGACATTAAAGAACTATTAAAAAACTACCACCTTATAGGGTAGTTTTAGAGATACAAGTAACTTTAAGGCTTCATTTAAAATTTTCTGTTTAACAGAGTAATCTATAAGCTTTATTTACGTCTTCTTTAACTTACGAGAACTAAGAAGGTTATATTTATTTTATATCTAAAGTAGACGGCATTTGAAATACAATATACATAGTGAAAAATTCTTAAAATTATATAAAACCATTTTTAAAACATTTTTGTTCTAATCTGTAAATGTTTTAAAGGTCACGGCCACCTGGGCACCTAAATAGCGTTAAGACTGTTCACGTACACATTGTATTGTGTGTAGGTGTTCGAGTCTCGACAATGTTATTTACGAGGACACACATTGCTCAATAGCGCCGTAGTTACATTGAAAATGAAGCCTACTGGTATATGTTTAACTTTTTCGACAGAACAACGAGTTCGTTTCTAAAAGCACTGGCTTGGCTGTATGGGAGTGATATCACAGCCTCGCAGGAAACTGGTGTTAAGGAATTGTTTACTTGCTTTTTACTAAATGAGTAAAGTTACTGAAATTTAAAACGTCCACCTTCTTCAAGATAAGGACTCAAAGGGCAACCAAACAGTTGTGACTCCAGTTCAAGCTGTCCATAGACGGTAGTGTAGTACTCACAATAAATGATTTGCTCCCTTTTTTTTTTTTTTTTTTTAACATTTGGAAACCCCCTCGGGCCGTCACCCCACCGGGGTTTACGGCGAGGTGGTGTGTCGGAATCGGACCGACTAAAACCACACGGTGTGCCACTCTGCGCCTGACATAGGAGGGATCCAGGCACAGCTGTTATTACGACATCCAGATCCCTCCTAGCGCCTGCCCGCTAAAGCGGGCACCTTCTGCGGAAAACCTCTCCAGTTAGGCGACGTACGGCACACGTGGACGTCGCCTCCTCGCGGCTGGCCACTATAGCGGATGGAGGGGAAAACCCGTCCCGTCCACCCGCGGCCACACTCAAGGCAGCATGAGGCGCTGGTATGCGCGCCTCCGCCGCCCGGCTCGCCGGCGGCGAATTAGGTCCGAGTGGATATCGTCCTCCCGGGCCCTCTCCGCCGCCTCCTTCCGCGAAATTACGTCTTCACAGAAGGTTGCGACCGCGGTAAAACAACTGTCGCTACCGACCATGGAGCGTATGACGGCCGGTAGCGAAAGATCTTCTCTAATAACTGCAGTGAGGACACCACCCGTAGCCGCCCAGGCGGAACAAATCGCCAGCGTGTGCTGAGCCGAGTCCTCACTGCAGTCGCAGTGGTGACAGGCGGGACTCAATTCCCTCCTGGCAACCGAGTGCAAATACTTCCCGAAGCAACCGTGCCCGGAAAGGATCTGCGTCAGTCGGAAGGAAAGAGTCCCGTGCTGTCGCCCCGCCCACTCAGCTATGACCGGCTGGAGAGCCTCCACGGCGGCAAAGCCAGCACGTGGTGCCTCCAGCCGGGACGACGACCAACGAGCCATCGTGGCTCGACGAGCGGCCTCACGCCACTCGCGTATCTGTTCGGGCGGGGGCCGGATGCCGCTACCCACCCGGAAGTCTGCCGTTCGCCGATAAACTTCGGCGAGCACTTCCGCCTCCAAATCCCACGGGGGAGTTCCGGCTAAGGCGCACGCCGCCTCCGTTGATACAGTGCGGTAACCGCGTATGGCTCTAATCGCCAATATCCTCTGAGGACGCCAGAGGCGAGCCCTATTCTGGGCGGTCAGAGCCACCGCCCACACCGGTGCACCATACAGCGCCATTGACCGGACAACCGTGTATAGCCGTCTCGTCGCGACGCTGGCTCCACCCAAATTGGGCAAAAGTCGCCCAAGGGCAGAAGCAGCGCCGACCAGCTTTGGAAAATGATTTGCTCCCTACCATAAGGAAGACTGTGCGAAGACGAGAACGTTAAGCGTTTTGAATGCCTTGTTTTTATATATTTATTTATATGAATACTTTATCGTCTCGCTCCCAGCCTAATAAGATGTAGCCACAAAACATTATTATAAAATACAATCAAGAAAAATCAACAGTACACTAAAAAAACTTAAATTTACAAAAGGTAACATGGACCAATTAAGACACTCCAGCGAATTCGCTCAGTGAACATATAAACAGATCGGTATGGTCCGATATTGTGTTGAGCGTCTAAAGCGCCCTCGTCAATGTGACGTCATGATTCTATGACGGGCAGTAACAGGGTTTTATTCAGTTGAGCTTCCGAGAGTATGAAGACCTTTATACTGTGTGCTTTTCTTTAATTATTCGAGACCCCTGTACCATGATACCGTAACGAAACTTCTATGTTTTGATTTAATTGGCATCCCGGTACTATGACATAAAGTACCGATATTTAACGCCGTGTGTTGATAATTGCCAAGTGACTAAAGAAACACTATAAATGAAAAAAAAAGAAGTGTATGTGTACTTATGTACGCACGTTAAGAAGTCATACTTCTTTGGGATAACAAGATAAAAATCTTTCTAAATTTTTTATCCTTCGCGTTATCATAGGATACTTGTACAGAAAACGACACTAATAGTAGAAAAAAAAGAAAAGGTATTTAATACATTTTATTTTTATTGTAACGCATTATCTAGTTAAATAAATTTTATTTAAATATATTAAAAGAATTATACGTAGATAATTAAAATAAAATGTTGATTAGCTAATTTCATGGTGTCGGTTTTACGTGACGATGTACGCGCGCATCGTAAAAATTTACTCTCATCACTTTTCCCTACCGCGCCAAAAGAAGTATAACTTCAAAATATGTATTATAATATACAAATGTTATAAAAAACGAATAATTGTAATTACCTGATCACTATAAAGTACTTGTACTCCTCTTATTGTGCCCACTTGACTTTGTATGATGGCGACTGACTGTGAGAAATGCATCCCTGAAACATTAAAAATTAACATACTTTAGTACATCATCATGCAAGTTTTTGTGGTTCGAAGGGATGGACAAATTGTGAAAAAACAGTATAGAGATAGCTGACACCCTTTTCCTTCTGAACACGGGGTGGAAAATCCCTTCGGATTTCTAGTTCCTCAACTCAGGAGCCAGCAAGAATTCCATTAAAAACCACCCCAGCGGCTGGTCACAGGCGCCCTGCTGAGGAGGACCCAGACTATGTTATTTCAAATCCCCCCTGGATCGACATCGTGCCTAGCCAAGGCCTATCTTCGGAGAAGCCCCAAAGGTTTCTCCGTAGCTAACTCCCTGGAGTAACATATTTTTGTTCGTTATTTTAATCCGAAAAAAATTGCGTTCAGTAAGAAGATAAACTATGGGTAAAACCGTGGGACGCAACTAATGCTAACTTAAAAGATAAAACTATGAGGGTTCAGTATTTATTGTGACCTGCTACAACATATAGGTATACGGCAGTTAAATTTATACAGGTTAAATAAATTCAAAACGGTTGAAATTCGACGGCCAGACGATCTCCGGTATACATAAATATCTGATATAAATTGCAAAAACTACCCTAAAAAAACAACCAAACATATTATCCTACTATATATCATTGTGTATAATGGGGACAGTGAAATGATGTCATCGAGTCTGCCAGACAAAAAAGTTCATTGAAACATAAAGATTACGAGGAGCATCACGTTTGGAGCACGTTCACTCCTTAAAAGCATAAAGATAAATAGGAGTGGTTGCCAGCCGTGAACAGTACGTGCTATTTCTACGCGCTGATAACAGCTGTTGACCAACATACGAGTACGTTTATAAAGCGTTTCCTCCTTCGTACATAAACAGAGGTGTTTGTTTTGATGTGTATTATCAGTATGCAATGTTATTAAAGTGATTTATAAGTTATAATCTAAGTTTTCGCGTAATATTTTTCTTTTTTTAAAAAAGACAACGCCCGCACTAGGCATAAATACTGTATCGCGGAGGACTTTACAAACATACAAGAACCGGAGACAAAGAACACCAGAGTCAGAACAACAATTTATGGATCACACAAAGTGTTGTCCCCTGTAGGCTTGAACCCACAACACTCAGTACAGTAGAGAGCGGTGTGACGACCGCTTAAACCACTAGGCCAACCGTGCAGTCATTTTTAAGAGCTCCACTTCTTAATAAGAAAACGGATTCCTTCTACGATATGTTTGTAGTTTGTTTACCTGTCTTTATATGTTTCTCATCCTATATTGATCAAATAAATAAATATTTAGGGTTTGGAAGTGCGGCCGTTATCGAGTGTAATGGAAAGTATTGCTTTAATTTCAAAATTAAGATTTAGAGTCACAGCGATTGCCAACAAAAAAGTCTCCTAAAGAACAAGCTACCGGTCCTAATACGAAACTCGAAGACTTTGTTTCAAAGTACACAGTTTTCTAATGATATCACGATAAAAAGTTACAAAGCTCCGACTGCCTAGCAACAGTCAGGTCGAGTTACACATACGCGACCTTAACTTGCTCGAGGGATTGATTACTGTCGCCAATCTATCTGGATTTATACGAATATAAGCAATATCCTTATTCTAACTTTTCATTTCATCAACTTTGCTTTTGAACTCTCAATACTCCTATCTAATTCCTAAAATGCTCTTTTTTTTCGTGCCAACGGGTGAACATTTTGTCGGCTCAATATTCTGCCGTGCTTGCTATTAGGACAGTGCAGCGACTGCACAGGCCTGTGGCTGGTAGGCTTCCCAAAAGGTAGTTCGACGCCCTGGTGAGGGTCGCAGGAATCCATTAGATGTGGGTAGCACAAGGCCGGTTGCTGTGGAAAGTCTTAGGGTTGGTGCAGCAGTCTTTTGGCTGAGATTATGATGAATTCAGTCACAACCACGGCATTATTCGTTGCTCTTCACATCAGTACAGTGGAGCTGTAGTAACAGAATAGAGAAGAACGCTACATTCACACAATGGTAGTGCCCTGTGAGGGCAATAGACTTGTCCTTATTAAGTAATTCAGATTAAAAGTATAATCAGCAAATGGTTAGCGTTTAATAAACCGCTGATTACCTATTCAAGGCCATAGGCTTAAGTTTATGTAGTACGAACTTAACGAGTGTCAAACGAGACACGGGCAGTAAGTATTATGAGTTCTGAAAAGTTTTTAACTGTCTTAGTACGTTCACAAATTGGATTGTATTAACTTTGGCGTCATATTCTTTAACATTAATGGTGTTTTTATGTTCATTTAATGAACTTGTTTTTTGTTTTCAGCAACCGTATCGTTGAGCGACAATATACTTATAAAATGGAATACAATGGCAATAAAATATTAACTTTATGCTTTTACGCTAGAGTTGAAAATCTTATACATGTACAATAATCTAATCCAGATAAAAGTGGCATTCCTTCTGTCATTGCACACGCTCGACTGTTTTTTTTTTCTATATTACGAGCCTGCCTAAGTGACTCTACTCTGCCTGATGGAAAGCATGAATAGAATCCAAGAGTTGTGGTCAACATACTCATTGCAAATGCAGACAATGCAGTATGGTGACCCACACTATGGCGGCCTTGTGAGATGCTTTTTCACTCCTCGCTTGGTGACGTAAAAGGCGTGACAGTCATTGTGACAGTGTAAGGTTTACACAGTTACCACGATATCTGTCATCCCTGCATCAATGAGCCTCCGGACTGCGCGACTATGGACGAAAACTCGCGTTCTTCTTCTGAATGACACCGTGTCTAATGCATGCTAGTACAAATCACCATCACCATCATCAACAGCCTTTACCAGTCCACTGCTGGACATAGGCTTCTCCTTAGCAAGTAAGTTTTGGCCTACTATACCACGATGGCCAGACGAGTATAATTTATGCTAATATTATAAAACCAAAGAGTTTGTTTGGTTGAACGTGTTACTCTTAAGAGCTAATGGTTCAGTTTTTTACTACATTTTGACGGCTTGTTACTAACATGCAAAGTGACAAATGGCTGTGTTGAAAATATAAAAAAAAGACTGAAAATTCAAGGTTTTCATTTTTAGGCTAATACATAATTTTAGGGCCACATTTTCAATGCAATTTTGAAGAAATGGTTCATCAGAAACTTATTATTTTTGTCTTTCTTTTCCTTCTCCATGGAGATGAGATTTCTTTTCATTCCTTTAGCCCATTTCAGAAATTCATTTAGCTTTAATTGACACACTTATTTCTATAGCGTTACACCCAGGCTCGCTCACGTTAATGTCGATTTTATCAATCAATGTCTCCCCCAGCTCCCTGTAGCCTTTCAGGCGAGATGAGTATCAAACATACATCGCCACAACCTATCGCGTTCATAATATTGACGACTACATATGTATTTACATTTTATTGGTAGGTTATAGTTTTCCTGTATCATGTTGATATGTAAAACAATTACATACAGAGTATATCTCTAATAAAAAGACATAAAAATATCTACTAATTATCATTTTGTAACGACAACAATTATTTTCTAAGTGTACGTAAACAGCTTGTTCCATTATAAGTCATCAGTATAAATAGACGTTGGTAGTAACTAGTTTCTTTCCGTGATGCAGTTGAAAATGTTACATAGACAAAGCGACAACATTCTAACGCTACTGACGTATTGTTGAGTTAATATTAATATCCTTATATCTCACACATGGCCGTCTGATCCCAAACCAGGCAAAGCCTCCTACAGTAAACATACTTCAAATATATACATATTGTAGATAAATTATACACGGACACAGAACAAATGATAGTTTTCATCACACAAAGATTTGTCCGGGATGGGAATCGAACTAATAATCTCTGGCATAGCAGTAAAGATAGCTAACCACTAGCCCAACAGGCCCGTCAAAGATTCAGATGACAGATGGTTAGGAAACTGACGAAGTAATTTTGAACAAGTGATTATATTTTCATTTTTTGCGTGCCAGTTTTATCACAATAAGTATGAGTATGGTGACCAAAACTCTTTAGATTCTATTCATGCTTTGCATCAGGTAGAGTAGAATCACTTTCGCAGGCTCTTCATATAGAAAAAAAATACATCGTAAATCTAAAAATTGACACCTAAGGTTTACCTTGTTAGCTTAAAAATGACACTTATGACAACAGTCACAGAGACCAAGCTATATTACAATACTATAGCTATTAAAATGAAAATCGACTGCGTAAAAATTTATCGGTAGAATCTGCAGTTTTGCTCACCTAATAGTAAGCGACTTCTGTCGCCCCAATATGGGGTAAGCGAAGTGAGACAATGATACCACTCCAATCTATGCGGTCATATTTTTGCCGAAGCATGCCTTTCCTAAAGTAATGTTGCTCTTTCGCTCTATTCTAAATTCTATGAAATATTTATTCAGTTAATATGATAAATGATCGCCTAAGGATCAATGTTGGTAGTTTTTGTACATTATTACGTATTAGAATTAGCATTAAAATAATTGTTGTCTGTCAATTTATGGTCGACATAGAGACAATGTGAATAAAAAACACACATCACCAACACGGAACGCCCGTATTACTGTATTATGTATTCTGTGCCTGCGATACACGCAAAGTTCATGGTTAGCAATTCATTGTTTTAGGGTTCCGTAAAAAATATATTACATAGAAGTTTTACGGAACTCTCCGTATGCGAGTTGGATTTAATTGTTTTTTAATGTTTCTGAAAAATCTAAACAAAATATTCATATATGTCCAGTCCCAAGGAGGATTAGGGTCACACAAACAGCTGACTGTAAACCTATTTAGAAAAAACCTTTTGCGCCGACTCCAAATAAAATTAGAAAAATGGCAGGTAAATGACAAACATGTTAGTGATCTTATGTTTATTACGATAATACAAAAGTTAAGCACGTAAGCACGCAGTCCAATGCCTGTTGTGAGTTTATGTGACATCAACTCGCTCCCAACGGTACGCGCACTTTTCGTGTGTTGAAGATTTCAGTGGGGGTCAATCACAACGTCGAACGCGGTCAACGCACCGTCATTATTGAGCCGATGTGAAAGAAACTCACACCAAGCACCAGACTATATAAACGAGAACAGTTGGCGCTGGTGCTCCTAGGGAAAGGTCATCGTTCAGCATAAGACTCATGACGAAAACAAGAAGCTTTAAAAAACCAATTTAAATGGACCTCAAGTAGTTACTTAACGTAATTTTACGTAAAAATATTGGTGCCATCATTATTATTCTACTCATTTATGCAAAACGATCGTTTATACAGTACATGAATGA
The DNA here is from genome assembly GCA_949316085.1 of Hypercompe scribonia. NCBI lineage: Eukaryota > Metazoa > Arthropoda > Insecta > Lepidoptera > Erebidae > Hypercompe > Hypercompe scribonia. Next base: position 6,788,134 of record OX438986.1, on the reverse strand, counting down.
TAAAACTGTTTTGTCCGACGCTTTATCGAGCGGACGGAGGGTGCATTAGGTATTGATTGTTTTATCATTATAGCCCCTTAGGGAACTTAACATACTGGTAACTAAATGCTACTTGTAAGCGATAGCTATGGAGTGGGTTATGAACATCTGTTTTTTTGTACGTTAATTTAATACTACGAAGCAATTCAACAGGAAAAAAAATACTTAAGAAAATTATTGTGGTTATTTTGTGTAAAAAGAGGGTTACCTAGAAAGTCTCCTGAGAGTTTTGTAAATTGATAATTCTATAGATTTTGTTGTGCTATCTGCGTGCGTATCTTTACCGCTCGCGTGGTGGCTTATATCTGTTTTTTTGGCGACATCTCTTTTCTGACTAATTGTACGATAAGAACATTTATAAAAAAAAATAAACAAGAGAAAGTTTTCTACAATTGATGTCCTTAAAACTTTTGCGTAAAATTACTAGTTTTAACGTACGAGCGACGCAAGGTGTAATTCAACACGGGTTTTCACCAAATAACTCGTTATTGTTTCATAGATTCTAGAGGGAATATCCTCTATAATAACTGCTGCTGCTGCCTTGAAAATACGCCGACATTCTTCGGTCCTATTATTACTTTTTTCGGCCAATACTTTTTGTATTTCGAAAATAACTCACAAGAGCCTTATGAGCAATAACAGTAATTAAGATATCTGTTTTTTTAAGTTGTAATTTGACTAGTTTCACGTAGGGACGGACGTACCTTCAATTTTAGCGATCAATCCGTCTAGAGAAAACTGACACTCATCACGATAAGAATGAGAAATATGCTCCATCACAATGTCAATCATGCCTGCATATGGACCTCTTTTTTTAATTTCTTCACTCCGTGGCGCTTGATACGATTTATTTATGCATAAGTAACACTGTGCATTTGTTGCGACTAAGACATGAACATGCTCGAGATGCTCAACAAATGCTCGATTCTAATCATCATGACTAGGCTCTTAAACACTATCTTTCATTGATAATTTACGTAAACTGATCACAACATTAGCGCGTCTGATTTTGTTTTGCTAGAAACTCTGCTGTTATCTCAGCAGCATATAAAAAACAGTGGTCTTTAAACGTAAATATTGGATAGGTGAATTGCAAATGTAGTTGAGGATTGGGGACATCGCTTCCTCCACGTAATAATGCCAGCAAACAACTTCTCACTATTATATTGTGTTCTACATATTTCACGATCCACTAAAGATGTGAGACCCTCCAAGAGTGTACACTTGTTATTCTTTTGTTTAACACTTAATTTACAATAAGTCCTCAATCCTTTTTCTTTCACTTCAGTAACTTCACTATATTTTAGAGGATTCTCGCAAATGAAGCAATTGCGTGGGTCGCCATATTACACTGTCGTCATTCGCGGTGAGTATGGCGAGCACCGCTCCTGGATTCTATTCTTGCTTTCCATCAGGCAGAATAGAGTCACTTCGGTAGGTTCATTATGAAAAAAAAAATCCTTCTAGCTATGGCTTTAAAAACGCAAACTACACTGTAAAATGTTACAAATATATTGAGGACAGACTAAATATTCAATTGAGCTCTGTCAGCAGACATTTGTTGAAGATACAGAGGGGGATACAACACAAAGCTAACATATTGCCTTATATCTTCCAAGTTCATCATTCTAGTAACTTTGATACCTTTTTTTTTTTGTTGTCGGGCTGGAAAATTCCTTCGGATCTCCGGCTTCTCGGGGACACAGGAGCCAGGAGTATGTGGTGTTTCCACTAAAAACCACCCCGGCGGTCGGTCTCAGGTGTCCTTCTCTGAAGGGGACCCGGACCATATTATTTCAGGTCCCCTCCAGAATCAACGGCGCGCCTAATCAGACCCTATCCTGGAGAGGCCACAAAGGCTTCCCCACCTATCAATCCGGTTGTTATGATTTGTTGCGACCCAATCGCATTTTTGCGACTAGGCCGCAACAAATTATCGTATCGCCGACCGTTGCGCCACCAGAGGTCCCCACCCTCTGGCGGCTCGCGGTCCCGTCAACGGCTCATAACGCCGCCGACGTCTATTTCTGGAGCATAACAGCTTCACAGAAAGAGACTACTACGGCCCAGCTTTCCTCACCCGCCAGCATGGCAGCAACGATTGCTGGCGGTGAGTAACTTTGATACCTACAACGCATAGCTTAAGTTTTAGTTTTAGTTTAAAACATGTATTAGTGTAGATTAATAATAGTGTGCTACACTTTCTCTACCGCAAGGTAGTGTGGAAACGAATCTAGCGCTAAAAAATACTGTTGATGCGGTGCGACTATGCGGTATTCGTACGCCGAAGCTATTACTTTTACGAAAAAGTTGTTATTACATAAATTGTAGGTATTTTTCTCTAGTTTATTTCTGTTACAAATGTTTTTATGGTAGAATGAGTCTTAAAGGAGATATCGTCAAAAACAACGGCTATAAACTATCATTTAGCCAATATGCCGACGCGAGCGGTAAAGATGGCAAGTTAAAATTTGCAAAGAGCGACTGGACAACACTATCAATTTTCAAAACACCCAGAAAACTTTCCAGCTAAAACTACCAAATGACTGGTCCATTAGATAAACTTTGTTTTTAACAAAAAATACGAGGAAAAACAAACAATATAAAAATTGAAATAAACATTGTTGATAAGAAGGGCACACGGTCGTACGTCGACATCGTAATAGGTACATTGTCACAAATCGGAACGCCCTTGAATATGATCTAATCATTTAAATCATTCACTTTCTATCTCTTTCACATCAAAAGCTGTTTTTAGAGTGACAAGATAAATGTCCATTGCTTACATTTGCTTGTCCATTGTCCGTTACTTATGTTAAGCCGAATCGCAGTTTCGCATTTCGAAAATTTTACAATTTGTGGCAGATTAAAAAAGTATATGTTTTACGTTATTATCTTCATTAATTTTAAAAGCCAAAGTATAGAAAAGTGTTATAAAAATATATTATTATGAAAAACTAGTTTTCATGCCGACGGTATACGTGGTGGAAAAAGTAGCTTTAAGAAAACGTATTTAAAATTTTATGTGCGTTTTTCTCTACGACCAAAGACAACTAATCGACCCTAAATATATGTAAATATATGTATGTAATAATACCTTATAAATGTCTTAACGACGTTGACGGACGTTAACGGACGAATGTTGTTCTGACAGTTACGACCAAACATCTAAAACTAAGGACAGCCACCTGCATGCACTAAATTGTCATTGAGCAACACATTTTCTACCGTAACTACGAGACGAAGAAACGATAATTGCAAAAATTCCCCATCGATTTGAATCGTGGAGAATTTATATTTTTTTATGTGGTGTATATTTTGTCAGGCATTAAGCTACATATTACTCAATACTTTACTGTTTCTATAATGGAAATTGTACAGTGGATAAAAAAAATGCATTATTATGGAGCCTGTTGGGCACAACAGAATACAGATCAAATTCATAGACAAGTACATACAATAGAATTCTTGAGACGGCCTTGGCACGCAGGTATCTGCATGCCTTCTTAGTTCCACTGTTGTCAAGAAAGTTTACCCCCAAACGCTTTTATAAAAAGGAGGATTTTTCGTTGTTACCATCTCCATTTTTTGGTGAAATGCAAAATTTAAGCAACATATTAAGTAATATATATCTATAAGTAGTACATACTGCTAATCGCAGTCGATTACGTCAGGTAAGTCATTCATTTTGAACTTTAGCATGGCATTTGCAATGAAATAGGGCATCGACGAATATTCACAGAATACAGTAACATTATAATAAATTGGTATTGAAGCACTTGGGTATTAAATAGACATCTATATATTGCATAGTTTTTTAAGGTCTTAAAAATATCGGTTTAATTTTTATCGCTGATCGGTGCAAAACAACTTATCAAGCTCATCACACTAACCTTGTCTTGGGTGAGAATTGAACCTAGGCTCTCTGGCTCAGAAAATCAATATCACTAATTACTTTACCAAGAAGTCAGTCCTTTTAATTTGCATATTATGCGTAGTATTAAAAGTCGAGTCTTAGCTATTTACTTCACTATAAGTTGATAAAGTATACATTACTGTAACGAGTTGAGCGAAATTCTAGATGAACAATGATATAATAATATTTTTTAATTAGAATACGAAAGAATCCGCCACAGCCAAAGGGAAGAACTCATAGGTAATTATATTATTATAAAGATTAGTCGATTTGAAACGCGTTTTAAATACACGTGTAAGCTAGTAAGAGTGAGAATGTAAGTGCGCAATTTTTTGGTTATTGACGCTACGATTAATATCGAACTTACAATCAACAATGTAACGTACATGACGTGGTTCCTTGATAACAAGCTGAGAAAAATAATATTACATGACGTCAATTTTACACGTGTCACACATAAAGCAAGACACATTAACCAGCAGTTCAACCTGCACCAATCCAAAACCATAAACAATAAAGAATTACAAACTGTCATTTGCTACAGGATAGCATCTTTCTTTGATCCACGACCTTTAGTATGGTCCATATGGACATCGACCTCTCCTTAAATTGGAGTTTGTGGTCTATTATATCACGCTGGCCCGACCCATTGGTTTTGTGACAAGCTTATCTTCCCTTTACACTATTTTGTCCCGCGTCGTTAGCTCCCTTAGCTCTTACGACACCTACGGGGTGTATAGAGGTGGTCACAACACTCCGTAATCTTAATCCGTCACTACACTACTTAAAAACTTTACTTCATTTACTTTACACTAATAAAAAATACGCAATAGCAGATAATCTTCATCTGTATACGTAATATATGTTATTATTTTGGTAGTAATCGGCCAATAACAGTCGAGATTGCAGGTGGTCTCGCACGTAACGCCACGCGTTCTAATGTTCTTGTGTTTACATATCATACATAATTTAGACTCATTAATACGGTAATTCTGTTTTGGCACTAACTTTATTATTATTTAAATTTTTAGTTAATTGTAAACAGTTTAAATCTTACGAACGTGTTTAAAACTACAATACACAATGCTGTTAAGCTTATGAGAAGCAAATTGTTTTGCCTTTTGAAGATCAATGATGATATTGTTGTGTTGAAATGTTTAACGACATTTGTTGTCAACTAAACTGTTATTTAATATACTCCAGGATATTTTTAATAAAGAATCTACGTTATTGACTTTAAAAAGTACCTTTTAATTCCAAAATTTTATTTTCGTGTTGGCACTTGATTTAACTTTCGTCATTTAGTGATTAATTGAGATCAATTTAAAATGTTTCTGGTAGAGCTAGGAAGAAAATTTCATAGAAAAAGTTGTGTTCTACATTTTTACTTAAAAACGTTATAGCTAAATGAATTTGGGTAGTAACTATCTATTTGGCAACAGTATTGTTCAAAGTAAATATCATTGGAAAAAGAATTGACTAAAAAACTACGAAAATAGTTCTTACTATACGAGTGCCGCAATACGCACTTGGCACGTTTTTTGTAGTCTATTATAATATTTCATTTCGCGTGAGAGTCTTGATGATCATAACAGAAGTAAATCTATCAAGAATACTGGAATTTAAACGTTAGTAGTGTTTTACTACTCTGCATGAAAGTATCGTATCAGATTAACAAGTTCGGTTGAACAATTGAAATCTATAAATGTAACAAAGAAACCAACGCATCGAACTCACTATCACATTCATAATTTACTAGTTGTGATTAACAGATATGACACTTCTTTTATATGTGTGAAAATCTTCTCATTCCATCTCACCCCACCCATGTGATTCACAGGGGTTGTGTATCGGAAACGGACGTATTGGAAACCACATATATATAAAATAATGCGCCTGGAGTAAGAGGCATCCGGAAACAACCGTTGTTAAGACCTCTGGACATATGCCAAACTCTACATCAACAATTCTGATAGTTGTCATAGCAACATAAAGTGAACTCCTGTGTAATTGATTAAATAGTGAATGCTATTATGTTATTATATGCGACTCGGTCAGTTAACAATGGGTTCAGCAATACACCAAGAAACAATTGCTCGCAGGTACTTATAGTCCAAGAGCTCGTGAGTGCCAGACCTTCGTCATTTTATAAAAGCTGAAAGTTCTTCTATGTGTGTCCCTAGTACAGGTAAGAATGATCCCCAAACATGAAGCTGAGGCAGCGGTGGCTTTGGCAGATAACAGGCAACAAAGGTATGTAAAATTCCATCTCAGCAACAAAGGTATGTAAAATTCCATCTCAAATTCGTCATAATATAAAACTTGATTTTTTTATATTTGATTCATAATAATATCAAAACTCGCGTTGCTCATTGCCAGACAGTTAGTATGGTTCCAACCCTCTGCCGGACACCCCTAAACTATTATAATTTATAATTATACTTACGTTATATTATAAAACCTAAATTTAATATATAATTTTTTGGGAGCCTATTAAACTATGTTTATATAGTAGCCGGACAGTTTCGAAGGTTCTATCATCTTGCCAGACGCATTCAAAGTGAGCAATAATCGGGAGAGCAAGGAGCGAATACAGTAACTAAACGTTATATTATAAAACCTAAGTTTCATATATAATTTTTTGGGAGCCTATTAAACTATGTTTACATAGTAGCCGGACAGTTTCGAAGGTTCTATCATCTTGCCAGACGCATTCAAAGTGAGCAATAATCGGGAGAGCAAGGAGCGAATACAGTAACTAAACGTTATATTATAAAACCTAAGTTTCATATATAATTTTTTGGGAGCCTATTAAACTATGTTTACATAGTAGCCGGACAGTTTCGAAGGTTCTATCATCTTGCCAGACGCATTCAAAGTGAGCAATAATCGGGAGAGCAAGGAGCGAATACAGTGACTAAACGTTATATTATAAAACCTAAGTTTCATATATAATTTTTTGGGAGCCTATTAAACTATGTTTACATAGTAGCCGGACAGTTTCGAAGGTTCTATCATCTTGCCAGACGCATTCAAAGGCGGTCCGAATTGTACTCGCAGCACTTACGACGTTTAAACTGCTAACGTGTGGACCGATTTAGTGAGCGCGCGATAACGATGAAAATAATGAAAATATTTAGATTTAATTAAAATAAATTAATTTCTCTGTAAATTTCTTATCTTAAAAAAATGTATCCTTTGGTATAATAAACACTAATATTTGATTTACTTTGTTTCATTCGCTTTATAATTTTAATAGCATTGACAATAATAAACTTCTTAAAAATGAAAAATAATATCAATTAATTTATTAGATTTTCGACATGATTGACATTGTATGAGAAAAATTTTACTCAGTATTATTTTAAATATTTGTTATTGAAATTGTAAAAAATAATTAATGAAATTTCTGGATTAAGAAAAAAATAAACTGCAAAATTTGAAATTAATAACAATGGGTGCGCAGTGAAATCCCGCAATAGACTAAGCGCTCTGTTTCATTCGCACTAGTTACTGTATACGCTCCTTGCTCTCCTGATTATTGCTCACTTTGAATGCGTCTGGCAATATGATAGAACCTTCAAAACTGTCCGGCTACTATATAAACATAGTTTAATAGGCTCTCAAAAAATTATATATAAAATTTAGGTTTTATAATATAACGTTTAGTTACTGTATTCGCTCCTTGCTCTCCCGATTACTGCTCACTTTGAATGCGTCTGGCAAGATGATAGAACCTTCGAAACTGTCCGGCTACTATGTAAACAAAGTTTAATAGGCTCCCAAAAAATTATATATGAAACTTAGGTTTTATAATATAACGTTTAGTTACTGTATTCGCTCCTTGCTCTTCCGATTATTGCTCACTTTGAATGCGTCTGGCAAGATGATAGAACCTTCGAAACTGTCCGGCTACTATATAAACATAGTTTAATAGGCTCCCAAAAAATTATATATAAAATTTAGGTTTTATAATATAACGTTTAGTTACTGTATTCGCTCCTTGCTCTCCCGATTACTGCTCACTTTGAATGCGTCTGGCAAGATGATAGAACTTTCGAAACTGTCCGGCTACTATGTAAACATAGTTTAATAGGCTCCCAAAAAATTATATATTAAATTTAGGTTTTATAATATAACGTAAGTATAATTATAAATTATAATAGTTTAGGGGTGTCCGGCAGAGGGTTGGAACCATACTAACTGTCTGGCAATGAGCAACGCGAGTTTTGATATTATTATGAATCAAATATAAAAAAATCAAGTTTTATATTATGACGAATTTGAGATGGAATTTTACATACCTTTGTTGCCTGTTATCTGCCAAAGCCACCGCTGCCTCAGCTTCATGTTTGGGGATCATTCTTACCTGTACTAGGGACACACATAGAAGAACTTTCAGCTTTTATAAAATGACGAAGGTCTGGCACTCACGGGCTCTTGCTCTATTATATAGGACAATAGAGAATGTTTTTATTAAAATTTAAACATGGGAATTCAGTGAAAAAATTGTTCTGTTAACATTTGAGATAATTTGAACACATCGGTACCTCTATTACTGTTTAATCAAAATCTAGATTTCTTCATAACATATACAGGGTGTGGCGTAAATAGTGGTCCACCGTTCAGGGTTAGGTACATCAGGTAGGTACCTACACCATACCAAAATTTTAAACCAGTCCGCCGACTGGTTACAGAAAAAAAAATATTTTTAATTTTTTTTAAGAAATGCCCATTTTCATTACGAATTTGACCACAGTTTCAACAAAAAACATTATTTTTGATTTTCTATTCGTGTTTATTCAAGTTGAATGTATTAGCTTTCATAAAAAAATAAAGATTTGTATTGAAATCGTAGCCTTTACGAGAAAAAGTGATTTCTTCTCAATTCTTAACCTAAATTTTATCGCATCACTCATATTCAGGAGCGTTTTTTGAAAAAAAAATGTACTACACTGTTAGTGCCTATGCATTTAAAAATATGCTCATGATGTACTGATTATAAAATGGTATAATAGTACCGCTTTTCAAAAATAGTTTTTTTTTTTATTGCAATTGTAATTAAAAACGGATAAGTCTTCCTGTTACTATTTTCGCAACATAATATTTAAACAAAAATGTTGTCTTTTTGTTTTTACCCATTTAAATATGGAATTAAATAAAACAAAGTCTCAATCTTACAACTGATATTTGACTCCACGTTTCCAAATAATTCTACATCATGTCGTGTCCTATAAAAAAAGGTCGCTCTGTACCTGAACCATAACAAAAGACCTATTGAAGTGACACGTTTTGGTGACATCTAACAATCTTGCTTACGTTTACCGGACTCTGATTTGCATAACGATTTGGACAAACGTGCAGTGCAGTGATAACAAAAATGTCTCAGTATACACCGCGCGAATATGCTGACATGCATTTTATTTACGGAGAATGTGGAGGAGTCGGCAGAGAGGCGGCTCGGCTTTACAGGGAGAGATATCCCGATAGCAAACATCCAGACCACAGGGTGTTTGGGCGAGTCCACAATGCATACACCGAAGGGAGGATACCCGGCTCAGGCGTAGGCGGTGCAAGAGAAGGACGCCCACGGAGACATGCCGATGATCAGGTACTGAATTTGGCAGAACAAGATCCTACAACCTCAGTCCGAGTCTTATCTCGCACAACGGGGATATCTTCCAGAACCGTACATCGCATTTTAAAAAGACACGAGCTACATCCCTACCATTATACAAGGGTACAGACTCTGTTACCAAGGGACTATCCTCCGCGAGTGAGATTTTGCAGAGAAATGCTGCGTAGAATACGAGAGGACGAGCAATTTTTTAATAAAATACTTTGGAGTGACGAATCATCTTGCAGAAAAGATGGATATTTAAATTTACACAACTTGCACAGCTGGCAGTTAGAAAATCCGCACGTCATGAGACAAGATCGATCGCAATACCAATTTAAAATAAACCTTTGGGCCGGCATTATTAATGGACAAATAATTGGTCCATTCGAACTGCCAGAAACCTTAACCGCAGAAAGGTATCTTGGGTTCTTACAGACAGATTTACCCGTACTTCTAGAAAGTGTCCCTACAGAGATCCGAGACAGCATGTGGCTACAAAATGATGGCTGTCCCGCTCACTATGCAGTAAGGGTACGAGAGCACCTTAATGTGGCCTATCCAAACAGATGGATAGGGCGGTTAGGCCCAATACTATGGCCACCACGCTCCCCAGACCTTAATCCTTTGGATTTCTTTTATTGGGGATGCTTAAAGGAAGACGTATACAAGGAACCAATAAATAATATTGAAGAATTAAGGACCAGGATTCTGACAGCAGCTGGAAAAATCAATGAAAGCGGGTTTGCTCGACGTCTTAAACGCTCCTTTATTCGACGGTGCAGAGCGTGTATAGCTGCGAATGGGGGCCATTTTGAGCACCGATTGTAATAATTATAATCAATAAAAAAATAATTATGATGTCAAAGTTGTTTTTTTTTAATACCCTGTCTGTAGTAACTTTTGTGTTCTCATTTGCCAATACAATTACAATAATAATATTGTCGTTGTCACTGTGACCAAGTTTACAGTAAGTATGGGCACATAAATTAGGTAGACGAAATTTTTGTTTCAATATTATGTTGCGAAAATGGTAACAGGTAGACTTACTTATTTTCAGTTACAAATGCAGTATTTTTTTTTCTATTTTTGAAAAGCGGTACTATTATACCATTTTATAATCAGTACATCATGAGCATATTTTTAAATGCATGGGCACTAACAGTGTAGTACATTTTTTTTTCAAAAAACGCTCCTGAATTTGAGTGATGCGATAAAATTTAGGTTAAGAATTGAGAAGAAATCACTTTTTCTCGTAAAGGCTACAATTTCAATACAAATCTTTATTTTTTTATGATAGCTCATACATTCAACATGAATAAACACGAATAGAAAATCAAAAATAATGTTTTTTGTTGAAACTGTGGTCAAATTCGTAATGAAAATGGGAATTTCTTAAAAAAAATTAAAAATATTTTTTTTTCTGTAACCAGTCGGCGGACCGGTTTAAAATTTTGGTATGGTGTAGGTACCTACCTGATGTACCTAACCCTGAACGGTGGACCACTATTTACGCCACACCCTGTATATGCTGTGTAGTGACGGAACTGAGATTGCCATAGCTCGAAGACTATAGTGGTTGAAGAGAACACTGCGATTGGCACACCAGCTGATCTTTTCTGTCTCATTGGTACAATTCAAAATACTTAGCCATAAAGTACGTATTCGATGTTATCAGTACAGGAAAGAATAAGAAAGATCTTAAAAAAGAAATTTAAAGTAAAAAGCGTAAAGGTTATAATTTATCTAACTCATGTGCAATTCTTACGACATACATATAGGTGTGTTTACTGAACTTATACCTAAATATAAAACGATTAAGATGTTCGGACATACTTTTAAACTTCGGTCTATACAAGGTACTTTAAATGCAATCAACTAAATGGAAAATTAATGAACGCCCGGAATATGCATTACCTACGTATAGTATATGTATATGTACTGATATAGACATAAACAGTCACAAAGTCGTACCAAACACACTCATATCCTCAGAAGGATACTTAAGAGAAGGTAAAAGGCCATTGCTCACTCGTGAGAATGTAAAATATATGATGCTGTTGCAAATAAATCTTTACCCGGTGGAAAGATTACACAAAATTGGAAAACAGACGAAAAGAGGAGATTTTGGGTAATTACCTGAATGTATTATATACTACTGATATTTACATAAATATTACTGTTTAAAGAAATTAAAATAAATTTGAAAAACTGAGCTTATTGCATTAGAAGTATCAATACATCTTGCATGTGTAAGGTTGCTTAGCAAGAATTAGTGTTATTTATTTCTTTGTCACACGTATTTGATATTTGATTTCCTTGAATTCGCTAATTTTGATGATCAAAATACAAAGAATAGTCAGGTTGAAATTTAACACAGCTCAATTTTATTTCTATTTTAATAAAATGTTTAACAGTATCGCCGCCATTTTGTATTTCGGCGGGAACATTAAGTGAAACGTGGGGATAATCTTGTAATCTGTTACTTTAATTTCTTCACATATAAAGAAACTGTAATTGATAGGCAAAAACACAAAACACTTGCAAGCTTTTCGTCATACAGGCAGACAGGTAAAATTTCCATACACTCAATACTTTATTGCACACCATATCGTTACAGAGATGTCACGTTATATTTTGCCAGTACGCTTGCCATCGTCATCAACAGCCTTTAACAGGCATCCCATGTGCTTGATCCGTCACCACGTGGCCAACATTATCATTATTTTACGTCAACACATTAGTTAGAATAAGTATGTTTGGTCGGCAGCCTTTTAGATGTTAAAGTAATACATACCTCAATAAAGTACATTTATTTAATAAATTGCACTTAACCAACTAAATATATGTAAGTATGTAAGTGTTTATAGATACATATGTGTACACAATCATCAGTAATTCTTAACCAGGACAAATACAAATGTCTTAATTAATTCTCTAGGCTATCTAAATATAGATATTGCTTGAATACACACAGTTTAAATAACAATTACTCAATGTGTATTTTATAAACGTATCACTGAAATAACAATTACATTTTTATTATAACTACAATTTGGAAACCAAGTAAGAAATAACACAGGCTCACATGTGTGTTTCCATTACCATTTGCTTTCTTTCACAAAGTTATACAATCGTTTCATTTATTGTCAATCCGTGTGATGATTAAGAATACGGTGAGTCACCACTCTATTCACCTGTAGGTGTCGTAAAAGTACTAAGCGAGCAAACTACGCAGGATAACGGGACTACAAAGAGAAGGAAAACTTGAAATAAACTCTATACCAACCTGTTTGGTCAGTCTGTTACAGACAAAAGACAAAGTCTTCTTTCTGAGAGGCCTATGTTCATCCGTGGACTACAAAAGGCTGATGGTGTAGATAATTATTTATTATTCAATGATTTGTACAAAGACGTACTTAATCAAAAGCATCATTTTCTTCCAGTGAACTTTGACATCAAACTGGTAGTAATTATGGTCGCAGCTGAGCGTAATATCACTGCTATACCGTTAATAACTTATGACAATGACTTTTATTGGATAGTATGTATTGCCTCATAGAGATAGAGTTTAAAATGGTATGAATGTGAGCGAGATTACAGTGCTGCGCTTCCGACTACCGACTACCGTTCAGTGGAAACAGACCCTGGGTGATCTTACTCAACAGAGGAATTAAAACTGAGTACATTAGGTATGGAAAATCAGGCTTTAAATTGGAATCTCTCGAATAATATCTACTTTTATACATACAAATAATAATTGAAGCCTGCGGTTTACTCGTGTTGTTATTTTTCTATTCTTGACGGATATTTTTTTCTGGGTGACACCGCCTCTCACGTCTTATATGGCAAATTCTCTACGACAAAACTTCGATAAGTGTTATTATTTTTCGTTGATCCTCATAATATCGTAGTAAAATGACGTGGTGGCCAGGATCCAGCCATTGCGGAGAAAATAATTATAATTATATTTTTTTTTTGTTTAAATATTTTATACATTACCATGCACTTAGTTTAAAATTATTATTTTGCTACAAACAGACGCGTCTATTTATTTGTTTGCTTGGATGTGTAGATCCCTTGTATGATAAATAGCTTTAATAAATAATCTGATTGCCTTCACCTACTGAACTTATCAATAGGCAAAACATGAACCACTTGGGGCAAATATTATGACAATTGCATCAATGACATTGGATTACATCATCATCAACTTCATCATCATCACCCTTTAACAGTCCACTGCTCGACATAGGCCTCTTTTTGACATCGGAAGGAGGTTTGGGCCTACTATACTACGCTAGCCAGACCGGTTGAAATAGGGTTTGTTTTAAGTTTCCTTCTCTTTGTGGTGATATTTTCCTGAATAGTTTATTCCCTTAGACGCCTCTTAAGACACCCAAAAAAACTTTTTCATAAAATGAATGTAGCTAACATTAAATTGTTACTATTCGTTTTTCTTTTAATTCCATGGGGATTATTGAAAGGCATCTCATTTAATAACAGTTTGAGGGTCAAACTCTATAATGGAAGTAATGAAATCTTTAATAAAAATTTTATTCTGGTGCAGTTACGACTAACAAATTTGTCAAGCTGACATCTGCAGTGTACAAAGTATATTTTAATTACAAGAATATCAAACTGTTGACTGTGACTGCAGCTACTTTCATGGTTACATAATGAATTAATTATACATGTTTTATTAATTATTCTAGAATAATATCACCTGTCACCTTAGAGTCACCTGAATAACAAACACTGCAAATGGTTATTTTTTATTTAAATTAGATGTCATATATATTAATATTATATGTATTCTAAACTTATTAATTTTATTTGTGTATGCATTGTATGTTTGTAAGTAGGTATATATGCATATGTGTCTAGACATATTGTTTATATAATAATAATATATTCTTTGCGCTGCATTTAATTTAAGTCTATGTATGATGTACTCTTAGCTAATCTCGGCCATGGTGGTCAGTCTCTACAGAGAACAAACAACTATGCAGGAGATATTATAGTGTATAAGTGTATGCACAAACACAGGTGCACTCTCTGTTCCCTCACCCTCACATAGGACGGGTATCCGACATGACTGGAGAGAGATTGATGGTGGTGGACCCAACTCAGGTAGTAAGCCCAAGATCTCTTGATTGACAGTTTCATTTAACTGTTAGACCAATGAGGCAGTTAAGGATAGAATCATATATCTAGCAGAAGAAAATATCTAGGATATCAAGTCTGCTTTATGCAATTGAGTATAAAATAAATTACTATGGGGAAATAAAATACTAATATACAATATTAGTGGATTCACTAGTTTCCAAGAAGGAAATGAATAACATGGCATGTGGAAACAAAAAGTGTTAAATCTGATTACAGTGTTAAAATAAGCGCAATTTAAACATTTATAAATGTTATTTTCAACATAATTATTGTTGCCAATATTTGTTTATTGTGACAGAGGGTGATGTCTCATATTGTGATTAGTTTTCTAGGTAAATTATTTTATTCAATTTAATATTTTTTGACAAATGATAACCTTTTCGTAACACGAGTAATAAATGAGACAGAGGGGTTAAAAAGATTACTGGTAGTGTATGACCCATTGAAATACTAGTAAGATAAAATACATTGTAGTAAAATGAAATATTGTTGTGTAAAATGAATCTAATGATAGTTAAGTGTATATAAATCAGATATTTGTCTGTATGTTAACTAATGAGTTATAATTGTCAGTGTTAGCTTGTTTGTTACTCTATTACGCTTTATTTATTTCTTACTCAACTAATCATAGAAAACAAAGATAAAAGTTTCACATCTTACAATTTAACAGGTCAGGTTGTAACTCCATTTCTACAAGTGGAACTGGCTTTATGAAACTACTGAAAATGAACTAATATTTTGGAATGTTTTCAGGAGTACAGAGAAGGACTAGAGTACCCTTCATGAAGAAATAATGCTTTTAGAAGCAAAGAAAAATTTCTTTAACAGGAAAGCTCTTAATACTGTACAAAAAATTATTATATTATAAATAACAATGAATATTGTATCGCAGGCAACATTTTTCTTACTTTATGTACTTCAGTGGGTGCAAAACTATTTATGTTAATGACTATAGTATGTGGTGCTTTCAAAAACCATTAAGTGGTCATATTTACAAGGTGAACAGTGTATGTAAATGTGATTAGGCTAAAACAAACTTGTAATAACATCATTGTATAGTTTTTACTACTGTTACGGTATAAAAAACTCATAATTCTCAATTAATACCTTCAAATGGTCTGTCAGTTAATTATTTACTAAGCAATAGACCAACAAACAACCTATAGGCAGAATTACTATTCTGAGCTGAGCAAGAACTCTGCTTGTCTTGTTCCATATCCAGGACAAATATTTATTTAGTGAACATGTTAATTTCTTCTGTGGGTAGATTTATCAATCATTTTTATTTATTGATTTATCAAATTGCACAACAGAAATTTAATGCCACATACAGTTTATTTCATTGGAAACTTTTTGGATGTAGTAAAACTGTAACTGGCAGCTTGCATATGTTTTTAATAATATAGTAAAGGCTAAGTAACCACAGTATAGGCTTTGTCTAATCTGAAATCAGACATCCATTTGTAAGGTGTGTCAAGTTATTGTTATTACATCAACCACACAAAATAATATGTGACTCAATTAATGATTGAACAATTAATATGTCACAATCAACAATTAATAAAATTCAATGAACTTCATAACTCATCCCAAAACGTTTATTGAATGTTCTGATTTAGAGTTATTACCCTTTCATATAAATCAATAAAAATGTGACATAATGATGCAACAGTGTGAAATAAATAGACAACTACTGATAACAAATAACAAAGTTAGCAATGCAGTTATTATATTTTTTATAACAAACCAAGTAAAGTAAATAACTATATCTACAGCTGCATATTTAAGTTGGTAAACCAATATGAGTATAATGACATTGTTTCTTTGTCTTTATGAAACAAAACATTTATGGTTAAAAACCAGATTTTTATTTTAATTGAGGCACATGTTTTGAAAAAAGAATATTTTATGAATTGTCAGAATTTAAGGTATTGACAGTTCTTTTTTTTAAGCACAGGTGAATGACTTTAATCCTGCCAAATTTAGAGGTTTTAACTCAAGAGGCAGTGAATTATGAAAATTTACATGTAATGGTCACTGTCCTTTATGGAAATTTTGCTTTAATGTCAAATGAAGTAGCCAACCAAATGATTAACTCAATTATAAAATTGAGTGACTTGGAATATAGAGGATTCAAATTTTCTTTGATGATGGGAATATAACTGGTTAATCTAAGATAATAAGATACATACTTAAGATAAAAAAAATAGATAGTTTTTTAGACACTATTTACGAATGAAAATTATAATAGTATATATGGATGTCTATATTCTGTATGTAAAACTTCTAAATAAAACTGAATGTTTTGTTACTAATAATGAAAACTTAAAATAACTAACAATTTATGTAACTTAATTAATGTGCTGAACCACAGTCACTCTTTCTAAATTGTGTCTCACTTCTTTTATTCTTAAAAAAAAACATCAAAATAATCGTCGAAGAATTTAAAGAGTATATAAATTTAAAAAAAAATCTATTTATTATGTATATAAGTGTGTCACACCAGATTTCAAAACAAATACGTAAACAACGCAATCTGCTAATTTCACGGTCAAGAATAGCAATAAAAAAAAATAAACATCGAACGCGCTGCAGACGAAACAAAGGCTGCCCGTGACACTTTGATAGAAAAAAAATCAATGTTGGGCGAGGGTAGCTCTCATGTAACTAATATATCACGTTAATACCAAATTACTAGTAATGTTTAAACAGCAATACACAATATTGCGCAAGATACATCCCGCAGAAATAAAGCGCAAATTCTTGACGTAAGAAATAAACATACGCGATTCTTACCTAGAACGAATTCCCAGGTATCACAACCCAGGGAGCGTTCAGGGACGATTTCCAAATCCAACATCGTGCACAAAACACTAAACACAAACTAAACTAACTAACTTTCACTTAAAAAAAACCTTTAAAATGTTAAAATTCGCTATTACGCTGCCTTTTCTTTGTTTGCCAACTTTAGTTTTCAACCATTTTGTATTTGTCAGAGGAACTGTCATTACAAACAGCTGATTGTATTTTACCAGGGCTGAACTGAGAGTATTATATTTCTTAGGTTTTTTTATATCTCAACACCTTGCCAGCTCTAATATACAAGATAATACGGTATGTTTGTTTACAAATAACTAACGAACTGCCCCAACTTCACACGAGCTTATACTAGACTGTAGTACCGTTGATCGTAGTAATATTCGACCAAAGTATCAACAATCATTATAGTAGTGTCAGTGTAAAGTAATTAATTATAATCTTATTGTTATAATTAGACTGTACCATATGATGTCTCTATAGATATGTATATAATATTTTCTATGAAGGACAATTGGTATAAACATTAAATGCACAAAATATCCTATGTATTTAATTGGAAAAGGAATAATTTTGCATTATTTAAAATACCTTCATAAATATCACATTGCTTTTTTGTAATATGCAAAAGGTAAAAATAGTTACTATGAATTATCTTTAGGAGACTAGATATACACTATCGTAGACCTTTTTGGAAATCTTTTTAAGATATACAATTCAGTAGTATGTCACTTCCATGAATAGTGTAAAGTTTTGACAGCTCTTGCGGTATAAGCGTATAAAATATGTTTTTACGACACCACAGTACAAATCTTTAAGACTCTTATATTTCCCTTTATATCATTATCATCTCAGCCAAAAAACGTGGTCATAGGCCTCCTCTAAGGTTTTCCACAACATCCAGTGGCTTTCTGCAACCTTCACCAAGTCGTCGGACCCCCTTATAGGGGGTCTACCAACTTTGAATTGTATGCCTCCCTTTATATAATGCACATATATTACTTTCTTTACTTCCTCTATTGGTGAAAACCTTTTTTTTTAAAGATATATGCTCATCTAATTACACAAGAACGAAAAGCGACTTCTTTACATTCTATGTAAAGATAGTTATTATACTATACTGTAGACAAGTGTAGGAGATAAGCCAAACAGAAAGATCGCAGATTCTATACCCTACCAACTTGTGACGTATAATTGTAAGGTTTGTACCATTTCTTAAGTGAATCTTCCTAAGCATTTTCATGTGACTAATTTATTTTTAGAACTTTGTTAAAACAATTTTAACCATTCTTTAAAAATGTCGCAAATCACACATTTTTATTCAGCCTAACCTCTGCTTATATTGAATCTAATAAAATATCATTACACTAAATTATTTACATTGATATTCATCAATAAGCTCTCCACTGTATTTAGCAATTACAACTAACATATTTTATTCCTGATGTTGATCTAAAGATTATAAAAAGTATTAAAAAAATGGATATTTTCAAATCAATTAATTTAAAAAAGGTTAGTAGTAATTTTTATTTAATCGATATCATAAATCGTGAACATTATATAAAAAATCAATTTAATTAATTTTATTAGAGTTATATTTCATTAATTGATCAAGAAAATCGTAAGGCGTTGAATTTTATTTAACAAATAGTACTACGCCATTTTTTTGACAGAAATGACAATACACTTGTGACCAACAGCCATTATGCGTATCGACTTAAGTACAGCCTATTTGTAAACTAAAAGCTGTGTAAAATAACTTTTGCTCGTAAAGTTCTAAAAATCTTGAAACTTTAACTGTTATTATCGATGATGTTACCAGCCAAATAAATATAACATTAATCCCTATCAGGACATGCGCAAGTTGGTAGAAAAGTCCAGTACATACCTGCCATTGTCCTTTTTCAAGTGAATAAAATATAATTCTGTTAATTTTCTAAATATTTTGTTTAACCCTCACATTACGATTATTTAAAGCTACCATCCCAGCTTTCCCCGAATTTCTCCTAGTTAAGAGACCATCCGGGTAGAGTTCAAGCGGAGTTTCATTTGTAATCTGAGTGTATTATTCAGCGGTTATTGATTATCTGTATGGTATAGACTATATCATAAGCAATAATCGTTTGCCACAACTTAGCGTGTTCCCACCATATTTCCAGCTCATTTAAAGATGATTTGCAAATAAAAAGTGTTCCATATCTTTTCGCGAAATATATCTTTAACAAAATTCATTACAATCAGAGACACACAGACAGACACAATTTAATATTTGAAATATTAGTATGGATGACATAAAAGAATTAAAAATATATTTGTTACGAACTTTAATGATTGTCTTTTTATTATAATTAACACTATTTAATTGTCTGTCTGCGTTTTAAAAATAAATGTGTAAAAAATACACTACCTTTCAGTATGCAACAGAATTGTTTAATGTATCGAAGTAAGTTTTGGTTTGGGCCGAAACTGAGAGTAACGCCAAAACGGTTTCGACTGAAACTGATTTTTTAAGGGACCTTTATTATATTATTTAGGGAGATCGGTCCCAATAACGACTAGGACGCTCCAAATAATTATTTCAGATTGTCAAAAGTTTACTATTATTTCGAAGAAACTGAATGAAGATCATTTTTATCACTGACTTTGTTGAAAGATGACTAAATTTGGATTTTTAGCTTTGACGGCAATCAAATTAGCTGTCTAAAAAGTTAGATCCTATTAACCAGTGGTGCTGGTTGATGCAGTTATTTGGAATCAGGCAGCCATGTGTGAGATGTGTGAAGTCATTTATAATATTTATTTATTTTATTTTTTAACCCAGTGTACTGATAGCACATCATTAAACTGACTCAAAACAATTCTCAGGTATTTTATGCAACACAATTAAACATAATTGAGTCTGTCACGCATAAGGGTATAATGTAAACGTTTTTCTTTTAATTTATATGTAAATATGCAAACAGAATAATGAAAGCTTGACATAAATCCTGTACCAACTCGTCAGACCAGCGTGGTATAGTAGGACAAAACCTATTTCTAAGGAGAGGCTTATGTCCAGCAGTGGACTTATCGGTATGTATGAGTACATATTTACAGGTTACTAGTTAAATTTATTGCTAAACACTTCTTCAATACTCATTGTACCTTCAACTACTACTGTCACTCCGAAACCATTTGAACCATGCTAAGATTGCCTGGCGGAAGAGATTATTATGGCAATAAGGCCACGCTTTTTACATTAAGTATCTGATAATGTATGTACTCTCCTGGAACTTTGTAATACGGTGTACAAATTAAGATTTTTCTATCTATCTATCTCTATTTGTGTTAAAGGAAGAGTTTGTTGACCTAAAGAACCTTTTTGAATACAAGAAGAAATTTGGAAATAGTTCCACAATTGACGGGACTTTAGTGTAACAAACGTACAAGAAAAGTCATATTGAGAACCTCCACTTTTTTTAAAGTCATTTGAAAATATAGTTTGGTTTTAAAAGAATTAAAAATTAACTACAATGTAAATAAATAGCTTTACTATAGGAACTGTTTTTTACACACACATACATTGTTTTGCTTTGAAAAAACATGAATACAGCCCTGACTTAACCAAATGACGCACGCGTACACCAACCATGACAGAAGAAATAATATTGTAGTGGCTGTTTTATACGCATCTCTGTTTTACTACAGTGCATCGTAATTTGTCGTCTCTTTCACATCAACAGTTTTAATGCCATCTCGTTTTAGCTTCACTAAGAGCAATGTCTCTGTCTCTGTCGATTAAACATGTTATTGATAATTGGGTAGAATATGTGACTTATTCATAGCAGAATATTCGATACTCATAAATTAGTCCATGAGCGTTTTCTTCTTGTTGTTTCAAATAAAACAAGCAATGTATATGACATTACTACAAATGCGTTAAACACATAATATTTTTCTTTCCCATGGTACGTGCGTCCCTGAATCACTATTCCTAGGACGACCTAGACTGCTCGTCTGGGTCTAAAATAACGTTCTAGAACTAAATTGATATCCATTTGCAGATGTTACTGATATATTGTATACAGAGACAAAGCTTTCGCTCCGTTTCCCGCCATTCTCAAATAACCTTGACGCGATCTCGACGCCCACTTGCCTACGTAATGTTATTGTGTAATAACATGTTTATTTACATCGAAATAGAATTTAGGTATTCTGCAGAAAAAGCGTCAAGGGACTTTGGACTAAATCCTCAAAACATTTTCCCTAATATTCAGTATATTATATAGCTACCTGCATTCGACATACATTTTGAAAGTATATTTTACTCTTCGGAGCACTGAAGAGCATATATATGTATATCCTAATAGCATATAATATAAAATAGTTATAATATCTATGATAGTATCTATCCACCTAAATGTTATAGATCGTGTTTACGTTGTAATATTTTCTTCTTATAAAATCAAATTGAAAAAAATATTTTGTTTTTATACCTTATTCGTAATAATCTTTTATTAACACTCTTTTAAGTGTTGAAAGCTAGGTAGGGGAGAGGGGGGCAGATTTGAACATTTTTTGTACTTTATATAATTTCTACAAAATATCTTGTTCTTAACATCTTTACTGTATCACAATGCTTAGCCCGGCCATTAAGCTAGATAATCGCAGCATTATAAGGAGAATAATATATATGTGTAAGACGTAATATCAGTTTTAGTAGCAATAGTCAAATGTTCAAATCTGCCCCGCTCCGGGGGTAGCTTTGAATATACATGAGGCAGTTTTGAACTATCGTTAAATTCGTTGAAATAAAAGGCTTTTCATACTTTTAAAACATTCATTTATTATAGTTATTAATATAGATAGTTATTAGTATGCATTAGAAAAGATAGAGATCAAATATCAGTGACAAAATTAAAAAAATACTTAACTAATATTGCGATTGCGCTAGTACTAGTGTAAAGAACATAAGTCTTATTAAAATTTTAATAAAATTAAACAAAAAAAAAAACAAAACAAACCGAAATGTCTTCATAAAAATAATTAACATTATGAAATGAATCATTAAATAAACATTATATTTTCAAAATTAACAAAACATAAAACATTAAATTTTGTGTTAATCAAATTTAGATTAATTAACAGCTACCCTAAATTGAACTTGGAGAAATCAAATTTGAAAGAAAACATGGACGCAGTACGTGATGTACCAGCTGCTAGAATTGGGGCAGGCAATCTACGTAAGACTTCTGAAAAATAATAATAACTATCCTTTTCTACAACTTTTCCAACAAATAATAATGACCTTTTACTATTCACAGATGAAACATTCGCTAAAACGTAGTCTCCGACATTTATTACTTTGCAATCTAATTCTTTTTCGTCGTCTTCATCCGCACAACTATCTGTGTCTTCTTTCCCTTCGCAGTCTGTTCTCGTGTCCTCTTCTGACTCCAAATGCATTTCTGACTCACAATCAGTCTCATCTGAAGAAAAGTTTAGTACAGTTTTGGTTTTTTTTCGCTTTATAATTTTCGTACTTTTTTGTGACTCCAAACACGTAAGTTTAGAATTCCTTCTTTTCTTTTGAGCCTGTGATTTTTGTAACCGTGCCTGGCGTTCGAAATAAGCTCTTTGTACCTCATCTTTTTCAGGAGTATCAGTTAATATACGCGATTTCCCCTTCTTTCTGCCTTTGCTTGATGCTTTTCGAGGTAGTGCTTTAGGAAATGGCCTTACCTGTTCTGGTGTTATTGTATTTTTGACTATGGCCCGATTGCTTACAGTAATTGGTGATGTTAGTGTTGCAGGTATTTCAGAACGTGGTAGTAAAGATACATAATCAACAGGAACAATAGGAGCTTCTAAAACAGTTAAATTAAAAGGTAAGGAATTTGAAGGTGTCAAGTAAGTCACATTTACAGCTGCTGCAGAAGATTCAGAAAGGATTTCTTGAGGTGAATATGTGGCCAACACTGAAGCTGGCACAGTTAGAGATTCTGATGCAGATGAAGCAGGTAAATTTAAAGTTTGCAATGGTAAATTTGTGACAGTCGTTAAAGGGCTTCTTGAAGCAGAAGCTGTGTTATTGATCAATTCTTGTTCGTTGTCTGAAGTTTCACAGTCGGTTTTATCATCGTCTTCTGGTTGAGTATTCTCCGAGATGGATGACTGTGGCGGAGGGCGATTTGTCACTTCTGCGCACGTCTTCAGAAAATGCATTTCTTGAAAATGGGTAAATGCCTGGTGTAGCAAAGCCAGCTAATATGTTTCTTCCAGTATAAGTCACGTTATATGCTGGAGTCACGATGCCGGCTAAATCGTGGATAGATATCGTTTTTCCAGGATTATTCAAAAGCCAATCATTTTGAGCCACAGATAGCTGACGCTTGAAAGGACCATTAACCGCCACATCTAACGGTTGCAAACGATGTGTACAGTGAGGAGGAAATGTAACAACAACTATTCCATTTTCTCGACAGTAGTTGATAGCATCCAATGTGCAATGGCTCTCGTGGTTGTCCATCAAAAGCAATATAGGATCCTCTTTTGAGCACCTGATTAAGATCTTCATGTGTTCAAGAACTTTTAAAAACAATGGTCCAGTCATCCAACCACTAGTGGGACTATTAGCAAAACCTACACATCCTCGTGGTCCTCCACTAAGCATTTTGTCATGAAAACGAGCTCTGGGAAAAATAAAAACAGGAGGGACGAAGTTTCCTATGGCATTTCCTATCCCACACATCGTAATGAGTTGTCCACGTTCGGCAGACACACATTGGCCGACTTGCTTTGCTCCTGTTTGAGCAATAACATTAGGTGCTTGCACGACGGTCATAATATTTGTCTCATCAAGGTTATATATCCTGTCGGGTGTAAAATTATATTTGCGTAAAACTTTTTCATAATTATCAAAAAAAGTCTCAACATTATGTTTGTTGAAGCTCGTTGCCCTGGACAAACTGGTATTTTCAGGTTTTCGGATTGAAAGATCTTTATTCCGTTTCATGAAGCCTTTTAACCATTCTATACCGGCTTGTTTATTTTGTGTCCATTTAGTTGGACATTTACCAAGTGCTAGTGCGTATTCGTAGGCTAATTTACGAGCTTGTTTGTACGTTAATCCGTAATTCATTTTAGATCTCTTCAAAAGATATTCTTTCACCATCCGTTCTTCGTCATTTGTAAACACTTGTGTGACGGTATATTTACTGGTAAACTGTTCAGATTTAAGCGGTATAACTTCCTTGTACTTTTTTATTCGATAGTGTAAGGTATTCGGTTTTATTTTATATGTGTCAGCAGCTTCTCTGAGTTTCATTTTACCGGTTAATACTTGTTGAACAGCAGTTTTCATGTCTTCCTCGTTGATTTCATGATCTCTCTTTTTTTTGTAATTGCGAACCATTATTACCTTTAAATGATAAATATTCCACATAAAAATAAAATAACAAAAACAATGTAAAATAAACAATTATTAGGTTTATGATTAGAGTTGGGGTACTTTTAAATAGTATTCAAAACTGCCCCCTACATGATGTTCAAAACTGCCCCAATGGTATTTGAAAACAATAATACGTTTTTTTTTCAACTAAAAGTTAAAGCATGGCATTGATCTCTTTTTAATTGCGTGATACATGAAATATCCTGACTAAAAGAGGAAAAAAACACTCCACAAACCTTGAATTGGATTCCTGAGATCCTTACGCGCTCATATGAAAATGTTACAAATTTAAACTAGAAAATAAACACTTCTAGTAACTCAACGGTGGACTGTAATACGTCAGCGGTGACAAGTGACAGTAGTGAAGGTTACCACGTTGCCACTACCCAAAAAAAAAATACTAAAAAATCTCATAAAATAGCTGTGTAAAAATATTTATTCAAACGTGCCCCTGTTCAAAGCTGCCCCCCTCTCCCCTAGATAGGTACTAGCATATAAATGAATCTATGCAGGTGTGAAAGGATTCCTGTGGGGACAGATTAAGTACACAGAGTACAAAATAGAAATCATTTCAGTTCATTAAAATCATTTATGTACATACTTAAATGAATTGTTATTGTGCAAGAAATTGTAGGTAGAAAATTAAGATATGTTAAAATTGCACTCGAAAGTCACATCGGGTTTTGTGGTGGTGTGCTGTTGACGGTGTCATTGGACATTTTCAGACACGTAGCTGCATCAGGGCAGCACTCCATTACTAGGGGGTGTAGAGTAACTGAGGCGGCTTGTGGCCGACTACTTAGAGGAGCGTTCCGTCATGTAACAGGGCTGAAATGAAGCGAGGCTGAGGCTCAGGTCATGTGATGTTCTACAGACAGTGGGCGGCGACTCCGACCGCCCAGAATAAGTTAGTCCCATCGGGTGAAACCAGTCTTATCGAGGTACGATGGCTAGTTCTTCGTCCCGATTGAAGACTCCATGTACTAGCTTATCTATCGTAGAGGCTTTCTAGCCGGTTATCGTCAAGTAAAGAGCATGGCAGCACCGGACCTAAAGGGGCCAAAATTCATTTATTCTGTTTACTGAAAAAAGGTATCTCTTATTTCCTTACTTTTTGTCAAATAATAGTTTTTTGTTAAGTTTACAAACCTAAAATTAAAATAAAGTTCTAATAGTCAATTATTTTTATAAGAATGTTAAATTTA
Source organism: Hypercompe scribonia (assembly GCA_949316085.1). Classification (NCBI taxonomy): domain Eukaryota; kingdom Metazoa; phylum Arthropoda; class Insecta; order Lepidoptera; family Erebidae; genus Hypercompe; species Hypercompe scribonia. The sequence continues at coordinate 6,761,942 of OX438986.1, read as the reverse complement.
ATTAGTTTTAGTTAGAACTTTTTCGCCAAGTCAATTGAAAATAATTAAAACATGAGTCGTTGAAATTTTTGTAATGTGTGAGAGATATCGAGAAAACGAACTACGTTTCCATACTTGTATCTTATACATACATAGATATTATATTCCATACATCATAAATAAACTATGTTAAATTAACTTGCCACTTAAAGTTTCGAACGCACCACTGAATGTCAATGTCATTGTTTGTCAAGATGTTATGAAGTTTTGAATTGAATGGCAGTAGGACTATGATCCTTCGTTTATATAGTTTAATAATAAGCTTAGAATGAAATTTTCTTAGTTTTAGTCTCGAATATTAGACTATGTCTGAAAAAAAAATGTTAGACAAAGTGCTGTTGCGACGGAGATTTTGTAAAAAAATAGCCGCGGTGGTTATTCCGTTTATTTTATCGTTCTACGTATTAAGTCTTCTATTCGGTGATTGGAACACTCCAAGACTGATGAGTTTAACTGATCTGAATCGATGCCCCGCGTGTTACGGTATATCTGTATGTCCAGAATTATATTCTAATCAGATCAGGTTAGATGTTAGTGATAGGTGGACTGGCTTTTTTAACGCAAAAAATATTTATCACGGCGTTACAAAGTTTAACCGCCGTGTTATTTTAAAAAAGTTAGCTCACGATTGGGAACTGAAGGCGTTCGATGTGAAGATGTGCAAGACATTTGATCTACAAGAGAACTGTAAACCTATGCAGTTGATAAATATGTCGAGTCTTGAAAAAAAATTGATTGCAACAGTGCAGTATAATTTTACGTTTCCCGAAAGTAAACCGCGAAAAGGGCTGATCATGTGTCCTTACGCAAACAGTTTGTATGATCTGATAGCTCCTATTCTGGGCAAGACGAAACATCAGATTGACATGCTTTACATGTGGACCATGTTGAATATTAATCCAGAGCCAATAATTTTACAGGTATTTTATTTTTTGATGCTATCACTTCTGCTTAAAATTTTTTTTAATTATTTGTTTTATTATTTTACATGTTTTACTGATAACGGTTTAAGTTAAGTTAAGTTATTGTGTAGAATAATTGTCTATTATATTTTGTTTACTTTTATTTTATTCTCTCTCTATATCCTCGCTTTTTGTAATGCAGTAACTTACTTAATCTTGTCAAAATTAAATAAGTATATTAAAAGTAACATGACTTGTTTTCCAGTTATTAAAGAGATCAGCCGGCTGGCCGCTGCCCTCTTATGGTGGTGTTTGCGGTAGACTAGAAGTGGTTGCTGATGAGGGTGTGTCGTTGTCCACCCTTACCCATGTGACTTTCCGTAAAAAACTTATATATGCTCAGAAAGTATTAGAAGCTGCTATGGATTTTACATATAAACATGACAGGTATGTATACCCGCTACTTATTTAAAGATTCTAGTAGTTTGATCCCCAACTGGACAGACTATGTACTGTGGTACCCAAACTGCTGTGAAGCATACTTATATTTTACTGAAAAAAAATTTACATACAAAATTGTGTTCAGACATTGAACATATCATTTTATAGTTAATTTCTCAGTGTGCTTTAAACTAAGCTCAGTTCAGCATTCAACACCTCTGATCACCTACAAGACCAGCAGACCTGTCATTGTTGTTCTCACAAAGAAGGATAATAGAATTATCGATACGCCAAACAAAGTTTCTATCCCATAAGTAATCATATTTTTTTTTTTTGTGTTCCTCTCACATCTCACACACGGCTGTCTAATTTCAAAGTAGACAGAGCCTGTGCTATGATAACCAGACTGCTGGAAAACATATTTAAATATTTCTAAATATAAATATGTATTATTGATAAATTACACCCAGACAACAAGTGACCATACTCATCACACAATACCATTATATGTCTGTAACATCAGTTTAGCAATGACATCTAAGCATTTCCATTTCTGCCAAGAAGACTTAGTGCTAAAAATAAAGGGTCACAATCAATTATCTTATTTGCAGATCTATTTGAAAATATTTAATTCTTTAGTTTTCTTTTGTAGCTAACTAGTTTTGTACAGGGTGGGTCAAGAATTCGTTAACATTTGATTCTAACATCTAATTCTAACGCAAATATTTGCCGCGCGGGACGCGGAGAGGGGTTTGTCCCGTGCTTGTTTCTGGGCAATTTTCGCAGCCGCCGTGCGCTTACTGTGTGAAACAATTTTATTTAAACATCAGTTCGCTTATTTGGCGTTAATTACGATTTACACGACTTAAATTAATGTCTGAGTGCTCCTTTAATAAAGAAATGGGTGAAGAAGTTGGACGAGACGGGATCTACGCTAAATGTGAAACAAACTGGAGGCGCACGGACTTCTCAGACCGAAGAGAACGTGCAGTAAGTTACCGCTTCTGTTTGACGTAATCCAGGTTTATCGACGCGCAAATGTTCGCCTGAATTAGGGTTATCCCACATATCATTACGGTTAAAATTATATTTCAAATTACATTCATATAAAATCCTGATAGTGCAGGAACTAAAACCTAATGAATTAAATTTGCGCAAGTCGTATACCGAAACAATGTTAGAACGATTCAGTATGTTGACAACATCTTATTTTTTGACGAAGCTCATTTTCACCTCTACGGATATGTAAACAAACAGAATTGCAGGAATTGGAGCAGTGAAAACCCCAAAGTTAAACACTAGAAGCCACTTCATTCTTCCATGGTACAATTTCAGCAAAAGGAATCATTGGACCCTAATATTTCGCAGATTCTCGCAGCCGTTCAGTTAGTGTTAATTCTGCTGGATATGTGAAATTACTGATGCTACTGGAATTTGCTGGCTAACTTTGCTGGTTTCAACAAGATCACAACACTTGTTACATCCAATAAATCCCTGCTGGTGGTCAAAGACTTGTTTCCTGTTGTGACTGATTTCCAGACGAGGCGACATTCCATGACCACCCAGAAGTCCAGATCTATCCCTAGCAGACTTCTTTTTATGGGTTTATTTGAAGAGTCGTGTCTACGTCAATAAACCAAATACTTTACACTACAAAAGAAAAAATCAGCGAAGAGATATCGGCGACCTCGTAGTCTTTTTGCCGACGAGTATTCTAAAACTTTGGTGCTCGTTTAGAAGAGTGGAAACGTCGAAAAGGTGGTCAATGAGACGATGTAATTTTTAAAAAACAAATTCCAACTAATTAGCTTTTTTGTAAATAAACAATTCCTTTAATATATCAAATGATTTTTTTGTACGATATTTTTCAAATGTTAACTAATTCGTGGCCCACCCTGTACTTCAATTTTTTCACACAGCCTCCAGTGTCTTACCATTAGTATGCTAAGCTTTGTCCTTATAAATATTAACATTCTCAGAAACATACAAAGTACACAATACACACGGTGTTTTAATGGCCAGTTCCCAATATGAAACAGTGGCACCAATACCGTTTTATTATTTTAACAACAACAAACCATAAATTCTGTTTAGGAAAAAATGTTATAATAATAATATAGTTTAATTTAGTCTAAACTATGATCACCAAACACGTTATTCCTAGAATCCCATTGGAATGTGACCCATTGAGAAGATATTGCTCTTATTTACTTCATGCGTTAAAAAATAAACATTTCCTGGAGATATAGTAAGTTTTCTTTCAATTAAAAATATTTCGTAATTTTTAAATTATAACATATTGATTTCAGATTTCGTTTCTATCTAATGGATTGGTCTCTGGACAACATAGTGGCCAACGATGCAGACGACATCACCTTCGTCGACTTAGAAGATGTTATTATTTTAGATAAACACGTTTCCCCTGGAACAGATCTCCCCAACTGGTACAAACGGTCCAAGCATGAAGTCATAGAGCCGGGCTTCTCATTCTCCATAGATAGTATGTGCACACACCATCTCAGCGACCACAATTTATGGGCAGCATGTTACATTTTAGCTGGGGATGAAGAACCTTATTTATACCCTTTGCCAAAAACAGTGAGCAGTGTTCGACCCAACCTCGAGAAATTATTCACGGAATGTTTGAATGGAGATGATCGGTTTAAAACTGTTACAAATTTACATCAATTCATTAAGAATATGTTGGTGGATGAAAAGCTTGAGGGTTTAGACACTGCTGTTAGCTGATAAAAGGCTGAGTTGTAGGTATACATTACCAGTGGTTCATATTAGAATCATATTTTAGGAAAAGCAATTATATCCAGTCAACTTTTAAGAAATATTGAAGTGGATGCATTGAATGTCATTATTGTAACTGAAGGCAGAGAAGATCAAAATCAACATTTATTCTCATACCTACTCTTGCTTGTAGTATTCCAAAGGTGCATAGGGATCATTAGATGTGACTAAAAATTATGCTCTATATTTTAGAACACCACTCAGACTTAGTATAAGTGATTAAACTGAGCAGATATTTTTGGTTACTTATTTTCTAAAGTTGCTGGCTAAAACTACCCACAGAGTGAGGAAAAACTGAGTGACTCAGTTGAGTGACGCAATTAATGTTAATTTCTATAACAAGATGATGTGATTTTTAAAGCACTAGCATGTTTATATATAAGTTAAGTTATATCTTAGAGGATCAAAGAAATGAATAAAAATGAGGTATTATACAATTGACGTTATATGCACAGTATAATTTATTTCAATTATACTTTTTTAATATATGTAACATCACAGCATGGATGTCACGCCATAATGTGAGATATAATTGATGTGATAATAATGTGTACAATGTACATTATCCTCACAAACTTTGTTACGTAATTTATGGGTGGCCCCTAGTGTAAGTCCCATCTAAGCCTTAGTTGAAATTACCGTCGTTATATCATTTAACTGCTTACCATTTACGTTGTAAGATCAAACATGAGTCGATTTTAACTATATATTTATTTTACATCGAAGCTGGGAGTTGATATTTTTTATATTTTTAATGTAAGAAATAATTATTATAAAAATACTTTGAAGCATATAAGCTAATCTCAATTTAAGAAATAAAAATATACAACATAAACAAGTTTTTCAATGCCTTAGTATAAGACTAGTGACAACTAATATACAGCTGAGGTAAACTATAAAAACAAATACAACTTTCTTGGTAATAATCAAAGTAACGTTTTATAATTTTAAATTAATATAAATAATAAGTAAACAATTGGACACCTGACACGACGTCATCTTGGGTCAAAATAAGCAGAGCTAATACACCTAATACTATCAGCTAAATTGACTAATAAAATACTCATATACTTCTTTTTTAAATACATACATATTATACGTGGAAAACACCCAAATTCCGCAACAAACATTTACAGATCATACAAACATTTGGTCCACTCGGGAATCGAACTCGAGACCTCCAAGACCTAAACAAATTTGTATAAAGAATAGATATTTATATCATTGCCAACAATTAGGAGTTCATAAATTTTCTTCAATTATTGACATTGACAAACTGAGCCCTATTAGCAATGTCATTAACATGATAGATAGATAGATAGATAGATAGGTACTCTTTATTGCACACCGTAAGTAGGAAACATACAATGTAGGATACAAACAAAAAATAGTAGTACAATGAGCGGCCTTATCGCAGTCTGCGATCTCTTTCAGGCAACCGTTAGACGGACTATACTGTATAGTATTATGTAGTTTGTGGTGCACATTGCAAAGCTACCATTACACATGCATATATACGAATACACATGCATACACTTACATTGGCATATAAATATGAATACATACATAAACATAGATACAGATATAGCATATATTTGTTAAAAAGATAAATAATGATCCTTGACGAGTTTCTTAAAGGTACTAACCGACTGTGCCCGCCTAATAACCTCCGGTAAGGAGTTCCACAGGCGTGCAGCCTGCACTGCGAAAGACTTATCAGCGAAAGATGTGGTGTGTGTTGGGATTTCCAAAGTTCAATTTTTTATGACCTCAAGCATCGTGTATGTGTGTCATGAATAAAAGTGAACCGTTTTTTTAAGTAGATAGAAGCTGTAGGATTATATAGGATATTATATAGTAGCGACAGGATATGAGTATTCCGGCGAAGTCGTGTTGGGAGCCACTTGAGTTTTGTACGAAATTCGGATATACGAGTATGATCATATTTGCGTAAACCAAAAATGAATCTGATACAGAAATTTTGAAGTCTCTCAAGTTTATCAAATTGTTCCTCGGTTAGATCGAGATAGCTGACATCGGCATAATCGAGAATGGGTAGACGAGTGGTTTGTGCAAGTTCAATCCTAGTGGCAGTTGGAAGAAAATTCCGTAGTCTTCTTAAACAGGCTGCAGTATATTTTACGGTTAACATTTCGAATTTGAACATTCCAGGAAAGCGTTTTGTCGATATGTATCCCTAAGTTCTTTACGTTGTCACTGATTGGTATTTTGACTCCTTCGATAGACACTTGTGCAAAGGTGGACTGGCTTGCGTAGTGACAATCATCAGTGGTTGGTCATCATCATCAGGCTTGCGTAGTGCAAGCCAGTCCACCTTTGCAATAAGTCTGGAGCTGCCGATGATTGTCACTTGAGTCTTACTAGGGTTTACTTTAAGCCCGTACATCGTTGTCCATCGACATATGTTACTCAGATCTCTGTTTATAGTGTCAATGCCTAGAGGCAGCTCGTTAGGACTAGTTTAGAAATATATTTGCAAATCGTCTGCGTATAGGCGGTAGGAAGAAATAGGTTTATTAGTGATGGTATAAATGAAAATTGAAAATAGCAAAGGAGATAAAACGCCACCCTGTGGTACACCAGCGGACGTATTCAACCAGATGGAGTAGTTGTCATCAATACAGGTACGTTGCCGGCGACCAATCAGGTAATCACGAAACCAGTCAACAGCTGATGGAGATATGTTGAGAGAGCTTAGTATGGCAAGAAGAACGTCGAAGTCGACTGTGTTGAAGGCATTGCTAAAGTCCAATAGACATAGCACAGTGAGCTTTGCACTGTCCATTCCTGTTCTTATATCGTCAGTTACATTAACAACAGCAGTAGTTGTGCTATGTCCGGGACGGAAACCCGATTGCAGTGGGTTAAGGAGGTTATTTCTGCAAAGAAAGGAATTAAGCTGATTGTGGATAAGGCGTTCAAGGACCTTTGAAAGGAAAGGTAAAATGGAGATAGATCGATATTCGGAATAGGATACAGGAATAGGCTTCTTTCCATTTTGATAGAAATACGCCGCTAATGATGGATTCAATCAGTATGCGGGTAATTATGGGTAAAATTGGATCAAGGATAAGGAGCACCATATTACGACTGATAGAATCGGAGCCAGTAGCGTTTGATGTAATGGACCGGATACTCTTCTCAACATCACAAGCAGACACTTGACTAAAGACCAAAGGAGAACAGTCAGGGGTTGGAAGTGCTGAAAGATAATTTAGTGTATTAGTTTTAGTTGTCTTATTAAATACAGATGAAGTAGAGAAATATTAATTAAGTGAGTTAATATCGAGCTGGTTACAAGACAGCTCTTGACGCTGTTTTCCAATCCCTAATGACCGAAGAAATTTCCAGACTTTGGCTGGATCACCGTTTTGTACGGTACTATGAACATATTGGCGTTGTACATTCCTACACACCTTGTTGCAGCGATTTCGCAAATTTATATATTTTTCTTTGTTGTAATCTGTTGGTCTAGCTTTAAATTTAGATTTTGCGGCTGCTTTGCGCTTAATTATTATTTTTATTTCATCTGTAAGCCAGGGAGATGGTAGATGTTTCAGCTTAACAGGTTAAATTGGTGAATGTATGTCATATAAGGCCACCAGTTTACTGTTAAATATCTCCAGCATATCATCAATGGAGGATACCGACAGAAGAAGAGCCCAGTCCAACTTCTCTGCATCCCTTCTAAGAAGACCAAGATCTATACCATTAAAGTTGCGCTGCATTAAAATTCTCGACTTTGCCTTAGGGGGACGGGTATCGTATGAGAGAAAAAGAAAGTCATGATGAGAAAATTGGTCTGCTGAGCATTGCTCGTGTTTGGCAACGCGATCGCTTGACGAAACAAAAATTAGGTCAAGAAGAGAAGGAGTACAGTTAGGGAAGTTATGGGTGGCATTTAAAGGAAGAAGGAAAAGGTTATTAGATTCTGTGATGGAGAGTAGTGATGAAGAACGAGATTCATTCTTCAGTAAGCAAGTGTTAAAGTCACCCATAATAATGGTTTGACTGTACAATGGCAAAAGGGATTGTAAGATATTCTCAAAGGAGGAAAAAAAGTTGACACGTAAAGAGGGACAGTAGTAAACACCTAGTAATAATTTTAAGTGGTGTAGCTCGACTTCCACCAACAAGTGTTCACCAGCTTTTGATGGCGGTGGCTGTGAAGATATACTCACCACCTTATGTGGTATGTAGTGCCGAAGATAGATAGCCACACCACCACCACCACCTGTTGTTCGATCGTTTCTTATGAGTGTGAAACCAGGCAAACAGTGAGAGGATGAAGGAAGACAAGGTTTAAGCCATGATTCCGAAACAAAGATAGCGTGAATATCCTGACAATCAAGATCTGTCAGCATATCGGGGAAATGGGCCGGAATACTTTGGGCATTTAAATGGATGACATTGAAATTACGTGTAACATCGCCAAATTGTCGCTGAAGTGTGTCAGCCAATAGTGAAATACTAAGAAAACTGTCACTATCATTACTACTGAGTGAATGAAACTCATCACTATCAGAGTTCATAATATTTGCTAGAAAAACAATGTAGTAAAAGAAAAAGTAATAAGTAAATAAAAATAATAAATAAATAGCAATAGAAGAAATATATTATATGTAGTTAAATATAGAAAGAAGAAATATATTATATATAGATAAGCTAGAAGATGCAAAAACATGATGTTCATTTACAGATATGAGACCTCGACCTGTTAGAGCTATACATTCGGTAATCCATCGGTACAAGCAATATAATTTTTATTCCATTGTATGATGGTCGGATCGTTGACATGGCACTCCATACACTGGCAGAATACCCAGCGCGTGTGGAGCAGGAGCATGACCTCGTGGCGACCATTATAGTGGCAATTCTCTCATCGCTCTGTAGCATGTTCGCGGCATTGGTACGGAGCGAGTGTACGTGGAACTTGGTCGTATCCTTCTGCAACCAAAAGTATGACCTCAAACCAGGTGGTGGAGTGGGATTAGGAGACGTTTAGAATTCTGTCGGTCCAACAGGCCTGAGACCGCAGACGACTTAGTTGCCAGAGATTACAGAACAATCTCTTTTCTCCATAGCCGCAAGTCTATGGGTTTCCATTCAAAAGGTCGTCATCTACAAGCTGACCATTCGTAGATACATCGGGGTTACAGGGATATCTTTTCTAAGGTGCACCTCGTTTTCCGGCTACTAGTACCCGAAACGGCGTGCGGTTTTTGGCCGGGTTGGTCCGACATAATCACCAGTAGGTATTCCGCAGGAATTTCCGCACATAATACAAAAACAATGACTTTTCTCGTTTGCCTCTTATGTTATAAAGAAGCCTATACTATAGTACTTAGACTGCTGACAAACATGCAATAAACTGCTATTATAAAAAAGAAAGTGTAAAATTTAAATGAAATTAAAATTCAATTTTTCGAGTTTTTAAAGTATAATTGGCAATCTTAGATCGATATTGTAAATAGATGAATACGAATACGTGAAATATTCGCATACTTTAGTAATTACCACTCTATTCTATGTACCGCATTGGCACACCACTATTTGTCAATTTTATTGTAATTGTTACTTGTCAAAGAGAAATAGCGATTTCTGCGCTTAAATTTACAAAACGTTTTTCTTTTTTAAAGTCTCTTCAGTTGCGTATTTATCCATATTTACTCATGTAATGCAATATATTGCTAAAGAAAAACGTACAACATTAGTGCTAAATTTTACTATAGCATTAATTTTAAGAACATAAGCATTTGTTTTGTAAGTGTCCACCAGTGTGTAAACCATTGCTGGTGAATAATTAAATAAAGTTTAATTCTAATAACACAGATATTTCTGAAAACTTTAAATAATGAGTGGGTCAGATTCTGACGACGAGAATGTAATACGTTACGGAACTCCTTTGGAGCCATACGAAGAAGGTTAGTTTTGACTTTTTAGTAAACCTAAATTGCCGGTTATATTTTTTTCGACCTAATTGTATTTTTAAGTACTACTGAGCTAGTATCGGTAATAACTGTTAAGATTATTTTGGGTAAATAAAGTAGTTCTTGAAATGTTATGAATATATTTCTGATATCTTGATAAACATTTTTAAAACATTTCTGTAAGCTTTATTAGAACTGACAATAGCTGGCACAGGAAGGAGACGAGTACAGATAACATATGAGTGTCAATATAACAGAATAACAATATGTACTATACAAAAAAACAAAGAAAAAAAAATAAACAAGAATAGTTTGATAAGTAGAACTATGAATCTGAGGTTTCAGAGTGAAATTTCATGGTTATCAGCATGTATTCCTTATGTATCACTATCTGCGAAATTTCGAAGAGTAAAGTTCTTAATTTAATATTACTAAGTAGAATCTCAGGATCTGGAGAAACTTGCGACAGCAGTGGTGAGAGGCAGCAAGCAACAATTCTTGAAAACCTGTGAGGACCTATTTATGTAACCATGAAATCTCACTTTTAAACCTCAGATTCATAGTTAGATCGACTTATCAGACTATTCTTGTTTGTTTTTTTCTTTCTTTTTTTGTTGTATAGTATATATTGTTATTTTGTTATATTGACACTTGTATATTGTCTGTACTCGTCTCTTACCTGTGCCAGCCATTGTCGGTTCTCGTAAAGCTTATAGAACAAATGTTTTAAAAATGTTTATTAAGATATAATATATAAAACACTGATAAATATTTTGGACATTTGAGATGCAGCGCCATCTAACCCCAAATTAAACAGTTGCAGATCTTACAAACATTTAGTCTGACCTGGTAATTGAACTGAAACTTTAAGCACAGCATTGGCATACACTAATAATAATAAAATAATGTGTTTCAACAGATGAACTGCCTACAAAACGTAAGTTCCAAGAGCAGACTGATCAATTTGCCGTTGATGCAAATGGTAGACGTAGATTCCATGGAGCTTTCACAGGGGGCTTCTCGGCAGGGTTTGGAAATACTGTGGGATCATTGGAAGGATGGACGCCCAGCACCTTTAAGAGTTCACGATCAGAAAAAGCTTCAGTTTCTGTAAGTACATTTTGTTTAATGTATATGTACTTCAGTTAATAACATACAATTTGTTAAAGATTTAATTCAGTTGTAGTCATTCAAATAGAATTGATATAAACCTTTTTTTTTTAACGTGTGGAAACCCCCACGGGCCGTCACCCCACCGGGGTTTACGGCAGGGCGGTGTGTCGGAATCGGACCGACTAAAACCACACGGTGTGCCACTCTGCGCCTGAGAGAGGAGGGATCCGGGAACAGCTGTTATTACGACATCCTAATCCCTCCTAGCGCCTGCCCGCTACCACGGGCACCATCTGCCGATGAACTCTCTATTTTAGGCGACGTACGGCACACGCGGACGTCGCCTCCTCGCGGCTGGCCACTATAGCGGATGGAGGGGAAAACCCGTCCCGTCCATCCGCGGCCACACTCAAGGCGGCATGAGGCGCTGGTATGCGCGCCTCCGCCGCCCGGCTCGCCGACGGCGAATTGGGTCCGAGTGGATATCGTCCTCCCGGGCCTTCGCCGCCTCCTTCCGCGAAATTACGTCTTCGCAGAAGGTTGCGACCGCGGTAAAACAACTGTCGCTACCGACCATGGAGCGTATGACGGCCGGTAGCGAGAGATCTCCTCCAATAACTGCAGTGAGGACCCCACGCTGCGCCGCCCAAGCGGAACAAACCGCTAGCGTGTGCTGAGCCAAGTCCTCACTGCAGTCGCAGTGGTGACAGGCGGGACTCAATTCCCTCCTGGCGACCGAGTGCAGATACTTCCCGAAGCAACCGTGCCCGGAAAGGACCTGCGTCAGTCGGAAGGAAAGGGTCCCGTGCTGCCGCCCTGCCCACTCGGCGATGACCGGCTGGAGAGCCTCCACGGCGGCAAAACCAGCACGTGGAGCCTCCAGCCGGTACGACCAATGAGCCATTGTGGCTCGACGAGCGGCCTCTCGCCACTCGCGTATCTCTTCGGGCAGGGGCCGTATGCCGCTACGCGCCCGGAAGTCAGCCGTCCGCCGATAAACTTCGGCGAGCACTTCCGCCTCCAAATCCCACGGGGGAGTTCCAGCCAAGGCGCACGCCGCCTCCGTCGATACGGTGCGGTAACCGCGTATGGCTCTAACCGCCAATATCCTCTGAGGGCGCCAGAGGCGAGCCCTATTCTGGGCGGTCAGAGCCGCCGCCCACACCGGTGCACCATACAGCGCCATTGACCGGACAACCCCCGTGTATAGCCGTCTCGTCGCGACGCTAGCTCCACCCAGATTGGGCAAAAGTCGCCCAAGGGCAGAAGCAGCGCCGACCAGCTTCGGAGAAAGCTGTCGGAAGTGCTCGTCGAAGAGCCACCTGCCGTCGAGGATCAGGCCCAGATACTTGATCTGGGCCTGAATCGGTACGAGGACTGAATTGACCATGATGGAGGCGCCGGAGGGTGGACCACGACGAGGCCCATGGAACAAAAGGGTCTCCGTCTTGTCCAGGGCCACCCGCAAACCCAGCGCCTCAATTCGCCCGACCACCAGGGAGACACCCGTGGTGGCCAGGCGCGCCGCCTCTTGAAAGTTCATCCCCCGGGCCGTGATCAATGTGTCATCTGCGTAACAAAGTACGCCCAGCCCGGGGGGAAGACGACCTCGAAGGGCCCAGTCGTATCCCATGTTCCACAGGAGAGAATTGATATAAACCTACTTTAACCTTTTTTTTTTTTTTTTTTTTTTTTTTTTTTTAACGCGGGGAATGCTTTTCGCACCATACCCTCCGGAGGGACGAAGGGCGTGTGTGGGACTCCCGACAAACCGGTCTACCCACTAAACCCCGCGGCGGCCTACCTTGGCAGTTGGGAGGTGCTCTAGGAACGCATTAGCGGCTTCTAGAGTCCTCCCTGCCGTACCTCACAAGTGAGGTACATCTCGGGCACCTCATGCCCCAGGATCAGGACGCTATCGCACTCCCATCGCCCTGCGCAGTAAGAGGCAGAACAGCGCCCCGCCCCAGACGACACTCCCCGGCCGCACCGGAGTGTCACCTGACTCGGGTCGTTTGCAGCAGTCACAACGCCCCAAGATGTGACCGCAGCGACCCTTAGGCGGCGATTAGGGAGCTAGCGACGTCTGCCGCGTCCTCTTCGCCGCCTCCTTCGAGCGGGATCGGCCCTTTCCCGATCTCGCTCTGCAGTCTCCTTCCGGAGCATAACCTGCTCACAGAAGGAGATCGCGGCTTCCCATCCTTCACGACTCGCCAGCATCGCCGCGATCAATGCTGACGGTGAAAGGTTACGTCCGATCCGTCCGACCAGGACTCGACGCTCAGACTCCCAAGCAGGGCAGTCCTCCAGCGTGTGCTGGGCGGAGTCCCGTTCGGACTCGCAGTGGTGGCATTGTGCCGTAGCCTCCCGTCCTATTCGATTCAGATACTCACCGAAGCAGCCGTGCCCGGTGAGTATCTGGGTCAATCGATAGGTGACACAGTTGGTCCTCTCTATCCACGCTTCGAAGTTCGGCAGAACGGCTCCGACGGCGCGTTGGCTAGCACAGCCCTCAGTTTCGAGCCGGACCTGCCAAGCCACCAGAGCTTGCTTATGCGCGTTCTGCCGTAGCATTCCGGGCTCATGATCTGGCGCAGCCTCTTCAGCATTCCGACCGACAGAACGAATTTGGTCGTACACCATTGCGTCCATGTCGGCCAGAATATCGAAGGGCGGAGATCGCGCCAGGATCGTCGCCGCCTCATAGGAGATTGTGCGGTAAACCTACTTTAACCTAGTAGAAAATTTTGTGACAAAGTAATCAAATTGCTGTCAATGCATATGACAGCATGAATTTTTGTATTGATAAAAGGTTTGGCAGTAGTAAAACTCAATCAGATGAACCATCCGTTTGTTGTGTCGTAAGAGCCAACTCCTTAGCTGCTTGTTACGACACAACAAATGGAGCAAACAAAAAGCTCCCTTGAGCAAACTACGCAGAAAACATCACAGCAAAAAGAAAGAAAACTTGAAACAAACCGTATACCAACCTGTCAGGTGAGCATGGTATAATAGGTCAAAACTTCCTTTCTAAGGAGAGGCTTATGTCCAACACTGGACTGTTAAAGGCTGTTGATGGTGATGATGATGATGACCACGATGATGATGATGATGATGATCACGATGATGATCATGATGATCTGCTTGTTTGCCTCAGTATACCATATGTATATAAATGGTATAACAGTTATTCTAAAACTATTATTATAAATATGAATATGTAAAAGTTGATATACCTTTTTGTGTATACTCAATAGAATCAAAACCCTGAGGACTTTATGGATGAAGAGGACCGTGGCGAGTTTGGGATTGCGCCGCGACTCTTGCAGACACGTAACGACTTCTCCGGACAGAAGAGAGCCCGACAAAGGACTTACCATGATGGACCAATTCCTGGTCAGTTATATATTATTATCATTGTCAGCCCGTTGAAGTCTGCACATATACATCTCAAATATTTAAATACATATATTAATATAGTCCTTAAAACATAGTTTGACCTCTTTGACAATTATCACTAGTGTCATTTTCGATGTTAGAACTTCGTGGTACATTTTAGGTGTAAATTTTTGTATTTACAATATATTGCATGGCTGCAAGGTAGTTTTCTATGTAACTGAACTTTGTCCTTATTGAACAGGGGAGCCGGTACTTCAACAGTTAGTGAGAGCAGTCCACGAAACAGCTGCAGTGAAGATGCTGCGAGCCATGGGCTGGCGAGAAGGTCAGGGGACTGGGGAGAGACTCAGCAAGTCTCAGAAAAAGGTGGCCAAGCTACAACATAAAGTCTATGGATGTTATATGCCAAAGGAAGTACAAAAGGTATGGGTAACAAAAACAACTTTTTTGCTGGACTTGTTGGTCTAGTAGTAAGTGGCCCTGACTGCTAAGTCGGAGCTTGTGGGTTCGATGCCCACCCAAAACAAATATTTGTGTGATGATCACTGTTATTTGTTCTGTGTTTGAGTGAAATTTACCTTTAATATGTATGTATTTATATATTTATATTTAAATATGACAATTAGTAGCAGTTTCATAGACTATTTATCAGGAGTTTTTGGTTAACATAAGGGCGCCATAGCGTAGGTCGCCATACTACATAGTTTTTGTTCGCAATGAGTATGGTGACCACCACTCTTGGGCTCTTGGCATATACTCATGCTTTCTATTAGACAGAGTAGAGTCACTTTGGCAGGGCCAAAATAAAAAAAAAAACAGAGCTCTGGTTCTGCCAAAGGTAATTTACTTATTTATTTCTATAATTTTTTGACAATGTAGTGAGATAAGTCAGTTATGAGGGTAATTGATTCTTCAATTATTAATCATATTGGTATAATGTACTTAAATTGTTGTATTATAATGATTTTTGTATTTGTATTCAGTTGTATGAACAATATCTGTTTTAAAATATCTATATTTTATCTTTCTTTTTCAGGATCAACCAGAATCTGAAGAAGACTCATCGAGCTCTTCAGAATACGACTTCGATACTTTATTTGCGCCAGATGACTATGAGCCTTATATTCTTAACCATAAAGATGATCGCTTCGGGCTGGGTTACTCGGCGCTTAGTCGACACTCAGTGCTCGGAAACCTCACTGGAGAATACGGTAGTGAGGCAGGCTCGTCTAAAAGTCATTTGAATATGAGAGATAAAGGCAGAAAGGTGAGACTCGCATACATATGTACACAAAAACTATGATTCTTTAGGTGATTACGAATCGAGTTTATAATCATGTCTATGAGAAAGTGAATTTTCTGCATATTTTAATAGGAATTCTGCTGTTCGAGATGGTGAGAAATTAAAAAAAAAACACTCTAAAATTAGTCCAATTGTTCTTGACTTAAAGATAGTGTAAGCGATCTTTGTTATATGTATTAAGACATTTCTATGTCATTAGTCTTTTTTAGTTAAGTTAAGCTATCATCTCAGCTAAAATACGTCCACTGCTAGACATGGGCCCTTTTTTTTTATTGTGTGGAATCCCCCTCAGGCCGTCATCCACCGGGGTTTATGGCGGGGTGGTGTGCCGGAATCGGACCGACTAAAACCACACGGTGTGCCACTCTGCGCCTGACATAGGAGGGATCCGGGAACAGCTGCTATTACGACACCCATATCCCTCTGCGCCTGCTCGCTATGCTAGACATAGGCCTCCCCCAAGGTTTTTCTTGTGTTTGCCATAAAGGGCGGGTTTGTTATTATCTCCACGCTTTACATGCGGGTTGGTTATCATAGTGAGATAATACACTCAGTAGGATATTGCTGCCCTGTGGTGTACTCGACTTTTACGACATCCACGGGAAGAGTTGAGGTGGTGCTATGGTTAGCCTACACTACACTTAAGCCATACCTAATATATGTTGTACGAAACACCCAACATACCTACTACTATTTCTGATACTAGGTATCAATTCGTGGTCAAGCGTTTGGTGTCGGTGCGTTCGAAGCTGACGATGAAGATATTTACGGTACAGTAGACATGTCCCACTATGACTTCGCTATTGGTGGACCAGCTCCAGTTACGGAGAAGAAACGGAGCAAGGACACCAGTAAAAATGTATGTACCATATTTTAATTGTACCATTTATAAGTAATGTAAATAAGATTGTTCACTTATCCTTATTTAGCATTAGGAAAATAAATAACTATAGTCCATTCGCGTTAAGAAAATAGTGACGCATTGATCAAGCCCCACGCTTTGACCGGTCAAGTTTCAAGCTGAACTTAACTCGTTACGCGACTGGACTTGACTAATACATCACTATTTCACTTGAGACAATATACCCTATATCTGAACTAATTTTATAAATGTGTCTGTACGTTTTTGGGTGTAGATTTGTGACGCTTTTATGCCTTAACTATATAGGTATAATATTTCACATGTACAAGTATTTTTATTCTAGTATGAAATATTTTTGTGTCTGTTAGGTACTTCCAGGATTCGTAAAAGCCGTGAAGCCTTTGCCGTCGGTACCTGCACATCCTCCTCCCGCTTTGCCACGTGACTATGTGCCGTCTCCAGCCGGAACGAGGAAATCCAGGTTCGAGCCAACCACTCAAAAGGAGAGAGATCAAGGTATTGTGGCGGCTTCTACATTATAAACTCAAAAGTAAATGTACAACGGCGCCATCTAGCGAAGATACATCGAACTACGAAGTATGAACGAAACGTATGAATGTAATGAACTACAATGCTACTACTAATCCTGCATCGCGATATAGAGATTCGCGTGGCAATTAGCATATGTACAACATCCCAACATCAACCGTTGGGCTGTGGCCCACCAGGCATGATCACCTCGCCTGGTCGGAGGATCCTCCCTTTGTGTCGGAGGGACACATGCCACACGTCCCTCCACAGTATGTTTTCACTGTTATTATTATTATTAATATAGATTGGTTTTGTCCGTTGGAATTCAACCCACCATTTAATCACATGTAATTTTCTGAAACAATTTTAAATAGAACCAATATTTTTCAGCAACAGAAAGTTACATTATTCTGCCATTTGGGCATAAAATATTTAGAAATAACAGTAATTAAGCGACGCTTAAAATTAGTTTTATTAAAAATGAATATAAAAAAAAATGTTAAAACAATTCAAAAAGTAAAAAACATACATTTAGCGTCAGTATCAGATGATCAAATGATCTATTCTGACTATTTTTCTTATTGCTGATAGATCCAAGAACAAGACACTGTTATGCAGAATTTCGGGTCCTGGTCCGAAACTGAGACAGTTCTAGATTGGTTTTAACAAATATTACATCTTATATAAGTAGGGATGGTAATGTTAAGTCTTTTATTGCAAGATGCATTATTTCACCTTTACAAACTTGTATATTATGTATATACTGAATTCAGTAACACTGTTAGTTCTTAAATAATTATATGATTAGAACTAAGTACCATTAGAACTTACTACCAACTTTGCAGTTGTTAAGTTGGGTCAATACTAAAAATTAGTGACAGGCAATTACTATTCTACAGTAGGATGCCTAAATTATTTTATTAATACCATAAGATATAACTGAGATATGTGACAATATGCAATAACTGAAATATACAAAGGAAAAAGCTAGTATATATATATGTTAAATATGTAAAATTACAGGGCTGGGTCGGCACGAACTAACAGCTGAAGCTAGAGGAACACTTCTTGGAGAGACACCTATTAAGCCTCTGCCCGACCCTCAAAAGGAAACTCCAATACAACAACCACAAGAGGATCTCACAAAGCTATTGGGTAGAAATATTAATTTCACCTCCACCGCTGAGAAAAAGGAATTAGACTTCATACCAATTTCTGATACGGGCAAAGAAATACAGAAAGTATTCAGACCTTTCGCTGGTAATCTAGAGAAACAAACCCGGTATGAGAAATATTTGGAAGATAGAGGTAGTGCGAGGGAGGGAGACAGCAATACAGATAAGTTAAGTCAGTGGGAGCGAGAAAGGGAGATGGTGGAGTTTGAACAAGCTGCTAAGTTATATAGGCCATTGAGCGGTATTATGGGTGATAGGTAAGAATATTACTCTTATTTTTGCTAAGTGTTTAGTGAAGTACTGGTCATTTGTGTTTAAACTGACTTGAGTTCACAAAAAGATTTCTTACTGAGAAGTAATGTGTTCACAGGTTACAATTAAATTTACAGAGATGACATAAACAGTATATTGTGACAATAACTGCTTCGTTGGTCTAGCAGTCAGCGTATGCGACTGCGATAGAGAGGTCATGGGTTCGATTCTCGGGTCTTTTAGACCTATTAGTACTAATAAAGGTTTACTCAACTCTAAATATATTTGTGGCGACTTGCACACACAGTACAATAAAGACATACAGAAACGCCATCTACTGAAGACACACTAAACTACATAGTAACTGATTGTCCTGTATCGCGATATAGAAATTCTCGCGCCAATTAGCGTATATACAACTTTTCAACAGTAACCATCAGAAAATGGCCCACTACCTCCCTTTGTGTTGGAGGGACATGACACCCATTCCTCAACAATTTTTAACGAATAACGACAATAAATTATGTGAATTATATTTTGTAATATACCTATGTCTTTATCGTGTCTTAGATTCACCCATGCATCGGAACCCGACGATGCGTTGAACCCCCTGACCGCTGTAGCCAAAAGCTCTTCGAACCATGGTCTTGCTACTAAAGAACAGGTTTGTTTTAGATTTATTACAATGTGTTTGTGTGTATAACTAGGATACATACACCTATTGAGAACCACCTCTATAGTTTACAGACAAATCATTTACTTGGTTGTGTCATTATCATACTACTGCTGGACATAGGCTGTGTGAAACTAAAACATGAAAGGTGGCAAAAAGAACTTAGAAAAGAATATAAAAAAATTAAAAAGATACTTGTTAATTATAAAGTATTTGGTATTTGTGAACAAAAAGAATATGCTACTATGACGACTTCCACATACAGCTCAAATAGAAAAACATACTATAGCGCCATCTAGCGAAGATACGTCGAACTACGGAGTATAATGAACTACGACATTGAACAACTTGTCTGACTATAAAATACTATACTACTACGACCTCTACATAGCAAGAAGGTTTTGGCCTACTATACAACGCTGGTTAGACGGGTTGGTATAAGGTTTGTTTCAAATTGTCCTTCTCTTTGCAGTGCCATTGTCTTGCGTATTTTGCTCCCTTAGACACCTCTTACAATACCCATGGGATGAGTGGGAGTGGTGGCACTCTGTATTCTTAATTCGTCGCCACACGGACACCCTTATTTAAGCGATCATAATTACATTTATAATTAAATATCTGAAAATATACGTTATTTGTAGATGGATGCAGCACAAAGTGGGGTGTACGGCGTTATGACGAGACTGCAGACAGAGTGGCGTCCAGAGACACTCGTGTCAAAGAGGTTTAATCTTCCTGAAGTTGGAGGTGTTAGGTATGCTTATGTTATTGTGTAACAATGTTTTAAATTATGTAATATAAGAAAAAGTGACAACTTCTGTACACATGCTTGCCTCGTATTATATTTAGAACGTGCAGAATTCATTCAAAACCAAAAAGAACATTAAAAACTTATATCTAAGTATACTTATATATAAGAGGCGATTTATAATCAGTAATTTATTGTACGTTCGTTCACATAAAAACGCGTTAACACACAATTATACATCATTTTAACAAAGTATCTCGAGTCAGATATTAATTTGTTTTTGATTAAAATTTCATAACTATATTATATATAGTTTATTTTTAGTAGGCCAAAACCTGCTTGCTAAGGAGAGGCCTATGTCCAGCAGTGGACTGTAAAAGGCTGTTGATAAGTTTATTTTTACTTAAAATAGAGAAAAAAGAATTATCCCAAGTTGATAAAGAAATAACTTCGAATAACTGTTTAAAAAAAAATGAAAGTTAATTAGAGATTATTGCCCAGTCTATGATGGGTTCCACTGAAACTACATCTATTAAATATAGACAATTGTCTTTTTCTATTAACCTAAAATACTTATTACGTTTTTATCAATTTGTCCACAGATTAGAACAGCTAAAAGAAGACAAACCAAAAGTTTCGTACTCAATTTTCTCGTATCTAGAATCGTCTGTTCATGACAAAGACAGTTTCGCAAGAGAGCAAAGTAAATTCAGTGGCTCTAAGTCAATGTCCAACAATACTTCCAAAGTTGACCAAACACAAAGGGTAGGTCGTAATTTGAACTCGGAGAATAAAACCTCTAACCTCAATTTCAATCAGAATAAAAAAGCAGATCACACTCAACCAGATGCAGGGTTTACAAAAAGAATGACAGTTGCAGAAATGTTTTTAAAAGAGTCCGAAGAGAATAAACAACAAGGGGTTGGAGTCACTGAAACAATAAACAAATTCGATAAAATGGATCTGTACAAGTCCATATTCCTAAGCGACAGTGAAGACGAACCTTTAGAAGAGAAACAAGCCAGCGATAAAACAGATTTCGTTGACGTTCCCAAAAATATCGAAAGAAACAATTCCCCACCTCGAGGCATTTTTGCTAATATAGATTTTGATGAACTAAATTCTTGGAAAAGAAAAGATGATAAGCCAGTAACTAAAGATTCAAATGCTACAGATGTTAAAAAACCAGACACGAAAGATTCAAGTTTAGACGAAGAAATGTATGGTCCAAAAATTCCAGAAAATATTCAAAAAAGGTTGCTGTCTGAGGGGACCAGCAGTAATATAAAAGAAAGTATTGAAGTCGGTTCATCATCAAGCGAAGACTCGTGGGTAGATGTTAATGAACTAAAAAGTAAAAAGACAAAAAAGAAGAAAAGTAAAAAACATAAGTCTAAACATAAGAAAAAGTCTAAGAGTAAGAAAAAGGATAGATAACCTCTAATAATATACTAAGTTATATTGTTATTTAGTTTTTTAATATATTCCTGAGAAGCAAATAGTTGATTTTTTTTTCCTCTAAAGAAACACAGAATTTTCATATTGGAGTCTCCCAACTCATCAGTTTTCTTTTTGTACGATCTCAGTTAGATAGCATCTGTAGCTAGAGTAGTGGTAAGCCGTTAGCCACAAATAGCTGAAATACTGTTGATCAATCTTGTGGCAGGTTAATGTAATTATGTAGATGTCAATAGGATTAGTAAACAATAGTTAAACAACATACCAGGGCTGCCCCACTTTACTTATATTCTAAGTTATCAAGAGTCTGTGCAGGAACGGTCGTTAAGTACAACTCCAACTGGGCGAGTAGATCATGATAATGTTTGATGTTGGGCAGTTATATATTTGCTAATCAACGTTAGAAATTTTCATATTGGGATGCAGAATTAGTAGTTATTCCGCAATTCAGTGTGCCTTCGTTAGACGACCCTGAAACGTGCTTATGATTTACCTTTATGTTAACCGAAACTGCCCCCTTAGCTAAGATGCAAGTGTTACGCGTCGATTCTCTTTCTGCCATCGCTAACGCCTCTCTTTTGTATTATCGGTAAATTGTTTTGGTCACGTGACAGCGTTGTGTGACGTCATTCCCACACATTTGTTAGTTTTCTAATAAATTTACAATTTTAGAATGTCAACTTAGCTAGGGCAGTTGGTTTCTGTATGTTAGCTACAAGGCTAATCTGTGTTTACCTTTAGAGTGCATACATATATTTTTAATATGTGGGGATACTACTGTTATATGTACGTTTGTAATTCGGGAGATAAGTAATGTATCGGCCTAGTGTTTGTTAGAAACTATGCCAAGGTTTGAATTAGGGTTACTGGTGAATGATCATGCTACAAGTTTTAAGGCTTATATAAAACTTTAAAAAAAAGTCTATAAAAAGTAAAGACCGTAAAAACCTTCTTTGTGATACACCAACAGAAGAACTGCACCAGGAGACTTTAATCCTATGTGCTATGGGTATTACAAAACGTAATGTTTAAATGTATAGAAAGCGTTGCTATAAAATTAAATAATTCATTTTTAAATTGTGAATTCGAAGTGTTCCGTTACATGCCTTATCTTTAAAAATTTTATCATGATATAAATACTAATAATTAGTCAAATTTTTTTAGTTATAATCTATAACCATGACTTTTAGAACTAAATATTTGTTTTAACACAAATATTATATAACTGTTATGTTTGATTACGTAAGAATTGTTTAATAGCATCTACTTTACAATTTTTCTATTACAATGTGTAATTTTAGCAAATAATAACAAAAGTTATATGGGATCGAAAGCCAAAATTACCCCACCTTCAATAGATTTTTTATTTTAAGTAGTTTTTGAACGATAATACTAAAGGTCAAGTGAACTTGTTAACTGTCAATTTGACAAAATATTAATGCAATTTTGATATTCGCTGACGATTAGTGTTCAAAAGTTAATAACTTTAAAGCAAAACAAAGCGTAATTCGATATCCCGGCGCGGTGCAAAGTATTTCACAATCGAACTGTATTATTTCCATGGCGTGATTTAGTCGGTGAACTTGAAGATAAGTGTTGTTTATAAAGATTTCGGTCAGCTGTTTACAAAAATGGGTTTTATTTCATATTTTATGGACAATTACACGGCGAGTATTTATGATATTATAGGTGAGTGGCATTCTAAATATTATTGACCTTGATATTTATTTGTGTTTATACATTTATCTTTTTTCCTTATAAATTTAATAGCAAGTACAGAGGTTTGCTCTGTTAGTTACTGGTTAGAAAGGAATAAATAATTTATTAGCACTCTTTTGTTTTTAATTCAATGTTGATGAAGAGTCAATTAACTTTTTAAGAACTGTTTTTAAACAGTTATAGATAGGGAAACATCTTTTTCCCTTATCATAGAGTAGAGAATAGCCGAAAGTATTAATTACTAATTTGATATAAAATTAATACAGTCTTAAATTATAAATAATCGCTATTGAATGGAACTCGTATTCTGTTTAAAATGAATTTCTTATAAAATTAAATACTTTGTATCATAGAAATATAACAATTACAGGCACAAAGTCAATTATGACTATATTAAAAAAAAAAAAAAAAAAATTATTAATTAAAAATTATTCTTTCATGTTAATTCATACCTTAAACATAAATATTTATTACGAAAGTTATAATACTTTTGTAACTGATATTAAAATACTCACTTTGAACGCTTTTACACATTAATATTCAACATTAGTTTAGTAGACTAGATGACTAGTAGTGAAATTCATTTATTTACCAATAAATAACCACGAAAAAGCATAACTGGATATCAACGGGCCAGATCAACCATACTGATACCACAACTCCATAGAAAGACTGTTAGACAATTTTTTAAACTTGATTTTGGAGGGGGAGGGACTTCAAAGCTGCAACATACTTGTTACTCTTGAGTTGCAGGTAAGCACTGGTAGTCATTTACAGTTGTCTCAGTGTGAGATTGAAAAATATAGAAGTAAGTTTTTGTAGTCATCATCATCAGACTATCGCAGTACTCCATTTGTATGCCATTTGTATGCCATTTAGCTTAATCCTCATCTTCTCCCATCAGTCATTATAGTAGCATAGTAAATGTCTGTTAGACACTTTAAAATTCCCGTTCAGTTGACTTGAACAGCTTGTTAAAGTAACAGGTATGTTCCGTCCGTCCGACATAACCACCGGTAGAATCCGGGAGGATTTCCGCACAAGGAGAAAAAAAAAAAAAGAAAAAGGTATGTTCCTAATTTGATCAGGCTATTCTTTACAATTTCAAATAATATTTTTATTGATAAAGGCCCTTTCATTTTTCTATCTTTGGCTGTCCCTTTTAATAAGTAGGTATGTTAAGTGTTATTTTACCTTTATTCCGATTGAGATCAGGTTTTAATTGAAAAAAACTGAGTTTTATTTATCTTGTCTGGAACATGCTTGTAAGTGGTTCGTGAATGAAAAATATACTATGTGTATCACCCTTTAATCACATCGTCTAACAACACTCATGCTGTTAATGTGCTGAAATAACTGTTTTTCAATTCAATGTAAATTATAAATAAAATGAAATATTATGTATTTAAATAGTAAATTACTTATTAATCACAATTATGAGTAACATATCAAAGCATTGTTCAATCAACCCATGGCCGTCCACTGCTGAATTAAGGTCTCCAAAGCGTCGTACTCCGTTTATGTAAATATTCCATAATTGTACTTTTAAATGGCAACATGCTTGAATTTAGTATTGTTTGAAACATTCAATAGTTTGGATGTTTCTATATTTTTACATGTTATTTGAAAAATAAACGTTATGACAACTAAAAGAGACTTAACAACAAATACACTTAAAAACCTTAAAATAATACAGAATAATCGCCCTTAATGATCACCGAGGTCACTGGGTCCTATAGATCACTTTGAAATTTATCGCACTGTTGCTTAAATTAAACTGGCTTGCGGACGACGAGGCGCCTGCTTATATTACTGGCCACAGGCCCCTGGTTTATTCCGAAAGTTACGATTGCTAACAGAACATTCGGATACGACCGCTTCCGAGAAACGAGAAAGTACATTGTTCTATGCCACAATGAGTTATTATTAGAACTTAATGTAAAATCGTACGGCCGAACCGAATGCCGTTTCCTTTCTCGAATCTTCGTGTCATTTCATAACAAGCTATGGAAAAAAGCCCAAAATAGTACAGTACATTTTGATGAGTCATAATTTGACATGAGTTAGAAATTAGAAAAGGTTTAAAAATCCGTTTCGTGCTATTTTTTATCTACAGTTACTACAATCAGACATCCATTTGAACCAAACATATTTTTAATATCAAATTCCTTTATAAAATAAGTGCTGGCCAGGTTCTGGTGACCTGGGTGCCCACGGGTTCCCCACAAGCATGCCACTTCACCCCTGGCTATTTGTGGATTAGCGAATATACATATATACTCCTATAATATATTTATTTATAGCGCGTACCGCTGACCTCCACAGGAAGTCCAAAGTCTGAACTGAAGTGTTAAGTACACACTTGTATTTTTTTTTATTACATATCCTTGAAAAAGTAGTTGTTTTGAATAAACATTGATCATAGTCACGTAATAGAGGGCAATCCTATTGCCATTAACCATACATTAGTAATTAAAGATATAAAAAGGGAGAGTATACTGAATCTCTGAAACGACTATACCGATTTTACGAGAATTTGGTTGATGTTATAAGGAGTAGCTTAGGCTGTTTTTATTTTAGAAAAAATAGGGTTATGCAAAAACAAAATTGAAACCAATTGTAATGAAATCACCAATGAAATTTTCGTGCTTGGCGTGTCGATGAGGTTGACCAGGCAGAAATTTTAATCTGCAATGATAAAATTGGTGTTGTTCTAAAGCATGGACAATTTAGTTTCATAAGTATCTGCAGGTTTAGTATACCAAGGAATGGAAGGCAATTGACGTGATGTGTTTACTAATCAGGGAGAAAGATTGTTTAAGGTTTATGTATATATATAATAAAGGGTAAGGTATAAAAGAAAAGGATTTATAAAATGTATAGGTATTTCTCTAAATAAGCATATAAAACATACGAGATTCAGGTAGTCAGCACGAAGACACTATTTGAGCTTTGTTTATGGAAGTTGAGGGTATTGAATGAGTCGAGAGACCTTATCATATTTTCTTGTTTATAAAATTTTCTGGTAGAAGTGATTAGGCACGACTACAATATCACTTAAATAGAACAGTATTACTGAATAATGAAAGTATTACCTTTTAAAAAAAGCTGAACTGATCAATCAAAACTAAAAAATAATTAAAAATTCAAAAATAGATATAAATGTAAACTAATAAAGACCCTCGCAACTCAAGTTATAAGCGATATCGAAGTTCTGTTGAGAGATTTTTGGGGTTCATCCTAACCATAACGATTGTTCACATGGCAGCCGGTTCGGAAAGCTTGATGCACAGGAATGGTTACTTATTCATACTGTCCTGGCTGCAATTGTTTAACCTTGCAATGTGTTTACCTACTCGATTAGGCCACCAACCATCCCAATATTCCCCTCCAAATAAAACAATTTCTAAAATCAGTTTAGAAATGAGAGTTGAAAATGCATGATTATATTATTGAAAAAGTTATTCTATAACTCCTAAAGGTCAAGGATCCTTCTGTCATCAGCTCATCGGCATAAAATACTGACTACTAAACGCAAGTACCTGTATAGTTAGAGAAACAAGCTAAAACGCGTAGACGGGTCTGTTGAGTGTTTTCATCGATTTTTCTGCGATCCCGTCATCAGATCCTGACATGATGATAATGGAACTAACTTGAAAGTATACCCTTTGGAATACAAAAAGAATTTTGAAAATCGGTCCGTGTATGACGGAGATATCGAGTAACAAACATAAAAAAAGAAAAAAAAACATTCGAATCGAAAATTATATGGTATATTCCCAATGTGCCTTTTGTAAGTTTAATTTGTAAGATCACTGATCACAGAATGTAAGCATACTTGCTAGTGTGTAGTACAAAAATACTCCCAGGTTTAAGACTAAACAAACGTGACTCTGTTCTTGTTGTTATTTATAATAGCAATGTAAGCAATTATTGCCATGTTTAGCCACATGCACGGTTTAAATACATAAGAATTACTTAATAAAAAAAACTTAATTGTACTTAAGTACGAAATCGCAACCTAGTGGCCAAATAAATTTAAATGGCTACGTGGCTTACGTAGACTAAGCATTAAGAAATACTTAAAAAGTCATCAAGTGCGAGTCGGACTAGCCCATGAAGGGTTCCGTAGCAGAGATTTATAACGTATAAAAAAAACTACTTACAAACTTACTCGTTTAAACCAATTTTCGGTAGAAATTTACATTGTAATGTACATCATATATGTTTTTAGTTTTATCATTCGCTTATTTTAGAAGTTACAGGGACACACACATATTTTACCACTTTGAAAGTGTCGCTCGCGCAAACTATTCAGTTTAGTAAGAAATGACAGTAGAAACCTCAATATCATTTTTAAACACCTATCCATAGATATCCCACACGTATGGGTTTGATGAAAAAAAATCAGTTTCAGTTCTAAGTGTGGGAGACCTCCACATTTTTTCTTTCTCTTTTTGTGAAAATCTTAATGCCGTTCACAAAATACATCTACTTGCCAAGTTTCAACAGTATAGTTCTTAGAGTTTCGGAAAAAAGTGGCTGTGATATACGCACAGACAGACAGACATGACGAATCTATAAGGGTTCCGTTTTTTGCCATTTGGCTACGAAACCCTAAAAATGACAAAGGTGTACCTGTGTGAGGTCGTAGTAATCATACAAGTTTAATTTTCTGCTTTAAACTGTCAAAAATAACATTTTTATTGTGTTCTACGTTGTTATCACCTCACTGGAGATAATGTTAGAAATTGAATTCGAAGTGACTCTACATCTGTTACTATCCAACAGGGAACTGGGTATACCACGACAAATAATTCTTTAAAACATTCACGAAAACATGAGCACTTAACACGTTGCAAACTATTAAGCAATTTTAGCCAGGTCTATGGATCTATGCCGAGCCAAAGTATGAATGAGTGACCATTCCTAACATTTTAAGACTATTTCGTGTCTGCACATAAGCCGTCCATCCTGTCTACTATATAGGCATCATAAGCCACCCATTCTGTCTACTATGCGCATTCTGTCTACTAGCGAATGCGACTGTTGTGTTTGAGGTCTCGGGTCTGATGCCCGGATCGAAGTTTGGGTGTTTTCTATGTATAAGATGTATGTATTGACAAAAAAAAAGTATAAGTATTCTATCACTCGGTCTAGTTATAGTACAAGTTCTGCTTAGTTTGAAACTAGATGGCGTTGTGAGTCTGAAGTCCGGCATATTATTTTAAAAAAATAGCAGCGTACCTAAACCCTCAAAAGTCTTTCTATAGAAAGTTCAACCGTATCGCAGAAGACTTAAAACCGAGCTCAGTTTGGAAAATGTGCTTGGAGGAATAGAATTTCCCGTTTGGTTCAATGCAAACGCGAACAAAAAATTCTATTTCATGTAAGAAAACGGGTAAAATAAATTATTTTTTTAAAAAAAGTTAAACCGACTTCAAGCAATAACACAAAATTTAGTAATCATAGCAGTATATGTCTTCTAATCTCTGCTGAAAGCTGGAGCTTATATACGTTCTTATATGAGCTAGTAACATACGTTTAAATATTATATACAAAAAAATAATATACTGCAATGCAATGATAGGATTCACTTTCTTTTGTGCGGTTATCGAACGAACGCCCTGTCGCACTCTTGCCGTTCAGGTCGTCAAAAGAAATATGTAAATCGTGGAATGCACGAGCGAACTGCGTGCGTCACAAAAGTGTATCACGTCTTCAGCTCCTGATAATCACTAAAGAACATTTATATCTCTTGAGCAGCAGCTTTGACCGTTTGCCCTGAAGGTTGTTGGTTCAGTTCACTGAAACAAAAATAATTGTATACTTTTTTTCCGAATCTGGCCTGTGTGGGTTGGAACGCGACATTTCTTTGTTAAAAGAATATAATTGGAAACGATTGGTATCAGTTTTTTAATGTGTATTTACGGATTAAGACTTTGTCCAAAGTAATAATGAGGCGCTAAATACTGATTGCCTGAAGATGAGCAATGGTAAGTGTTCATAGAATGTCAATGAGTTGGTAAAAATGAAATTGTGTGATTAAACTATTTGTAGTTGAATACTCGTGTAAAAAGCGTGTTTTTAGCAGCCAGACCTGGTAACATAAGAGGTATGGAAGCAGAACATTACAAGTTATATTGTATTATAATTTCTACCACTACCTGTCGTTAAAATATTTACGTCAATTGACATTAAGCACCTTCGCGTATTCTTGTGATCAAATGATTTTACTTTTTTAAACTTGTACAAAATAATTTTCTACTTTTATTTTAGGTTTTAAACTATAATTTATTTTTGAATACAGTTTATCACAGTTAAGGCCATATTTTTTTTAAATCAGGTACTGTCTACTACTTGTTTCGAGGCCACAAATTTAAAGAATAAAAGATATTTTAAATGATTTAAAATCAGTTGTTAAGTTTTTAGGCTGCCACCGGCAGCTGTGTCTGCGTTTGGTCTACCTTAACAAAATACACTATAATATAAATAGTGTCAAGGCACTGCTAAGTTAACAATAAGTAATGAAAATGATACCTGACCATCTCGATGACGGAGCGGTAGCGAATGTCACTGCTGTGCTTGAAGTGTTAGGTTCGGACCGAATGTTTGTACGATCTGCAAATATTTGTTTTAGAGTTTGGATGTTTTCTATGTTTAATGTGTATGTATTTACAAAAAAAAAGTATACTCGTATAAGTATTTTATCAGTCAGTCTATTTATCATAGTACAAGCACTGCTTACTTTGAACCTAGATGGTGTTATGTGTTAAATATCTGAAATATTAAAAAAAAAGACCAACGCCATTTTGGCAGTTTTACTTTGAAATAGCATAAGCTTTATTTACTTACCGTAAATTTCCACGACTAAGTAATTTCCGACATGTTGCAATACAACAACTCCTTATATGTTACCCCCCTTTTTTAACTTATAGAATGACTACACGAGTGGCCTAGTGACTTAGCGGTCGCCAAACTACTCTCTACTATACTAAGTAGTTGTAGGATCAAACCCCACATGGGACAACACTTTATGTGATCCACAAATTGTTGTTCTGAGTCTGGGTGTTCTTTGTGTCCGTTTCATGTATGTTTGTAAATTCCCTTGCAACGCAGGATTTATACATAGTGCGGAGGTTGTCTTTTTAAAAAACTAAAATAAGAAATCTCCCTCAGGCCGTCACCCACCGGTGTTTCCCGATCAAAACTACACGGTGTGCCACTCTGCGCCTGAGATAGGAGTGATCCGGGCACAGCTGTTGTTACGACATCCAGTAATACGTTACCCCCTAGTGCTAGAGATGTATCAGTTCACGTTAGCTTCTTGTTGTTGATTACTATTTCAAATGGAATGTTTGTGACAGAATAATCGGAGGGGGAAAATTTCTCAGAGATTACATGTTTACATGTAGATGTATAAACTTTATTTCTTTATAATATTATTACTTGGATAGAACAATCCTGGGTAGGCTATATTTCAGCGCATATTCATCTAGATCGGAGGAATTCCACGGATTTACAGAAAATCGGTGTTCTGCAATTCTTTCAGTGCTTTTCACAGAGTGAGTGAGAGGTTACTGAAGCTCAAATCCCCCTTTCCCTGACTGTAGAACAGACTGTAGTAGACAGCAACGCACTTGTGACTCTCGAGTTGTACGTGTCCATGAGCGGCGGTGCTCACTTACTATCAAGTGACCCACTTGCTCGTCTGCAGCCCTCTACGATAAAAGTGGTTACCGGAGTCCAAATTCTACTCCCTATTTCCGGAGCAGGACAGAAAAGGCAGCAATTCTCTAAGTGAGCCGTTTCCTCGATTACCACTTATTCCATAAAAAAAAACATCAGACAGATGGATGTACTTATGATAATGGTAACAATAGCAGTACAGTTGAAGTTCAAAATACTAATAAAATCATACCATAAATAACGAGAGCTACGTCATTGTCACACAAACGTCAAAAACGTTCACCATCTTCATGTCGGTTTTGTCTACAGTATACCAAAAATGTTGCTTATTGCTTATTGTTATTAATTTTATGTATTGCTCATTGAAATTGATAGCGAAGTACTTACTTGGTACATTAATAAATATACCTAAACTTTTAGTTCAGTAATAATGTTTAAACAAATATGAAAAACAAAAGTTTTAAATGAAAACGTAGTTACTTTTTTTATAACATGCCAAATAATTGAAAGTAAACATTTATAATATCACTAATACACCGAGTGTAGAGTATTAGTAATTAATATAAAGTCGATTAGAATCGTGTGTCAGTCATAGAAACACAATTAAAATATAAAAACCAGAAAACGGAGTGATGGTGATCCCTTTTTTTAATCGCCATGCTTGAGATAATCTACAAAGAATTATAACGTAGTATACAAACATAGCGTAAAAACGTGTTACTCACGGTTCATTCTGTCTGGGAACGAAAAGGGTAACGGGTTTTGACACGTGAAGCTAAAAATCTAAATTTTACACTACTTCGTAATGTATGAATAACAAATATAAACAATATTATATCTATCAACTTTGCTATCTTCTAATTAGATAGTGTAATAATAATAAAGTGCTAGGGTCAGCAAGTAAGCCGCGTTGCTTTCATTCCTGTAGCACTCACAGTCGAGACATCACGTCCATCTCAATCATCGTGCCAATATTTTTTTAATGTTTTTTTTTTCGATCGTACGTCTGTATGCAAATTAGTTTATCAGTCGGAGGGTTATCGGTGCATCCAGTTTTTTTTTAATCTAAAAGACCTGTGGCGAAGATGGTGGAGACACAGTGCGACGCGAGACCAGTGAAAGTCTACATCATGAGTGATTTGCTGAAAAAGTTTGATCAAGACACGTTAAACGATGCCGCTCAAATTGCTGTTGGTGTGGCTGGTATCTACTTGGTCATATTTTGTTGTATGTATTTAATTTTTTTTATTAAGATTTTTTTTTATCACATATTTTTTACGGGACTCTTTTTTATTTTTTCGGTTTAAACGACTTTTTTTAAAAACTTTTTGTTTCAGTTTTTTAAATTTAGATTTTTTCTCACACTAACGAAATTTTTAAACAATACTAAATTCTACTCTTTAATATTTTGTTTTCTTTTTATTCTCTTGCCATGAACTAGTGTATCGTTTTGATTATACAATAACAGTGTTCTAACAATTTATTAAATTAAAAGACTGCAATTATTTATATAGATTGACCATTTCGGTAAAACAGTACTGTTATTTGAGTAGACCACAGATGGAACTAAATCTCATACGACTTACGAAATTTATTAAAACCACAGCGTCTATGGTTCATAAATAATATAAACACAAAGAATTTCATTGTTTAAATTTTCAAAGTAAGAACAGGCAACGTTCTGAAATAAAAAAATATCCACTCTTCCCATGGCGACGGCATACAATTTATTCGGTCTTTTTGTTTTTAATCAGTAATTTTTTCTTCAAGGTCAATGTTATAAGCATGGCAACCAGTTTCGTGCGATAGGGTCCAGTTTTTGGCAAACAAAAAGTAAAAGTAATTACGTTGAAAAAAGTGGTTATTGGACAGGCTTTCATCAAAGTCTCATCAAATTAAGTTTACAATGATGTACGTTAAGCTAACCTGCCATGTAGTCTTACGCACTTGTTAAAAATAACGTTCTAATTTTTATATTCTCTTCGTCTTTGAAGTTTAAATGCTAATGAGAATTATTCGGTAAATAGTAAATCTAAGAGAAAATAAATAAACAAATACCATTTTCATAAGTAATATTTTTCAAAAATTATTTGTACTGTAATCTCTAAAATGATCATAAAATATTAAATAGAAATGTCTATTTAGAGCGATAGAATGTGACCTTAGCGAACACTCACCTAATATAACTAAGCTATCACTGAAATAATTTTTCAAACCGGACCAGTTGTTTCTGAGACTTTCATGTCGAACCAAACAAGCACAGACTCTTCAGCTTTATAATACTAGTATAGATTGCGTAACTTTAGTAATTAAATACATTATGTGATAAAGTATAAGATATTTAGTATACTTATTAAAAATTGTACCACCATATTTTATGTCAAATAGGTGAAACACGCTTCTAGGCTAAGGTGATTGTTTATTGTTGTTGGAAATTTTAAAGCAGTCATACATAACATACTTATAAAAAGATGTGTATTCAAACATTCTTTCACACTTTTGCTACTTTTTACTCGTCTGTCGTCTTGCCCCAATACCATATTGTTAACTTAATACTAATATAAAATTGTCACGTCGTCAAAAAGAAAAAAAATCTCCATTTCTACAATGTTTTTTATTGACACTATTCTGGCTGTTAGTTATAACATAACGTTATAAAACCATTCCCCAATAAATGGGCTACCCATCGCAAAAAATATTATTCAAATCGATCCATTAATGTCTGCGATCGGCGAGCACAAACAAACAAATGTACTCTTCATTTTTATACATAAAATATATAAATTTAACATTATTAAAATTGTCTGTGGATGTATATTTTATCTGAATTAGATAAGAAAATAACCAAAATGAGAGACCAAGACAAAAAACAAGAGATATATCGTTCTAGTATACATTTAATTAATATAAAGGGATAAAAATTGTTGCTTATAATTATCAATTTGCACGCATAAAATGTCCCTTCAGTTTCTGCACATGCAATTTAAATACGAACATACAACAGAGAACCTGCCTTTATATTACAACAGTTTACATACAAAGATTAATGTGTAGTTTCTGCGTCTTAACTACGATAAACCCACACTTAGTAAGACTTCAGTAGCAGGTGTACCTGGACAGATAATAATAGACCACCACGCAATGGTCGTCATTTTTTCACATTATATGCAATTTATCCAGGACTGGTATCGTGCAAAACGGGTTGAACGTTTGGACTTGAATTGGCAGGCCACGTTCAAAGGTACCGTCGTTATATTGAATACTAGCTGACTCGAACAACATTGTCTGCGTCTCTCAAAAGGAATAAACTCTCTACGTTCTTGAAACATTGTTTATTGATGCTCGGCTCATATGAGTCGTACTGTGATTATATATACCCTTCTTCGATAAATTGTCAATTTAATACTATAAGAATTTTTCAATTCGGACTAGTATTTCATGAGATTAGCGAGTTCACCCAAACAAGCAAAACTTTGCCGCTTTATAACACTAGTTTGCCCGCGGCTCCGCCCGCATGTATGTCTGTTATCATGGTAAATAGTAGCCTATGTTATTCTAATGTATAAACTATATTACTGTAAAGTTTCATCTAAATCCGATTAGTAATTTTTGCGTGAGAGAGTGACAAACTTTTGCACTTATAATATTAGTAGGATTAATTAAATATTTTGGAAGTATTCGCAGTCGGTCTGTGTTTTTTTTATTTGTATTTTTGTTTGTATTATTCACTAGCGGTTCATTTTTTAGGGCATCATAAGATCCTTGAGTAAGTGGTACGTAAAAGTCCACTTACTTAAATGATTGTGTGCGGTGAACGATTTTATAATTAGAAATATTAGTATAGTATTCACTTTAGCAGTGTTCATGTCAATCTAGCTAAAAGGATTGGGTTCAATGTCTATATTGAGCTGAGCGGGGATCGAATACGTAACCTCTTACTCTTAATTTCAAGCTACATTATATGTTAGCTGTTACTCTAGCGCTATACAATTCCGTGGTGTTTTACAGAGACTTTAAGTTACTCAATTTAAGAGAAATTATCATTAAGAGTGGTGACGGATTAAAAATACATAGTGTTACTACCCCTATTCATCCCATGAGTGGCGTAAAAGGCGACTAAGGGAACAAAGTATGCAAGACAACATCATTACAAGGAGAAGGAAAACTTGAAACAAACCCTATTCCAACCCGTCTGGCCAGCGTGGTATAGTAGGCCAAAAACTCCTTGCTAAGGAGAGGCCTATATCCAGCAGAGGACTGTGTGGCTGTTGATGATCATTAAGAGACATTTGATGTAATCAAATTAAAAGTATACGTTTTGTAATGTATACACATGCATGTTTATACTTTACAATATTTATTATCTGACGTATGTGAAATTTAACATATACTATAATAGGGGTCCTATATATGTGTTCCTCCTTTCAAGGCTGAATGGACTGGGTCTACTTTAAAAACGAGTTTATGACGAGCATTAAAACAATGGCAAAGAATGGTTTTTACCAAATCCGTTATATCGGGAAAAAGTTGCATGCTATTTTGATTTACTCTTTAAGTTTAAGTAATAACTTAACTTCCTTATATGTACATTATATTTCTCCAATTGAATGCCTATGGTCATGCATTCTCGATATAGACAATATGGATTTTAATGTCATTAGCTTGAGGTCCCGAGTTCGATTCCTGGGTAGCGCCAAATGTTTGTGTAATCTGCAAGTATTTGTTTCAAAGTTTGGGTGTTTTCTACGTATAATATGTATGTATTTACAAAAAAAGGTATATATGTATTCTATCAGTCAGTCTAGTTATCATAGCACAAGCTCTGCTTAGTTTGAAACTAGATGACGTGTGTCAAAAGACAGAAATATTTAAAAATATTTATTTAAAAAAAATATTGATTTTATGTCATCTCAGCCAAAAGACGTCCACTATTGGACATAGTCCTCCCCCAAGGTTCTCCACAACAGCCAGCCCCATACCGCTCGCATCCAAACGGCTTCCCGCGACTTTAACAGGTCGTCGTGTTTTCCAGTACGCGGTCGCTACTCTAGAACTTTATAGCCCCATCAGCGATCGTTTCTGCGTGCAATGTGCCCCGCCCACTGCCATTTAAGCCTAGCAATTTTTTTTTTATATAGTTGTAATGGATTAGGCGTTTGTCTTCCATCTCACCTGATGGAAAGTGTAGACGAAGACGAAGGTGGTACACGTACATTCAAAAGAAACCTGTTTACTCTACTCTTTAAGGCTCCATTGTACGGGCAATATCAATTTATATTCGATAATATGATTGTAGGATAGGATAGGCACAAACTCTGTGTATTTATCTCGTTTGGCAAATGTGTACATTTGTCAAACGAGATAAATACCACTGAACCGAGTTCAAAAATTAAGAGGTTCGAATGTATTTGTTTTTATATATGTTATTCACCGGGTACTCCGTAAATTGTAGATCGATTTTGATTTTTATTTAATCGGCTAATCAAATTGAAACTGGACGTTTATAAGGTTCAATATGAATCTCATAAAAATACATATCAATATAATAGTGTAAACTTTACAACACCACACCCTCATTGAGTTGTTTTTTTTTACTGTCCACACCTTGTATTAGTTGATAGGTTACAGTTAACTCGCCTTCTTCTAAAACAAAAAAGCCGTAGGACATGCGTCACTGATGACATTTCAGAAAAAAAAATACAATGTTGTCTATTAATAGACTTTAGGGCAAAAATGAAAGACATACAATTATAACAATGCCCACTAAATTTAGTATCAAATGGGTGAACTTGTATTACATATTTTGACTGAGATAGTAACTGTAGTTACATCATACGTTATTTCTTTATTATCTCGAGTAGTAAAGATCATATGTCACGGATACTCCATGTACGGTTATAAATAAGTAATACATCTACCAACTTATCCTTTTATTTTCGTTTGTATGATAATCGCTTTTCATCATAAATTTTTTACTGTGCTCCACGGTTTTTTTATTAAATTTAATTTTTTATGGTATAAACGGGTAACGAACAGGCAAGTTACGTGATGGTAAGTGATTACCGCCGCCTGTGCAACTCAAAAGTTACAAGTACTATGGCGTCCTAGGGGTCCCTCCCCCGAGAGTTAAGAGAGGTTTGAGCTCCGGTAACATCACTCAATCGGTAGAAACAACCAACATATTCCATAACACCTGCTTTTGGTGCTGTCTCACAGCTCGGGCACACTTGGAACTGACCCAGTCGTGCCGAAGATCAACCGTTTCTAACGTTTGATTTTTTCTATGTGAAATAGTCACCTCTTTCCAACTAAATATGCTAAATGCTGTCCGTGTAGTGACGGATTAAGAGTATATAGTGTTACCACTCCTATTCCTCCCGTGGGTGTCGTAAAAGGCGACTAAGGGAACAAAGTATGCAAGACAACATCGTTACAAAGCGGAGGAAAACTTGAAACAAACCCTATTCCAACCCGTTTGGCCAGCGTGGTATAGTAGGCCAGAACATCCTTGCTAAGGAGAGGCCTATGTCCAGTAGTGGACTGTAAAGGGCTGTTGATGATGATGATGATGCAAAATAAATATTTTCTATCTCTTAGCCGGAATACTCAAACGCTAGACCCCAGATTCTACCCGAAAAATTCTCAGAACTTTAAGTGGGAAGCTCGGCTTGAATCAATTTTACTGCCGTTTTTAATAAGGGCCTATGCTCCTAGCATACTGATATTCTTATATTCGGCACTAGCTCTTTCACTAATGTCCACATTCACAAGCATTTGAGATGTATTATAAGAATTTATCCTGATATGCGTTTGTGAATAATAATAATATTGTATTTATTTCTCTCATCACAAAGTAGTTACAATTTATGGAGTACATAATCAGTTTAGTCAGACTACATCATTCCTTTGTGAGAAACTGGTGTCTATGGTAGGAAATTCTGTGTTACAGATCACCAGGCTCACACCTCCCGGACAAAACAAAGTTACAATAGTAGCATTTAAGCATTAACAGGCAAACCCAAATGTGTGAATCGTGGCGTCCTGAAATACAGGTCTTGACCTAGTTTAGGCTCCAGTCCACCCCAAACTACAACTGTTGCTTCTGTACCAATTTGTAGAATCCTTGTGCAATGTGTTCTTAATGGTGGAAATAAACATATTTTTATTGATATTATTATTTATACTTGACTATAAACAATATCGTGATAGCTGACGGGTATCGAATAGGTATAGAGATTGTTATAATTACTTTCATGTAAATGTTACATAAATTATAAGAATCGAGTATGTGTGTCAATAGTTTACGGAGTCAGCGTTATAGCGTATTTGTATGTAATGTCGATCAACTTACGTTATTTCAAAGATGCATGCGTTTACAATTAAATTATCGGATAGATATTCAGAACAAAAAAGGATTCATATATTATAAAAGTAAGGCTGACAGACGATTGTGTGAGGCTCACTATTATTTTTATTATAACTACACACATATTGTTATAAATAATTACGTGTGATGACAGATTAAAAATACAGTGCCCATGTGCTCTATACGGCGGAAATATACCTGGCAGGAGGACCTCCTGTGCACCTTTGGCGTTTATTATACTTAAATCATTAATAAAATTATAACTCCCGTGTGGTGACGGATTAAGAATTTATAGTGTCACCACCCCGATTTATCTCATGGGTGTCGTAAGAGGCGAACAAGAGTGCGAACTTCGCAAGACAACGTCACTACAAAGAGAAGGAAAACTTGAAACAAATCCTATACCAACCCGCCCGACCAGCGTGGTGATCATAACCTCCTTGCTAAGGAGAGGCCTATGTCCAGCAGTGGACTGTTAGTCTGTTGATGATGATAATAATGATGATCACTATTTATTATATCTGAGTTTGGCTTAAAATTATTATTAAAACAATTGAAATAATGTTTATTACACAAAAATAAATGTATATTTTTGTTTCCCAAGTTTGTGTATAAAGTATGAATTACAATTTCCTTTTTCTAGTAAAGTAAGTAAGTTAAACTGCGCGACAATTTCTTCTTTGAAGGCTGGCATCTAGTAGCTGATCGATACCGTAATGGTTAGTAAACTCTACTTGCCAGGCAACTGTATACACATATTTATTTGGGCATTTAATCAAATGGGTACGTATATATGAATGAAGATGCATATGTATTGACAGTCTTTAGTAACAAAACACGTGGGAACCGGCCGTTTCACGCACGCAAAGGTTACCTTGCCTGAAAAAAAAAAACATGATATGACACAGTCTGTAAACACAAGCTACTGAAGTCGGTCGTTTAAGTTTAGTTAAAAAACTTAGTGAAATCTTTAAGTCCGTCAACATGACACTTGTCTGACGATTTAGCGACGTTCTTTATTCAAAAAAGCTATCACCAATGTTACCAACTGTAATAATTTGTATTTTTCTTCCGTTAATATCTGTTCTTGCAAGTTTAAATTTTAACCCAGAAAAGATAATTGACGTTCAATAGACGGCAGTCACGGGCAATGGCTAACTTACATAAGAAATTGTGAACAATTAATAAATAAATATTTCAAAGTATTCCTATGTAAAGTCAGCGTAAGTTTTTTTACGTGTTTGTTTTTAAACGTGTGTTTAAAGCTTCTGTAGGGTTTAATGCTTATTTTTTTAGACCTGAAACCACATGAATACAACAACGAAAGCGTGCAAAACTGAATGGTAGATAACGAGTAGGTAATAAGATAAAAGTTAATAAAAAAATCGTTTAAACAACTTATCTCTTTCTTAGTTTTGTGTTCTTGAACTTTACATGAAAACAATGTGAACGCTTTCAATGACAAAGGAGACAACGTTCTCCAATAATAATAAACTTTATCTGTGTACCTATTTTATCTGTTACGATATTTGTACGTACTACTATTTCTAATCAGAATTGTCTATGAAATCCTACTAATAAATGCGAAAATTTGTGAGTATGGATGTTTGTTACTCTTTCACGAAAAAACTATTGGACAGATGTGGATGAAACTTTACAGTAATATAGGTTATACATCGGCATAACATATAGACTACAATTTGTAATGATTTTATGTAATTTTGATCGTAATATAACGATACAAATCAATTGAGTAGAAAAAAAATCTGGTCTTTGAGAGTTATCTTGGCGTACGCTGCCTAAACCATTGAAGTTACTCAAAGATATGTACCGTAGGATTGTTTACACGTTAAAAAAAATTAATATGATCTGTTACGAAACTCACTTTGGCAGACCAAATTCCACGCGAGCTAAGCCACGGACAAAAGCTAGTAAATACTATATTTTCTATTATCCTATCTGAGATGTATGAATGGCTAACGAGTATATAAAATTTCACAGAACACTTAACTCGTGCAATACTCGCTTGAAATCTTTCAATTTAATGTCACTTAACGATAGATACAAACTTCACGATCTTGCATTCTTGTACTAAAGATTTTCTCGAACTAATGCCAAGAATCCATTCCTCAGCCTCAAGTAGATTGCCGCGCTCAAGTGTCTACAGGCCGTTCAGTGTACGTAGATATAATTCAATAATAGTCATAGGACTCGTCGTTACCCATCGAACCCCCACAACTCGAGAACTTTGCAATGTGCTAACCTGCTCGATTACCATTTGGACGAACCCCTCAACTCTCTCTCTCTCTCTTAATCTCAATAACCATAGACAAAAGTCAATCAGAGAAAATGAAAAGTCATAGAAAAAGTGTAAACGAAGGACTTTATTGTTTTCGTTTCTAAAATATGCATAAACTTCTTATTAAATTCAACAAAACATTAAAATTATAAGCCAGTTTTTACCCAAAGGTCAAAATTAGATAATAATGACATATCACATCTTTATTATTATTCGTCAAGTTCAACAGAAATCAGTATTTATGTTTATCATGTCATGATAAGTTTGAGAAAAACTCTAAAACAAAAGAACATAGGTACTGAACTAAAAGTGACAGATCAAGTATACAGTGTGTCACCAGTCATATTTATCCCATGAGTGTCATGAGAGGTGGCTAATGTAACCCACTACTCACGGCAACATCACTTTAAAAAAAAAATTGAACTCTGGCTAACGTAATATATGTAGAAGGCTAAAACCTCCTTTCGATGGATATACAGTTAGGTGCAGAACTGAGTCAGTACCTTACAATTTTTTAAAAATATCTGTATGAAATTGGTATTAATTACTAAATAAAAATGTATTGTAATATTTAAAAACTTGATTTCTTGAATGTTTAATTAAAGAAATCTTATAAATATACATCTTATTTTGGTGAATAATCATCACAATTACAATTAGTTCACTTTTGCACCAGTTATAAAATATTTTCTACAGCATCCATCAGATGTGTCTTAAGAATGCTGAGATACATTCTACCATCCATATTTCCATCGATTTTGTGAATTGGTCCCACACCAAAAGCTGTCAGACATCCCCAAAGTTTGATATTACCTCCACCATGTTTCACCGTTTGTATAAAATCCTTTGCTTGTAATGGTTCCCCTTCTTTCTTCCAAGACCATTTTCGCCCGTCTGTGCTGTATCTATTAATTTTGGTCTCATCGGACCAAATAACCCTCATCCAGTCACTTTCAGTCCAGTTAATGTATTGTTTTGCAAATTCTTTTCTTGCTCTAATATTCTTTTTAGTAAGGAGAGATTTCTTTTTCTTCTCTACAGCTCGCATACCTACATTGTTTAATGCCCGACGAACAGTCCACTTACTCACTGACGTGCCAGTGTCTTGTCTTAAAATTGCCGCCGCTTCTGATGCTGAAGACGCTTCACTAGATCTTAAGTAGTGAATAAGTTTTCTTACGTCTCTGTCAGATAACTTTTTAACACGACCACCAACGTTACTTGGCACAGGAAATTTACACTTTGCTCTTATTCTCTGTACTGTTGATTGACTCACGTTTAACTCTTGAGCGATAAATCTTGTTGATTTTCCAGTTTTGAGTAACTCTTTAGCAGATTCTATAATGGACTTTGATGTCGGTTTCATGATTTCAATAAAGCGTACGAAACGTTCCCTTTGCGATATAAAATTACACTGAGTAATAAACAAAGCGAAATTCTCTTTCTCTACTAATCTTGACAAGCTTAAACATGTTCATACTTGAGCGCAGAGTCAGTAACAAACACGATGCAAAAGTGAGTCCATCACATGCAAATACCTCAACGTTTTAAAACGCAGTAACTGGATAATATCCATTTGAACTATTAACTTGAGGAATATAGATTAAACTTATGGGATAAAATTGTTTAAACATTTTTATTAAATATGGACTTATTTCATGTAATCAAATAATCGTGAAACATTGAGTCAGTTGTGCACCTAACTGTATATTGGAGCCTGTGTATATCCGTACGTACGTACACTTATTTATGTGTATATATGTGTAAAGAAAATCGATGTTTAAACGTTGTTTTTCTTTAGCAATTTAGAATATTCGCGGCATGATATGTTAATGGTAAATAAACTGCCCTAAAAAAAACTTAAACACCTAATATCCATGTTAAGGTTGAGTGGTAGAAATCGTCGTGAGCGATAAGACATCAAGAAGATTATATTATGTGTCCGCTCTAATGCTTTGGGATATGATGACATTAGCGCACACTTGATCGTTGTCATCTTGGACTACGCGCTATCAGTGATTACTAGCATAATTAACATTTCTCTCGACTCAGGAACCTTCCTCGCTCTTTAACACGAGGCTTACATCATTCCTTTTCGAAAACAAAATTAACCCTTCACGACCTGAATACTTTCAAACTTTTTCCATTGTCCCCTTCCTATCTAAGGTGCCCGAGGCCCACGTATACAAGCAGCTGTCAGAATTTGTAAACCGACATGTATTACTAAGTCGTCTATAGTCTGGCTTTAAGCCTGGTCGTAGTGCTATTACCGTCCTCCTCAAAGGATTGGTGATATAAGGAAGGGGATGGAAGATACCATAGTTACTTCTCTAATGCCTGTAGTACTGTCAGTCACGAAATCCTACTATCAATCTTTATGTATCTGAAGATGTCTCCTTAACACTGGAATGGTTCTCCTCCTATCTTCAGTGGCATCAGCAGTGTGTTCGTGTGCAAGACTCATCGTCTTAGCGTCCCTTAAGACGCAATTTTATCTCCTCTTTTTTTCTCCACATTTATCAACCGCATAACTGAACACCTTTAGTGTTCATGTCACCCGTATGACGATAATTTACAGCTGTATTAGCAGGCAAGGAGTTAGGATATATCGCGAACCCTCGCAAAAAGGACCTAGAATTCATCATCTCTCATCAATCTCATTCCCATTTAAAAAGAACTTAATCTCCTGACGAGATGAGGCAGAATTACCAGAATTATTGTTAGACTTCCTGAAAATCTAATATTCATAGTGTACGGGTGTAAAGTTTAATGTGTACATATATCCATACTTATTTATATATGTGTGTGTATGTAAGTTTATGAAAGTTCTTTATATTGATTGATAAAGAAATATACACTCTTCGACTTTGGTGAATCTATCTTACAAAATTTCTACGCCACCCAAAGGTTGGCTTATAGAGAGTGCTGGTATTAAGTCCACTGATGTATTTCTGAGTATGAAGTTTTTAAAATAAATAAATGAATTAATTAGACGACCAAGTGCTACGTCTACAACTTTGTGACTCATATTTCGTTATGTTTTAAATATATTCAATAAAAATGTATAAATAAACTACCTGACCCGGCGAACTTCGTACTGCAAGACATTTTTTTTTTACTTTTCTGCCGAAGTGATTTGTGAATTTAAACCATCCAGGGCGCCATCCAAACGCATGCAAGAAAAA
Source organism: Hypercompe scribonia (assembly GCA_949316085.1). Taxonomy (NCBI): domain Eukaryota; kingdom Metazoa; phylum Arthropoda; class Insecta; order Lepidoptera; family Erebidae; genus Hypercompe; species Hypercompe scribonia. The sequence continues at coordinate 6,718,038 of OX438986.1, read as the reverse complement.
CACACGTACGGTAGAATTATATATTTAAAGATTACCCCATTAAAATAAACAAAATACTTTTCAGCTTTAGGTTTATAGAGGTTTGGAGGAAACTTGTGCCTATCATAAATTACCTGTTACTCACAAAATACATCAGTTCAATTAAAAAATCAATAAAACTTTGATAAAAACTTCATCCACACAATCACTGTTATTGCTCATAGACAAGATTGTCTTAACTTATTCGCGTATCAACAAGTTTATCTTAAACAAACTGTATAAGATTAACTTATCAATGTTATAATTAATAATATCACTGTTTACAAACTTTAAACTGCACTTGTTTTTTAATACTGTTTCATATACAGTGACTCAATATTTTGATTAGATAAGGGTCAAACAATCACAGCTGATTAAACCTATTTGATCCTAATTATTTTTATCTGCTGATTATACAAGAGACCTAATTTGATGCAATTCCTTGTTAGTTTTGCCACTTACTTTCAACTCAAGGTCAGAGAGTATCGATTGACCGCTCAAGTCGTCACGTCTTTAATGAGATATCAATTTCAATATGTGACGATTTCTATATTCGTTGAAATTTACTTCTGTACCATTTAAAGCAAGTATAGTGAGTAAAGTTATGGTATAGTTACTCTATGGTTTGGTATACCTTCGTCAGAGATCTCTGACAAAATGTGCATATCCTTTCTCTACATCTGATAATCCATCAAATTACATAGACCAGGTTCACCTCTGAGTAGGAGACATTGAGTCTAAGGCCAACATCGCGTCGGGGTGGTTTTTAGTACAAACACCATATACTCTTAACTCTTGCGTCGCCGCCATGGTGACTTCTAGCACCCCTTCACCACAAAAACCTTGACGGTAAAGACAATATGTCTTGTTTGTAGTTTTTAGGCATCAAACCGTAACAAATATGCAAGTACGACAATTTTGTTACCAAATTAGGTCCATTATGTGATACTGTTGTTAGGATATAGGTATAAAATAAAGTAGGTGCTTTTAACGTTATCATATGTTCCTATTTAGATATTAGATATCGTGAATGTATACTACTTCAGTCTAATGTTTGGTATTAATGAATGGCAAATAGCACAACACGTTTTTCTATATATACGATATAACGCGTCGAATATGAGTACCGCTTCATAGAGAAGAATAGAATATAATATGATATTAGTTTAACAACACTATCACAACTATTCTAAATGGAGAGATGGAGACTCTTCTGTACCTCAGAGAGAATGTTAAACCTTGGACACGGTTGTGTGCGAATATCTTTGGCCGTCCATGATGGCCGTCGACATTTTTGTCGAAAAAAGTCGGACAACAGTCTTTCTACAGAATTTAGGTATCAGGTAGTACTTTGGTTGTGGAGGTCTGTTAGCAGTCACTCCGCGTAAAAGAATTGAAGTTCTGCCGTATCGTAGAGGGCATAAAGCTGATCCCAATCTAGTTTTGGAAGATGATTCGGCTTACTCACTGGTTGAATAGATTTAGTAGCACTTTTTCTTAAGCCGTCGCCGCATGGTGCTGTGTCAGTTAAAAAATAGTAAATATAAGGAAAATATTAACTTAGATTGTTAAGTTTATCAGAGTTTAAGGTAGGTATACTTCCAGATTGTTTAGGTTTATCGATAGTAGATGACTCAACGTTGGAAATCGTTTCTTCAGAAATAAAATGCTATGTTTTTTTTTTGACACAGTGATAAGGATAACAGTAATAGATACACTGTATGTTGCTAACCATTTTGATGACAGAAATTAATATTTAAAAAAATATAACAAAAGTAATCTGTAGAAAAAAAAAAACATGTTTTTTTTTAATTTATTTATTTATTTATACATCGTGCATGTTTGGTGCATTGGCGGACTTAGTGCCTACGGTATTCTCTATTGGGTGAGGCAGAGAAAACAATGATTGAATGGTACTATCTTCTTTTCTTTAAAAAAAAAGTATGACCGCACTAGGAATAAATACTGTGTCGCGGACAAATAAGAACACCAAAACTCAGAACTACAATTTGTGGATCACACAAAGTGTGAGGTTTTGAACCCACAATACTCAGCGCGGTAGAGAGTGGCTTAACGATACTTATACCACTAGGCCAACCGTGCAGTGATATTTTTTTTAATAACCCCCATGGAAAACCCTCCTAGCAATCGAAGCAACCCAGTTAAGAATTTACTCTGTATTCCAGAAACGATTCGTTATATCACTAAATTCGAAATAAACTTATGTACATTTTTAACACTTATCAAGTCATAGAATTAGTGTATAAGTATAGTTTATTTATATTCTATCAATAATAATAAGGTATTCGTCCTTGACATGGCCCGTATAATGAGGAGGTTCCTGTCTTTGGAACTCTAACCTCCGGTGTCTTAGTCCCTGCACCCGAAGCCGGTGATCTACTATTTTTTATATTTTTAAGTATGTATTAATGATTTTCTTTTTGATGTTTTTAAATATGTTATAAGGATAATATAATATATAATATCAATATAAAGATAATAATAAAGCCATTTATTCCTAAAATAAAATTACAAAAATAAACTCATACATATATAGTCATTGGTCATATATGGTCACTTTTTAACTTTACACGAATTATTTCAATAACAATGTCAATTCACAATTAAATAGCATTCAATACCATTACTTATTCAAAAATGTATTAATTTGTTATTTAAAACTATTAATATGTGTAATAGAATCTGATATAATAATATTCATTTAAGGTAATTCATTTTAATATTTTTCTAATTTTACGCATAAATTATTATAAGCATGTGCATAGGCTTCCCAGCAAAAAATTAGGGCCCCAAGTAAACCTCACCTGCAAGTAGTGCTTTTACTGATCGACGGACGAGGCTCTGGCAAACAAAACACTCCGATTAGCGGCAATAGGCTCACCGTATTACGTGGGACCAAAACTAGCGATAAGTGGGTGTTTAATATGCCTCTGCCTACTTCTATGGGAAAACAGGCGTGATTGTATTCAGTCAACTATTTGATATTTTTGAAATAGAACAATCAAATTATAGATTATTATATAATCCAATTACTTATACATCAATCAGCTATTCACTTAACAAAGTTCACAAATAAGTTACTTACAATTTGATTTCGAGTAAACAATATAATTAAATTGCAACAAACTCATTACTGTTTCTATTGTGGGTACCCAAATTTGACTTAAGGGCTCCTACGTCCTTCTTTTTGAAAAATATCAGTTTGTTCTTGCCTGGCCACAGATAACCAATTTATCTTTTCTCTACTTGTCTTATTCCACAGACTATAGACCTAACATTACACAGTGTAAGTGTACAAATATCACTGGTCTGCAAGAAAATCCTCCTTTAGATAAAAAATAGATTTCTATGAAGAGTTAAACATGCTGAATGCAAATCTGCTTTCCATTTTTTGCTGACACGTGTAGTTTTTTTTTAAAGTATTTTTTATTATTTCTTATAATTCCTGTTTATCTCTCATATTTTTTGTACTAACACTATCTATAACTCTGCTTCAATCAGCTTAAATCGCATTTGTCCACGCAAAACTGGTTTACTGTGTTAGAGAGAGATATAATGATATTGTCTCACATTGTTTTTGAACAATTAAACGCGCTTGCGCAGTTCGGAAAGCGACTCTGTGGCGCTCAGTTAGTTAAAAAAAAAATAAGTGATTGTTTTCGTTTTATTCAACGTATTTTGGTAAGTAATAAATTATATTGATATGTGTAGTGAAAATTAATAAGTATTCTAAAACATAGAGATTATATATATTCACATTTTGAAGTTAATTTAATTTTGTTGTAGGTTCAAAATGCCAAGAACTTGCAAAAATTCACCAAACGTATTTTGCTACGTATGTGGTGAATTTGTTGTAAAATTACAACAGAATAAAATATCAAGCCTAATCAAAACTGCGTACGAAGGTTATTTCGGATTTCCAGTTGACAAAAGGAATAAAAATTGGCTTCCGAAAATATGCTGCAACACTTGTTCAAGAACGCTACGGGCATCTTTGTAGGTCCTCAAATAGCGTCAAATTCCGTCCTTCATGAGCTGTCTGCTCATGAAGGACGAAAATTTCAAAATTAAGTTGAATGACGCTGAAAAAAGAGCTTGGACCGCTTTTGTAGAAGTATATCATAATTTTCTGGGGAACAAAAAAGATGACAATTACAAAAATATTGTTCAAGAGTTTCTTGCGTCTTACAAAGCGTTAAAATGCAGCATGTCCCTTAAAATTCATTTTTTGGACTCTCATCTAGATTTCTTCCCCGTAAATCTTGGTGCAGTCTCAGATGAGCATGGAGAAAGATTTCATCAAGATATATTATACATAGAGAAACGTTATAACGGGAAATGGTCAGAAGCAATGCTTGCTGACTTTTAGTGGTTAATTCGCCGTGAAACACCGATGGAAAATATGAAAAGAAAAAAATTACGAAGTAAAATACTACATTCTACTGCATATTAGAACAAGATAGATTTTTATTTAATATTTGATACCAATTATATGTAATATTCTCACAATTATTAAAGTTACGATTTCAATTATAAATAAAAAAGGAGTTTTCTTTATAAATTCTATTACAAAAAAACTGTACGTGATACATAATTTTCAAAACTATATTCTTTTTTAGCAGTATCAAATCTATAATAATACATCACAATAATAAGAAGGAGGGCAAAATTTTTTTTTTTTGCAGACCAGTGTATTTAGACATGGTTGCAGTCTTTATCCCCGCGGTGGTCAGACGTATTGGTGTATCGAGAGAGGCTGTATTTGATTACTATTTATTTATTTATTTATACTTTCTGCAAATAAGGTACATTGCAGGCGGACTTAATGCCGTAGGCATTTTCTTCCAGTCGACCTTTAGGTGATCCAGAGATGCGTGTAGCAGGTGTAACATTAGATCTAGTAGTGTTGATTTTTAATTTGCGTATAAAGTATTCACTTTCCTGGAGTTCTGATTATTCGGGGGAAGAATATTCATCGTTCAGATCAAATTTCGTTTTGTGTACAACGCAGTTTTAGGTCATTTTACGTTGTCTTTGTGTTTTTGTCTATAGTTTCTTTTTTTTTTAGGTTAGTCCAACATAGTTATCTTGTTCTTTTGGGATATTCAATTATAAATTGGTTATTCGGTGTCTATGATAATGAAAATAAGAACACCCATAAATTAAAGAAACCTCATTTAAGAAATGTAATCAAGTCTTCATTCATGATTACAATACCTTCTAGACTGTCACTAGACGATATAATAATTAAGTTATAATGTTTTATTGAATAATTAATCATCTGCGCTCTTGTAACAGACATTGTACATTGGACTTAAGAATGATTAAGTATGTGGAACGCAGCATCTGATTACTTATCGCCCAATATGTACGTCAGTCGCAGTCAGACGATTGCGTCAGTTGAAGGAGGAAAAATGTTTGTTTCATGGCATCTGATTTTTCCATTGACTTGAAGAGCAATTCACGAATCAAAAATACTGCAATTAAGCTAAACCAAAATCTCCATTCGATCACAATTTTAAAAACTTGGTAAGATGGAGTATGGTCAGACCACAGAACAGAGAATTGTTTGTAGAGAGAATTTGTAGGCTTTGATCGCGATCGCTCATAGTTCCGATACTTCTGTTCATATTCGAAAACGACCGTACTTGAATCATTATGACCTAATCTATAAAAATAATGATATCTTTCTTAATGAACTGGCATAATTATTTAATCCATAGCGTACCTTATATTTCGGTATTCATAGCGTATATATATATAAGCAGATCTTGTGCTATGATAACTAGACTGACTGATATATACTTTTTTTGTAAATACATACATATTTTACATAGAAAACATCCAAACTTAGAAACAAATATCCTCAAGCACAGCAGCAGTCGCATTCACTACCGCTGCGCCACCGAGGCAGTTACAGTGTTCTCATTAACTTCCAAAGAGGCTCTCATATTAATTTAAAGGCAGTGAGACGTAGCACGATCGCAAATAATTCAAAATTGCACCTCATTACAACTTGCTACACTTCTTTTTAGGATCATTAATCCATAAAAACGTTGAAATCGAGCCCTTATTGGTAATGATAATAGTCCTGGGACTTTATACGCATATGGTATTGAAACGGATACCACTGATTACCGTTAATATGACATTTCGAGTACTGGCAGTAACGCGCAAAAACATCCATGACATCAATTATCAACTGTTTTATAATTACTGTTCCTCGTCTGCGAGTAACATAGGAGTACTTGCGTGAGAAAAATGATATAAACACAATATGATCCACTCTTTAAAAATATATATACTTAATACGGACCGGCTCTCCGTGTGATGACGGAAGAAGAATATGGACTATAACCTCCCTCCCACCCCTCTATATATCCCGTAAGTCTCAGGAAAGACGATTAAGGGAGCAACCTATACAGAACCACAGCACTTCAAAGAAAATTTGAAACAAACAGTGTGCTATATTAGGCTAAAACCTTACTTAGAAAAGGCCTAAGTCCTATAGTGGGCTTTAGAAGCTGTTGATGAAACAAGCGATCCTGTATATTGTTGCACCATGCCCTACTTGAATGGACCGCATGATTGCATGCAATGATCAATGTCATAAGGCTATCTCTATCTCTTTAAGAGTTCCGTAATAGCAATATCGTTTATCTAATTGTAAGTGGCCATAATAATAGCGTTTATCTAATTCTAAATATTATTACAATTTCGTTACTATACCCTGGATTAACTAATACGTAATAAATCATTTAATGCAGTTTATATGAGTACTTGTAGAATACAGGGATTTAGAGATATCCCGGATAGACGGTAGGTGTTTTTTTTTTTTTCTCTATATAAGGAGCCTGCAAAAGTGACTCTACACTACCCGATGGAAAGCGTTAATAGAATCCAAGAGTTGTGGTCACCATACTCATTGCAAATGCAGACAATGCAGTATGGTGACCCACACTATGGCGGCCTTGTGAGATGCTTTTTCACACCCCGCTTGGGGATGCAAAAGACACGACAGTCATCGTAACAGTGTAAGACTTACACAGTTACCACGATAATTGTCCCCCTGCATCAATGGGCCTCCAGTCTCACACTCACCAACGAAACACGACAACACGGATACTGTCGCTTTAGGTTGGTCTTCTATGAGAGGGTAGTACTGCCCCGGTCGAGCCGCCCCGCTCGTGCTGAAATCAGCGTGGCTCTACTACCTGAAAGAATACGTTATATTGGTTGGTAGGTATAGGTTATATTGGTCTCGGGTACCAGTAGTCGGGGAAACAGATGTAATCAATTTTCGAACGACTCACAGAAGATTAACCTAAAGCGACAGCATCCGTACTGTCGTATTTCGTTGGTGAGTGCGAGAACGGAGGCCCATTGATGCAGGGGGGACAGTTATCGTGGTAACTGTGTAAGCCTTACACTGCCACGATGACTGTGATGCCTTTTGCGTCTTCAAGCGGGGCGTGAAAAAGCATTTCACTAGGCCACCATGGTGTTGGTCACCATATTGCATTGTTTGTATTTGCAATGAGTATGGTGACCATAGCTCTTGGATTCTCTTCATACTTTCCATGAGACAGAGTAGAGTTACTTTTGGCAGGTTCTTAATATAGAAAGAAAAAAAGGAAATGTTTGGAACCAAGATGAACCCCGAGCCATATACGGGAAAGCCCCTTCGTATTTGGGAACCACGATTTTTCTTTTCAACTTCTAAAAGGGCGATTGCAAAAATGTAATTATTTCTAGTGCGGAGTTGTATCGTAAAGAAAACAACAATTGATATAAATAAGAACTCTAGAACAGAAACATTGCGTCCCTTATTATTGTAACATTAATGTTAGAAATTTTGTAATCGGTGTCTATAACGTTACACCTATTGCAAGAAACTCTCTGGTTATCGACCCTGATTAGCATCGGCGATTAGATATCGTCCCTTGAACCCATTTTTTGTGTTATAGAAATGCACGTTGAGTGGTGATCTACTGTAAAATACTTACAACAATTAATAAATATAAGAGTACCTGATCTAGATATCAAACCTTTAAAATACGCAAATATAAAATACAAATCTAGAGGAAGATTAGAATGTTACGAAAAGCAAACTCATTGTTATTTATCGTTTTAATAATTTATTTATTGTTCTGTTTATTATTTCTAGTTAATACAGACAATAGTTGTAACAAATACAGGAATGACCACGAATTAGTTAACATTTGAAAGAATCATATAAAAAAAACCATTTGTATATTATAAAAATTGTCTATTTACAAGAAAGCTAATTAGTTGGAATTTATTTTTTAAAAATTACATTGTCTAACTGACCACCGTTTCGACGTTTGCACTCTTCTAAGCGAGCACCGAAAATTTTCGAATACTCGTCGGCAAAGAGATCGCGAATTTGCCTATCGAGATTGACACCTTTTCGCTGATTTTTTGGCAATGATTCCTTTTGCTGAAATTGTAGCCCATACAGTTATCTCGGGAGAATGAAGCGGCCTCTTGTGTAATTCTGCTTGTTTACAATGTCCATTGCAGTGAAAATGGACTTCGTCAGAAAATAAGATGTTGGCAAACTGTTACTGAATCGTTCTAACATTGTTTCAGCATTCAACTTGCGCAAATTTAAGTCATTAGGTTTTAATTTCTGCCCTAACTGGATCTTATATAGATGTAATTTTAAATATAATGTCGAAATACGGCGTAATGATGTGCGGGATAACCTAATTCAGCCGAACGTTAGATAAATCTGGATTACGTCGAACAGAAGCGGCAACTTGTTGCACGTTCTCTTCGGTCCGAGGAGTCTGTGGGCCCCCTTCCAGTTTGTTTCACATTTAGCATAGGTCCCGTCTCTTCGAACTTCCTCACCCATTTTTTATTAAAGGAACACTCAGACACTGATTTCAATCGCGTAAATAGTATTAAAAGGGAAATAAGCGTCTATACACAGTAATAAGCGAACTGTTTTTTAAATAAAATTGTTTCCCACAGTAAGCGCGCTGCGACTCCGTGAAGCGATTCATTGTGATAAAATTGCCGAGAAACGAGCTAGTAGTCAGACCCCTCCCGCGCCCCACACGGCGTTTGTTTGCGCAGGATGTTAGATTCAAATGTTAACGAATTCTAGCCTACCCTGTAGAATCCTGTTTTTATTTAAAATAAATATGACTTCAAAGAAATTATTTGTTGAAGTAATTTGTACTAAATAACACCAGACTCGAAATGATCATCGACACCCGTGACCTAAGTTGGGGAAAAACGGTGACGTAGCGGTATTTAAAAGGCGACAAAGGTGCTCCACTTGCAATGGTTAAGCTGCCCACTGTTTTAAAAGCAGAACATAAGTTCTCATATACTGCCTTCTTAGGGTATATTTGAATGAGTACTTAGCAATTGGCTTACTCCTTTTTTTTTTTTTTTTTTTTTTAACGTGTGGAAACCCCCTTGGGCCGTCACCCCACCGGGGTTTACGGCGGGGTGGTGTGTCGGAATCGGACCGACTAAAACCACACGGTGTGCCACTCTGCGCCTGACATAGGAGGGACCGGGAACAGCTGTTATTACGACATCCAAATCCCTCCTAGCGCCTGCCCGCTCACACGGGCACCATCTGCGGATAAGACTCTCCTTTTAGGCGACGTACGGCACACGCGGACGTCACCTCCTCGCGGCTGGCCACTATAGCGGATGGAGGGGAAAACCCGTCCCGTCCATCCGCGGCCACACTCAAGGCGGCATGAGACGCTGGTACGCGCGTCTCCGCCGCCCGGTACGCCGGCGGCGAATTGGGTCCGAGTGGAGGTCGTCCTCCCGGGCCTTCTCCGCCGCCTCCTTCCGCGAAATTACGTCTTCGCAGAAGGTTGCAACCGCGGTAAAACAACTGTCGCTACCGGCCATGGAGCGTATGACGGCCGGTAGCGAGAGATCTCCTCCAATAACTGCAGTAAGGACCCCACGCTGCGCCGCCCAAGCGGAACAAACCGCCAGCGTGTGCTGAGCCGAGTCCTCACTGCAGTCGCAGTGGTGACAGGCGGGACTCAATTCCCTCCTGGCGACCGAGTGCAGATACTTCCCGAAGCAACCGTGCCCGGAAAGGACCTGCGTCAGTCGGAAGGAAAGGGTCCCGTGCTGTCGCCCTGCCCACTCGGCGATGACCGGCTGGAGAGCCTCCACGGCGGCAAAGCCAGCACGTGGAGTCTCCAGCCGGGACGACCAACGAGCCATCGTGGCTAGACGAGCGGCCTCTCGCCACTCGCGTATCTCTTCGGGCGGGGGCCGTATGCCGGTACCCGCCCGGAAGTCAGCCGTTCGCCGATAAACTTCGGCGAGCACTTCCGCCTCCAAATCCCACGGGGGTGTTCCTGCCAAGGCGCACGCCGCCTCCGTCGATACGGTGCGGTAACCGCGTATGGCTCTAACCGCCAATATCCTCTGAGGGCGCCAGAGGCGAGCCCTATTCTGGGCGGTCAGAGCCGCCGCCCACACCGGTGCACCATACAGCGCCATTGACCGGACAACCCCCGTGTATAGCCGTCTCGTCGCCACGCTAGCTCCACCCAGATTGGGCAAAAGTCGCCCAAGGGCAGAAGCAGCGCCGACCAGCTTTGGAGAAAGCTGTCGGAAGTGCTCGTCGAAGAGCCACCTGCCGTCGAGGATCAGGCCCAGATACTTCATCTGGGCCTGAACCGGTACGAGGACCGAATTGACTACGATGGAGGCGCCGGAAGGTGGACCACGACGGGGCCCATGGAACAAAAGGGCCTCCGTCTTATCCAGGGCCACCCGCAAACCCAGCGCCTCAATACGCCCGACCACCAGAGAAACTCCCGTGGTGGCCAGGCGTGCTGCCTCTTGAAAGTTCACTCCCCGGGCCGTGACCAATGTGTCATCGGCGTAACAAATTACGCCCAGCCCGGGGGGGAGGCGACCTCGAAGGGCCCAGTCGTACCCCACATTCCACAGGAGTGGTCCTAGGACAGACCCCTGCGGAACACCGCACGACATGAGCCGTCGCCTCAGAACACCGCTTCGGTCCTCGTACATGACAGTACGCTCCTGTAGATAGTCTGCCACAAGCCGCCTCAGGTACTCTGGCACCCCGTGGTAGTGGAGGGCCTCCCTGATGCAGCTAAATGGCAGACTATTAAATGCGTTGGCTATGTCCAATGACACCGCCAACAGCACGCCGCCACAGCCCACCGCCTCTTCGGTAACGGTCCTCAGGCGCAACACAGCATCGACTGTCGAACGCCCCGCTCGAAAACCGAATTGGGCGTCCGACAGATCGGGGCCCACCTCGCGGAGGTGCCGGACGATGCGGGCAGAGAGTATCCTCTCAAAAATTTTTCCCGCCTCGTCCAGCAACACGATGGGCCTATAGGCCGCTACCGATTCGGCTGGCCGTCCCGGCTTCCTTAATAGGACCAGCTTCCCGCTTTTCCAGCACTCAGGGAAGCGTCCGGACGCCAAGCTGGCGTTCAGGACCTCCCTGAGACGATCCGACATGTGGTCGAGGGTTCGTGCCAATACTCGGGCAGGTATCCCATCTGGCCCAGGGGCGGTGTTCTTAGAGCGAATCCGTAGAACAACCGCCCCTATCTCCGATTCCCCAACGGGCGGAACATTGTCTTCGTGTCCCCCGCCGTCTGCGACCATGAAGGCCATCGACGGGGGTGTGTGCTCCACCCGCTGCGGGAAAAGGCCCTCGACCACTTCCTGCAGGAAGCTGGGCTGGAGTGTCTCTGTAAGGGGGGGGCCCGACGTGCGGAGCTTTTGTCGCACCGCACAATAAGGGCGACCCCAGGGGTCACGATCGAGACTCTCCAGCATCTCCTTTCTCTTAACTTCTTTGGCGCGGCTGATGGCCAGCTTCAGAGTTTTCCGCGCCTCTCGGTACTCCTCATGAAGCTGGTCCTTCCTGCCTTCTTCGCGGTGTCGCCGCCGACTACGAGTGTAGGACCTCCGGGCACGAGTACAGGCCGCGCGGAGGTCCGCCAACTCCTGGGACCACCAGTAAACCTCCTTCCGTGGAGGCCGACAACCTCGGATGCGGGGCATGGCCGCATCGCAGATTTGCGTAATTACATCGCGAAAGCGACCAGCCCCCATATCGACCTCCTCGGTCGGAATTGGCTTACTCCTAATGTAACATCATAAAGATTATAGTCGATTTTAACATACCATTTTATCGTAAACCCTAATGGGAAAGTGACGTATAGAAGTTACTACAAGGTTAAAAAAGTAATCTACGAAAGAGTTAACAGACTCCTGAATCAGTTTTTTCCACATTTTCGACCCCATCAATACTAGCGACCCTATTCATGCTACCTATTATGCGAGTCATGTCACCGTTTCTTCATTATAAAACAATAAAACGCTTGATTATTCTTGTCTATTTTAAGACTACATATGTGCACACATCTTAATGTATAAATTAATCATATAACAAAACAAATAAAATTACTAATTAATGAGCACAGATAAAAACCAACAAATAAACAGGTTAAAATGAGAATTGCTGGACGCATGAAGCCCGCATGCTCCGGGTCAGCCGTGCCAAGAGTGTAATGAGGCTAATCACACCAAAGAATTATGAACTTTGGTCATATAGAAATACAGTATGTAATTTATTACATCTTCCACCATACTGTAGACGGGCAATAGACGCTCTGATAACAGCCGGATGTCCCGCCTTGATTGCGTTTTAAAGAATAATGTCATTTATGATTTGGTCGCATCCCGATACCATGTATCCTGTTGGTACTTTGTATCGATTCTATTAATGTTATAGAGGTCAATGCCGTCGTTTTTATTCCATGGTTTTTACTTAAAATAAATTATAATCGTTTAAAAGCGTTCAAAAAAATTCACGTTTCATATAATCTGGCACACCTATATTTTTCTCTGGGACAATTAAAACTAAAAAAACCTCAGACGCATAGAATATGAGACTCATAACTGTGGTACTCTTTGATTTTATTTAAACGCTATTCTCTACAGATGTACATCATGCACGTGTTAAAAATATTTTGCTCTAAAAGTTGATCACGTCAATTTCAGCCAACTTTTGTGGAGTCAGATTGCGGCAACTTACCATGTAATTAATTAGGTATCACTTAGCTTCAAAGAATTCAGCTCCGTAAGAAATCTTGTCAATAATGACATAGTTGACAATCATTGCACAAAAGATTGTCTGGCATGTGTACAAGTCAATCAAGGCAGTAAGCTTGTGTTCCATCCAGACAGGTATATGGAGTACTGGAACCTACTGATTAGTGTAATCTATCGCAGGGGTATAATTACCCAGCTAGATAGATTTGAAATTTAAGTGTTTTTACAACTCTAGTATATTCTGTTCTCTATCTTATATTAAAATGTCTTGTTTCAGTGGAGTACGTGGACACAGAGTACAGTTTGTGGTTGACATGGTTCCTAATGCCGGTGATCGTGACGTTTCTGCTGCCTGCTGTCATTATCTTGCTCATATATATCAGTGCTATCATCTTCCATTTATATAGACTTTATAGGTAAGTCACACACTTATATATTTCTTGAAGTGTTGGCAAACTCCTAAAAAAATTTCGCTTGCAGTAAAAACTTAACAGAAGTGGGTTTATTTAGGCATGATTTTTTAAAAAAAAAACAAGGAAAGGAGATGATTTTTAATAGCATAATTTTATTATATAAATACTGAACTTGATAGTTATTCGATGATTCGTAACGTCATTATTTTTTTACCACGGTTAAACCATTCTTCGGCACAAGCAACCTCATAAAAAGCTAATATTAAATAATTATTTTGTTGAGAGCCCTTAAATTTCAAAGTCATGTTACTGTCTTTTTCAAGAAAAGTAAGAAGTAAGGAAAACGGATAGAGTGAGAAAACTAAGATAAGGGACTCGGCCAGTCTTTGATTTGAAACTGCAATGGGCCGAAGAGGCTATGGGTACGATACCTACTCGTACTCGTATGTATGTCTTATGATTGAAAAATACTATGACAGAGCCAATAAATCTCTAAACACTTAAGTTTAATATATTTCGGACATCTGACATACAACGCCATCTAGTCCTAAACCTAGCAGAGCTTTTACTATAAAAAACAACTGATATAAATACATATATACTTTTTTTTTGTAAATAGATGCATATTATACATAAAAAACACACAAGCTCCAAAACAAATATATAACATTTAGTCCGACCCGGGCATTGAATCCGAGAAATCAAACACAGCAGCCGCATACGCTATCGCTACGCCACCGAGGCAGTCAGTCAGTACTGCTAATTATGGAGGTTTTTAATTAATAAAGATGAAGGGCTGAAATCTATGTAGCATAAGAAAAATAGGAAAAAGTTCGACCATCAATTAAACAATACTATGTGATTATATATTGTAAAAAATGAATGTATATGCGATAGCAAAAATAGGCTAGATGACACCTTAGTCAAATTAGCTACTTTTTATCATCTGTCAAAACGACAATTTTGTATGAAAAATGTACTAAATACCAAATTGTGACGTCACTGTTTTAGATTACTCAGTTGAACAATATATTTCACTGTATATTTGATTGAAATTCGTAATGATAATAAAAAGCTATGTTAATTGTATTTTCTGAGATGTTTTGCGATATTACTTTTAATGAGGTGGACATTGGTATTTATTTACGATACAGTCATCTACCCAATTGCGGTTGATTAAAGAGTTTTGTTGTGTCTCCGAAACTCATAATGAGAATTACTGAGATGTGTACCTCTTGCGAACATAAAAATAATTTTGTAAATGCGTCCATAAATAACGGAGTTATGGCCCACATAAAAAAAAACATTCGTATTGAGAAAGCCCTCATTTTTTAAGTCACACAACATACCATTTTATTTGGTTTTAAGAAATTGAAACTGTAAGGCAAATATGTTTTGGTCTTATTTGAATTTGACACCCAATTTTAAGGAAGAAAAATACTTAATTAAATATTTTAAATTTTGAAATTATGTTAACAGAAAACGATGTATTTTCCACTACCTAACATACTGTCAATATGTAAACATCTTACATATAAGACTATCTACTGGGCCTTGGTCGCCATACTGCATTGTCTTAGCATGTATTCGCAGCGAGTATGGCGACCATCACTCTTGGATTCTATTCACGCTTTCCATCAGGCAGAATAGAGTCACTTTGATAGGCTTCAAAAAAAAATCTCCAAAAGAACACTTAGAGATGTGCTACTGCATTCCACTGCTGGACATAGACATCTCTCATTGTCTCCATTACTTATTGTACTTCGCCGACACTCTTCATTACGCCTAGATAAAAATTTCCTAAATAAACGTAAAGGTAAGGCTGCATGTAAACTTGTAAAATGTCGTTCTTCATTCACAAACCGTCACTACACTGCACAAAGATATATAACAGAATCAATCGCTTACTGGATGTATATATGTATTTTGACTAAACACAATTTGAAAACTAAACTTACTGGTTGGCTACAAGAATTGTCATACGATGATATTGAAGATTCTAGTCACACATTTCACAGAATACAACTCGCCACAAAATCTACTATTGAATGTTTGCAATTGTTACATTACCTCCGTACGTAAATGTAAGCCAGTAACTATAATACGGAGCGGAGACCTGGTGACCTATAACACGGGTTTCTACCTAGCTTAGGCACCAGTCCTCCACAATATTTTCTTGAGACATTGTATTACCTACTAAACATAATATTTGTGTATATGGAATATTGTGGTCAGAAAATAAACAATTTATTATTATTATTTATTATTATTATGTCTAAAATTCACCGACTGACATAGTGCTCAAATAAATAAGTCATAAAAAAGATGGCTTCAGTATTAACCTACCACAACTGGTTAAACATGTTCCGAAAATAACATGACAAGACCGCACTTTGAGATGTGGTGAATCTCGTTGATTTATTACTATTTATGGCAAAATCGAAACCATTTTATCCATCTTCTGACCGGTTGCAGTAATTATGGATTATTTTATATTTTTATTGCAATGGGTACGCAATACGGCGGAAATGTACTTGCAAGAGCACCCTCTGTGTGCCTTTGGCGTTTATTATACTTAAATCATTAATATAACTCCCGTGTGGTGACGGATTAAGGATAGTGTCACCACCCCGATTCACCCCGTGGGTGTCGTAAGAGGCAACTTAGGGGGCTAATAGCGCAGGAAAATATCACTGCAAAGAGAAGGAAAACTTGATATAAACTACCACCCCCAAAGCGTGGTTGAGTAGGCCAAAACCTCGCTTTCTAAGAAGAGACCAACGTCCAACTGTAGACTATTAGAGGCTGGTGATGAATAATAAAATTCCTTGCTTGCGTAAATATGAGTGCGATCTCTGACGAATAAAATTATTTGCCCGCTATCACTGATCTATTGAGTATCGGTTGATATTCAATAGAAAGCACACGACATGTCTATTGAAACTAAGTGCTGTATACTCCTGCAGATATTTACAAGCGTGATCATATATAATGTTTTAAAACGACAAGTTCTCGTTATTCTTCGCTAGGGTCAAGGTAATTCTGATGTAACACACAAGATGATACGAAACGCATAACACTCAGGTAACGCATGAACTCGCTATCTCATAAAAAAGTGCAAAGAGGTGAGGGTTACACAATAAAATATAATTAACTGATAAATTATTATTTATTGTCTATAGGTAGCAATAACAAATGCAACAGCTCTCGATAAGCAGACGGTTGCTAGACGATTTATTCCTCTATGCATTATATAATGCGGTCTACTTTTGCTGTTGTTAACCTATCTGAACTTTGGAATAGTTTAATATTTTGGAGGTTTTTAACCTTTAATTAAAATAGTTTGTAAACAGTATATAAACCTGCTTTGTTCTGAGGAACGGACGAAACACGGCAATCGTGAATAATATATGCAAAATCGAGGCACAGCACTGATACCTAACTTGCGGCCATGACAATGTTAGACGTCTATATGTTTTTGGTAAATAAATGAGTACACATACATCATACATACAGATTTGTAGACTAGATATGCACTCTTGGTTCTGCATTGTACATCTCGGGCTCAACAGTTTAGATCACTTATTACTGAACCAGACCAGTCAATGCCTAAGTACAGTAGACCCCCGGTAATTCGACAAAGGTTTTACAGAGCAGTGTCGAACTATCGAATTTGTCGGATCATAGAGTACTGCCTAAGACCCCCTATAGCCCGGATTTTTTTTACAAAAGAGTACCTTGTAATCCGACAAATTACAGACAAATGATAAAATTCTATATGTTGTCTATAGGTAGTCGTAGGTATGTATACGTAATGCACAATGAATAAACGCTAAGCTGCACCGCTATCACACGTAGTCAAATTCAAACTAAGCAATGGGAATTGAAACAATACCTATGCGGCGAGCGCAAGTTGTAACCTGTTCAATCATGCACGATCTACATTAGCGAAAATTGTTTGAGTGATGTCGGATTACAAGGGGTCCGGATTAGACAGGGGCCGGATTACCGAGGGTCCACTGTGTTAGTTATTACAAGTACAATAAATTTAAACCGGTACATTTAGAATGAGAAACATTGTAGCGACAGTAATACATGCTAATGTTGTTTTATTGGAACAAAGATTATTAACTGATCTGTAATCAATTAATAAAAAATATGCTGACTATGCAGCTTGACTATGGACGACCAAAAGCAAATATTTAATTTTTGATCTTAACAGCCCGTGCTCAGCGAATAATTTAACTTCATCGGCTTAGTTTTCATAGCAGTGATTATGTAAACTGGCTTCTGACTGCCTCTGTGGCGCAGTGGTAGTGAATGCGACTGCAGTCTCGGATTCGATTCCCGGTTCAAACCAAATGTTTGTATGATCTGCAAATATTTGTTTCGGAGTTTGGGTGTTTTCTATGTATAATATTTATTTTTATTCTTTTTATTTTATTTATTTGGCTCACCAACAATTGTAAACACTGTTTCATGGTTAAAAGACATTTTATACCATAAAAGTATGAGATGACATAGTGTTACAATTACTTATAGGTAAGCACCACGTGCACTATAAACAAAAAATTAGTGTATGTAGTGTAGCATCTCGAAGCTGGTTAAGGGTTTGTGGTGGGTTCGATGATAACTTTATTGCTCGTTTCAGTTTGTCCCATACGTGTTCTATCGGATTTAAGTCCGGGCTGCGAGCTGGCCACTGCAATTTTTGAACACCAACCTCTTGAAGGTAATCACTCACGATGTGAGCGACATGTGGACGGGCATTATCATGCATTAAAATAAATTGGTCATAACCAATAAACCCTCCGAAGGGCACAACATGATCTTGAAGAGTTTCTTCGACGTATCGAGTTGCATTTAAGGCGTTATTGACGATGACTAATTCCGTACGAGCATCAGAACTCACGCCACCCTATACCATTATAGAGCCTCCGCCAAAACTGACCGTCGGTGTGGTTGTCATCGCCAAATAGCGTTCCCCTTTCCTTCTCCAGACACGTTGTCGACCATCAGGTGCATTTAAAGCGATCCTGCACTCGTCTGTAAACAAAACTCTTGCCCATTGCTCAAAAGTCCAGTTAGCGTGTTCGCGGGCGAAGTGAAGTCGAGCTACTCTGTGCTGTGGGAGGAGCTGTGGACCACGGGCTGGTCTTCTTGCTCTCAAATTAACTTCCTCCATACGTCTTCTCACCGTAAGCTCGCTAACATTCACACCTCTGGAGATTTGAAGACGCTGACGGATCTCAACAGCGGTCAGGAAGCGATTTCTTAAAATCTCTAACACAATAAAGCGGTCGTCACGAGCTGATGTGCATCTTACACCGCCACTACCTGGTCTTCGGGTGTAGCGGCCAGTCTCTTGATACCGTTTTAGTGCATATGGCATCGAAGAACGCGGCACGTTTAGGATAATAGCCACTTCACGGTGGGTCAAACCTTGTTCGACTAATGCCACTGCCTGTGCTATCTGACTTGATGACAAAGGCATTTTTATGGATCCTAAGGGGCCTTTAGGTGTTTATTAACCACAATAACAACAAAAGTCTTTGTCAAATTAAAACTTAAAATTCTTAGAGCACAATTAAAAACTTCGACTTCGTCGGATTAATGATACGATTTAACTAAACTTTAAAACGCAGACCAAAATGCATTCCAAATTAGTGAATTACCCTCTTGAGATGAACATAAACATTTTTTCTACCCACTTACACGATAAGAACAAAGTTAGACACCCTTCAAAAAATGTTATTGTATGTTATGAGTTTGGCCAAGATTCCGTGCCGGTGAGTGTACAATAAAATATGAAGTAAGTTCAAAGTAGCACTAAGTTGATACATTTCTAATCGACTTTAAAAAAGCGGAGGTACTCACTATATTTTTTTTTACGTATATACAGCGATATTGCCGTCATATATGAACCGATTTAAAAAAATATATATAGAAAAAGGTATGCTCCAAAGGTGGTCTACTGTCACCAAGCCCCGATTGGATCATGATATCTTAGGTAACCCCTGAGAGGCACATATATTGTGTTGATGTTTTGAATTTCCTTTTCAGATTGAAAGTGGTGGATGGAGTACAACCCGACTGGAAGCAAGCTGCTCGTCTCGCTGTATGCGCACTCTGGGACGCACACGGCTGGCTATGGCACGGTGAGATTTTACTTTATTTGTTTTGTAGCGAACTAGCTACCCATCCCAGCCGTACATAAAATCACGTTACAAATCTTTGAAATTTTTCCCTACTATAGTATTACCTGAACATAACCTACATCTTGAATTACCCTTTCTATTGCTAAAAACTGCATTAACGTTGTAACTATGTAAAAGTGTATCTAGATGTCTTATTTCAACGTACACAACAGTATATTTTGCATTGACAAATTTAAGCGCGTTTCTTTTCAATACACCTCTAGGGTCATCTTAGCAAAATTAAGCAACTTATAATCTTATATGTGTCCAGGATACGAGATCCGTGGTCTAGAGAACATCCCAGAGGGTCCGTTCTTGGTGATCTACTACCACGGCGCGCTGCCTATCGACATGTACTACTTTATTGCGCGGATGCTGCTGTTCAAACGACAACATATACACACAGTCGCTGATAGGCTCCTGTTTAAGATTCCAGGTACGTGGGTTTAACTTTAGATGGCAAAAGGCCTGATGGTTTTAGCAGTTGTGAATAAGGGCCTTTTGTTAAAATCAATTTTTTTTTTCACTTAAGACACTTGATGGGCTTTGAGTTTTGTTTGGTTTGGATTTGGATTCGCGATGGTGTAAGAAGCAACTAAGGGAACAAAATATGCAAAACAACATCACTGCAGAGAGAAGGAAAACCTGAAACAAATCCTATACCGACCCGTCTTGCCAGCGTGTCATAGAAGGCCAAAACTTCCATACTAAGGAGAGTCCTATGGCCAGCAGTGGACTGTTAAAGACTGTTGATGGTTTCGTAATACCGCCACTGATAGGCGGCAATTTTGGGAAACCGAATTACAGTAGCCATATGTGTATAGTTAGGCAAATATGGATGTTTAACTTTGTCTGCTCCTATTTAAATCCAAGCGTTAGTGTCTATGTATGTAAAAATCTCTCTCCAACACCTTAAATCACTGATTGCAGGCTGGGCTTCACTCTTGGAAGGTCTGTGCGTGATCCCAGGCACGGTAATCACTTGTGCTACTGTGTTACGTGGTGGCAATGCCTTGGCTATCTCTCCGGGCGGTGTGTACGAGGCTCAGTTCGGGGACCACTACTATCGCCTCAACTGGCGAAGCAGGGTCGGTTTTGCCAAAGTGGCGCAGGAGGCGAAAGTTGTAAGTAGCTTACAGTCATAGGAATGTGCTTTGTTTTAACTAGCTCTCCTTCTGTTCTGGACACATTAAATACCTTGCAAATAATGCATTGAGTTTACTAATGAACAAAAAACAGAATCACCTGATTTCGAAAGGGACAAAAAAAATTTTCAACACAAAGGGAATTTGAATTTGAATTTGACACTTTGACTAACAACAGTCCCGAGTGGGAAAGTTTTGCAATGTTCACGCACGTACCTTGGAAAGCATGCTAAGCCGTCAGTCCTGGTTGTCATGAACATCTATACCAATCATTATTGGGAAGTCAATGCCCACAAATATACTTACCTACGTTTAGCCTTCGAGTTCAGTTCGCCCTTAGGGTTGCGGAAGTCCGATGCCAGGCTCTAAGTATAAAAACTGATATTCAGGTACAACTGGTAAAACTAATAGCTGATCCCAAATAATCTTGGAAATAAAGAAGGCAAGAAAGATGATGATCCAGTACGCCTTTGTGTACTCTGTGTTGATATCATTCAGAGCCATAGAAGGGTTTTTACTTAATAATTTTATATTTGTATCCACAGCCCATCATCCCGATGTTCACACAGAACGTTCGCGAGGCATTCCGTACGGTGGGGTGGCTACGCGGCGTGTGGTTGCGTATCTACGCCGCTATCAGAGTACCATTGGCGCCAGTCTACGGGGGATTCCCCGTCAAATTGATCACGCACCTAGGGAAGCCAATTGAATACGACCCCAATCTCACAGCTGAACAACTTCAAAAGAAGGTGTGTTTAAAGATCTCCGTGTGTGGACGAATTAATACAGTGTAACCATCCCTATTCTCCCCATGGGTGTTGACTAAGGGAATAAAAATTGAAACAAACGCTATTCCAACCCGTTTGGTCAGCGTGGTATAGTAGACCAAAAACTCCTTGCTAAGGAGAGGTCTATGTAAAGCAGTGTACTGTTAAAGGCTGTTGTTGTTTATGATGATGATGATGATGATGATGTTGATGTTGATGACGTTTACTTACCTTGTATAACTATAAATTAGCTCGTTTATTTATACAGCGTGACTGGTGAGATACCTTCAATACTTATGGAGAGTACTCGGTACTCGATTCTCGTTAACTTGATATAAAAAAAATAGGTGCTTATTTTTTATCGAAATGTCTCTAAAAAATAAGTGAAATTTGGATATTATACTCCCTAAGCTCGCCGCACTGTTTACGTTGATCTAGTCACGAGCGGCGCGGCGGCACCCACCCCCGCCCTCCATCCCGCTACATAGGCAACAGCTGTACAGTGTAGGTACCTATGTATTCTGTGTTGATAGACACGTGCGGCCGCGCGGTGTCCAAGTATTCCGCAGGTAAATACTGGGCTCTCGGTGTACTGTGTACGAACTTTACTAAGAAGTTATTTAATATTTCGTTTTTATGTTATTTTATTTCATGATATATGTTCGCATACTATCACGTCCTCAAATATTGAAGGTATCTCACCAGTCAGTCTGTATAGTTAATAGATACTGTTAGTAGACAGACAATATTAATAGCAAGAAGGGACAATATAACTTCTTCATGACAGATCAACGTTAACTAGAACTTACAAATACGGTGGAGAGGGACTGAGAGAGAGTGGAGAAGGTGTAATTATGACATCACAGTCACAAAGATCACAGTAAACCTAATATTACTCTAGAACTTCATAGTCCATAGTCGGCTCTGGTAAGCCATCATAGCATAGCATTGATAAGTCTGTTGGTCTAGTGGTTAACGACCCTGACTGCTAAGCCGACGTGGGTTGGGGTCTTTTTTTTTTTTTTTTAAAAAAAAGATAACGCCCGCATTAGGAATAAATCCTGTGTCGCAGGGGACTTTATAAACATATAAGAAACGGACACAAAGAACAACAATTTTTGGATCACACAAAGTGTTGTCCCATGTAGGATTTGAACCCACAACACTCACTAGGCCAATTGTACAGTCGAATTCTCACTCAGGACAGGCTATGTCCGACCAATATGACATTTTAAAATAACAGAAAGTGTCATCTCTATTTATCTTGATCACCAGGTGGCGACAGCAATAGAAGAATTAGTTGAAGAACACCAGCGAGTACCAGGCAGCATTCTGAGAGCGTTAACAGAAAGGCTCTACGAAGTACCGAAAAAGAGTAAAAACGCTCCACCATTAGCACCAGTGACTAATGGAAAGTGCCAAAACGGTACTTTAGGAAAATCTGACAGTTACAAATGTGACAGTAACAGAGCTAAAGTGTCATAAACTAAAAGTGCCAAGTTGTAGTGACTCGTTCGTAAACATTTAGTGGCGTCGAGCTTTATGCGTAAAAAACTTCAAACCTTTGGTTTTCTGAAAGTTACATCTTGAGTGTATAAATAATTTCGGAGAATATTGACGAAGTGAAATTTCTAAATAATCTTATTTTATTCTAAAATACGTACAGTTATGCTACTTTCTTGATGAAGTTAGGCGTTGAAAAATATATTTTTTCTTATATAGTGTTGAAAGTTAAGGGTATTTGGTGACGCCAGGTCCACGTTAAGAATAACGTACTCGAACTTATATAATATAGATATCGTTGCTTTGAGCAAACAAGTATTTCTCCTGATTATTATAAAAATTATAATCTGTTTTGAGAATCTGTACAAAAATCTAAAAAATAACTTGAAAATATGCTGACACATGTAACTATGAAAATTGAATAGTTTAATAACGTTAATATTATTGTGGATATGCCTAGAGACAATCTTTGGTATTTAATTTAATTGGTTTGTGGATTGTGTTCAACAAAATTGCCATCATGCGATTTCTTACATGGATACTACTTATTTTAAATGCCTATTATAATTTTATCGGTACAAGAAACCTTTCCAGCAGTGGAGTTAGTTTTAGATTATATATTCTCCTGCTTATAATAAGCTATAATTGTAAGATTTAGGGTATATAAATTAAGATTAGGGACGAATTTGTAGTAGTTTATCTAACTAACAAATATGCTAGAATAGTTTTAATGGCGTAAAGAGTCCAGCATCATTTACTCAAACTAAATCGTAAAGGTACAAGTTTATGTATAATATGTTAAAATAATAAAAAAATCAGGTTGGTACTAAAAATTACATGTTACATAACATAAAGGATAAATTATTCTAATTAATTTAAGCACCTTATTAAGTAAGGGATGAAAAAATTCAAACGAAACAGTTATTAATACACAAATATAATATACAAACACGAAAATGGACAAACACATTTTATTTGAGTACTTTTCACGTCCATTTAAAAAAAAAATGAAATTACATATCCCACACATCAGAAATTGCTAACCACTGGCCGTTTTAATGACCTCAAGGTCCACAGAATACCCCTTCAGACAAGACAGTACCTAATGCCTCTAGCAGATCATCCGGCACATTAAGTATACGTAATTCAACGAGGAATGGACATGGAAAGGGCGGAGTACTTTCTTTGGAGTGTTATATAAAGCTTTAAGGATTTTTTCTATTTACGTGCGTGTCTTTCAACCAGTGGTATTACGTGCACTTATTGTACGTGCCGTATCGAGAACAACAGTTTCCCTAACGATTACTTGTGTAATGGGTACTCTATCGAAAATACAGTAGCGTTCGATGCAATAATCAAATTGTCTGAAATGAATCATCATTATCATACTAACACTAATATAATAATTGTATCTGGTATTTTGTGAATGCTTTTGAGAATAAAGCCACAATTTTGACGTAACAAATATGTTGTTATATCCATACTAAGATAACGTTGATATGATATTTCTATGTTAAATGAATTAATCAAAAAATAAAAAGGTAGTTAAATGTTAATTACCTTTATTTAGAACGTCCATGTTTCTTTTTAGGAAAAAAAAAGTGAGCGAGGTTGCTATTGCGCATATTTGATGCGAAAATAATATTATATGTTACTGCGACTGCTGTACTCGGGTCTCTGGTTCGATTCCCGGGTCGGACCAAATGTTTGTATGATCTGCAAATATTTGTTTCGGAGTTTGGGTATTTCCTATGTAAAAGTATATAAGTATTCTATCGCTGTCTAGTTATCATAGTACAAGCTCTGCTTAGTTTGAAACTAGATGGCGTTGTGTCAAATGTCTGAAATATTTATTTATGTATACTCTGTAAAAGGGCTATTTTTCAACCGACTTCAAAAAAAGAGGTCACTTTTCTTTCTTTTTTCTTTTATTAAAAGAAACTGTAACCTAATGTTTTCTTATTTAATCCTCAATTTGTGGAAGAGTTGCTAAGAATTGGCATTTCTTGGTAACAAATGATTTATTTTTGCTTCTTAAATATTAATAGTATTATCTTTATTAGCTAAAATAATTTTACAACTGTCAGAGCCGTTTTTTCTCGTGTACGAAAATCCCCACGGATACCACCAGCACTTATGTTGGACTCGAACCGACCAATAACAGCACACCGTCTCGGGTACCGGTAGCCGGGAGGCCAGGTGCACCCTAGTAAGGAAATCTTTCGAACCCCGACGTACCTCGGGTCACCTACGGCTTGTCGATGACCCCTTTTTATTTTTTTTCTGTGCGGAAATCTCCCCGAATACCACCTACTGGTGGTTATGTCGGACTCGAACCGACCGAAAACCGTACGACGTCTCAGGTACCAGTAGCCGGGGAACCAGGTGTACCCTAGAAAGTAAATCCCTGGAACCCCGACGTACCTCGTATCTACGGCTTGCAGATGACCCCTTTTCTGCCCCAAAAGAGCGTGTACTCCATAGCACGTCCTCTTTTGTCGATGGCCTTCTCCTGTGTCGGAACCCCGATATTTAGGGTTAATATTTATTCTGTGTCTGGGCTGAAGTTAATCTACAATATTTAAGTTTTTATCAGCATCTAGTTACCATAGCACAGGCTCTACCTAATTTGGAATCAAACAGCCATGTGTTAGATATGTGAGGTTAATTATGTAATTGACACACATCTGAGACACAGTAGTAATTCTATAGCAAGTCAATGATACTTGTGTTCTGGGTTCTGTAATGTCCAAGCAAAGTTATCTAGTACTCCACTTTTTGGTTTTCATTGATTTGGTTATTAGAAATTTAATCTTTATATTTAACATTTATGTATTTACTATTAGTTTTAACGAATTTATTTTACATAGATTGTCCTGTCCACATATCATGGAGGTATAAAAATGTGATAGAAATTGTATAGACACCCGTTTTAAAGGCGAGGGTCCTTGTCTATTGAAATATTATGCTAAGTATATATTGATCGAATTTTGAAGTGAAAATTTCTTTAGGCACGCTAAGCAGTTTTTGAGTGAACACAAATCATGTAACCACGTCATCGTCACCGAACGCTTTCCATATGTATATTGTGTATATTAAACAAAAACACGCTATACATGGCGCTCTTTGTGTAGACGGTTGGCTGAGGCGCCTGTGCCTGCGAGGCAATGTATGCGATGTGGCACATTGCGGTCTCGGAGGGATCGAAAGCTTTGTAGCGGGCAAGGTTGTGCATACTTGATGCGAAAATAATATTATCTACTTTACATAAATATGTCCTTTAAAGGTACTTTTTTTCTATAGACTTTGAAAAAAGAGGACGTTTCACTTTTTTTTTTGTATTTTTTGTTTCTCATGACTGCCTATATTTTTTACGGTGGGGCGGTGTTGGAATCGAACGAACTAAAAGCACACTGTCTACCTCTCCGAGCCTTAAGTATCTGATCTTTGAACAGCTGTGTGAACCCCGGACCATGAACAAAAGATCCGATGCCAACACTAACCTCAATGTTAGCATTTTGTTAATATTTTTACATTGTATTGATATGTATGTTAATGTTTTTGGCTACAAGGAAAAGAACTTGGATACGTTCGAAACGTTAAATATTGGTTATGGAACATAAAATGGTTTCATAAAAAGCAACTGACACAGTAGTACTAATTAGTTTATTATACAAATTTATACTCTATTTCTGTTGCAATAGAGTACATTTTTCTATGAGACACATGTACACACAAGAACAAAAACAATTAAACCTTAGTTTATTTGTAACTAGTGTCATATCAAGTGGCATTTTTGTTAGAATTTTATTTTGTATTTGTATTGTATTTAAATTTAGAACTTTAATTACAAATTGAGCATTTAATTAAGAAATTGGATGACGTATTTAACTAGTTTTCGTTATATAATAATTTATATTAAAATGTACGAACCAGCAATACTTAGTTTCTATTAAATATAACAAAAGAAAAAGATATAAAATATTTTTTTCTACTCAAATAATTTTAAAATAAGAATTTTAGAATTCATTTATTTTTAGTTTGAAAATTGTATTGACTAGCGAAGAAGGTGAGTTTGAATAAATATTTTAAAGTTTACTATGAATTTATAATTTTTATTAATTGCAAAATTAAAAACTTTATATTATTATTTATATTTGATACTGTAAATAGCTTTTATATTATTGGTACTATAGCGTGAGCCACGAATTAGTTAACATTTGAAAAAATAGTGTTAAAAAATCATTTGATATATTATAAAAACTGTTTATTTACAAGAAAGCTAATTAGTTGGAATTTATTTTTTAAAACTTGCATTGTCTAAATGACCACCGTTTCGACGTTTGCACCGAAATTTTCGAATAGGCAAAGTGACCGCGAGATCGCCTACATCTGTTCGCAGATTTTTTATTTTAATTGGTTTATTAATGTAGACACGATTCTTCAAATAACCCCATACAAAGAAGTCTACTGGGGATAGATCTGGACTTCTAGGGTGGCCATGGAATATCGCCTCATCTGGAAACCAGCTTTTCCGCAAACATGTCTTTGACCACCGGTAGAGACTCCCTCATTCCATCTTGTTGAAACCATGTATTACGATTGTAGCCAGCAAATTCCAGTAGAACCGGTCCAAAAACTCACGTAACATATTTGTGCGGGATGTTAGATTCAAATGTAAACAAATTCTTGGCCCACTCTACTCTCAATCAAGAACAATTTTGTTATGGAATAATCATGATTTTCTGTTGTAATCTGATTTAGCTCTAGATTAGATTACTGGTAAATTATCCACGTTTATTCCTTTATATGCCGTCATAATTAATTTCATAATATTATACATAAATTTAGCTAAGTTAATTTAATGAGTGAGTATTTTTTACCGAGAAACGTTGCAAGAAATATTGGTTCAAGTGAACGGAGTGCTTAAAATGCATTTTATTTATAATGTGACTGAAAAATTTGACTGTCGCGTATGTAACGCCATCTATCAAACGAGATGGTAAATATTGTACAAGTTTATCTAAATTATTAATTTTGATTATATAAACAAGTTTCGTAGCACTAGTTTGTTTAGAATATTGTTGTGGATAAGTCGACATTATGTGTCTGACAATAATAAGTTCACACACGAATATTTATTGAATTTTTAACACAGATACAAATCATGTGATGAATTTAATTTTTAATCATGGGACTTAAGTTGTACCTATAATAAATATCTCAAGGACTTACTTTCAAATATTTTGGAAGGCTTAATTAAAGTTTATTAAATGTTCCGTGTGTTGATTTATTGTGGAAAACAAGGATTTATTTGATTTTAAATAATATTCCATCGATAACATTTTGTATGTCTCTTTTTAACACGCTTTTATTAGCTTGGGTTGTATCTATGTATGTAACGGAATCTTTGAGCTTAATTTTCACCGGTTTCTCAAAATCGGATTAACTTGAAACTTTGCACACGTCTCAAGGACCGATGACAATGCGATAATTTGATAATAGTTTTATGAGTTTGTCCCAGACTAAAAAATGAAAAATAAATAATAGTTTAAAAAACCAAAAAAACACGCTTTTATTGCTAATCGAACTAAATACTAGAAAAGAGTCTGTAATGACAAAGAGTCTAATATTACAGCAGTAGAAGATCGAACAATCAATCATAGTGAATCACCTCAAAATAAAATTATAATAAAATTTAAGTTATTAACAGAATAATTCAATTGAGAGTAAAAAGCGTGGGGTGCATTTTACTGGGATTCATAACTATCCTCTCATAGATAGTTGCCGATAGAATGATTGTAATATTTAAAATATCGAGCACCTCACGACGATTCACTAGACTCTTTGTCATTAAAGATTATTTTCTAGTTTTAGTTCGATTAGCAACAAGAGCGTGTTTTTTTAGTTTTTTTAAACTATTATTAATTTTTGTAATATTAGTTTATTGTATGGTTGATATGGCTTGAGATGTATTTTAATGTAAAAATGAGATTCCCAAATCTGGCATTTAATTATGATTCACAAAGAATGGAAAAGTGCGTAACTGCCTGTATTTAGATCTGTCGGTCACAATAGGTGCTCGGACAATAATAATAACATAATATCCTCACACATCTCGCGCATGGTCGTCCGTTTCCAAACTGAGCAAAGCCTGCACTATGGCAACCAGATCGCTGATAAACATACTTATATATTTATAAATACCTCTTATACATTTACACAAGGATTTTTCTAGGTGGGAATCGAACCCACGACCTCTGCCTTGGCAGTCACGGTCACTAACCGCTAGTCCAATAATAACCAGAAATTATTTAAAATGTACCAAGTAAATGCTTTCGATACTAATCGACGGAACTGTTAACCTAATGGTTAACGATTATGACTTGATTAAGTCAGAGGACGTGGGTTCAAATCCCAGCTAGAGCAAACATGGTGTGGAGTGCACGATTATTTGTTGTGGTTGGTCGTAATTAATCTGTTCATATTTATTAGCAATGGTTACCATAGTACTGATTGAACCCAGTTTGGGATCAGATGGCAGCGTATGTTTTATAGACTGGACACAGATATTGGGCTAATTCTCAAATATTGATTGCCTCGATGGCGTAGCGGTAGCGAAAGCGACTGCTGTGCAGGAAGTCTCGGGTTCTATTCCCGGGTCGGCTGAAGTGTTTGTATGATCTGCAAATATTTGTTGCGGAGTTTGGGTGTCTTCTATGTATAATATATGTGTATTAACAAGAAAAAGTATATAAGTATTCTATCAGTCAGTCTAGTTATTATAATACAAGCTCTGTTTAGTTTGACTAGATGGCGTTGTGTGTTAAATATCTGAATTGAATTTTTATATATAGTACACCCATTTAAAAATTGTATTGTATCGGATGTCTCCCTCGCTCCTGTAGCACATGAGCAGGAGAGCATAATACTTATAGCGTTAGTTGTATATGAATAGTGCCACATATATATTATACCAAAAGTTAAGGTAGACTGCTAGCGTGTTTGTATTCTTTATATACTTAAACGAAAACAAATACTTACTTAATATATAAGGAGATATTTTAAAACGTTGACTTTTATTTATACTACCCTCAATTTTACCCTTTTCGAAATATTACAGTCTACCCTAAAAAATGTTTTGAAGGTAACTAGAAGAGTTTTGGCGACCGACAGTCAGTCGAAAAGTAAATATTTTAGGAAAATATCTTCAATTTTGCTACAAAACCGCTTAGTTTTATGCGACAGTGGCGAAGTCCAAAAAAAGGGGGGCAATTTTTATCTGTACGTATGTCTGTCTCTCTGCTCTTCGTAATTAATGAGCGACTTAACCGATTTTGAAAAATATATAATTTTACAAAGTCTGTTAAAGAGTATGCGTATGTATGTATGTATGTATAGTACCTTTTAAAATGTTGTAACTACTGTTCACGACATGTTAGCTCAATAACTTTCTATACATATAAATTAAATTGGAGTGTCTGTTTGTAATATTGCAATAACCGCTTTTTACTACATACATATGAATATACATACGATACATACGATACATACATACTAAAATAAGATTTTTTACGATGTTTGTCTGTCTGTTTGTTCCAGCTAATCTCTAGAACGGCTGGACTGATTTCGATGGGACTTTCACTGACAGATAGGTGATGTTATAGGGAAAAACTTAGGCTAGTTATATTGTAGAACTTTGGAATCATAAAAAAAACCACGCGCAAGAAGTCTCGGGTGCAGCTAGTATAACATAAAATAGTTCACACAAAACTAACGGCCTATGTCCACGATAGATGGCGTTGTTCTTCTTGTCTGAATAGCGCTACGGTTTGGTTACCGGTTAACCTATTAAGGCCTTCGTAATTATTTGTATGAGTGATTGTTTGGTTAATGGAAATACATTAACATAGATCAATTAGTGTTGTTTCATTTTACGAACCTACTAGTAGCTCCATTTACGGCCGGATTTGGTTCCGATTCGACTTGAACTATATCAACTATATTTCTGGAATAATGGTAATGAAATGAAGATGTATGTTGTATGTAATTTTATTTCTTTATAATACAATTATTATAACAGTCATAAAAATTTGTATGCATACGTTAATATCCATACAAATGTTTTAATTTCGGTCATTAAATTACATTTCACAAACACACATTTCACTGGAAGGATATCGAAAATTAATAAGATTCACATTTACGAGAGATATTAATCGGGTTTTATGTACACAATCTTTATCAAAATTCATTTTTATTCGCTAAAATAAGTCTAAAATCTATATATATAAAAGAAAGTGGTGTTAGTTACACCACTTATAACTCAAGAACGGCTGAACGGACTTAGGTGAAAATTGGTGGGGAGGTAGCTTAGAACCAGGAGACGGACATAGGATACTTTTTATCTCGTTCGACCGCGTTTCAATCCAAAATCAATTATTTCCTCTAAGGCGGAACAGAGTTCGCGGGGTAAGCTAGTTAAATATAATACACATAAATACACTTACAACATTAATCTAAATAAAATCGGTGTAGTTACTGACGTCTTCAAATTGCTGCGTCTGCGCCGTTGGTCTTGGTGCTCCGCCTCCTGCTCTGTACTGTGGCTGCTGAATATAGCATAAAGTATGAATTTAGTTTGTGTTGATTTTGTTGGTGCACCTTCGTGTACTGAGGTACAAAGTTTCAAATTTATTTGGTACACTTTTTACAAGTCGAGTGTCTGCATTTACAAGTTATGTATGTTGTAAGAATTCTTAAATTTCGTTATTTTATCATTATATAATGATAAGTTGACAATTCGGTAGATGACTGTATCGTAAATAAATACCAATGTCCACTTCATTATAACTAATAGCGCGAAACATCTCAGAAAATATAATTAGCATAGTTTATTATTAGTATTACGAATTTCAATCAAATATACAGTGAAATATATTGCTCAATTGAGTAGTCTAAAATAGTGACGTCACTATTTGGTATTTAGTACATTTTTCATACAAAATTGTCGTTTTGACAGATGAAAAATAGTAACCAATTTGACTAAGGTGTCATCTAGCCTATTACTACAATTTACAAAAGACTGATAGACTGAAAGAGGTTAATGCGCCCGTTGTTAGATATGTAAATATTTTATGAAACTAAAAATATATGTTATTTACAATATATGTAATATTATTTACATGAGAAATAAATGATAGACAAGCTTTCGGCATTATAATACATGCAATGAGGTACTCAGCTATTCATGATATCTAAATGAAACTTGGCTCATTGTCAAGCGTGGAAAACAATTATAAAAAAAAAATTACTAATGCAGAAATAGTTGAGCGCCTTATAACACAGCGCAAATTGCTACATTCATTATTTAGAATTGGATTACAACAACCCGTTCAATGTGCAGTTGGTACAAGATTTCACTTCCATACGTACCATTGGCAGATACAAATTTTCACTTTTCAAAATTCAGTTTCTTACATTAACAAACTACATATTTAAAATTGATAATAGTTTCTACCACCCTGCAATTTTTTACAACGTGTATGTGAGACCTAGACATGTTCAATATAGCAGTTTGCTTTGTGCTTTCTGGTGACCAGATAATACGATATTCAGTTCTTGAAACATTTGTACTAAGAATCAATTATATGGTATCAATCTAATTAAACCCGATCGTGACATTGCCGTATATGATTAATAATTTTCTATGTTAATTATAAATGAGTAATAAAAAAAATTCAGACATCTAATACAGCTAGTTAGCAGAGATTTACCGCTCATTTTCTAAGTTCTCAAATTTATTTCAGGCTTAATCTTTTTACTAGATATACAAATTTGTATAAAGTTGCTTAGGTGTATGAAGAGTTTAGCTATTTTTTTTTATTTATTACATATAAGGTATTGTAACGCATGTTACAATATAATTTTTTTACTACATACTTGTCTGAAAGAAGAACAAAGAATCCTTTGCTTTTCTTCGAGTTCTTTTTTTCTTAGTTACGATTCAGGCTCCGAGACGTTAGCTTACTTGAACCAAACACAGTCATATCAATACGCGTGTGTCAATTTGAAACCTAGGAGTATCGTATTAGCGGTCACAAACATAATTAGTAAGAAAGGTGTGAAGCATTACTTAGCGTGCAAGTGTGGTATGGTATACGTGTTGTGCGGCGACGTGTCACATGTGCGGGCGAGGACCGCGCGGCTGCTGTTGCTGCTAGAAACATACCACCGGCCAGGGTCAGACATTAGCCACAGGGGTGAACACTCTTGAGCGGGGGAGGTAGGGACATGCGCCTCACATTATTAGATAATATCGAGCCGAGGTGGTATAGTATCGATCTATATATTAAATATGCTATAGAAATATATTGACTAATGTGGGCCTTATAATCACAAGCGATGAGGTTTTAAAAAAGTTTAATATTTTTATTTAAAAAAATATTGTCTATTTTAAAATGCTCCTAAAGGATTCTGATACTAAAATACACGTAGATAAATGGTCAGTATATACAGAGTATGGTCCCGCTCAACATTGCTCAACTACACTAATTAGTTAAGTGAAGTGACGAAGCTGCTAAAGGGAAAGAAGCATTAGTTGAAGAGTGCTACAATGATCTGTAAAATCTAATTAAGTACATGTCATGCTCAGGAACACTGATTTTTTTCTGTATTAAGAGCCTGCCAAAGTGACTGATGGAAAGCATGAATACAATCCAAAAGCTGTGGTCACCATACTCTTTGCAAATGCAGACAATGCAGTATGGTGACCCATACTATGGTGGCCTAGTGAGATATTTTTTCACGCCCCGCTTGGGGACGTAAAAGGCATAACAGTCGTGGCAGTGTAAGGCTCACAGAGTTACCACGATAACTGTCACCCCTGCATCAATGGGCCTCCGGTCGTGCACTCACCAACGAAACACGACAGCACGGATGCTGTCGCGTTAGGTTGGATTTCTGTGAGAGGGTAGTACTGCTCCGGTCGAGCCGGTCAGTTCGTGCTGAAATCACGGTTGCTCTACTACCTACTAGGTTGTTATGTCCGGAAATATTGACATAAAAATTTGCTTAAAAGCAGTTGTCACAGAAACTAACTGCAATAATTTGCCATATTGCCTGCTGCTGTAATCTATCACTTAACTGTGACAATACTTATTGAAGGGTTTCTTAGTTTGTTGCTTTAGTTGGTTCCAGTTTCATGCAATATCAGTGTACAGTGTTCTGCTTGGTTTAAGATCAGATGACTAGATATTGTTTACGTAGCGATTGCGACAATATGCGACGTTTTGACGGTGTATCGACATGGGTGGATACAGTCGACACACCCACTAAACAAAATAAGTGTTAAATCTTATTAATATTATTGCTAATAATTACAATTTATACAGTGATAAAATGATTATTTTTTTTGACAATATTTTGGTAACTTTTTTTGGTCTACCCTCATTTTTTTTTATTTTAGGGTGAGTAAAGAACTTAGTTTTTTTTTGTAATAGCTAATTTTTAGAACATAACACGGTTTAGACTAAATGTAAATACAAAAACTAAATTAAAAAAGCATTTCAAACGTTATAAATGTACTATGTGGTATCTATTAGTACGTATCGATGGCTCCTATATGTAGTAATAATAATAATTAAATAATATTTCTAGCATCTGACACAACGCCATCTAGTCCCACACTAAGCAGAGCTTGTACTATAAGATAACTAATATAAATACATATATACTTTTTTTGTCATTACATACACTTTGTACATAGAAAACAACCAAACTTCAAAACAAACATTTGCAGATCATGCAAACATCGTCAGGTCAGACCTGGGAATCAAACCCGAGAACTCAAAGCTCAGCAGTCCCATACGCTACCACTGCGCCACCGACGTGATAAGTCAACAATATTTTTATTCAGTTTTCATGTGTTCAGCAGCGTTTCATGTTATTTACCGATACATTGGATATGTCTAAGAATGTCTTTCAGTGGTCTGGTTACCATAGCCTGCCTAGTTTGGGATCAGACAGGCGTGTGTGTGTGATTGTTAAAGACAAAATTAAAAAAAAAAATGACAAAATTAAAAAAAAAAATTATTATATGACAAAATTAAAAAAAAAAACAACTAGTTTTAAAATAAACAGCAATTTGAGGTAAACAAATACGATTAAAAGGTTTTTAAATAATTCATCTTTGACATATTCTGTTTTAAGTTTGGAACTTTGCAGATAACCGGTCACAGTGACTCTACTCTGCCTAATGGAAAGTCTGAATAGAATCCAAGAGTTGTGGTCACCATACTCATCGCGAATGCAGACAATGTAGTATGGTGCCTCTATGGCGCCTAGGAAGATACGTCTTCACTTCACTCTTGGACTCTATTCATGCTTTCCATCAGGCAGAGTAGAGCCACTTTTGTAGGTTACTATAAAAAAAAATGTGAGACTACAAAGTTCTGAAATGACAGTACCACATCTCAAAAGTAATTAAAAATTATTTTTGACAGTAATTTCTTAGAAATAGACGTGCTCTATGTGACTTTGTGTTTCACTAACCTGTTGCAGCAAGTGTCTGAGGCCAGGGTTGGAAGGCAGTATGTTCCTGGGGTGCATAATGCGTGGCTGGTGCGCTGTGTTCGTTGCGCGGAGTTGTTGCTGCAACTGTTGCTGTAACTGATGTTTTCGTTGCTCCTGTAGTGTGCAAGTCAAATACGTTAATATTGATTACTAGATGACTCTGTAAACTTTGTGTAACGTTTAATATACCTCTACCCACCCCTCGTGGGAAAGAGGCGTAATATTATGTGTGTATGTTGTTCGTTTGATTAATTCGATCACTTTTATTATAAATTATAACACAATCAGGTACAGTTATGTTCACATTTCTTTAATACTATTTTTCCCTTTTATTTATTTAATTGATTTACAGTATATATACATGTGTAAATACATGAGTAATAAATACATGTGTAATAAATACATGTATAAATATATGTGTAAATAAATACATGTGTACATACATGTGTAAATACATGTGTAAATACATGTGTACATACATGTGTACATACATGTGTACATACATGTGTAAATACATGTATAAATATATGTGTAAATAAATACATGTGTACATACATGTGTAAATACATGTGTAAATACATATGTACATACATGTGTACATACATGTGTACATACATGTGTAAATACATGTGTAAATATATGTGTAAATAAATATATGTGTAAATACATGTGTATAAACAAGTGTTTGTGTGTGTGCGTGTGCGCGTGTGTGTGTGTATTGTATATATGGATTGATAATTTAACCTCTGCGCACTTCCGTTACAATATTTCTACATCATCCTAACGTTGACTACAAGAGAATGCCTTAGGCATGTACATCTGCCGATGTACAAAGTGCATAAGTGTAAATTAAAAAAATCAATAAAAAAGAAGTCATCACCCGTAATAAAAGGCGAAAAACTTATATTGTCAGTCATGAAAAGAAATATTTATATTGATTGGGAACCGAACTCCTGACAAAACAATGGCTATCACATACCTCTAATTGCTTATAATGCTGTTCCTGTTGTTGTGCAGCATGCAGGTGTGACATGATGTCCATCTGAGATTTGAACTGCGCCTCTTGTTGGTGGGCTGCCTCTAGGGTCTGCTGGAGATGTTGGATCTTCTCCAGGTTCTGCTGTCGAGCTGCTTCGAGACCGTCCAACTGAGTGACAGGCCGAGGACCCTTGCCGCCAACCTGTTGGACCTGGCCACCCATTGCACCGCCGATCATCATACCCTGAAGAAGACACAATTAGTATATATTTAAATTTTAACAATAACAACTGCACGGTTGGCCTAGTGGTTTAAGCGGTCGCCACGCCGCTCACTACTGCGTTGAGTGTTGTGGGTTCAAATCCTACATGGAACAACACTTTGTGTGATCCATAAATTGTTGTTCTGAGTCTGGGTGTTCTTTGTGTCCGTTTCTTGTATGTTTGTAAAGTCCCCTGCGGCACAGGATTTATTCATAGTGCGGGCGTTGTCTTTTTATAAAAAAAAAAAGAAGAAAACTAGCAACTGCCCGCGGCTTTGCTTGTGTTTACTATGTTAAAGAATATTTTCACTTCTTACAAATAAAGAATCGTTGATTTCAACTTAATAAAAATATATGTATGCTGATATCAAACAAAGCAGTGTTAAGTTAGCAGTTAGCAGTTAAGTACCCTATCTTACATATATAAAAGGAAGTGGTGTGAGTTACACCACTTATAACTCAAGAACGGCTGAACGGATTTAGCTGAAAATTGGTGGAGAGGTAGCTTAGAACCAGGAGACGGATATAGGATACTTTTTAACTTTTTTTTTTAGTTTATTTTTCTAATAAAAAATTTAATTGAATAAAATACAAAATCTGCTTATTTATTACCTCTAAGGCGGAACAGAACTCTGTTCCGCCGGGTCAGCTAGTTACAAATAAATGCTACCCAGACAGAACATAATATTTTGTAGCAAGGTTAGAATCGAACCCGCTACAGACTTACCATGGACCACTTATCACTAGACCAACAGGGTAGTAAGCGTTTAATACTTAGAGATTGTAAATTTCGATGACTTATTGTTTTATACAACCGCTTAGTCCTTATTTTACCCTCTTAAGGGTGAAATTGTAAAAATACTTCCTTAGAGGGTGCGTACAACACAAAAACATGTTCTGTTAAAATGCCAAGTTTGTAGCCCCTGTTTCTTAGACTCTGCATTCATGAATTAGTTGGTAAGTCCAATGTTATACGTGTTGATATATTATGTAATACGTCATCAATAGCCTTCAACAGTCAACTGCTGGACATAGGCCTTTCCTTAGCCAAGAGGTTTTGGCTTACTACACCACTCTGGCCAGACTGTTTGTTTTGATTTTCCCTCTGCAGTACGCATATTTTTTTCCTTTAAGAAGAATGGGGGTGGTGATAGTCAGACAGACAGACGGGTTAGTAAAAATATATACCTGCGGATGTTGCTGCATTTGTGTCTGCACCATGCCCTGGCTAGGCCCAGGGCCGGTCATCTGTCCCACGTTGCCCACTCCACCCACGTTGGCCACGTTCCCCACGGCCACTGGCTGCATTCCCCCACTCATACCCGAACCCATACCGCCTGATGACATACCAGCGGTTGGCATCGCACCGGTACCTTAGAAGGCAAAGGATATATTAACCATTTCTCACTTGCATTAAGAGTTGCTGCTATGTTTCTAAAGACCGTAGCGTGATGTTAACTAGCCTATAACTGTTTTCTTAAAGTGAACTACGAAATTTACAAAGCTTTTCAGATCTTTTTCAGAGCTCAAATTGTCACAATCATTGCCACAATATATGGGTTTCAAGTGCCAATATTATTTTCAAGTAGATTTTAAAATAAATCAATTACTATTAAAATATCAAATATACCATATGTATACAGCGTGACTGGTGAGATACCTTCAATACTTATGGAGAGTACTCGGTACTCGATTCTCGTTAACTTGATATAAAAAAAATAGATGCTTATTTTTTATCGAAATGTCTCTAAAAAATAAGTGAAATTTGGATATTATACTCCCTAAGCTCGCCGCACTGTTTACGTTGATCTAGTCACGAGCGGCGCGGCGGCAGCCACCCCCGCCCTCCGTCCCGCTACATAGGCTACAGCTGTACAGTGTAGGTACCTATGTATTCTGTGTTGATAGACACGTGCGGCCGCGCGGTGTCCAAGTATTCCGCAGTTAAATACTGGGCTCTCGGTGTACTGTGTACGAACTTTACTAAGAAGTTATTTAATATTTCGTTTTTATGTTATTTTATTTCATGATATATGTTGCATACTATCACGTCCTCAAATATTGAAGGTATCTCACCAATCAGTCTGTATATATGCTGATTAAGGACTAGTTTTTATAATAAACTATTTGTTTCTTAATTACGAATTATTTTAATCATCACTTGATTTGTTTATTTCATTTTAGTAAGGTGATTCTGTAAGCGATAATATTAAAATAATGTTAGTGACATAAGAGCCGTAACCCCGAATAGAGTAGTCGCCACGAGTAATGGCGGCTGTCAGTTGGTTTTTGCCAAAAGGAACAGGCGGACAGCTGTCACGCGATGCGCACATACTAACCTATTAGCTCTTAAACTCTTCATTTTGTTTAAAGTTTGTAGATCTATAAGATGTGATGTATAAGTGGGCGCCATAGTGTGCCCTTATTTCGAAAGTTCCTGTTACACCACCCACGATGGACAGTTACAACCAACACCGCTATGACGCCCCCCCTTTCTGACGCTCTAACATATATAAAAGTAACTATTATCAAATACAACTAAGACTGCCTCAGTGGTGCAGTGGTGGTGTATGCGACTGCTGTACATAAGGTCTCGGATTCTATTCCCGGGTCGGATCAAATGTTTGTATGATTTACGTATACTCGTATTTCTTTCGGAGCACGGGTGTTTCTATGCATAATATCAGTCAATCTTGTTGTTATAGTACAAGCTTTACTTAGTTTGAAACTAGATGGCGTTGTGTTTCAGATGTCCGACTAATTATTTATTTATTTAAATAGTCGTAGAACAGACAATTACCCTTTTGTATTAAATCATACAATCATTAATTTATTTTCTATCAAACATGGGTTAGACTCCTCAAATGGGAACGGCATTTCTTACATTTCTCCACAAAGTGTTGATGTTGATGATGCCTACCTGCCATGGTGTTGGTGGGCATGTTGGGCGCCATCCCCCCCGCAACACTCACCGCGGGTGGCAGCTGCTGCTTACTGATGATCTGGCTTATCTTCTGTTGTTGGATTACCTGATTAACACAACATATTACGTATAAAGAATTGTTGATAGAAAGACCTGATTTCAAATTAGACAGCGTCTGTGTTATGGTAACCAAGTGTTGGGCCGCATGTCGTAATAACAGCTGTTGCCGGGTCCCTCCAATTCTAGGCGCAGTGACACACTGTGCGGTTTTAGTCGGTCCGATTCCGATACACCACCCCCCCGTAAATCCCGGTGGAGTAAGAGCCCGAGGGGGTTGCCACACGTTAAAAAAAATGGTAACTAAGTGCTGATTAAGACACTATATTTTCTTAAGTACGTACATTATTACAAATAAATGATACCCAGACACCGAACTTTTCTTTTTGTTTCAAAATTAGAATCGAACCTACGACTATTGATTTAGCAACGACCACTAATTACCAGACCAACAGGGAGACTGAAAATTTCAACGGCTTAACTGCTAAATTAATTCAATTTTTTTTATGCTACTCATCATGACTCCTCGTTTCGACTCTACGCTAAAACCTCATCAATACGTTGCCTCATAATGTTTGGGAATTCTACATTTCTTGGGGGAGTTTCCGTGTGTGCTAGTAGTCTTCACATATCAATTATTTACATTATACTAGTTAATCACACGGCTCCACCCATGCATGTCAATGGCGTCAAAAAGTAGCCTATATTACTCTCTGCTATTGTAGCTTATCATCGGTGAATGAATTTTCAAAATCAGTTTAGTGTTTAAGACGTAAATGCGTGATAAACAAACTCAAAGTTGGGATAAATGACCTTACCTTCCTCAGTCTATCAACGAATGTGGCCTGATTGTTGGGTATGAAGCCGAGGTACGCTTTCTTGTCGGGGGTGTACAGCAGGATCAGAACTTTGATATCACACTGAGGGGGGGACGGCATCGGTGAAAAGTGAACGCAGCCGGCCTTTAAACAAATACACATTAAAAAAGTTTAATAAGGTTTGAATGAAATTATGTGATGTATGAGCCATTGGGAAATAATAATATCTACTCACCTCACACACGGCCAATTCTGATCTGATCTGATCCCAGACTAGGCAAAGCCTGTACTATGGTAGCCAGACTGCTGATAAACATACTTATATATTTCGAAATACATACATATTACAAAAAATAACACCTAGACACAGAACAATGGCGAGCTCATCACACAAAGATTTGCCCTGGGTTGAATCGAACCAACGACCTTTGGTTTAGCAGTCAGGGTCACTAACCACTAGACCAACAGGCCTGAAAATAATTATTATTTGATATTTTTATATTCTAATAGCTGCACCCGCGACTTCGTCCACGTGGATTTTTTTTATAATTCTAAAATTCTTAAATGTAAGTAGCCTAAGTTTCACCCTATAACATCATCTGTCAGTTTATCATTATCTGTCAGTAAAAGTCCCATCGAAATCGGTCCAGCCGTTCCAGAGATTAATCGGAACAAACAGACAGACAGATAAATATTGTTATTTTAGTCTATGTATCGTATGTATATTCATATGCATGTAGTAAAAAGTAATTATTTCAATATTACAAACAGACACTAATTTTATTTATATGTATAGATAACTAGCGGCCCGTCCCGGCTTCGCACGGGTGGACAAAAACGGAGTTACTGTGGCATAACTGTAATAGTTAGACATATGGGATCGCAGACATTTTTATAGATATCACGATTGGTAGTACCATCACTTTGCTCTA
Organism: Hypercompe scribonia; assembly: GCA_949316085.1. NCBI lineage: Eukaryota > Metazoa > Arthropoda > Insecta > Lepidoptera > Erebidae > Hypercompe > Hypercompe scribonia. The sequence goes on along the minus strand of OX438986.1, from coordinate 6,676,312 downwards.
TCATCAATAATTTCCACAGTATACACGATATAAGGATTCTTTTGGTACTTTTTTCACACGTCGGGTTAAATCGTCGAAATTTTCACGCGGAACCCTATTTTTTTGTATTAAATTTAGCTGCCCGTCCGGCATAGCACGGGTGGACATTTGTTGTTATGTCAGCCACGATGCGTTCACTGCTGGACATAAGCCTTCTCCATTGACTTTCATAGACTTCGACAGAATATTGCCACCTTCAATCCCAAATAGTCCCCAAGTATTGTTTTGGGCTTTTTATGTAGTTCTAAAAAGAACTTTAGTAGCGCATGTCGAATTATGTTTCTTTTGTGAAGTTTTTTTACGCCTTGGCTGACAAACTTCGATTTATAATACGGATCTCTATTTCTTTTTTAAATAATTTATAGCCTATGTTACTCCTTGATAATGTAGCTTTCTATTAGTGAAAGAACGGTCAAAATCGGTACAGTAGTGTCAGAGCCTTTAGGGTACAAACAAACAAAAAAATTTTTCTCTTTATAATATTAGTATAGATAGTATAGATTGATTCGTCGACACATGACACCACAACACGTTATTATAAATAGGTTTAAACTTATTTAACTTGATAGTCGACAAATACTTCATAAGAATGTTTCACCAGAAATCCTCATGAGAATATTACCAACACGACACACACAACACAACAACATTATTTTACACCCTTAGCGCTGAAATGGGCAAAAATCACAAGGTTGTAGAGTCACGCTACTTTTAAAACCAGTGGGCCGACTCGACCGGAGCAGTACTACCCTCCCACAGAAGATCAACCTAAAGCAACAGCATCCGTGCTGTCGTGTTTCGAGTGCGTGCGAGACCGGAGGCCCATTGATGCAGGAGTGACGATTATAGTAGTAACAGTGTGAACCTTACACTGCCACGATGACTGTCATGCCTTTTACGTCCCTAAGAGGGCCGTGAAAAAGCATCTCACTAGGCGGACATAGCGATAGTCACCATACTGCATTGCCTACATTTGTAATGAGTATGGTAACCACAATTTTTGGATTCTATTCATGCTTTCCAGACAGAGTAGAGTCACTTTTGTAGGCTTTTAAGATTAAAAAAAAAATACATGTGGCACTCGGGGACTGCCGTGGTAAAGCTATTGCATAGCATTTTTTATCAACTTATGCAATTATAATATTTCGGAACAGCTCGTCTCGATCCGTGCGAGCTTCGTACAGTCTACACGCATACGTCTAGTCGCACGCACATAAGCACCGTGCCGAAGTCTGCCGAACTAAAACGACGTTAGACGATGCGCTTTCAACGAGTGGAGGGTGTTAGGTTTATTTTCGTTACGGAATTTCTTGATTCGATCGCCACGCTCGAAGCCCGTGATAAAAGCTATGCAATCACTTAAAAAGTTGATCAACCAGTCAAGTATTTTTTTCTGTAATTAGGTACTTGTTTTTTTTTCTGATATTGTCAAGTGTCTTCCATAACCCCTAGTAGTGGATATGTCAAAGAAGTGTATACTCACGAATCCATTGACCATGACTTTAGTGAGGGCGTCAAGGGCCTCGCTGGGCTGCAGGTGGAACAGAACAGACTTGCTGTCCTTGAGATACTGGCCTCCGATGTTGCTGATCAGCTGCTTGGGCATCAGCTGCATCAGTAACTTGCTCGGCCACGTGTCCACTTTCAACTCTGGCTCTATATCCTTAGTGCTGGCTGATACCTACATAACATACAAACATTGTTGGTTACCATTCTATAATTTTTAACTGTTTCTTTTTTCACAAATAATTATTTTATTTAAAACAAGAAAATAATATACGATATAAATGAAAAAATAAATATCTTAGACATTTGACACACAACATCATCTAGTTTCAAACTAAGCAGAGCTTGTGCTATGATAACTAGACTGACTGATACAATACTTATATACTTTAATTTTGTAAATATAGTCATGTTATGGATAACAAACACCCAAACACCGACACAAATATTTGTAAATCACACAAACATTTGGTCCGACCCGGGAATCGAACCCGAGACCTCAAGTACAGCAGTCGCATTCGTTACCGCTGCGCCACCGAGGCAGTCGTTAAATAGATAATACTGTGTCGTGGCTATTAACGTCTACCATCAGGAAAGAGACGGCAGCATTGTTCCATTGATTACAAAATGATATCATAAAGATCCTAAGATCCTAAATTACTATTACTCTTTTTTTTCAATAAAAAAAGATAATGCCCGCACTAGGAATTCTTCTTGTGTAGCAGGAGACTTTATAAACATACAAGAAAGGGACACAAAGAACACCCAGACTCAGAACAACAATTTGTGGATCACACAAAGTGTTGTCCCATGTGGGGTTTGAACCCACAACACTCAGTGAGGTAGAGAGCGACGTGGCGACCGCTTAAATCACTAGGCCAACCGTGCAGTCTTAGTCGCTATTCCATTTGTATTCAAGAATTGCTATGAGAGTACATGATATAATAATAATACCTGACACGGCAGGTGTTTTGTAGTTTTCTGCTGATCCCCAGGGGTTTTCCCCTTCTCCATCCATTCGATGACTCCGGACCAAATGTAGGCGCGCTGGAGACCCGCCGAGGTACCTGTGACCATACCCTGCATCCGAGGGTGACCAGCCTGTCAAACACAACGTTTACCTTGAACAATTTCAAGTTAATTACATATAACAACAGCAGTGCAAGGAAAAGAAAAACTTGAAACAAACCCTGTATTAACTTGTCTAGCTAGTGTAGTATAGTAGTCCAAAAGTCATAGTCTGTGGCATTTAGTCATTATATAAAAATCAAAGAGGGACACTGATATAATATGTGTAATTCGTACTTGTGTAGCGTGTGCGGGCGGTGGAGGGGGGTAGGAGGGCTGCGCCAGCTGCGTGAGGAGCGCGGAATTGTTCGCGTAGAGCGGAGCTCGTGGCGGAGGGAGCCAGTTGGCGCCGCGGCCGCAAGCTGCGTTTACGCCCACACCCACGTTGCCCACGCTGCCCACGCCCGCCACGGGCCCCACTGACGCGGCCGCTACGCCCGGCCGTGGGAATGCGGTGTTGCCAGGTCTGGCCGGCACACCTGCACCTCGACCTTGCCTGATATGACAACAATTAAGACTAAGTAAAAAGCAGATCCGTGTGGTAATGGATTAAGAATATAGCGTGCCATTATCACCCTTATTCATCCCAAGGGTGTCGGTAAGAGACGATTCAGGGACCAAATTACACAGGACAATATCACCTCAAGGACAAAAAAAATTATATAAAGCTTATAGCAACTCGTCTGGTCAACGTGGTATAGTTAGCCAAAATCTCCTTTTTAAGAAGAGGCCTATGTCCAGCAGTGGACTATTAAAGGCTATTGATGTGATGATGTGATGTGAAAAAGCAACCCTAAAATACTAATCCATGTAACTTTGACTCGCAACGCACACATGTCTAACTTATTTCTCTAAAGAATACGCGGTTGGCCAGGATTCTTCGTGTTAACTCAATCGCTGATTAGAAGTTTACATAGCGACAGAGTTGTATAAAATGAGTTTTGATGTTCAATTATATTACCTACTTCCAGATACAGCGCAAATAAAAACACATACTACAATGCCATCTACTGAATACACATCGAACTACGGAGCAACTACTAATCCTGTATCACGATATAGAAATTCTCGCGGCGATTTGCATATACACAACATCCCAGCATCAACTGTTGAGTCGTGGCTCGCCAGGCATGACTACCCTACCTGGTCGCAGGATCCTCCCTTTGTGTTAGATAAACATAACAGCTTTCCTCCACATATTTATTCCTGTGCAGTCAAAATGACTGCCGATAAGTCTCTTGTGGTTCTTCTCGTAGATCCCTTTGGGAAGGGTTTCGGGGTGACTTTACCAGGTCTACGGCCTGTCGAAGTGGTCCTCCGCAACGCCTGCGTCTACAGGCGGGTCACTCGGTTGGGCCCTTGGGCCTGTTGGTATATCCGGGCGTCAGTCCGGTGGGGGGACGGCGTCTTTAACGAGGTCAGCCTTTGCGGGTGGGTTCCATAGAGCGACCAGCATGTTAGCTGCGCACGGATCTCGTTCTGTTCTGCCTCCTGTGCTTAGCGAGGTCGAGCTCCAGGGGGTGGGGACCCCGAGGAGCGCCCGTGAGCCAGCACTAGGCAGTGCAGTATTTACGTTTATGATTAGTGTTCTAAAACTTTGTACATAGTAAACACTATAGTAGTTGACGTAGGAAGGGAAGATAATGTCTCGAAAATCAAGGTTCAGTTCTTCTGGAACATTTTATTCGAGTTGTATTACCAAGTGACTTACCCGTAGACATCCGTCTGTATGTCCGGTATGGGAGGAGGGGCTGGACTGGGCGGCCGCTCTTTTAGGCTGTAGCCTCGTAGTAATACTAAGTGACGAGGATCCTGATCGACAAATAAAACGAATATAATATTGTATTTGCATGGTCATTGCCTCAGAAGGCTAAAATAACACCAATTCTAAGGTTCTCAAGGTTGGTAAATTTATCTTGAGCTTTGATTGACATCCACACTGTCTCCTTTAATATGTTACCCTTTAGAATTCTACAAAGGTGATTTAAGATTGGTTTGTTTCAGTTTTTTTTCTTTTCTTCTGAAAAAGTGTACACTTTGCTAGCATGTATGCAAATATAGTCAATTCATAATTAATAAATAACCTTATTTACTCAGTTAAATCTAAAGAAATAGTTTCTTAGCTCATCGAGTCACTCCGGACCAGACTCGGCTGCCGTCTCAATGACGTAACATAATTCAAAACCTAGCATCAATTAAAATACAGTCATGCCCCGCTTTACGCGAGGGATACGTTCCTAAAAAAATCGAACTGAAATTCGTATTTCGAGGTTTAAGATTAAACATAGTCAAAATTCAATATGCACAAAAAATACGAATTATTTTAATTCTAAGAACACTTAATGCAATACATACTATTAATTATTTTTTATGAAAAATACGTCTATTGTCTTTGACTACATTGTTTATACGCACTCTTTCGCGTAATGCGAGGCAATTGAGCGCGAAAATTGAACTTCGCGTTATAGTGAAACCACGCGTAACGGGCTCGCGTAAAGCGGGGTATTACTGTATTTAAAACTGTCAATTTCACTTAATATACCTTGGCATAATTTCTTTGTTGAGCTTGGTGCAGTTCCCCGCCGGCGTGCTCATACAACGCATGCAAGGCTGGGATGCGCCGCGCAGCAGCCACTGACACCTGCACACCGCGCTCCGCTAGCAACCGGGCCGCTTGTTCCACCGTCGCTGGAGCACCTACATCATATGATACAATTTTTTTTTGAAATAGAAGTGACTGACGTCGTGTATAAACGGACTGCAACTCAGGAGTCGGTCTTTGTAATCGCAGACGAAGTTACGCAAATTCCTTTTTTTTTTAAAGACCGCTCGAGTTAGGAAAATATCCTGTGTTGTAGGGGACAAACATATTATTAATGAGCACAAAGAACATCCAGACAGAACAATAATGTATATCATTCATATCATTTGTGTATCCCATGTGAGGTTTGAACCCACAACACTCAGCGCAGTACAGAGCGGCGGCGCTCCGCGATCCGAGCAGTCGACTAATAGCAGTTGGCTAATAGCATAAACTTTTATAATGAATTACCACATCACCTGGAGGTACTAATCCACCAGCATAAGCGGAGTATGGTGGTGAAGAACACAGCAGTAACACATGTATAGGTAAATCTGTTCGACCAATGTCATCAAAGCATGCCAGGGCTGCCGCCAGAGCCTCTGTCACACATGCTCGGCTTTCTGCATGACCGCCTATATACCTGAAAAAAACAATTATTAGGAACATCATCTTTAACATCTATGGAACGATTTATTTTAAGAGGTCTTAAAATTGAAAAGTTGAATGGGTTCTGAAAGCTTCAAGTTTCAACCAAACCAAACCAAAACGAAACTAACAATATTTTTTTTTAAACATGATTTGTTAGACGTAACATTTATTGTAAGTTATTCACATTCTCCTAATTAAAACTATCTACAGTAATACCCCGCTTTACGCGACCCCGTTATACGCGGTTTCACTATAACGCGAAGTTCAAATTTCGCGCTCAGTTGCCTCGCATTACGCGAAAAAGTGCGTATAAACATAATGTAGTCAAAAGACAATAGATGTACGTTTCCGTAAAAAATAATTAACGGTGTTCTTAGAATTAAAGTGATTGATTAAAATGATTTGTATTTTTGTAGATATTGAATTTTGACTATGTTTAATCTTAAACCTCGATATACGCAATTTAAGTTAACGCAATTTTTCCGGAACGTATCCCTCGCGTAAAGCGGGGTATTACTGTATTTAAAGACTTATAAAGAGATCTCAGTAACAGCAACTAACATTTAACTATTGAGTGTCATGCAACTCCACTATAGACTACCTATAAAAAAAAACAATCTAAGTTTTTCGACATTACTGACACATCTATTACATAATAAATACAAAAACATTAATCATAAATATAAAATATACCCTACTATTCAACAAACTCACTGTATTTTATCAACAGCTTCAACAACACTCTGTGGAGATGTGAATGGTCCATATGTTGAGACCGGCACTCCGGGATGACAATCGGCAGATTTGTAGGTCACCACACCATAAATGGAACCACTGCCACCACCTTCATCTAATGCACCTCCATGAAAATATCTACAAAAAAAAAACTATGTAATAATATTCTTTGAATAAGTTCTGTTTAGTTGGGTCTGTAAATAATCACAGGATAATCTTTTAACTAATAAAGATGCATAGGGTTCACAACAAGAACTCAGACTTGATCTCAAGACACACAACAGGCTGACCCCAAGTCAGCCTCACCTGCACCATCAACAGACAAGGTTCTGGTAAACAAAACATCCTAATTAGTGACAATAAGCTTACCACCTACTACATGAGACCAAAACACTGGCAAAAAGTAGGTGTTTAATATACCTCTACTTACCCCTCTGGGGAAATAGGTATTTTTTTATGTAGTCAATATAAAAGTAAATTGGCGGAAGAGGCCTATGTCCAGCAGTGTACAACCTTCAGTTTAGATGATGATGACGAATATTAATGGGTTTTATATCTACTCATATTTATATTTGATTTTGTTTAATTTATGATTACAGACATATAACTTTTACAAGTTATTTTTTTTTATTGATAAGGTTATATTATATTATTTTATACCATTAGTGTCTGAAAAAATAATACAACATAACAGGTAGAAAAATTCAATTAATAATTTTACCATCCAATGAGGTTTTACTCTGTGTGGTGACAGATTAAGAACTGACTAAGAGAACCAACTTTCCAAGAAAGTAGCATTACATTGAGGAAGAAAACTTGAAACAAACTCTTTAACTACTAAGTTTGATCAGCGTGGTATATGAGGGCAATACTTTCTTTCCTAGTAGGACATAGACAATGTCCAATAGTGGACTATTCATTAGTAGGCTGATTGAATATATATTTTTAGTTCCAATGACACTTTAATATCAAGAGAACTGGAAAGTATTTGTTTATATATAAATGGCTAACTCCTAAGTCTTGGCGGTTAACCATCGATATGTCGATTATTAACGATAGATACAAAAGCTAATTAAAGGAATAATAAGGTTTTCAGTCTCTACATTATTTCTCGTGTTTTTTTTTTAAATTGTTGCGTTATACGTCAGTTTAATTAAACGTGCCCTTTGTGCTTTAAGGATTGGGTAATAACGGTACTGTGACAACAGAAATTTATTATACTTGTTTACGATAGTCATAATATATACATGTGTTTTATTGAAAACAATACTACTTACTCTAAAGTAGGTATAATGTAGTTTGTTTTAAGTTCCCCAATATATGCACCATTGGCAGCCGTAGCTTCAACAATAAATATTACTTCAGCTTGTATAGGAGAATCGGGAGCGTTTACTACCATTTTGGCACTATACAAAAACAAAACAATCTAAATGCTTTAAAATAAACACCACAGTTTAACACGGGGCCTAATGCTTGAGTAATCTTGTCACTGTTAAGTCATTTTCTCGTTTCATGCTGTCAAATTGACGGTGCATGCGCAGTGCTGCCAACTCGTGAACTTATTATTCCTATAAAACATAAAGACCCTAACAATGTCGTCTCGAATGAACTTTAAGAAGAGGTGAGTAATGTGATCCGTAAAGGGTCGGTACGTAATCGATACTCTGGATGTTTGTTTCACATCAGAAGTGGTGTTTAGGGAACGAGTCAAAGGGTTTCGCGACGGATGCTTAGGTGGCGTTTAAATTTGTACTCTCTTAATAAAAACAAATGCCAATTTATATAGTTAACCTACACTGTATGGCCATCCATCCATGTACCACCAATGGTGTAAGTTATCTCACTGCCTTCTATAACGTTAAGTGTTAAGGGTTAGACCCGTCATTGGACGATAGTTTATGTGATCCATTAATTATTTTTCTGTGTTGAGTTTTTATGTATGTACTTTTGTAAAGTCCCCAAGATAGTATTTATTTCTAGGTCAGGAGTTGTCAAGCTAATGAGCAAGCTAAAGTCAGTGTTTTATTAACCCTTTTCCATATTATTTGAACTTACACCAATCTGTCTGGTCTGGATCCAATTCTCTTTGTAGTGTAATTTTGGCAACACTTTTCTGTACTTCACTGACAGATGTCAGCTGTTCGACTTTTCAGTTTCTAGTAGAACTGTAAATTGTTTAAAAATAACCTTATCACGATCTCTTCGTTATCTTTTTAAGTTAAATTATTGGGAGATATTTCTGTGTAACTAATTTTTTTATGCTTGCTTGATTCGTAAACTTATCTACGACGTCCATTACTGTACTGTAAGTTGGAACTAGCACTATGGAAATGAGTTTCCGTTCTATAAGAGTTTTAAACCGGCTTTTAAGAAAACCGCTGGGTATTGGAGCATATAGAAATGTGACTGGAACTGCTGTTAAGGAGGAGGTTAATACAGAATTGTTGACTAGTTTCAACAGAGATATAAAAAATGGTAAGAATTTTTTTGTCTGTTCTGTGCCCCTTGAAAAATTTCTTAGTGACTACGTTGTTTCTGCTTCTGGTGGTGTGGTTTGTGGTGTGCTTGGAAAAATGCATACTATCACAATTCTGTTAGAAAGAAATGTTTTTTTTTGTAATTTGTTTATATCTAAGTTGTCTATTCTACATCTATTCTGATGTACATAAGTTATTATTGTAGTCTTATTGCGCACATGGTTTTAAATTTAGAACTACTATTATTAGAATTATTATTGTCAAATAATAACATATAGTAGTAAAATACAAACTTGCAGTAGACAAATTAAATTAATACTGTCAGTTACCATAAAGAAAACAGGTGAAGAATAGATTGATTTACACAAGATAGTCGGATTCTAGCATATTTTTCTAGTGTTGCACTGAGCCACACTTGACGCTCACACCTGCCCTCTATTGTTGGAAGCACTAAATATAAGAAAAAATGTAATAGACTATAAAATTCAACATACACACATAAACCTTGTTGTTCGATCGGTAGTAATACCACAGCCTCACAGAAAACTGAAATCTGGCAATGTACTTGTGTTCCTAAGATGCAAATGCCCATGAGTAGCAATATCCAGTTACTGTCAACTGACCTTTTTACTTATTTACTATACCTACGCTGAAAGGATTATACTTGGCTTAACGGCAGCATATTTAACCGAAAATTGGTATTTTTGGCAAGTATCCCTCAATGCATTTTGGTGGAAGATGAATAGGCAGATGCTTGTTTACATGGAAATAAGTTGATAACGTAATGTAATCACATGCTATCATCTTCTAAGTTTTCTGAAAGTAGTTGTAAATATGTCACACTAATCTTAAGACACTTGATAATAAATCCTCATCAAAACACTGACAACAATGTAAAAACAATTTACAATTTATGAGTCTGTTTTGGCTGTTTGAATGAAATAAAATTTAGCATGCCCAAAAAATATATGTTAAACGTGAGAGGCCATTTCATTCTCCCAAGGAATTTGCTGGCTGCAATACATTTGTAAAAATCGTATGAAAAAACCATTTTATATATTATAAAAATTGTTTGTTTACAAGAAAGTTAAATAGTTGAAATTTATTTTTTTAAAAATACATCCTCTAAATGACCACCGTTACAACGTTTGCACTCCTCTAAGCGAGCAGCGAAATTTTCAAATACTCGTCGGCAAAGAGATCTCGAGATCGCCGACATCTCTTCGCTGATTTTTTCTTTTAGATGACGTAGATGATTGACGTGACGTCTGCTGGGGATAGATCTGGACTTTTAGGTGGCCATGGAATGTCACCTCGTCTGGAAATCAGCTTTTCTGGCAACATGTCTTTGACGACTGGCAGATGGGGCCATGTGTTACGATTGTAGCCAGCAAATTTCAGTAGCATCGGTTCCAAGAACTCCCGTAATATTTTTAACAGTATTCTTCGAAAAAGTAGGGTCCAATGATTCCTTTTGCTGAAATTGCAGCTCTTGGGAGAATGAAGTGGTCTCTCGTGTTTAGCTTTGGGATTTTCACTGCTTCAATATTTGTAATTCTGTTTGTTTACACGTCTGTTGAGGTGAAAATGGTCTTAGTCAAAAATTAAGATGTTGTCAAAATTATTGAATCGTTCTAACATTGTTTCGGCATACAACTTGCGCAAATTTAAATCATTAAGTTTTAGTTTCTGCACTATCTGGATCTTATATGGATGTAATTTCAAAAATAATTTCAAAATACGGCGTAATGATGTGCAGAATAAGCCTAATTCAGCCGTGTGTTTGCACGTTGATTAATCTGCTTGCTGTACGTTCTCTTTGGTCCAAGAAGCCCGTAAGCATCCAGTTTGCTTCACATTTGGCGTAGATCCCGGTTCTTCGAACTTATTCATCGGTTTCTTTGCTAAAGGAGCACTCGGACACTGATTTAAGTCGTGTAAATTGCATTCAACGCGAAATAAGCGTTTCACAGTAATAAGCGAACTGTTGTTTAAATATAATTGTTTCGCACAGTAAGCGCGCTGCGGGGCTCCGTGAAGCAATTCATTGCGACAAAATTGCCGAGAAACGAGCTAATGGTCAGACACCTCCCCGCGCCCCGCGTGGCATTTCTTTGCGCGGGATGTTAGATTCAAATGTTAACGAATTCTTGGCCCACCCACTATAATATAAACAACAAAATTTAACTAAAAATAGATAAGTTACACACATTATATTTAATTTTTCTAGTTTTTTATAATCTTATAACATTCCATTTCAAACGAAATAAACTTTTAAATTGCTATTGATGTTGCACGCAATAATCTATCTGCAGTGCTTAACGGACTTAACACAAATTGTTATCTTTGCCTTAACTTACCTTTTTATTGGAGCAATTTGTACAAATAAGGATAGTGTTATCTGTTATTTTTATATGCACAATAAATAGTCCATTCATGTGATAATGAAATATCACCAACCCTACTCTGCCTGTGGGTGTAGACTCCCTTCTAATCAGCTCAGCAAAGAAAAAGACAACATATAACACGTACCAAACCACAAAAAAGACAATACCAGCCCATCTGGGCTACATCGTATAGTAGGCCAAAACCTCCTTAGGAGGCCTTTGCAGCTTTGAAACCTCCTTTCTAAAGAGAGACCTATGTTGAGCAGTGTATTGTTATAGGCTGATGACATGACAATCAATAGATGTATTCCTCTCGATATCTTCACAGGTGGAGCAGTGCCAGTGTTCCGCAAAGCACTTTTGTTCCCGACTAGAGTAGCACTACAAGATGAATTTGGTATCTACACATACGCAGGCCTCTACCAAGCCGCATCAGTGCTCAGCTTTGAAATATCTGCACAACTTGGTTTGTATATATAGAATTATTACTGTTCAAACAGGTACAGTCAACAATAAAAAGAAGTGAACACGTTAGGTACAGATAGCAAATAAAAATTAATGTTTGTTGAAATATGATATTTTAAAGCTTTTCTAAGTATCAAATGAAAAGGTTGACCTATTATTTGTCTTATTCATTTTGATTTTCTTATATTTTACGTTAGTTACGAAGGTGGACTTATTGCCGTAGGCACTGTCTACCAGTCAACCCTAGGGCAATATAGAGCCAAAACACAGTAGATACATAGAAACCAAAATGCGATTTTATGAAAAAAATAATAATATTAGTTAGATTTTTTTATATGCACAGACATATATATACAGTAGCGCTCAAAAGTATTTTGACAAGACTACTTTTGCAGTTATCTTTTTACTGAGTACTTCAAAATAATTTTAGTATTTTTATATTATTATTTATGATGTATTTCATCCTCTATGAGTTACAAGTTGGAACTTGTTTGTTTTCTTTCTTTGTTAAAGACAAAACACGTATAGACGTGTTTGTGAACATGTATAGACATGCGCTCAAAAGTATTTTGACAACCATTCAGTTCCTTGCTGGCAGCGGTTATACTCACACTGCATATATTTTTGGCTATAAGGTATAATTACTCCGCATTTATCAACATGCCTAAGACTAAAGAATATTAAAATTATATTAAAAATGCCGTGGTAACTGCCCTACAAAGTGTAATGACACAAGCAGAAGTTGCTCGAAGTTTTAAAGTGTCACGACAACTTGTTAGTTCGTGGAACAAAGCTTATAATAAACGTAAAACTATTGAAAATAAGCCTCGAAGTGGCCGTTCGAAAAAAACATCTGCTAAGGAAGACCATTTGATAAAAAAGGTTATCGACAAGTGATGTCCGAAAAACGATTGTGCAAATAAAAAACGAGTTACAGGAAAATTACGACGTGAATTTACACGTTTCAACTGTAAAACGCAGACTAAAGGACTTCGGATTACATGGACGACGTCCAACTAAGAAACCTCTAATTTCTGCAAGGAATAGGAAGCTGCGCCTTGCGTTTGCGAAACGGTTCAGATTATGGACGAGTTCACAATGGTCCAAGGTGTTGTGGAGTGACGAAAGCAAATTTAATTTAGTGTCATCTGATGGTATACGGTACGAGCGACGTCCTGTAAACAAAAGATTTGATGTTCGATACCCACAGTAAAGCAGGGAGGTGGCAATATTATGGTCTTGGGATGTTTTTCTCGCCGCGGAATTGGACCTTTAGTTAGGATAGAAGGTACTATGGATCGCTTTATGTACGCAAATAAATTAAAGCAACAAATGCTACCCTATGCTAAAGCAAATATGGCACCTGGTTGGTATTTTCAACAAGACAATGACCCAAAGCATAAATCGGAACATGTCAACGACTTCATGAAACTCGCTTAAATCAAAATTCTCGACTGGCCAAGTCAAAGTGCCGATTTAAACCCGATAGAGCATCTTTGGGAAGAACTGAATCGCCGCGTAGGATGTCGAAACTATTCAAATAAAAATGCTTTATGAAGCACTAAGTAACGAATGTAGCCAAATACCCATTGATTGATTGCAGAAACTAGTTGACTCGATGCCGGCGCGTTGTGAAGCGGTCTTGAAGGCCAATGGATATGCAACAAAATGCTAAACTTTCCTTGTCAAAATACTTTTGAGCCGTGTCGTAAATAATTTTTCTTTATGTTTTCTTTTCGTTTATAAAGACATTACATTTAAGTGTCTTAATTTGTGAAACGTATCATTACTTCAAATATAATCTTTGATTGGAAACAATTTTGTTATCATTTTTTGTGATATGGAATAAAATTGAGTTGTCAAAATACTTTTGAGCGCTACTGTATATGCAACATATATTATATAATATATACACAATATAAATTCTAGTAAGAGATGGTATAAAATGAAGGTGGATCTGGTAGGGTGATTTTATGTTAAATTAAAACCAATTAGATTATCCAATAAGCTCTTTTCTTTTGTGATTGTAAATAATTTACATAAAATTATGAAATATTACATTTAACTAAATTTTGTTCCATAGAGTACAGGTGTTATATGCTACGTTTTTTTTTAGTTGGGCAGACAGAGCGCACCATAGCGTATATGTGCAACAACGATGCCTCACACGTCATAGTACAGTGGGCGATATGGATGACGGGCAATATCGGTAAGCCTCTATATAATACGAGTTGACAATCGAATGAGTAGATAAATACACGACTTGATAACATTGAAGAAAAACATCTCCAATTTAAAAATTATCCAACTTTTAAACGTATCATGATGTAAATATTATTTAATTTTCTTCCCTAAGGGGTGGTTATTTCCTTCAAATCTGAACCAAACAGCTAGTCAATAAAAGAAATGAAGTAAAAAAAAAAACAAAAAATAAAGAATGAAATTGTTTTCCAAAATAAGGAGGCACAATAAAAGTTCATTGCAGTCTGTTATACTTTTTAAATCCAAAAAATAGAATAGGCTAGATGACACCTTAGTCAAATTAGTTACTTTTTATCATCTGTCAAAACGACAATTTTGTATGAAAAATGTACTAAATACCAAATTGTGACGTCACTGTTTTAGACTACTCAATTGAACAATATATTTCACTGTATATTTGATTGAAATTCGTAATAACAATAATAAAAAGCTATGTTAATTGTATTTACCGAGATGTTTCGCGATATTAGTTTTAATGAAGTGGACATAAGTATTTATTTACGATACAGTCATCTACCCAATTCTTCTACTGTCATGTAATTTTTTTTACACTATTTTTATTTTTTTTTATTAATTCTGAGATTCTTAAGCCAGAAAAAAACTGATGTTACTAGTTTTTATTTTGTATCGCAGCGGTTCCTCTAACACCCCTACATCCTCCGGATATGCTGAAACATTTCTTGACGGACAGCCTCGCCAACCTCGTGGTTTGCACGCAAGAGTATGAGAAAGTTCTCCGTCCTCTCACTCTCGAGATCAGCAAACCCTTACTGATCACCGGCAGAGACAAGGAAATCACCGCTCAATTGTACCAACCCAACTCTTCCTTCCTGAAGCCTAAGGCTGAGGACATATTGCCAGATGTTGGCAAAAGTAATGAATGGTATGGGAATAATGAGGCGCTTATCATTTATACCAGTGGTGAGTGTTAATGTGTTTATATGTATTTAAATTTATTTGTTTTAATTATAAGAGCCTGCCAAAGTGACTACTCTGCCTGATGGAAAGCATGAATAAAATCCAAAATTTGTGGTCACCATACTCATTGTGAATGTAGACAATGCAGTATGGTGACCACTCCGCTGGGGACGTAAAACCATGACAATCATCATGGCAGTGTAAGGCTCTCATTTACCACGATAGCTGTCACCCCTGCGTTAATGGACCTCCGGTCTCACATTCACCAACGAAACACAACAGCAAGGATGCTGTTAACATATCAATTTTTAAACTCCGGACTATTGTTAAGCATATCTTTAATCAAAAAAACTCAATAAAAATTTTCTACGCGACCCGGGAGTCGAACCCGAGACCTCTAGATCAGCAGTTGCATATGCTAACCGCTAGACTAACGAGGCACTTCACGGCAACCATGCATGTATTTAATAATAAAGCATGAATTAGTTTGTTATTATGATTGTACATTAAATGAATGCACATAAAGTAAGTGGCATAGACCCACTTGTCATAGACACACCCCATTGTCTATGAATTGGGTGGTCTAAAATTATTTAAATTTTCTTTAAATTCACAATCCCTAATAATATCACAATTGGTAATGAGTCTGATAATACTTCCTTAGTGAGAAAACGGAATTTAATTTTTTGCAATTCATTGTAGGTACAACGAGCAAGCCTAAAGGTGTGGTGTGGACCCACAGCATGCTGCAGACGCAGATAGCTGCACTGCACACAGCGTGGCAGTACTCCTGTCACGACGTGGTACTGCACACTCTGCCGCTACACCACATACACGGGCAACTTAACTCTATGCTCGCTTCATTAGCTGCGGGGGCCAGGTAATTCCTTGATATTTTTTATTTTAAACCATTTTAAATGAAAACTATCGTGTAACCACAATTAACCTTATTTTTCGTGACGACGTAAAATATTTTTCATTTCTGAGAATGATCTGAATTATATTTGGTTATTTTACTGCTTATTCTATTCTTTTTAACGCAGTCAACAATTTAATCCCCTCCCCCCAACTTCTACGGTTATTTTTGATCGTCGTACCCATAAACTGTAACTATGGTACAGTCATGTCCATTCATGTTTTTTACTAGTTATAAATAATTCTTTGGGGTTCAAGGGTGTGAACAACGACTCTATCGGAATTACGCGACGTGGCGTTTGACTCATCCTTAACGTTAAAGGATCCGTATGCTGTCGAACTTCGCATCGCACACGGTGTGGTCCCGGCTGCTGGGCATGGGCGAGCGCGACGAGGCCAAGGTGACGGTGTTCCACGGCGTGCCGGCCATGTACGCGCGGCTGGCGGCGGACCACGAGCGCATGTTCGGTGATGCGCGCACGCAGCAGTACGTGCGCGCCGCGCTGGGCGCGCGCATGCGCCTCATGTGCGCCGGCTCCGCGCCGCTGCCCGCCACGCTCTTCCACAAGTGGGAGGAGGTAACTGCACGCTTTATTGCGCACCGTGGCCTTACAGAGTACACGTACGGGTTCCTCGAGTATACTTAGTCTGGCCATAAATACTGTTACACTTAATTATAAAAAAATATTACATTTGAATTTCGAATCTGTCATTTTTATACGATTGTTCATTGTGTTTTCTCATTTTGGCGCCAATACATTGTAAAATATTTTGCGATATTAAAATGGTGTGGGGTGATAAAGAGAACCGAATCGCTGTGATAGCATTACACAAAGTAGGTATGGAGCCAAATGCAATTTTTAAAACTCTCCATACACTTGGTATTA
Source organism: Hypercompe scribonia (assembly GCA_949316085.1). Classification (NCBI taxonomy): domain Eukaryota; kingdom Metazoa; phylum Arthropoda; class Insecta; order Lepidoptera; family Erebidae; genus Hypercompe; species Hypercompe scribonia. The sequence goes on along the minus strand of OX438986.1, from coordinate 6,659,421 downwards.
GTAAAATGTTTGTGTACCGGGCTATTAATAGGTACAATGAGACCTCCTCTGTTTGTGACAGAAAAAGATCTGGCCGTCCACGTAGTGTTCGTACGAAAAAGGTGGTCAAAGCAGTAAGGGAAAGAATTCGAAGAAATCCTGTCCGAAAGCAAAAGATTTTATCTCGGGAAATGAAGATAGCACCTAGAACCATGTCGCGTATTTTAAAAGATGACTTAGGACTTGCAGCCTATAAGAGACGCACTGGCCATTTCTTAACTGATAATTTAAAGAAGAATAGGGTGGTAAAATCGAAACAACTACTGAAGCGGTACGCAAAGGGAGGTCACAGAAAAATTTTGTTTACGGATGAGAAAATTTTTACAATTGAGCAACATTTTAACAAACAAAATGACCGTATTTATGCTCAAAGCTCTAAGGAAGCTTCCCAATTAGTCGACAGAGTGCAACGTGGACATTATCCGACTTCAGTGATGGTTTGGTGGGGTGTTAGCTATGAAGGAGTGACTGAGCCATATTTTTGTGAAAAAGGTATCAAAACATCGGCACAAGTGTATCAAGATACCATTCTTGAGAAGGTAGTTAAGCCCCTTAACATCACCATGTTCAATAACCAAGTATGGTCCTTCCAGCAAGACTCGGCGCCGGGTCATAAAGCTCGGTCCACGCAGTCTTGGTTGGAATCGAACGTTTCGGACTTCATCAGAGCTGAAGACTGGCCGTCGTCTAGTCCCGATCTTAATCCGCTGGATTATGATTTGTGGTCAGTTTTAGAGAGTACAGCTTGCTCTAAACGCCATGATAATTTAAAGTCCCTAAAACAATCTATACGATTGGCAGTGAAGAATTTTCCCATGGAAAGAGTGCGTGCTTCTATTGATAACTGGCCTCATCGTTTAAAGGACTGTATTGCAGCCAATGGAGACCACTTCGAATAAGCTTTTTATATTTTTAATTGTTTTATATTTATGTATTAAACTGACACACTGTAAAAGTAATAAATGTTATTTGCAGTTAACAATTTTCTTTTTTCTTTATTACAATATTTATGGCAAGACTAGGTAGTAGTGTAGAGGAGTGGATGAAGTGCTCGTGCTAAACTAGCTAATCGTTACCTACCACATACATATTTATTTATATACCTATATATACTCAGACACATACATATTTATTCATAAATACATGCATATTAAATAGATGTAATATAATTTATTTAGACTATGCGCTTTGTACATTAGCAGACTTAACACCCGAGGCGTTCTCTTCCAATCAACCTTAGGGTGGTGTAGAAATATTGTAAAGGTTAACGTGCATAGAGGTTACATTATCAATGAAAACCTACCCTGCATACGTAAACTTATACATGCATGAACATATATAGCAAGTAGATTATAAGGTAAGCCAACTATGGATTAGACGATTTGCTTGTCATTTACATCTTATTTTAGGTTTATTTTATTTTGACAAGATTTTTGGTAAAAAATTTTTAACATTTTTTTTTTGCTTTCTTCAGTTCGGACGGTATCTGCCAACCTTTATATACACGGTAGGAGAAGAAGTCGTTAACGTTTGAATCTAACATCCCGTCAAACAAATGTCGTATTGAGCGCGGGGTGGAGTCTGACCACTAGCTCGTTTCTCGGTAATTTTGTCGCAATTGATCGCTTCTCGAGCCGCAACGTGTTTATTGTGTGAAACAATTTTATTTAAACCACAGTCCACTTATTACTATGAGATGCTTATTTCGCGTTGAATACGATTTACACGACTTGAATCAGTGTCTGAGTGCTCCTTTAATAAAGAAATGGGTGAAGAAGTTTGAAGAGACGGGATCTACGTAAATCTGAAACAAACTGGAGGCCCACGGACTTCTCGGACCGAAGAAAACGTGCAGCTAGTTTTCGGTTCTGTTCGACGTAATCCAGATTTATCGACGCACAAACGTTGGGCTGAAATATTGTTATCCTGCACATCATTACGCCGTATTTTAAAATTACATCCATATAAGATCCAAATAATGCAGAAACTAAAACCTAATGATTTAAATTTGCGCAAGTCGAATGCCTTAACAATGTTAGAACGATTTAGCAATTTTGACAACATCTTATTTTCTGACGAAGCCCATTTTCACCTCAACGGATATGTAAACAAACAGAATTACAGATGTTGGAGCAGTGAAAATCTTAAAGCTAAACAGGAGAGGCCACTTCATTCTCCCAAATTAACTGTATGGGTTACAATTTCAGCAAAAGGAATTATTGGACCCTACTTTTTGGAAGATTCTCGCGGCCGTTCAGTTACTGTTAATCCTACTATTAAATATGTGAAAATGTTACGGGAGTTATTGGGATCGATACTACTGGAATTTGCTGGCTACAATCGTATCACATGGTTTCAACAAGATGGAACCACTTATCACACATCCAATGAGTTCCTGCCGGTGGTAAGACATGTTTCCAGAAAAGTTAATTTCCAGACGATACGACATTCCATGGCCATCCAAAAGTCCAGATCTATCCCCAGTAGTTCTTTTCATGGGTTCTTTTTTTATGGGTTTAGAAGAATCGTGTCTACATCAATAGAAAAAAAACACTACGTCAACTGAAAGAAAAATCAGCGAAGAGATGTCGGCGATCTCATGATCTCTTTGCCGACCAGCATTCGAAAATGTCGGTACTAGCTTGAAAGAGTGCAAACGTCAAAATGTTAACTAAGTGGTCCACCCTATATTTTGGGTTTTTATATTAATTTACGTTACTTGTACTTATATTAAGCAAATAGTAGAGTATAAGTAGTTTTTTATTTTTATAATCTTTCTTCGAATCCAAGAATTATGCCATGTCAGACATGGCATAACTCTTGCAATATAGTGATCCACACCATGGCTACCTAGTGATATACTTCACACCCCACTTGGGGACTTAAAAAGCATAATAATCTAGTGCTTTTATACTGTAATCACTATGAAAAACTTTTTGGAAGCTTTACCCCTGGCAGGGGTTATATAAGGGTTGGACAGTTGTGTAAAAGTTTGTTATTTTCAAAATTAGCAACTTATTCTATAGATAGCAGTTCTTAGTGACCCTACATATTAGACCGATGTACATAATTGAAAGCCGTTTGTTATCTGTCAGATCTCGGGCATGCGGCTGCTGGAGCGGTTCGGCATGTCGGAGGTGGGCATGGCGCTGAGCAACCCGTACCGGCCGGCCGAGGCGCGGGCCGTGGGCGCCGTGGGGCGGCCGCTGCCCGGCGTGGCCGCGCGCGTGGCCGCCCCGCGCGGGGAGCTGCTCGAACCGCTCGTCACTGTGGAGACGCCTGCTCCGGAAACCCAGGTTTGTACGCTTGGCCAAATTTTGGATAGAAACATTTAAATAAATAGTCCATACTTCATTTGGTTAGTTCTACGTACTGAAGTGAAACTTCTTTATCGGGGTTGGAAAAAAATTTAGTGTAACATTTTTTCGTTACGCATCACGTTTCTCCGTTACGCGCCATCTTTTTCTTATCCCTACCGCGCGTGATTCGAAGTATACTTTCTCCAGCGGAGTAGGGATTGGTAAATGTCTCCAATGTATTTTGCGGCCCGTTTTGAGTAGTTACATTTTTGAAATCCAGGTGGCGATTGCATCGACTTCGGACGGGTTTAAATTATTTTTTTTAAAAATTACGTCATAAAGAAGTTTCACTTCTTACGAGTGTACACTAGTACACGCACACATTTTCATATTATTTAAAAAAATCTTTTAACGGGACTACTTGAGAACTTTGCTACTGATCACAGATATATATTAATTTAGAACGAAAATATTAATGTCAATATTTTTAAACCTAAAACAGTATTTAAAAAAAAATATCGTTCATTTCTTTTAAATTTATCTCATAACTTAAATTTCAGTTGAAAATTACAAACTTAAAATACCCGTTACTACGTTAACAGATAATTAATTTAGCAGCTGTCAATTGTGTCTATGGAGCACTGTTAGTCTATTGCCTATCAGTTAGTGACGTAAACAAAACAATCTTTCAAACGCTATTTTATTCATTTTTAAAAGTCATTATTCTTTTCATTAATACTTTTTAAAATTACTAACAATGTAATCCTCTTCCGAAAACATATCAACATTACTATTACAAAATATTCTTATGAATTACAAAATTGTTCTAAATTACACATCACACATCATAAATCCTATACCGACTCGTCTGGGCAATGGTATATTAGGCCAAAGCCTCCTTTCTAAGAAGCCTATGTCCAGCAGTGCACTATTAGATGTAAAAGCATGTTAAATTGAATATAAAAGCTGTTGGTGTGATAAATAAATAAATAATCGTACATTTGACATAACTAGAATACTTATATACTTTTTTTTCTAAATGCATTAGTATTATACATACAAAACACCCAAAATTCAAAACAAACACTTGCAGATCATACAAACATGCACAGCAGTCACATACGCTACCACTGCGCCACCGTGGCAGTCAATGTGATGGCGTGAATAAGAGCATACTAAATCCAATCATCGCATCCTAGTACTTCCATTTATCTCACTGTCAGTCAAGTAATTCAACCATATACTTACAGTCATATTCATATTGTTTATAGATATGCCTAGACCGCCTCGGCTTACCTTCCTCTAAGGACTTCTTCGTGGATTCAGATGGTTACGAATGGGGAGAGCCTGTGGTGACCAGGCACAAGGAGGTTGAAGGCGACGAGTTCCATGGTGAGCTGCTTATCAAAGGACCCGCTGTATTCACCAGGTAATTTAATATTAACACTTACATAACTTGGATAAAACTTTAATGTTGTGTTGAGATCGACTTCAAAAAGAGATTATTCATATTCAGCTTGATTGTATCTTTTTTTTTAATATTTACTGCACAGGTCTCCGGCATTTGTAAACTGATTTTGAAAATCTTTTTTCTTTTGATATAACATATTATGCTTTCCGTTTGGTTCTATCAAAAAAATATGTAATGATTCCAATTCATTATATTAAGAATTGTTATAACTGTATTCCCTAATCGATACATCGATATATATATAAAATATAATAGAATTTAAGTGTTTGGCTGTGAATAAAAAAACCGTGTTTTCTCAAGTACTTATAGCTTTATACACGTTACTAAAATATAAACTACCTTTTTAAAATGTTAGTCTGTCTGTTTGTTTGTCTGGGCTAATCTCGGCAACCGCGGAACGGATTTTAATAAGATTTTCACTAGCAGATGGAAAAGGTTATTGGGCAACATATAGAACTACTTTTTATTCCAGATTTCCCACGGGAAAAAAACTACGTCTCTAAGGTAAAATTCAAATCCGACGCGAATGAAGTCACAGGCACAGCTAGTTTTATACTAATTTATCATTATGCAGAGCACATTGAGGTCGGTGAAAATGTTTTGAGATTTAATCCCACATTTTTCAAATACATTTTCAGATATTGGAACAAAGCCCCAAAACTGGACTCAACAGACTTCACCCCAGACGGATGGTTCCGTACCGGAGATACAGCGATGTACTCCGAAGGCAAGTTCAGAATACTTGGCCGAACTTCCGTAGACATCATCAAAGCTTCCGGCTACAAAGTAAGTGCGCTACAAGTAGAGTCCGTTATACTGGAACATCCGAGCGTCGCCGACGTAGCCGTGTTAGGCGTTCAAGACGACACTCATGGAGAAATTATCGCCAGCGTTCTGGTTCTCAAGGAAAAAATGAGCTTAACACTCAAAGAGTTGAAAGAGGAAGCCGGGAAGAAGCTAGCCCCGTATCAGTTGCCTAAAACGTTGCTCATAATTGACCAGATGCCCAGAAACGCTATGGGCAAGTTAGATAAAAAGGAAATAAAGAGGTTGTTTGGCGACAAACTGGTGTTGCAAAAGCAATAAATAGATTTGTGTCTCGTTGTGATTTGTAACTTTGTACCGATGTGAACATATATTGGGCCTACTTTGTTTAACTCATTACTTCCCAGTCTCATTTTTTTAGGACACCTGATTACCAATTTTTTCTAAAACTGGCATTAATTTTTGTAAATAGCAAACATTTTTCACTATTTTTCCGCTAAAAAAATATTTTAATAAAAAAATACAGTGACATTATTTAGATATATAATTTCAAACTTTACATATTTCGTAGCCGTTGAGAGTGCATTGTTGTTTGTTTTAAATAGCTAATTATAAATAAAAAAACTATATAAATAAAAGTAATTATATATTTCAAATTACCTAAAATTGTTGGGCAATCTTTACTAAACGTGAAATAGCCAATAAACTCGTAATAATATATTTTTTTCTCAACATATGGTCCCAAAGTCATACATATGGACAGGCTGATTCAGACCCTAGAATAAATAAATTTTGTTTTTTTGCTTCACATTATTTTTCTTACTGTATTAACAAATATATTTAGTGATTTGAACAGAAAATTCTAAATTTTTCGACAGTTGGGAAGTAAGGGGTTAAAAGAATTATTTGGCTCGTTTCACATCAATTTGTTTTGTTCGTGCATATTCTGATGGCGTTACGATATTTTTTAAAGTAATTATTTAGTGTTATGTACTTATTGTATGACCATAATAATGTAGGTATATGTTCGAGGAATGTGTTGGAGTGAATAAGCTCCAGCAAAATACTTCATCTTACTCTAACCCACGGTGGGAAGTAAAATGCAAGTTATTTTTTTTTAAAACATAAATATTATTAATTTAGCTTAAAGTAAGAGCCTTTCTTATTTTTTTTGTGCAAATATCAAATAATAATTAAAATAAAGCATAATGTATCCAGCATAAATATCAATGATATCATGCCTATAAAAAAAGTAAGCCTAGAGTGTATTATTAATAATTATTATTGAAACTGAGTTAATAATAATAATACTCAACCAAAATTTTATTTACTTATTGCTAAGTATGTAGAACTAAAAAAAAATCTGATTAGAAATACATGAAAATATAAAGTTCCTTAGAACAACTAAACAAAATAAACATTTAAAAATACACTTTATGAATGAATGAACTTTACAATGGTGCTAATACTGTACGAAAAGTCTAAATTAAAAATCACCGAAGTTTTAATTGTCAAAGTTTCTAAACGTCAAAGATTTTTTTTTATTTTTTTAATATATTCCCATAAGAAGTATATACACCAATATGTGAAGTCCCTGACTTGAAACTAGGCTTTTGGCCTATGTTTCAGAATGCAGTGTCTTCTCCCATTATGAGTGACAGATTTAAATCTGTCAAATTAAAATAGATATTTGTTGTCTCATTTTGGCAACCGCTTAATTAAAATAAGAGAATTTTAGAAAAAAAAATGTGATATAGTAACAGAATTAGCACCGATGTATACCACGTGCTTAAAAACGTGTTTTGGAGTGGAGACCGCGTCTTGGCAAATGTAGTTTAGGCTGTGTGGCCAGTTGGCGGGACGACTGACGACAGCAGACCGGGCTCTATGATGTGCCTTAGGAGAAACCTATGTCCAGCAGTGGACTGCAATGAGCTAATTTAACATTCTTTCGTGTGCGAAAACTGTATGTCATAATATAAGAAAAGACTATTCAATTACAGTTAAATTAAACTGAAAATGAATAGCTTAGTTTATATAAGAAAAACAAAAGTCAATTAAATACGAGACATTTAAAATTTAATGAATAATTAGGCAGTCTTTTTTTACTAGTAAACGTGTACAGCTGATGGCATTAGACTTTTCTCTATGGAGTAAGTGAGACTCGATTATTCATGAGAATATGGGTGTTTAATTCGAGGACTTTTATTACTTCAGGGTTGAAGACGTGAGTACATATGTTAGTTTACTGGTCTAGACTCTTATTATCGCAATAGACACGTTTTCCTTCTCTTTGATGTTGTCCTGCGTAGGTTGATTTCTTAGTCGACTCTTACGACATCTACGGGATGAATAGATGTGGTAACACACCGTATTTTTTATCTGTAACCACACCGCACATATCGATATATGTATGCTTTTATGTACCAATAGCCACATAATGTGCTAATAGCATAAAATAATGAGTTTTGTGAAACAAAGTTTATTGGTTTTCATGTATGATATTCTATCGCGCCTGAATCTTAATTCTATGATTTTATATTGAGATTAAGCATACGGGAAATCCTAAATATAAAACACAATATTGATTTTTTACGTACAAAAAGTTATAAACTGAGTCAATTTAATCAACTCCATGCTTAATTAAATAGTTTAATAATAATAATAAGTTATTCATTTTGGCTTCCCTTAACTATATAACGCTTACGTTAGACAGCTTAAATTTTTTTGGATAGTCAGTCTAATCGTTCGAAAATAAAAATCCCTTTCCTATAGACTGCTACGGCAGTTTTAAAATAAATAATATATTTCATAGAGTTACGTTAGTCAATAAGAGGGCTATTAAAAAAGTCTGCGTTGATGGAAAACTAGCTGGCTTGAAGATTAAATAAAAACAGTCGAATACATAATAATTTATATAAGTAGGCCCCAAAAGTAGGTTTGATTAGTTCCTGTATATTATAATTTTTAATCTGTGGCAAATAAAAATAGTGTATATTATTTTGACGCGTTAATATTCACGTTTTGATTTACAATTAATTATGTTATGTTTGATTATTTTTAAGTATCGTACGATGCTAGCCGAAAAATACTTACACGAAATATTTTTTAAGGAACCACTGTCATAGTATATTTAATTTTACGTCTAGTAACATTGGTGTTTCAATGGCAATCTGGACTTGCTGGCCTCAAAAAAATACAATAATTTTGTTTCATAAGTAACTTGATATGTTTGATTATTAAAAATACAAGTTGAGTCGTCACCAACATATAGTGTATATATTTTTGACATAAATTTATACCGTATTGTGCAAAATTGATTAAATCTACAAATTGATCATATCAACTAAAAGACTACAAATTATTTTGACATTATATGTATATCCAGAATATAATGTCAAACTCTTCCAATATCCAGAATATAATGTCAAACTCTTCCATTGATATTTTTTTTTATTAAAAACATTACTATTTTCTACTAAATTTATTAAAATAAAAGATGTTTTCTAGGTAGATAAAAAACAACATTTGTTTTTTTTTTTTAATTTTTCAAAATATGTGACTTTAATCGGTTCAGATCTTTTGCTTGTGTACTTTCCAAAAAACAATGGTCACTTCGTTTAAGATTGGCTTTTTAAAGTTAAGCGAAATATAATATATTCTTATACTTCTAAAGTTGTTATTGAAGTCAAAGGAGTGATTGTAATGTGAAAAATATTTGACCGGTGTAATGCTAAATGTATCGGGCTAAATCTTAACGACTGACGTACTGTTGTTGAAAATTATTTATTGTATTTTTGTTGTATGTTAAATAAAAAACAAATAAAATCATGAACTTTTATTTACATCCGTTGAAAATACAATCTTATACTGACTTTACTCATACACTTAAGTATTATAAGGTAATGTTGCCAAGTTTTTATAGAAGTTATAAACATATGTGTTGGTTAATGTTACCCGACATAAGTCCACACACATACAAAGTGCTGTACTTATGAAGTGTAACTGTAACTACAATAGTGATGTCTAAAAGGTAATTTTGACTGACTTGACCCAAAAAAAATACACAATCATTACTAGTTAAGTAGATAATGATGAGAATAGACTGCACTACCTTATGTGATATGTCTCGCATTATCTCAAAATATACAATCGAATTAAAAACTTATAAAAGAATCAAATATATTGGAATTAGCATTAATTGTGTGTACTGATTCTTTTGTAAAATTTAAAAAAAAATTAAACGTAATTCTTGAATAAATAATTCCCTCAGGAACAGTTGATTAAAACCTCAAACATTTAACGCTGGTGCTTGAAGGAAGGCTCTGGCAGCCTCACTAGCATTCATTATGCATGGCGGACTGAAACTCGCATATTCTATAGAGTCCGACCAACTCGTGTAAGTAGCCAACAGTGTTGCCAGCATCCCGATAATCATCACTACCACGGCTAATGTAATATCATACCATTTAATTCCATATTCGTCTACTATCTCTGTAGAACTTTCAAAAGTTTGGTACGTAGTGTGTTGCGTAAGAGTAATTAGCGGGTTTTTTGGCAGGTCAATAGCATTTGTGTGTGTTGCTTCATTGGTTCTTACGCGGTTTCCTTTAATATCAGACCTCATTTGAGACTTCATATAACATAATCTAAGGAAGAAAAGTGGAGGGCAGATGAACATGAGCGGGCCCGTTAGAGTGGATCCGACTAGACCCATCACTAAGTCGAATCGCGGCACCGCCTCGGCCAGCAGTACAGCTAAAATCAAAATGCTGGATCTTACTAAGCAGCGTTGGAAACAGAAATCTGAAAAGAAAACGTTAAATTAAAATTATTTATTGCTTCTGTATGTACCCAACTTTTGTTTCTTTTTCACTTTGGGAAGTGGACTCTTTAAATTATATTATTTTTTAAATAGATTTGTAGCCAAAAAAACTATCTACTCATTAAGATTATATGAATTCTCTTGAGTACAGGTTTTATCAATTGTGTTCTAGTAGCAAATATCTACTAAACCTACCATAGTGTTTGCTTTTTGATTCATTGCCTTTTGTTTTAATTTAAAGCCCAGACTTGGATACATGTAATATGTCTCTAAGCAAATAGCTAATTCTATTATTTTAGTATTTTATTAGTATTTACTATTATTGGTGTTATATATATATTTTTTTTAATGTCTATAATGCGATTGGGTAAACCAGTTTAAAATACGTACTTCTAGGAACCTTCAGGTAGTCTTCGATGTGTTGAAATAGTGGTGAGTTGCTGACAGCACAGGATAGGCAGAGCTGCAGGGTGACTAGAAGAGCCACCAAAAACAGAGGAATTGTCGGTGGTAATGCTGAAAAAGAAATATGAAATGACGAACTAACAGTTGCACATTACCGTAGCTATTTGATTACATGTTTTTATATTTTTTCATAGCGTAGGTGTGTAAACAAGTACTGTAGTGGAACTACAAAGTTGGCCTAGTGGTTTACGCGGTCGCCACACCGCTCTCAACTTCACTGAGTGTTGTGGGTTCAAATCCCCCCATGGGACAACACTCTGTGTGGTCCACAAGTTGTTGTCCTGAGTCTGGGTATTCTTTGTGTTCATTTCTTGTGTGTTTGTAAAGTTCCCTGCGATACAAGAATTATTACTAGTGCGAGCGTTACCTTTAAAAAAAATAGGTCACTTGATGGTAAGACACCCTTGAATCGCCCCCTCATAACGACGGGGCTTGAGCTCCAGTAACTTCACTCACTTGGTAAAAGCAATGAATTGGTTAACACAGGTTTTTTTATTAGCTGGATGTCGTAATAGCAGCGGCTCCCGGATCCCTCCTATCTCAGGCGCAGAGTGGCACACCGTGTGGTTTTAGCCGGTCCGATTCCGACACACCACCCCGCCGTAAACCCCGGTGGGGTGACGGCCCGTGGGGGTTTCCACACGTTAAAAAAAAGTTTTTTTTATTAGGCCACAGTATCACCCCGGTCGAGGCGTCGCATAAATTATGTGTCAATTTCTCTCACACGAATACACATAGTACAAGTATTGAGCTTATTATTATTTTAAAGACAATGCCCGCGCTAGAAATATTCCTGCACGCGGAAGACTTTCTAAAAAATGCATGAAATGGACGCAAACAATACCCAGTCACAGAACAACAACATTTGGATCACACAAGTGTTGTCCCATGTAGAGTTGAACCCTATACTATATTGGTATTTATTAGACAGAACAATATAGATATTATACACACATATCAAATTAATTGACCGAGTGTGTGACTGACATTTGACAATTCTGGTCATGGTTGGTAATACAAAATATAAGCATGTATATATTATAAAGTCTTACTCTCTAGAATATTATTATTCACGTCATTGCCGTATCTCAATCCAGCCAGGACCGCGGTGACAGTGAACAGGAGGCCGGTGAATCCAAACCCTCCCAACACAGCACAGTTGATCTTCCGGCTGTCTTTCATGTCCACTTGGAGGGTTAACAGCATTGGGTGTATATCGAACTGGAATTTATAACCTTGTAAGTGTGTATAGAGGGTTTTTTGCTCATAGACTAACTATAGTTTAGTTAAACTAAAAAAACCGCTTAAATGGCGAACCGGATTAAAAATCCCTGCTCCTATTATAAATGCGAATGTAAGTTTGTTTGTCACGGTTTCACACGGAAAATACTCAACCGATCGTCATGAAATTTTGTATACATGTTCTTGGAGGTATTAGAAGTAACATAGGATACTTTTTATTAAAAAATGTGTATTTATATATATATATATCTATTTAAAATGATCTGTTACGAAACTTAACGTGGCAGACCAAATTCCATGCGAGCGAAGCTGCGGGCAAAAGCTAGTATTATATATAATTAATCAAACGTGTGATGCATTTATCATCAGACTATGATTAAGAAACCAAATCCGTATGTTTTACTTTTTAAAAAAATCATAGGAACTGATGAAGAAAGAAGTTTTTTATTGCTATTTTTAATGAACATGAAACTTTGTAGAAGTAGAGAAGGTTTATCGTAAATGTAAATTTGTAATAATAATAATAACTTCAGGCAACTCACACACGGCTCTCATCCCAAATAATGCAGTCTGTATTAAGGTAATCAGACTGCTGGTAATCATACTCAAATACTTCTAAAGACACAAGTAAATTTCACTCAGATACAGAACATTCATTATCTAGCATATTACATAATTAACCATTTATTCTGAGTATGACCTCCAGCATAACAATTGTGTACCCTAACCGTTAGACTCGTCACAAGCCCGTTCAATAAAAATTTAATGAATTCTATAATTTCTGTTTTATTTGTGACAAATATTTCTAAATATCTGGGGATTTCAATCATTTATTACATCGAAAAAAAAAACTGTGTATTACTTTTGGTTATTTAATACTACCCATAACTCAATTGACTGTAATTGAATATAGGGCGTACCAAGAATTCGTTAACATTTGAATCTAACATCCCGTGCAAACATGTTGCGGGAGTTCTTGGGACCGATGCTACTGGAATTTGCTGGCTACAATAGCAATATATAGTTTCAACAAGATTGAGCCACTTGTCACACATCCAATGAGTCCCTACCGGTGGTCAAAGACATTTTTCCAGAAAAGCTGATTTCCAGACAAGGCGACATTCCATAGTCACCCAGAACTCCTCTGGGTGACTAAAAAGATATCTGTTGAGATATATCCTCAGCAGATATCTTTTTATGGGGCTATAATATTTAAAGAATAGTGTCTTCATCAATAAACAAAATACACTACGTCGACTAAAAGAAAAATCAGCGAAGAGATGTAGGCGATCTCGCGGTCTATTTACCGACACGTATTCGAAAATTTCTGTGCTTGAGTGTAAACGTTGAAACGGTGGTCATTTAGACGATGTAATTTTTAGAAAATAAATTCCATGTTTATTCACAAGAAAGTTAATTAGCTTTCTTGTGAATAAACAGTTATTATAATATATCAAATGGTTTTTTTTTACGATTTTTTCAAATGTAAAATAATGCGTGGCCCACCCTATATTATATACTAAGTACTAGAAAACGCAGCGTTAGTGTTACAGGCCTCCCACAAGGTGGTTTAACGACCTGGTGAGAGTTGCGGGAAGCCATCGGAAGCGGACGGCACGAGACCAGCTATTGTGGGGAACCTTGGAGTAGGCCTATGTCCAGCAGGGGATGTCTTTTGGTTGACATGATGATGATGAAATATTATACCGCCACCACCTTAATTTTTACATTTTCCTTATGAGGATAATCAAACTGGAGTGGTTAAACGATGCTTACCTGGAAAGCCAATATGCCATAAGCTATTAGATAGTTCTGCAGATCTGGCTTCAGGTCCATGACGGGTTCAGTCGAGAGCGGCGACACATCATCTCCGACTATACATGCCCATGTGGTGACGGCCACCGTACTTACTATTAATACTGATGATACAGCTAAAGGTCTGGAATAGAAAAAGGACTAATACTCTAAGAAACCATTTTTGAAATATGTTCTTGCGTTTCATAATTTTATATTCCTTGAATGTCGTAAAACTTCTTAGTTAAAAATATAATATTACCAATCTATTTTCTGAGAATAAAATAGTATAAACATTCGTTATAAATATGGGCAAAAGATGATCAAACTCTTACTTCATGTCTTTCGGAGATCCGAGCCACGTCACAGGACAGAGCAGCAAAGCCAGTATTGCCATCCAAACACAGTAGGTGACCCTTACTAATCCACCTGATACCTTCCACCAGAATATTTGCAGGGTTTGGGCCCCTGTAAAATATTAGATTCATATATTAGAAACTACATATAAAAGAAATAAAAGAAACGGCCAGCTTTAGAAGAAGCGACGTGATGAGAAAAGGGGGGTTCATGGTTCGTACGAACATTTATGTATTCGTCACACCATGCTGCATATATAGGTAGACATACTAAACAGTTCGGCTTTTCCGTTCGGAGTCCGAGTGGAGATCGTCCTCCCGGGCCTTCTCCGCCGCCTTCTTCCGCAAAATTACGACTTGGCAGAAGGTTGCGACCGTGGTAAAACAACTGTCGCTACCGACCATGGAGCGTGTGACGGCCGGTAGTGAGAGATCTCCTCCAATAACTGCAGTGAGGACCCCACGCTGCACCGTCCAGGCGGAACAAACCGCTAGCGTGTGCTGAGCCGAGTCCTCACTGCAGTCGCAGTGGTGACAGGTGGGATTCAATACCATCCTGGCGAGCGAGTGCAGATACTTCCCGAAGCAAGCGTGCCCGGAAAGGACCTGCGCCAGTCGGAAGGAAAGGGTCCCGTGCAGTCACCCTGCCCACTCAGCGATGACCGGCTGAAGTGCCTCCACGAGGGCAAAGCCAGCACGAGGAGTCTCCACCCGAAACGACTAACGAGCCATCGTGGTTCGACGAGCGGCCTCACCCCACTCGCGTATCTCTTCGGGCGGGGGCCGTATGCCGCTACCCGCCCGGAAGTCAGCCGTCCACCGGTAAATTTCTGTGAGCATTTCTACCTCCAAATCCCACGAGGCAGTTCCGGCTAAGACGCACGCCGCCTCCGTCGACACGGTGCGGTGCGGTGCGACTTTTGAACGCCCCGCTCGAAAACCTAATTGGGCATTCGACAGATCGGGGGACACATCGCACCTCGCAGAGGAGCCGGACGATGCGGGCATAGAGTATCCCCTCAAATAGTTTACCCGCCTCGTCTACCAAGACAATGGGCCTATATTCCGCTACCGAATCGGCAACCCGTCCCGGCTTCTATAATAGGACTAGCTTCCCGCTTTTCCAGCACTCAGGGAAGGGTCTGGACACTAAGCTAGCGTCTAGGACCTCCCTGAGGTGGTCCGACATGTGTTCGAGGGCTTGGGCAAGCACTCGGGCAGGTATCCCGTCTGGCCCGGGGGCGGTGTTCTTAGAGTGGATCCATAGAACAACACCCCTGCCTCCGATTCCTTGATGGGCTGAACATTACTCTCGTTTCTCCTGTTGTCTCCGACCAAGAAGTCCATCGACGGGGTATGTGTTCCGTCCGCTGCGACTTTTCAGTCCTGTACCAACCAATCAAAACCTGGAACTCACTACCAACGCACGTGTTTCTTTTCCACTATTATCCCGAGTCTTTTAAGTAGGCGTTATAAAGCATCTCACTAGGGCACCACAGTGGGTCATCATGCAGCGTTGTCTGCGTTCACGATGAGTGTGGTAACCACTACTGTTTTAATCTACTCATGCTACCAATCAGGCAGAGTAGAGTCACTTAGGCAGGCTTAATATTAAAAATAAAAGTTAACTCACCAATAATTAAATTAGGCACTCCAGAACCGAAAATCGCAGCATCGATGAGAAAAGTAACCAGTTTCTTTGCTGGAGATCCGAAAGCGAGTTCGGCAACTGCCGCGTAAGGGAATCTATTAATTAAAGAAGAAATATCTATAAATTTACCTACTTATATAGGAATATAGGGTAAATATTAAGTCCACCGATGCATATAAGTGTGTAAAGTTAGAATGTAAATTTATGCGTTATCCCTTAGGGTAATCTGTAGTTACTCATGTCCAAATTGATTATTTTTTAATAAATGACCAACTTCAATGCGACTACATCCTTCAATTTTTAGATACGGTATTCTTTATAAAGCTATCAGTTACCATGGTAAGGAAATTCTTTATCAAATTTTAATTAAAGAAAACAATAAGCTTTCAAATCAAAAAACTAAATTGGTTGATAAATGACAGAGTTCTGGTTCAGTAGAGGCGAGAAATTAACATAATATACCTCATTGTTTGATATCGATCAAAAAGGAGATGGTTCTCAATTTAGTTTAATTTTTAACTTAGATTATAGTCTAAGTTTTATGTTTGTGATCTTTCGAATTCAATTTTATTTATTTAGTAGTTTAGTTATTGCCGTTTAGTCCTGATTCACATTAAATATGAAGATATCATTTTTATTTATGCCCACTTTTTCGTGTGAAATATGGGACTGAAATCGACCAAAAACCGCACGCCGTCTTAAATGCTAGTGATCGGGAAACTTCGGAAGGAAATCCCTGGAACTCCAACTGGCCGTCCCTTGGCCTAGCGAAACTGGAGTTCTAAACCTCTCCTGGTCCCGCTCCATTATCTCCATCGCAAGCATAACTTGCTCGTAGAAAGAGACGGCGGTACTAAGGCCGCAATCATATTAGCGAGTGGGTGAATTGCCACTGTAATGGTCGCCATGAGGTCATGTCTCTGCTCTACTCACGCCGGGCATTCTGCTAGCATGCAGAACACCATATCCACGGTCCGGCTATCGCAATGGTAGCACTCAGGCGTTGCCTCCTTGTGGACCAGACACAGTTCTTCAGCATCCTTTCCCAATAATTACCTGCGTGAGCTGATATGAGAGGGTGCCATAAAGCCTTTCGAGATAATCCTCCAAAAAGGGTTTTACCACCGTCTTACGTGCCTACTAAAGGTGGCAAAATGAGACATGACACATCACCATAAAATAGGCGTATGGAAGTTGGCGATATTATTACAAATATTATTTTAAGAATAGAAGGAACCGTGTACGATCGAGTTTATATACAATTTAGACGTACCTATTTTTATCTCTAATGTACGGCGTGATCTCCTGCGCCAACAGCCAGCTCTTGCCAAGCAGTACGGCAGTGTAAAGTTGTAAGCCGAACACCGATATTACCAGGGGGACTGCGTAGATACCTGTGTTAAATATTTTAAATAAAATTATAATTTACGAGACATTTAAACACTATTCGAGGATCAAGTGAAAGCCTGCAAATTTGCGATAATATATGTTCTGTTAGCCTACTTCGGCGTAGTTGGTTGGTCTCAATATCGACCAGTCCACTACGTAGGAGATGTTACAGTACATAGCAAATAGTATGGACGATAAAACAGGTGCACTCTCTGTTCCCTCGCTCTCGCAATCTGATGGGATGGCTATCCGACACGAACAGGGATAGATCATTTGTAGGACCGACGGCTTTACTTGCTCTCTGAGGCACGGGTGTAAAGATTCCAAGTTCTAAACTACAGGCTGCTGTTAAACATTTATATTTTAGAAAAACTAAAAAACTCTTTTTGGCCCGACCTGGGAATCATTCCCGATTAAGACCTCTTCGATCGACAGTACGCTGACTGCTAGACCAAAGAAGCAGTTTTGTAATAATGTCTCAACTTATAGGACACTTGCTATGAGAAATTGTTCAATGGTTCTCAATAATAATAGCTATCTAAACATAACGTTGGTTTTACGAATTTTCTCTTAAGCTACCTCCACACACGTGTTCTCCAGCATTGAACCTAGTGTTGAGAGTACCAACATCGCACTAACACATCAAATCCACAGCCTTGTACAGCACTCTGCTGGAAGGAGGCTTTGATCTACTATAATACGCTGACCTGGTAGGTTGATATTATTATACATTTGTTTCAAGTATTACCTTTTCTTCCCAGTGATATTGACTCACGGAGTTTGCTCTCTTTGTTACCTCTTGCGACACCCATTGGATGGATAGGGGTGGTGATACTCCATATTCTATAGCATCATAATAGTGTCAAATTCTTCCGCAATGGTAGAATGTTAACTACATCGAGGTTGGAAGTTCTCCAACAAAAGGCTTTTTACACATTTCAATTTGATACATATTATTGAAATAAAAAGTACACTAAAATATTAAGGCAAGATTGTTTTAGCCACCAATCCACTTACCACAAGAAATTACGCTCTTGGGCAGCGTGATAACAGGGAATACTCCGAACAGGTCCACGACACACAGCACAGTGAAAAGGACGCTAAGGCCCCCAGTAGTCTCACCCCCAGTATAGTCAGTGTGGTGAGACATGATGGTAGTTGGTTTTAAAGGACTGCGGCCGGACCCGTTTTGCATAAACGGTAGTTTCATTTTCTAGAAGTCAGCTCATCTGAATCAATTTTTTTACGAATTAAATTTTATACATTAAAAATACATCATTAAAGACGATGTAGGTAATTTTTTGAAAAAGATATTCATACTTTTTATAATATGATTTAAAACAATCAATAGAATAATAAATGAACATTATTGAAACATTACTAATAACCTGGGATGGATCCATAATGAACTTATCCGTCCGCTCTCTATCTTAACCTGACAATAATTTACGCTAAACTAGACTCAGCCTCTGAGAATGTTATATCTTTGGTAAGAAAAGCATTTATATTTTGTTCGAAACATAAAAAAACAAGTCGTAAACTGAGCCTTTTAAAACAGAATATAGTAATCTAAAAACCGAGATAAATTACCATTCCTTCATCAAACATCCTGACAAAATGAATATGTTATAGCATAAAATGCAGTTAAACAGAACTTGCTAGGGGTTTTTTTTATAGACAACTCCCGCACTTGAAATATTTCTGTGCCGTGGGGGACTTTACAAACATACATAAAAGGGACACAAAGCCCACCCAGACTAAGAACAACAATTTGTGGATCACACAAAGTAGAAAGCTGCAAGATGACAGCTACAGCACTACGCCATCTGTGCAGTCAACCTTGGTGATCACCTGATTGGGCCTACATGAAAATTTACATATCACATTAGCAGCGGCAGCAGGAGCAACAGCCTTTAACAGTCCACTGCTGGACATAGAACAGATAGGTTGATATTGGATTTGTTTCAAGTTTATTTTCCCTTTGTAGTGAACGTCACTGCAAACTCCTACGTAGATTTCGTCCTTAGTCGGCTCTAACTATACCCACACGGCCGTGGAATGAGAGACGGGATAATACTCCGTTGTCCTAATCTATCGCCACAATGAGAATTGTTATATGTTAATGAACACAGGTTGTCTGTAAGAGATCGCAGTGAGCGATAAGACCGCTGATTGTGGCGTTTATATAATTTGTAATTTATTTTTATTTTGTTCCTATTTAAATGTAACAATGAAAACAAAATAAATAAATAAATAAAATAAGACAGTAAACATGTAACGAAATGTATATTCTTTCGGTATGCTCTGCAGACTCAAAGGCTTTTAAGGTTCTCCGCAGTAGCTTCAGTTTTGTCTTAATTGGGAGAGAAACACGTTTCTGGCGCCATTGTATGTGTTCCTTTTGCAATTTTTTTTAAACCCTTCGAGCGGCGATTCAAATTAAAGGGTTTCTTAAATATCTTACGTAAATAAAAACAACTTACATAAGTTGTTTTTGTTTTTTTTGTAAAATATGCAAAAAAATAAAACCAATATACATATAAACATAACAATTATATTGCATGCATATGCAAAAAGAGATTAATTAGGTACTTATCCTTTAAAAGTAGTCAGTTAGTTACGATTTTTGTTCTACTGCAACGATTTCATAAAGTTGATGAGCCTGTTGGTATAGCGGTCGTGGGTTCGATCCCAGCCAAATAACGGTGAGCACGATAAACCCTTTGTTCTGTATCTAGGTATCATTTATCTATTATATCTGTATTATATATTTGGAAGTACATGAGAATCTTTATCAGCGGTGTGGTTACGAAATGTGAGGTTATGATTATTGGATAAAAATTTCTGCGAAAGGTTTGATTCACGACCATCCTAATGTCCTTTTATGCCATTACAAATAATATCTTAACGTCAAATCAGCGTCAAAAAATTCCACTCGCCTCTGGAGTTTTTATCAGATTTATCCACTAAACTTTGCAATACCGGTCTAGCTGCTAAATTTACTTTAAAAGACCGCGGCGCGGCGCGACGTGGGATCTTTTTAAGTAATAAGTATATTGGCTGTAGCGCCACCGCTAAAAAAAAGAAATATAAAATTATCATAAATGATCATGCCGAATTCTGTATTTGGTTAGACGGTTTCATAAATCAAGTAATTATTAGTAACGAAGAACTTGTCCAGATATTTACATCCGCCGAGTCAAGAAAATAAGAATTTCTCTATGCCATTCTGTACGTTTTTGACCACGATAACTTGTTCTTACGTACAACATACTATTGCTTGGGCGCGGGTACACCCGCTTATATGTCGTCTATGGCAGTAAAATGTAACCTCCATGTCAATGTAGCTTTATGGTTTAGGTAAGAACGTAACAAACACACTCACTTTTTTGATATAAGTATTTTTATTATGTACCTTGAAGCCGGCATGTTCAGTCAGTGTGACCAATATTGCGTAAAGCAATACATCACTTTAACAAAATGCCGATCACTTTATATGTGTGGCTTAAAAACGGATAAACTTTATAATAAATAAGATTTTATCACTCTTCTACTTTCTCATCGAATAAGATCAAAATTTTCAGGTATTTAAAAACATGTTTTTAAAAGAAATAATTACTGTTTACCCATAAAGCAAGGAAAAACTCGAACATACCTCAATAGCTGTCAAATTTTCTTCTGGACATACAAAACTAAATAATGTTGTTATATCCAAATTGTAATTAAATCTTTTTAATTATATTTTATAGATATGTGACATTTTACGCGAGCACGTTTTATTTAATTGCATTTCAAATTACAATTTATGTATATATTCATTTTGTTAGGAAATTGTATGAGGAGAGGTCGATTAAAGTTCGATCTTCCACTCCAGTTGCGAGCACTTGTGTGTCCCTATTACTTCGAACACTGCATTTCTAAGGTTTCAATAAAATAACGCCTATAACACATACATCCTTATCACTGTATCACAAAACACTATTTTGTATATACCTTTGCTCTTTAGTTACACTAATATTATTTCTATAGAACAACCGATGGTTTCGAGACAGTATTCGTACCTTACACTACGAATAAACTCAATAAACTGAGGACCACCTAATTGAGTAACGGCGATACTATTGAGTACAAAAGTGCCTTGTTAGTTCGTGTTCAGTTTGATTAAATGATTATTTAAATGCGGTTTCTCATATGCCATCAGACAAAATCTTTGAATATTATTCAAAATTAACAATTCTAATATAATATGTAACAGAATCGTAGATGTAAAATCGTAGGTACAAACGCACTATGTCAGAATGACCTTCACAAAGTAGTTTTACTTGCTTTGAATTGAATCGATACTGGTTTTTTGGTACTGGTTTCTTAGAACATAAATAATTTATTTATAAGTCTCACTAGCTTTGTTCACGACTTCGTTCGCTTTAAAGTAATGTTTCCTATGACCCTGTTCAGGGTCCCATGGAGGATTCTCAGATAAAAAAAGTTTTAAAGTAATAAATTTAGTATGAAACATATAAACATTTTATGGTGATCTGGAGTAAGTTAATAGTTCTACATTGAAATAGTCGTCTCGGCTTGACACAATATAATTTTATGCTTTCTTTAACTGTTTAATAATGTCCCAATATCAATTGTCGTGTGGCGGGATGCGACTTAATGTCAGCTTTCTAATACTCGTGGATATTTTAAACAGTTGCCCTTCTATATATGTTTGAAATATTTTGTGTTTCTTCTGTGTTTAGGGTCTTTACACCATTTCTTTATGTCGTAGCTGATGCTTTATAGCGAATTTACACTGAATACTTTATCCAATTTACTTAGATAATCCGAGAATTAAGAGCATTTAAACAAACAAAAAACTCGGACGGTAGTACATTAGTACAAATTGAGCAAAGTTTCGCGACCTCCTCCTACATGTTTTCATGACCGCCTCTTAAAATCTTACACTCTATTAAAACGATTGAAAATACATCCCATATGTCAAATTCATCAAGCGAACAAAGCTCTAGGTACACACGCATTTACAATATACGAGTACCAATACTTTCCTACACCGTAAGATTAAAAGATGTCATAGTAATTATAAGTTTTTAATAAAATCTTTGCTGCCTAGAATGAGGGTCAATTTTAAAGTTTTCGACAAAAATGACAAGTAGGTATATTACTTAGCTATTTGCTGAGTTGTCTTTGAAGAAACAAATACAGCTGTACTTGATTGTATTGGTATGTAGACATGTCCGTAATTTAATACTAGTACCAACCGCATGCTATGAACGTTGACATGCTATACATACATTATCACATCTCCTGTTTTCTAATATTTATGATAAAATTTAATAAAAAAATGTCTGAGGTGTCACAAGTGGAACACCCGATCGGAACGAAGTTTCTTTCGTTTTGAAATAAGTTTTATAGGACGTATAATTAAATAAAATAACAATTATTAAAAAATAAGTAAGACTACATACACACGAACACGACAATACAATGTACGCATACACAGCAGACGCGTGCGTCGCGTGCCTTGTTACTGTCGAAGGAGAGAGAGAGAGAGAAAGAGAGAGAGAGAGAACAGCTAAGTCGAATCCTATACTCTCGGTATGCCCCCTCTTCGAGCGCTACGCACTATAGCAAAAGTGTCGTGAGGATTTTTCGTGACGCTCGCCTAGCCCCCTTAGCCAGCGTACCGCGCGATAAGGAACTTCGTTCCAAAAAATATATATACAAATATCCTATGCAGTTCTAATACAGCGGGCACTACCCTATACTTTCCATCCCATGGTTACCTGTAAGAGATTACCAACGGGCGATAAGGCCATCACTTGTACTTCCTTAGCTTTAAGTTACCTTTATATTTAATCCGGTGTATAATAGAGAGATATATTATTATTATTATATAAATATGTATGCTGGTAAAATGATTAAGAGGATTTTTTAATTTTTTGCTCGTTATTAAGTTTTTGGTAATGACCAGGAAGGTTAAGGGTTTTCTCTTATAAAACATTGGTTTTATTCTTTGAAGAACGTAGATCTTAACTTTATACACATTTTACTGTATGATAACTGTGAAAACAATCACGTTCTGAACTTTAAACTCTTCGATTGTTTCTATGTCTATCTCTCATAGCAGAAAGAAAATTTATTCTCTTTATTTTCATAGTTCAATCCCGGTATGGCCTATATAATAAGATCATATAGAAAGTCTAGGTGGTCCTATTTCAAAGAGATTAAATTCATTCCTGAGGTTGACAAGTAGGCAATGAAAAATATAAAAATCAGCACCACACCTATTACTCTCGAGTTGCAGGTGTTAGGTGCACATGATATTGCAGGTCTTTATTGTGGGTCAGCCGCCCTTATCGACCTAATCACATGGATAGACAGCACAGTTTCCTGCAGGATATAGGGACCTTTCTTAAAACAGGTAGCACACGCATCCCCTCACATCCTTGGTCACAATCAGTAAGAAAAACATGAATGATGTTCTGTAAAGGATTCGAAGGATTCTCTGTGCGCTGACCCTAACCCTCACTAAGGCCCACTACTAGCTGTTTGAGCACCCACGTATAATACTAATTAAGCTCCATAGCAAATACCCTTTAATTCCTCCCATCGAACGATCAGTGATGTGGTTATGGCGAACTGGAACCGACTAAGACTATACGCTGTTTCGGATACCTAGGAGCCGATCTATTGATGGGTCTAATGGCTTACAGTCCATTGAAAATAATAGACGGTTATGTGAAGAGGTAAAAATTTAAATACTACTTTTTTAGTGGGAGAGCCATTCTTCAGTATAGACAGATCGACTCTATCAGATTGATACTACACCCTCACAGAAAACCCGTGTTAATGAATTATTTCCTTGCTATTCTCTGAGTGAGGCTACTGAAGTGGGGAACATTTTGAGCAAATAATACCCCAAGTTTGCAGGAGCGGGCTCCTAACAGATTCTACTGCCTATCTTGAGGAACACGGGGGGAAATTCATCACCGCTGCTGTGCGATCGTACTGTCCATAAATGGAGCGTCGATACAAATGTTTCTTGGCCATCTGCTGCCTAGCTAAATTCAATCGAGTGCAGCGTGCAATGGTAATCATTTTAATTTTTATTTTATCGTTAATATTGAAATATTTTATTGTTAATATTTAAATGAAATAGCTGTTGATAACATGGCATTACAAAAAACCAGTTAAGTAGTGTTAAACAGTTCTTTCGGATCCAATTTACCGTCAGCGAACTGGATGGCGGAGAATGATTAAAAACGTTAATCAAAATTTACGTTACTTGAATAAATCGCTATTTAAAATACTTAAAATTCCATGTTCATAAGATATATATAAACAGGCGTTTATTAACTTTTCAAACAATATTAAATATTCAGTACATTGTACGAAAACACTGTTATTCAATTAAATTTTCGAGTCTTCTTATCTCCGTGTGTATTTATGTATTTTTTTAATTTAGATTAGTCTTATTTACTTTATTTATTCATCTAAAATTCGCCGCCCTCGTCTACTGGTAAATGTGCACCTTTTTCTATGTAAAATCGTCAATACTGCGAGACCTTCATCAACAAGTGTGACATCTTTATTTTGGTGGAATTTACCATGTGCGTGTGGTGTAAATCAAAAAGTTCCTCCAAGGTATGCCAGAAATGTCACACCTAAAAATATAAAAAATGGTGAGTTTGGAATTCTATTTTTTCAAATTAAAGCAAATATTGCATTATCACTACTTTATTAAAAAAACAAATCAAATTTGTCTAGCTCTAACTCAAGCTGTATTAAACACAATTATATAGTTAAATACCCGTCTCGAAGAAAACGAGTGGAAAAATGTTTCTAGAACAAATCCTCCTTCATTTCAAAAGCTAAAAAAATATAACGTTCCCATCTACGCAAGAGAATATACATTAAGTATTCTTTTAGCTTCTATTTCCATTTAATTGATTCCATGCAATTGTCTCTTGTTGAAGTAAATATTTTACACTATATGCATTATATTTTAACTTTTCTAAACCTCAACTTATTTTTTTCCATTTTTCTCAGAAAACCATTGCGCATGCTCCATTTTACGGATCCATGCTGTGAGTTGACAGACACAAATAGATGGCGTAGCAATTTTGCAAGTTTCCTTCCCTATGTCGTTCCTTCCGTGACATTTTTGGGAAACGTCGGTTTCGTTTCTTGTGAAAATTATCTAATAAATTGTATTAGGGCATGGTCGGTAAAGTTTTTCACACGAAAAACCGTGAAGTTAAAGCTGTAACCGTGGTTAAGTTTTTTTGTGCCAAGTGCAATTAAACAATCAAGATTCCGCCGATAATTCAAAGCCTACCCAGTGGGTGGCTTAATTTGGTAAGTTTGCAAGCCTATTTCATCATATTTTATTAAGTTTATGTAATATTATATATCTGTTCACGAATTTTCTCCTTGCATGCTACCATATGCTTGTTAAAATCTCCCATCGTCGAAGTGATTTCTACAGTCCACAGTTTGTTCAAATACCTACGTTTAATCACGTCATTTTACCTTGAAATTTTTGTTAGGTTAATTTCATTATACACTTGTATGCCCACTGTACATGAATTTCTATAAGCATCTTTTGCCTTAGAATTGTACTTCGTGTCTATATTTCATGTATCGTTATTCAAGCAACTAATTTTAGTGACCTTTGTAGCACTCACAATTTCCATTGATATGTCTGATCTTTACTAATAGACTACCTCGGTAAGTCCAAGTCCTTCGTGGTCAGGCGACCTTTAGGTTTGACAGGTTGATCAACCACTATTTTTAAATAAACCATCTCATGTTAGATGTGTTTGCTGACACTTCTCATGTGAATATTAATTTTGACAACCTTATTTCATCAGTTTTTTGAAATTGTTTGGACTGGAATCGGCCATCTTAATTTCTATATTATACATAAATGCAAACATGAATTTATGATTATAGCTATAATGTAGGTTTTATATGTAGATCTGGTAAATCTTAGCACTATTATGTATTACCTTCATGCAATGTGTGTAGTGAACACATCAAATCCCTTTAAAGATTGTATAGCGGAGATTAACTCTCTGGAAATATAGGGCTATTATAGTATCAGTTGTTTACTATTAAATATTAACTACAAAGTATGAGAGGTTAGAAAAACAATAGGTTAGGACCGCCAAGAAATTTCGATCCCAAGTCTACCTCGCCTGCCAATAGTGATTTGTCCGGTAGGCAGACACCCTGGCATACAAAACACCCCAATTAGTGGTGCAATAGGCTCACCGCATATTACGTCGGACCAAAGCACTAGCAAAAAGTAAGCATTGAATATGCCTTTACCTACCCCTCCAGGGAAATATGTGAGATTTTGTGTATGACTAAAAACAACACAAACACTCAAATTTAATAACCTATGTTCCCAACAGTAACTTAAAAACAGATTAAATTCAAATCTACAGTTTACAAAGGCAGCCATTTTTTTCAGTCATTTTTCAGTTTTAAGGCAGCCATTACATATCATCAAATATTTATCTATTATTGTTTTATGTTATCACTAGTTTTTGATTGTGGCTTCGCTCGCATGGAATTTGGTCTGCCACATTAGATTCTGTAACAGTTTATTTTAAATATATATATAAATTTTCATAACAAAATTTCATTATGAGAGGTTGAGTAGTTTCGGTGTGAAACCGTAACAAACAAACTTACATTCGTATTTATAATGTTAACAGGGATAGTTTTGAATAGAAATTCTACCCCTGGAATTTGTACTCTCTCAATTTGCCTCCACTCTGTAGTAGGTAGATACTTAATGTGCTCCTGTTCCTGTAGTGTGGCCGTTACAAACAGTAATTTTAGTGTAGCAAACATAATAAGAGAAAAACTAATATTGAAACTTAATGCCTGCTTTGGGCAATTTGGGGTTAAAATTGGATAATTGACTGTATTTTGAAAGAACAGATGCATTTGAAGGTAACACAACGGTAGGAAACGGTTATTGCTTATATGGAGTAAACTTTGTTCTTATGTTTCAATACTTGTATTTCAATCTTCTGTGGCCCAAGAGTACTATTAATTACCCATTCCGGTCCAATTTTAGGTACATAAACTATGGGATTCATTAAACCATATTTACATAAGGTACTATAGAAACATTTGTTATGTTTTGGTTAAAGTTTTTACTTGAACATTGTTTTTTTTTTTACACCAAAGAAGTATTTCTGCTTTAAGGATAGCTTTTGACTTAAAGAAATGAACAAGTGTGTTATTTTACCTATATTTTATTATTAAATATAGATAATTAAAGTATTGCATGTTGATATGATAATTTCGCCATTGCTTTTCAAGTATTATGTACCAAAAAATATTTAAATAACAGGTTGCAGTGATTGTTTATAGAACAATAATATATATTTATATCTATATTAAGTGTAATAAAACAATTCACTTAAATATATGTCCTTTATATATAATTATTATATTTGTAGAAAAATATATATCACTGCACCTGACCTTATAATTATCAACAAATTCATTTTATATGGCAACACCTGGTAGTGGTTATAAATATTAGAAACTTTAAATTGTAATTATTTTATTTTTCTTTGTCAAACACACTTTTTCATTTCTTTATAGGTCTGAGTTAATATGGATAAGAAACAGAATTCAAGTTTTAAAACAAAGAAAACTGACAGAAACATGGAGCAAAAGGATAAGAGACAAAATGGCTTTGATGAAAACCGTGAAGGTGTTGTAGAAAAATCTGAGAAAAAACCTTTTGACAAAAAGACATACCGCTTGAAGAAATATAGTAAGCAGTATAAACTAAAGCAATGGGAAGACCAACGTAAAAAGAGATTACTTCGTGAGTATCATAAAGAAATAAAGAATGATTCCTCAGCTGGAACCTACAAACCTAGAGGCTTTGATGAGGACACTCCAGATGGTAATTTAGAGGTTGGTAAATATGTGAGACATCCAGATTTTCTTGACAAACAAAAGACACTACCTAAAACCAAAAGAGATCCATTCCAACAAGCAAAAGAACAATTCAATAAAGTGAAACAAGAGAAGTTAGAAAAACAAAAAGAAATAGAAAAGTCAAAAGAAGAGAAAAAGAAGAAGTTGGAAGAATATAAGAAGAAGAAGCAAGAAAAGTTTAAGAAGTTAAGCAGAAAGACAAAGAAGGGACAGCCAGTTATGACGGGCAGACTAGAATTATTGTTAGAAAAAATTCAACGCAGTTAACTATTGAAAAAAACGATAGTTTCGAAATATTAAATATATTAGACACAACTTATCCTTAAAAAACTATCAAAGACTTAATAATCTTTCCACAATTGTTTTAAAAAATTTACCAGTCCATAGTATTTATGGTTTTTTTTTTCTATACTTTATTATTCATATTAATAATAGCATGGTTTATTAAATATTACACAGATTAATAACCCTACTTAAACTTGATATGGAGAAAATGA
Source organism: Hypercompe scribonia (assembly GCA_949316085.1). Lineage (NCBI taxonomy): Eukaryota > Metazoa > Arthropoda > Insecta > Lepidoptera > Erebidae > Hypercompe > Hypercompe scribonia. The sequence goes on along the minus strand of OX438986.1, from coordinate 6,630,648 downwards.
TATGACATAAGAACCATGAACAATCATACATTAAGCATATAATATGTTTAGATCTGTACTAACCCTTGCTGGAATCTTTTCACCAAATTGCATCAATTAAGTATAAGTCATTGATTCCTTTGATCAAGAATACAACTGTACTGTTGATTGAACATGGAATCATCCAAATCATCATGATCATAGCTGTCAGATAAACGGAGGCTTTTCCTTAGAAACGGAGTATTGGCTTACTAAACCCTGCTGGTCAGATGTGTAGGTATACAGTTCTTTTCTAGTTTTCCTTCCCTTTGCATTCATGTTGTCCTACATAGAAAATTTATATTTGACATTGTATGTCCTTTGCAGTGAGAGTGTGAGACTCCATATATTTATCATCATATGTTGGATTGCGAATGAAGTGTTATCAAACAATAATTTATATGAAATTATAAATTAAAAACGAATTATAACTACAAATGTTAATACAATCTTAATATGTAGGCTACTAGGTGTTTTTCTATATTGAATAAAAACCTTATCTTGTTCAATATGTTTGTAAAAGTTGATATGTTAAATCTCTCCTGATCAAATCGTCATATTTACGATTTAAATGGTAATTAAAGTTGGTAATACATTCTTTTGTTCGGTGTTAATTGTTTCATCTGCGGCCACAGATTATGACACATGATGCTTCTACGTGTTGTTATTTAGATTGTGTGTTGGTTTTCTTGTTAAATGTCGTTTTTTGCTCAAGAAAATATTGTGCTTGTGAAGTTTATTGTAGTGTTGGTGTCGTTTTGTGAATAAAAAAATTGTCTTGTAAGGTTTTTTTTTAATTTGGTAATATACAATTTAATAGCACAGACAACTAATCATTCATATTTAAAAACTAAACTTAAAAAGTATTTACGCATCCAAAGTGTGAATGAATGAATGAGTATATTGTATGTGTGTACATGTACGCGTATATTCCATCATATCTTCTTGTCTTACAAACTTTTTTATTCTTTTTATAAACATATCCTAGTGAGTGTTAAACTCATTAAAGGCAAACTAGATGAAAATGAATATCTGTGCCAAGTTGCCATTTAAAAATTTCTTTTAAATGGCAACTTGGCATTTTTGGCACTTTCAAATAAAAACAAAAATAGGTAAGGGCTATCGAAAACTTCTCGTTGGTTTTATCTCAGTGGCTCAAATAGTTTTCCAGATTATGTCACATCTAAATACGCACATTTTTCTTTTCAAGGTCAAAGCGGAGTAAAGCGGCCGGTTACATATTTATAAATCGTTTTTGTACATCAATTCGATAATAATATGTATAACTTTCGATATAGGTTGTCATTTGAGGGCCGAGTCGTTATACAAATACGACTTGACCACTTGTAAACAGTTTTTGACATTTACAATTCTATATTTTTTTAAAAATATAACTTCTTAGTCGTGAACTTTGTAAAGGTGCTACTTTCATCCATTTCCGAGTTTATAGGTAACTAATAATCTTAAATATTCTTATTTGAATTATCCCTATATGTTTTTATCTTTTGTGTGACGTTGGGGGCAACTAAACAGACAGTTCATATGATGATAAGTGATCACTGCCGGCTATAGACACAGAGAGGGAGGGAGGGGTTAGTTGAGCCCCCGATAACCTCGCTCACTTGGTGAAAAGCTGCAAAAAAACCGCTTGACACCAGTTTTGTTTGTTGAGAACGAGGCATTTCATGTCAGTCGAGGAGACCATGCAGAATCATGCGTCTCCCACGCTCAAAGAAGACCGGTAGATCTTGTATCACTAGGAATATATGATGGATGTTTATAAGATTTATACTATTTTTAAAATAAATCGAACTCTTTTCATATAACTACCATATTTTTAGAATTTTGCTAAAATAATCTAAATTCTGGCCAAAAAATTGTTACAGTTGCATTAAATAAACGCGCCTGTTGCGAACAAAACTGTTTCTTTTATAAATTTTATAAACATACTTTTGAAACTTTGCTAGTGAGAAACTAGATGGCGTTATGTATCAAATGTCCGAAAATATTATTTCACATAAAACATACATATATTAAATCTTCTTTCAAGTCTTTATAATTCCCAATATTATTTCGGGTCGGCTACTGGTTCAACCGGTTTTATCAGAATAGCCGTTTTTCCACGGAGCGACTGGCATCGGATCTCCGCTACTCCCTGAGGGCGAACTAAATTCGAAGGTGGAAATAGTTGTCAGTATAATTAAAACAATGAATAAGTTTTAAATCAATTAATTTAAGAAAAACTAAAAAAAGTAATTCAACCAACTTAACAGAGCAACATTTTATTGGCGAATCGAGATAATAATAAACAAATGATTTTAATAATATGGTATTACGCCATCTTGTTGACGGCAATGACAACTCATTTATGATAACTCGCTGTCATAGGTACCTGTCGAATTTAGTTCTGCCTATGTGTACACTATAAACTGAAATAACTTTTTACGCAAAGTTATAATTGATGACGATGATATTATCAGCCAAATAAACAAAAAAAGTCCCATATATGCTTGCCATTGTCGATTTTTTCTTGCTCAGTCAAATATAATTGGAAAGTCTTCCTCAATCTCTTACCGCAGCGAGTCTCATTCCGTTTTCCTACGTTCATAAACTTCGTTTACAATTCTAGTGCATTTGTGTAAACATTAATTTTATTACATCGTGTTTACAAAGTATTTGTTGCCTACTCGTATCAACGATCAAATAATGAAACTTGATTCTGTGTTGTTAAGAATTATATGATACAGAATAATTTATTACAAGATTTAAGAATGCAGCGGCGTGAACTGTATTTGCAAAACGTAAGCCTAGCAATCAATCAACAAAAAAAGTTAATGTGTTGAGAACAGAACATCTTTCACCATTTATTGGAGCAAAACGTGTTTGAAAATAGTGATTACTTGGTTTTTAAAGGACACATGTAAAAGTAGATGCGACTGATTATGACAAAATACTATTAGCTTGCGCACTAACATTGCATACAGAGTATTTATTTATGCTATATTATTATAACCCACTAGAGAGCAATAAAACCTTAGATCTGTTAATGACTAATGATATTTTTACATTAATTTAGAATTACATCCATATAGTAATTTGTATTATTGCAAAAAAAAAATCTGAAGTATCGATTTTGAATTAATGTGATATTTAAGATTAAATATTTGTGTTTTATTTTATCGGTATGACTTAGGATTACCTATCTGTACAAAATGGATATGTCCATTTTTCGACATGAAAATGACCACGGGCACCTTCAATTCAACATACATGGGTGCGTTACCACCCTTAAAGTTAAACACGGGAACAGTGGTAACCTTACTCACTCGGCAAAAATATCCCTTAATTTAGGGAAAAGAGCTAGTACTTCGTCACTGGTGCGCCGGTAAATATAAAATAGTCTCTGGCCTCCTTAAACGCTGCCATCTTACGTTGTGGTCGCTTATATTTAGTTCAACAAGTAACCGATTCTACCGGGTTTATAGCAAGCCTCCTTACATTATCGTGACAATAACGAAAATTGATAAAGTTTATCTAATAAATAAAATTAAACACACGACAATAAAAGTAATAATGCGCTCTATCATTGTAACTGTTAGGCATGAACCGACCGCACTGACGACTATAATCTGACCTTATTATCGGCATGGTAACGAATGTAGTACAATACTATCTCAGAATATTATACCTAAGCTATCAATTTTTGGCGCCTAATTAGTCATACGACAGTTGACACGCGTCCCACAGATAATAGAAAAGATAGTCGTTGACCCTTGATGATTGTACAGGATCAAAATCACTTGAGTCAGTCATGCTCGTAGTATTGTATAATTTTAACTTTTTTTTAACTTGTTTGGTATCTCAGAACGCTGTTATTTAAGAATATTTTAGGAAAGTTCTTTTTTTATTTGAAAGAGTTTCCGTTTGGTCGTATTCAAATCAGACGAAATAGTTCGAATCCTAAAGTTGGACCCCTAAGTTAGAAACATTAAAGAATGATAAATAAGTAGATTCATTATGATTTTGTAAAAAATAAAACTAAACGTTTGATAATAAGTAATCATTGTCATTTGACGAATACATTACATTACATTACTCTTGCATTACATGTTTAGTTGATCTCCATACGTAAACCACTTGCTTTTTCCCTCGCATCTGCCCATATGTATAACGGTCAAAAATAGTCCTATGTCCTTCGTCAAGATTCAAAGTATATCTTCAAATTTTATTATAATCAGTTCAGCGGTTTAGCCGTACTTCATGCCGAAAATCCTTTTCTAAAACATAAATAAAACTACTACATCCAACATTTTAACTTTCTATAATTTTTTCTTGTTCACTAAGCGTTGATAATTTAAAATCAGTCAGGACAAACAATTTTAAAAGTATTAAGTAACTGAGCTAATGGAACGTGTTTTGGTTCAAACAACATTATATTGGAACAGGCCACATTACGATAATATCAAAACACGTGCGTTTAAACGTGTCCGCCGCGTTGCAAACTTATACGAATGGTGCTTGAGTTTTCTACTTTAGTTAAGTAAATAATATGTGCTTATCTTGGCTATTTTATATGTTATAATTGCTCTATGAAACAAATGGATTAACAATTCTCTATAAAAATTAATCTTTTCAAGTAAGAGGGGACAGTAATTTGTTATTTGTTTAACTAACCGTTTCCGATAAAAACTTATCATATAACTGTACTCTGAATTATGTCCCTGAAACTACATTACGACCACAAATTGAATTTAATGATTCTGCTTACGCGTAGTACGTACGTATTATATATACAGTCTGTTTAACAAGAATGTGACCGCCATTATTAAAAAAAATGCGCCATAGCGCCATCTATTTTTTTTTATCGCAATCATTGACTCATTTCGTAATGCGCAATATAATTTCTTGTTCATCACTCTAAAGGACCGAAACTCACATATAAATCAGCTTCAAAATATATAATAAAGTCTCTGAAACTTTCTGACTGAAAGACTGTTAAATAGTGTTAAATAAAATAAAAAGAATCATTAAAGTACACAACAAAAATAATTTTAATTTTTTGTCATGAATAAATAGACAAAAAAAATTGTTAAATTTTATTATTATATAAAAGTGTTACCATACTTATAGCGAAAGTATAAATAACAAATAACACGGCTCGATATAAGTTAATTAAAAACGACACATCAATTAAATAATTTCCAAACAAATATCTCACGACCAACAGTAACATTATTATTTGTCATAATCGCAATCAACAAGGATACAGAACAACATAACTCATACAGCGATTTGCGGTGGCTAAGGGCCAAGTGTTAACCGACTGGCTGGAATAATTAAAAATGCGTGTCTTCCATGCTGATGGCGCAATAATAATCAACCTATTTTATTCGAATTAAGTCTAATAAAAGCAGCTACAGCTAACGTGTGATGTTACCGCGCCGCGTATACAGATGATCGCTATCTACAAAAAATCTTAAAATCCATTTTACATAAACTGCAACTTATATAGTAAACAGCAAATATTCAAGGCACAACTGGTAGTTGAACTCTGGGACCCATGATAAGATTTTACTTGTGTTATGGTTACCAGGCCCCCCCGTAAGGTAAAAACATTTGAGATCAGTGTACTGTAACTGCATTTACACATGATGTTGAATATTATGAAATTACTAGAATACAGTTTGTATGGTTTATGTGTAAAACATCGCCGTAGCCGCGAAGTTTGCCGAACGACCCAAGATTATTAACAAACACTCGAGTTTCGACCATTTCTGGCCAAATCTGAAACTTACGGTAGGTCACTAGCTGTAAAAATAAAATAAAACTAACTTTTACCAGAGAAGACATGGTTAAAAATAATAAATGGAATAAAAGAAAGTATAGCATATCATCATATCAACAGCTTTTTACAATCCACTGCTGGACATAGGTCTCTCCTTGGCACGGAGGTTTTGGCCTACTATACTACGCTGGTCAAACGGGTTGGAATAGGATTTGTTTGAAGTTTTCCTTCTCTTTGTAATGAAATTTTCCTGAATAGTTTGTTCCCTTAATCGCCTCTTACGTCACCCACAGGATGAATAGGGGTGGTAATGCAATGTGTTTTTAATCTGTCACCACACAGAGTAAAAAAAAAATACCATAAACAATCATAATAATCACTACGCATTCTTCTTTAGTTCTCTTGTTAATTGTCAAGACAGTCCTTCAGTATGTCAATAATTAAAAACTGAATTGAGGTGGGCAACAGCAACTGCAGTGCAGATACAATACAAACACGCCAAATAGTCTAGCTGAACCTCGACAGATGTGTGCAAAATTTATTTAAGACTTCGTTGTTACTTCATGGCTCGCGTTATCGCGAGATTATGGCAATTGCTGTACAAACAATAGATACAAACGTATAGTAAATATTGCGTATCTTTATAATTTTATGTACCTTTATTGCGAACATTTCGATAAGCTTTAGCACTGATTGAATTTTGACAGATATATGCCGATCCTGGTGTACTCCGTTCAGTAACTGTTAAAACTGCAAATGTTAGAAAGTGACAACAGTGCAAATGTTAGAAATAAAAAAAGAACCTAATAGTAGTCAGCTCCCGCTGTCGGCCAGAAATGTTTATTTGTCTTAAAAAATAATTTACAGTCGTAATCTTAAAGTAATTATACATATACACGAGGTTTACAATAAAAATATACGATTAAATAATACCGTGCATAACAACAGCTTTCTGTTGAACGATTCCACCCCTTTTCTCGAAAATAATTTGTAAATTTAAATTTTACATTTACATTTAAAATATAAGCTATCCTACTTCTGGAATTCAACTTTAATGAAAAAAAATGTTAAAGCGAACACCTAAATACGCAGACATTGATTGTTAAAAGAGTATCGTGCGAATTTAAGTTCACTTGTTTGTTATGATTTCACGCGCTAATTATTTCCTAATTATCATATTTTTTTGTACAAAAAGATGAAGTGTCAGATATCATTGCATTGGTTTGGCATAAAGGTGTAAATAAAAAAAATAATTATAAATGATGATGGCGAACATAAAATACACGGATCTTTGGCGAATTGTGTGCTGTTGTGGGTTTAAATTCCACATGGACAACACTGTGAGACAACACATCTACAAAATATTGTTTTGAATGTGGGTTCTTTGTGTCGTTTTCATATGTGTTTGTAAAGTCTCCCATTTCCACAGCCAACATAGGAATATAAAAAAAACATGCGATGTCTGGTGTGGTCGTTAGTTTCGACTAAAATATTATCTAACACGACGATATCTTTAACATACAAGTACAAACATTTTTATTATTTACACGTCGCGCTCTCTTGGAACAAGATTACTTTTATTAGTGAATTAAATGATTACTGTTTGTGTCAAAAAACCCTATTGTTTATGTACAGTATACCTACTCTTTTAATGTACTATGCTTTAACAATAAGTCCATCTCTTGTCAACCATAACATGGATCTTCTCCGAAACTTTCATAGTAAAGTCTCATAGTCTAGTGCTGGATATAGACATCTCTTTAGAAAGGAAGTTTCAGCGTCCTATATCACGCTAACCAGACTGGTTGGCATAGGATTTATATCAAGTTTTTCATTCCTTCAAAGTGCTCTTGTCAGGCGTAATTCACTCTCTTAGTCGCCTCTTATGACACTCATGGGATAAATAGGGGGGCGACACCGTAATCTTAATCCACGCATAAAGAAAAGGTCAGTAAGGATGTTGTCATAGCAGTATTAGTTACGATGTACAGGACTCAGGAATTTCATATCTCTTTATCAGGCTTACCATGATCAGAGACCATGACACATGTTATTCTGTAGATTTCTGGTTTCGCGACATTACTTATTATCTTAATGTTGATTTGATGTCAAATATGGAATAATCTAATGGATTTAAATGTATTTTAACAGATACAATCTATTGTTAAACACGTTTGTATAACTATTCTTAGAAAACGAGTGTTAATTGAAAATATTTTATCGAGAATTTTGCACTTGAAATTATAAAGAAAATGGCATTCTTCTCGCATCGTGGGCATGATTTGACCACTTTTTGGAATGCATTCTCATAAGTTTTACCGAGAATTTTTCATGCTAGTTTTGACAGTATATGTAAAATTTGAACTTGGCAATATGACAATTTTACTCATATATTTATTTACGATGATTCGAAAACTAATGCGAGGATATTCACGTACAGTACATTAAGTACTGTTGACGAAATTTTCCGCGAATTATGAAGTCATCTAGTTCAAGATAAATATTTGTGTACTTGTTTACTAGTCTTGTCGTCTTACGCTACTTAATCTACGGCCGACATATTTAACTAGAGATTGCCTGAAACGTTTTGCATGACTTAGTTTCTGGACCAGAATAACTTAAACTGACTTTACATCTAAATTGTCCCTGTATGATGCTAGCTTTGTGTGGCTGTTTACTTTTAACTTATTCTCTAGAAGAATTAAACATTCCAAATGTGACTTCCATATTTCTTTACATCTGTATTAAGGTTTAACATTGTGGCGACTCCCACATACAAAATAGGATCCTCCTTTTTAAAAAAATACACCACTCTGGAGGGAACGAGTGCCATGTCATGTCATGGGACAAAAGATCATGCCTGGCGGGCTGCGGCCCAACGGTTGATCTTGGGATGTTGTACATATGCTAATCGACGCGAGAATATCTATTTTACGAAACGGGATTAGTAGTTGCTTCCTAGTTCATTGTACTCCGTAGTTAGATGTATCTTCGCTAGATGGCGGTGTTGTATATTTTTGTTTGTGCTGTATGTGGGAGTCGTAACATCATGGTGGTAGGTATGTCAAATATTTTATTTCTAAACCTTTTAATCTATAATTGTTCTATTTGTCTTCTTAAATGAAGCATCGGATAGATGTGGACTGCAGGCCGCGATAGTTAGCGAGCCTTGGGGAGGCCTTCGTTCAGTAGTAGACGGCGATGGACTGATAATGACCAAATAGTTTGACTTATATCTTGTAAATTTCAGATAAAATCAGGGATATCATGTTTTCAAAATGTTTATGAATAATGTAACTTCGTAGACTAAACTAATATTATAGGTATAATAAACAAGTGTGATCAATTACTTACTTGGCTTGTTGCTGTGTATTATCGTTTATATAAACGATAATAAATACATTTTCTATATATTATTAAATGCATAAATCGTCTTAAAGTGTAGCATAAAATTTTGTATTCTACTTTCTTAGGTTTCTTCACTAAGCCGATTCGATGTTTAGGGTCAAATTTTATTGACTCTAGAGTATGGCTTATACAGCCAACAATACATTTGCATACTTTAAAAAAGTAGAAATGCAAACAGATCTTTTCAATATCTGACTTTTTCTGCAAAATATTTTGGAAAGCAGCATGTACATGTTTTAAGAAATTAAACCACCAAAATAGTCGTTATTTTTTGTTACACTGGTGTTTACAAAGAAACTTAAAAAAGGAGGTTCTTATTCGGTTGTATTTTTATATAAAAGGCTAGATGACACCTTAGTCAAATTAGTTACTTTTTATCATCTATCAAAGCGACAATTTTGTATGAAAAATGTACTAAATACTAAATTGTGACGTCACTATTTTAAGACTACTCAATTGAACAATATATTTCACTGTATATTTGATTGAAATTCGTAATAATAATAAAAGGCTATGTTAATTGTATTTGCCGAGATGTTTCACGATATTGATTTTAATGAAGTGGACATTGCTATTTATTTACGATACAGTCATCTAACCTATTGTTATTTTAGAACTCTGTCATTTATGAACGGCGTCTTTTCTAATGGTGTTAGATATTTATCCCGGTATTTTATTTGAAATTGAAGCATCTAAGAACCAACTCCTGATAACAGAACTCTGTAAATCAAAACCAAAAGCATTTTGCTCCCGGATTTATACATTTTTTTGACGGCCGGCCAGTGTAATGTTGAACGTTATCGCTCTTATCGGACACGCGAGGTCTCCCGTTGATTACGGGGTCTAAGTTTATCTAGCCATAAACATGCAAATATATTTACTGTGTAGTGAGCTCTGACATAGGTGAAAAAGGGTTAAATTTGAAGAAATAGTTCAATTTTACACAGTAAGCGAGTATTTGGGCTGGTCATAACTTCAGCACCCCTCTTATTTCTATACAGAACTTTATCTAAAAATAGTCTGATGAACATTTAAAGAGATACTAATGAACTCCAAATAGTTCTTAATGAATTTATAACAAGTATACGATAATACTGTTATTATTTGTGAATTCGTGACTTTAAATTATGGAGTTGTATCTAATTGAAACATCGATATAACACATTGTCAATCTCGTGATAGGCAACGGTAACATAAGCAAAGATAGAGCGACCAATTTAAGAACGAATGAGCTTACATCAAGATTTGTTTATTTATCTTCATTGTTACAGTTCAATAGGAACAAAAGAAAATAAATTACAAATTCATAAACGTGGCAATCGGGTCTTATCACTCATGGCGATCTAGCAGAGAGAATGTACTGGGATAGTTTGTGGTGCACAAAATCTGCTCTTTACTTAAAAAAGGAACAAAAAAAAAGAAAAAAGTTAAACGCAACATATCCCTGCCTGGCCTGATAAATGCCTAATCGTCTTAAAAATATAAAAAATACACATACATATATTATACCTATGCAGACTGATTGTATCGAGTATTTCTTATGTCAAATGACAATCTTGACTAGCTTTTTCAATACAGGCAAGGTTTTAGCTTGACGGATTGTGTCGCGTAAGTTTGTCTATAGATGTACTCCTTGCACAGTAAAGGATTCGTCTCGAAATCTAGTGATTCGAGATCTCGTTTTTCTCCTTTAAGCAACTTGACTATTCCCGAGTCTCTTTTCTAGAGTGAAAACAAACGTGTTTAGGTGCGTTAAACACTTTATGGGTGAAAAAAAATCATGGAACTCGCGTCACCATCAACAAACGTTTATCATGAGCGATATAGTGTGTATATTAAACAAAAGCACGTTGTACATAGCGCTCTCTGTATGGACGCCTGGCTGAGGCGCGTGTGCCGAGGCAATGTATGCGATATGAGACGTTATGAACTCAGAGGGATTAAAAGCTTTGTAGCGGGTGTATAAACTATTGTTGTTTATACTTCATGCGAAAATAATATTATCTACTTTATGTAACTCTGTAAAGGGACTATTTTTCAATCGACTTCAAAAAAGGAGGACGTTTCATTTTGTTTCCGTTTTTTACTTATGTCGGCAGTAATATGATGATCCTAAAATGATCTATGATCATCCTAAAAATCCTCCCTACTCATCAATAATACATAAAAATCAAAATAATCGTTTAGTACTCTTTTTAATTGAGAATAATTCAGATTTACTCAAAATTGTTTTTATTCCATTTACACGTAATAAAAGCACCAAATGAGTGAGAATTCCAGGGTGTCAGAATATAAGGAAGGCCCTGCTTCTGACCTATCTTTCTAAATCAGCATGTTTCTTCACGTTGTTTTTATCTTTACTAATGTAACGCTGACCTTAACGACACAAATTATAACCACAAACTAATTTTAAATTACGACCATTATAATTTAGTGAAGTAGGTAATTACTTTAATCGGTATCTAAATAATAGATACAAAAAGTGTACTAACAACACAACAAATAGTGTACATGTATTATCATAAACAGAATAATTTAAATTGTATTTGTTTTTCTAAATTATCACATAATTGTTTGCATTAGTTTTACAACTTAATACGGCGAAATAACAAAATAAACAGTCAGTGTGTGAACGTCTCCGCTCCGAACACAGCCCGCGCTCGTGTCTCTTGACGTCACCGAAGCGGTTCGTGGCAGTGAAGGCCGGGGTCTTAAAATTACATCAGACTTACCTCCTATCTGTCTGATAAGTGGGCCATCCCGTGATCCTGATAATACACCAAATAAATACAACTTTACCCGCCTATTTTATCACTTTGCTGCCATCGCGCATCAGTGACAGTTGCTCTCAAGTTCGAAAATTGAATGTGTTCGCGACGCTGCCTTCGTTGCGTTTCATTACTAATTATATATTTATTTTAGCAACAACCTCAGGTTGTTGCTTAAGAAAGCAAGAAAAGCTTTGAGAATTTCGCTAATAAAGGTAAGTTTTATTGTTTTTCTAATCGAAAAAGAGGATATTCTCCAATTATGTTTTTTTTCTAAATATGAATATGTTACACGATATCCAAAAAGAGACTTTTCAATATTTTTTTATAATTATATTTTGTTTATACTTCTAAAAAATAAAATTTGAATACTCCATTCCTTTTGTTGTAATTGCTCAACATTCCGTGATAAGAAATAGCTAGAGTACTAAGAGTATTACGAGTTTACTATATTTGATATTGTATGTTTAAAAAATATTTTTAAATATAAAGATTTTATTTGGTTTTATACCTACTTTGTGTGTTCAATTTTCAAACTTTAGAATTGTTCTACTTACATTCAAGGTTCTTTTATATCTTAAAAAACATATTAAAATAGACAAAAATTCAAATGTAACAAGTACCAAATTAGTGAAGTGAATTAAATTCCATTGACCTTGGCTGTCGGCTGACTCATCATGGCGCCCGCGGCGTCATTAGATTTATTTGTCACGACAATATTCACGTGGAAACTTTAACTAACAACACTTATTGATTATAACTGTACCGTCATAGACTTCCTTGCTTATTTAATTTTCCATAACGTCATACGAATAGCCCGTTCTATTTTTGAACACAGTACTGCAGAATGTAACAAAATAAATAATAGTTTCAAAAAACTAAAAAAACACGCTTTTGTTGCTAATCGAACTAAAAACTAGAAAAGAGTCTGTAATGACAAAGAGTCTAAAATTACAGTAGTAGAAGATCGAACAATCAATCATAGTGAATCGTCTCAAAATAAAATTATAATAAAATTTAAGTTATTAACAGAATATTTCAATTCAGAGTAAAAATCGTGGGGTGCTAGATATTTTAAATATTACAATCATTCTATTGGCAACTATCTATGAGAGGATAGTTATGAATCGCAGTAAAATGCACCCCACGATGACAAGGAAACAAAGAAAGAAAGGTAGTTGAGGTATCCTACGTGTGTTTTGGTACAAACTAGTTTCATTTTACGCAAAGACCCTTTATAAAAAAAAATCAAGTAACCTATTGCGTCAACTTCACTTTAGTCTGTCAATAAAAGATTACTGCCAACATATGCTTGTAGAAATAGCTGTGCCTGTCGCTATGCCGTGCGTAGTAACTATGTGTTTAAAATAACTCATAATGTGTAGATTCTAATAATAAAAAATGTAAAATCAGTTGTGTAATTTCGACGGCAGTTTCTAAGCAAATGAAGATATAAGAGTTAGTTCAAGGAAACATGTCTTGTTCCATTATTACGCTGTTAGCTTAAAATATTTAAACACAAAATTTTATTATCACTAGATCATTACAAAATGGGTCACCCTATATGATTATTGACACAATGCTTTGTAATGATATCTAAGTATGTTTGAATAAGTACCGTCTCCCCGATTACTTAATTAACAGAGAACATTATCTTATCAAACGACTCGGGGCCAAAGTTTCTATTGACTGACATAAGCCTAAATAAATTTATAATTGTGTGTGTGTGTAGTCTTTCGTCAACGTGGCACACTATTATACTTCCACTATACCTACCTACCTGTACTAATAGCAGATAGTTTTTTTTTTATCCTGGGTCTACTAAAGTGACTACTGTTTGATTGAACACTAATCTCAAAAACTTTTGGGCCGATTAGAAAAAGTATTTCAGTCCTAACTCATTTATTAAAGACACTATACACCATCACGCCATCTAGGCCGCCACAACGTGTGTCACCATACTGCATTGTCTGCATTTGCATTGAGCATGGTGACCACAACTCGTGGATCTATTCATGCTTTCCATCAGCACAAAAAAAACACTGCTACCAATAGAAGCGGAGTATCAAGAAAGGAAACAAAATTATGTATGAACGAGCTTTGATTTGCGATCGAATCGAATATCGATCACGGTAGATAGGAAGCTGTGTTATTCTGATATATACGCTATGGTACTGTAAAGTTTAATCTAAACTCGTTCAGTAGTTTTTGCGTAAAAGAGTAACAAACATCCATAAACATCTTACAAACTTTAAACATTTTTTGAATAAAAGTCTCATGTAAAAGTGATCAAAAACATTCAAGGTCGTTTATATACATACTTATCTATGAAAAATACCCGTATATAAGCGATTATCTTGTTTACCGATATAGTAGTGATTATTGTGTCCCATTAAAGCCAGTGTGAGAAGGTAATAAAAGTACCTAAAATGTTTCGCCATAGGTATTCTTCATGCCTTAATTTTGTATTTATATTCATTCTTTGTTTCATACCCGAAACACTAGTACAAGGAAAAGATCGTGTGCAAAGGCGAGCTCAACTGTAAATTGAGTTTTCTTCTAGCAAACCCACACAGTAACACACGAAATTTCACATAGTGATAAAATTGAATTCTTTTAATTTGAATGACTTTAAACGGGAAATATCCTAAAGCAATAATTTTTAATTCGTTAGAGAGATTATTGAGTTTTGAGATAAGAAATATAGAAAGCAAAATCCAACCAAACTTCCTCTTTTTCTGTCGGTTAGAAATGTGTGCTCTGTGTAAATTGTATACATACCACATTATAGCTTGTGAATACATATTGTATGAACCTTCCATTAAGCAAATTATCGAGTCTGCAGTCAACAATTACGAAATTGTACGAGTGGGTCTTTGTAGCTCATGTCTAATTCATTGTAATAACAGTGTACGAGGTGTGTTCAAAAAGTAAGGTGACTTTTCAAATTTGGCGGGCAACGTACTTTCGATTATCGATTTTTTTTATTTTGTTATGTTGGTACACTCTTCCCGAACATCTGTACCAAGTTTCAAGTGTATAGCATTTTTTGTTTGGTTGGGAGAGGCGTAAAGGTTATAAGTGTTTTTCGTGCTCGGCGATTTCTTGCTATCGAAAAATATGGATCAAAGGATTTGCATCAAATTTTGTGTAAAAAATAAAATAAAGTGCTCCGAAACACTTAAAATGTTGACAGTGGCATACGGTGAAACTGTTCTGAGTAAAAAAAATGTTTACAAGTGGTACAAACTCTTCCAAGATGGCCGGGAAGATGCCAATGACGAGCCTCGCTCTGGACGCCCAAGCACGTCAACAACTGATGAAAACGTTCAAGCAGTGAAGAAAATTGTTCTGGAAAATCGTCGAATCACTATCAGAGAAGTTGCTGAGGATGTTGGTATATCGCTTGGCTCGTGCCATGAAATTTTTTCTAACGTTTTAGGCATGAGACGTGTGTCAGCGAAGTTTGTTCCGAAATTGCTAAATTTTGACCAAAAGAACCGTCGCATGAGCATCGCTCAAGAACTGTTGAATGACGTCAGCGACGACCCAGATTTACTCAAAAGGGTCATAACTGGTGACGAATCATGGGTATATGGTTATGATATCGAAACCAAAGTCCAATCGTCCCAATGGAAGAGCCCAGATGAGCCAAGACCGAAAAAAGCACGCCAAGTTCGATCAAATGTCAAAGTTTTGCTCACTGTTTTCTTCGATTACCACGGCGTGGTGCATCAGGAGTTCTTACCATATGGACTTACGGTCAATAAACAGTATTATCTTGAAGTTATGCGCCGTTTGCGAGAAGCAATACGAAGAAAACGTCCGGAATTGTGGAAAAACAATTCATGGCTTTTGCATCACGATAATGCCCCTGCTCACTCATCTTTGCTGGTGAGAGATTTTTTGGCCAAAAACAACACCACAATCATGCCTCAGCCACCATATTCACCGGATTTGGCCCCATGTGACTTTTTCTTGTTCCCAAAACTAAAGAGACCTATGAAAGGACGGAGATTTGCAACGATTGAAGAGATAAAGACTGCATCGCTGGAAGAGCTCAAGGCTATACCGAAAAGTGCTTATGAGAAGTGCTTTGACGATTGGAAAAACCGCTGGCATAAGTGTATTGTATCTGAGGGGGATTACTTTGAAGGGGACAACATAAATATTGATAAATAAATAAATATTTTTTCTTAAAAATACAAAGTCACCTTACTTTTTGAACACACCTCGTATGTCGCAGTCCTTCAAATACGCCGTAACATTATCTACGTCCACAAATACCTAGCAAATGTACCACAGATTTTCTTGTATTTTTTTTATTCGTACAATAAATAATATATAAATATGGGGTTACCCACCCCCAGTTCTTTATTTTTTAAAAAAGACATCTCTCACACTAGTTCCTGTGTTGCGGGGACTTTACCCCAGACTCAGAATAACAATTTATTTATCACAGGCAGTGTTGTCGTATTAGCAAGACATAAAGTGATCGCTTAAACCACACGCCATTAGTGCAACATTTGGAAAAAGAAATTGGTCAATATGACTTTTATATAAATTGTTTTATGTGGTTTATACAAGAGTTGAGTTTTCTAATAATATTACTACTATATATATATATATATATATATATATATATATATATATATATATATAAGAGCAACAAATAATAAAATTTAAAATAAAAACGTAACTATGAATAACTAGACAATGAGTATCACAATTCGAATTGAATGCTCTCTGTTATAAGCAAATATGCTGTGACGTGACCTAATGCAAGCCCGAGCCTCTATAATGGAACTTCATAAACCATTATACGCTTGGTTTGGTTATTTCTGACACACCTCTATGCAAGGCACTAGACAGAATAGTGTGCCTTACTCAGAAATATATTATCAAATTAATCTTTCTAAATTATAAATTTATAACCAATAAATCATAAGTCTGTCAAAACAATAATAAAATAATAAGGAGGCCTGTGTTACTCTATGTTTATGGTCATGCTTTGATAATAATTAGGTACTTAACTAATGTCCTTGTGAACGTAGATACGTAACGTGAAGATAACTACGTAAAAATGTTACATGCTACACTTCTTTTCTAGGGTTGCGTATATTCGTGAAAAAAAAATAGAAACTCGTATAAAATTTAATTCTTCTCTGTCAGATATATCGAATTAAAAAAAAAACGTTTTCATTCTACCTCAGAACTCTATCGTTTATGATTCTGTTGAGGAAATTCTTCATTTACTTTGTAGGGTTTAAAATTTTGTCTAACTCATATTTGAAGAAAAGTATACTCCTAAAAGTAAATTAATAAATAATTGATGTAATTTATAACAAATAAATATACTGTAGGTGAAATGAAACTGATACTGTTTTAAAGAAAATCTATGGAGTGGAAATTACTGATGATTCTTTTTCACACATAACCTTATCTAGACTTTTACTATGGACTTATAGGTATCTATGTTCAGTGGTGATTCCCTTTATATTTCAATGTATATATTATGAGACATACTTTAATATGACACTTGTAATGTGATATAGTTTATTATCTCATTGTTCACAATTTAATTTGTTGATAGCTGTTGTCAGCCATGCTTATCTTCTACATCGCATTCTAAGAGTTATCGCCGATGTTTAGTTCAAGGCTTATCTCTGATAGAACGACATCGTGTTTCAATAAGTTTAAAGTATATAAGAAAAAGAATTCGGTTTAAATAGTGGTGTGCATGACGTTCGGTTTGTGAGAAGTAGCGGTGATTGCTTATTGGTAAAACTCTTTTTTAATATCATGACAGAGGGCCAAGCACGAGTGTATTTCGATGCGATCGTCAGGATGACTGTTCGGCGCTGTGATTGGTGAATAGTTCAGCGCGGGCCAATCGCCGAACGCTCTCACTGTCGAGAGCTAGTTCATGTGAAACGAACTTGCACTAGGGCCTCTGATTGGTTGTCATTAGTCATGTTCGTGCGATAACGAAACACGATATTTGACTGTTGTAATTAAATAATTTGTTTGAGGGAAGTATTCTTATCTGTATATACCTAAACCATTTGCTTCCTGGCTACGGATTACAATATGGAGGTCTAGATGAGATTTTTTGAGAGTACTATAAAAATACACGTGTAATAGTATGCCGTTAGCCGTACATTGCTTGAAACTTTAAAGTTTTAACAATTTTTTTTTTGTATTACTAACTTTATTTTTAAATATTTGGTTTACAATAAGTAAAAACAATAGTGTCGTAAATATATAAACATAGTATCCCTGACGTGTATCAAAAACTCTTGCAATCTGACATTTCGTGCTGCCTTTTTTATTTCTGCTTTTTTTTAAGTCGACAGTTTTATTCTTTAAGACGGTAAAGTGTTTTTCTGAGTCATACTCTGTTACTTCTATCACAGTCTGGCACTCAGAGTCACAGAAGACTAAGTTGTACTGACTAGCTAAATAGATACACTGAATGTATTTTTTATTTACTGACACCCTTGTCCCCAGTATCTTGTTAACGTGATTAAAGAACGTAGGGTCATTTCGCCAGTTCGCGTCCATTTAGTGCAGTTGGTAAGTTTGAAGGAGAAGATAAAAATGTACCAGTACTAGTTTCAATGAAAAATTTATGCAATGTGTTCATTATATAGTCTACTATAGGGTTCGCTTTCAGTTTTTTTCGAAACTACTTGTGTTTTTTTTATAAATAGACAAACTTCAAAAATACGCGTTTTACCCACTTTGCGTCCAAAAATCTAAATTGCGTCCACCCACCGACCATTTTGCGTCCACCAGCTAAGAAAAGGAATGTAGAGGGTGATTTTTAAGATAATGTAACGAAAAATTATATTTTAACAGATTCTTTATTCAAGAGTATAGTTATTTGAAAATCAACATTATTATTATTTGTCATCACTAAATAAAGAAAATAAGAATATCTTTTTATTCTTCTCACCATTGATAGAACTTAAAACAAAACTACTTAAAAAAACGAAATATTATTCTGAAACAAATAATTTTCAACCTTTTAGAGGTCGCAGGTCAACAACAATTAGTTCTATTAAATTTACCCTAAAATCACAATATTACAATATCACTAAAGATCAGCCTTGATTGATAACTTGATTTAAACAAATGTTGAATCATAATATTACGAGACAATGTATGATTACTATTGCCTTCAAATTTTAGTTAGTCACACCACACAAGTCACATTCAAAAGAATTATCTTTGGCTTCTGAATAACTTAATCCTAAAAACCGCGTGCATTTCAGATGATACCATCTAATACACTTGTCACAGCCAATGTTTTTCTCATCGTCATCTTCTACATCAGAAATTAATACATCATCACATTCAGCACATTTCATTGGCTCCACGGCTGGTACATTTTCTTTCTCAGATTCCACATCTATCGACTTTATCGTATCCTGTGTGACTTTTATCTTCTTTTTTCGTTTCGGAGCAGTTTTTTGAACCTTTCGAGCTCTCTCCTGATCTTTTTTCTCTATTTGTTCTAACTTTCTTTTTCGTATTGCTTCCTGTTTTTCGTTCTTGATCTGTTCCTTATCTTCGTAATACTTTCTCCATGCAGCAGAAGATATGGCTGCTGGAGTCCTTTGATTATTAGGTTTTCTTGCTTTTTGAGAAATTTCGGGTAGCATCAGGTGGTTTTTAAATGGATCACAGGTTTTTTTTTGGATTGAATCGCCAAGAGCTGCTGAAGACGGTTGTACTAGAGGAGAGTTTTCTGTAGGTAAAACAAAGGATGGTGATACAATTGATATTGTATGAATAGAAGAGGTCAGAGGCGGTTCTGGCGTTTGTTCCTTAGTATGAGTTTCTTTTTCAACTCTTGACGTAGTGCAAATAGGAGTTGATACTATAATATCTTCTAATGGTAGAACTAGAACGTCGTCTAAGGACACGACAGAGTCAACATCAAGGCCAGAAAGGTGTAACGTCGAAAGAGACCAATCAGGGAACGAATTGTTTTTGTTGGTAGTTTTAAATTCAGAATCATCCGGATATAATGTGATTTCATCATAGTCAATTTTAGAAGCAGCTAGATTTTTATTGCTGGTTATTTTTGATGTGCAAGGCTCGAAATTGGTGGATGATTTTGGTGCAGAATGTATTTCGGCTGCTACTGTTTGAACCTGCACAGTCGAATCGGAGTTAGCTTCATCATTTATGTTTGCCTCTTCTACGTGCAATGAAGAGAAGATGATTTCTTTAGTTGCATCCAATTCTAAAATAGTACTATTTTGTTCTATTGATAGATCCATAATAGACCTCTCAGATTCAGTTTCGATAGAAATCTCTGCAAAGCCAACTTCTGCAGGGAGAGTATTTTTTAAATTATTGACTGCCCTCGTAATAGTTCGAATATTAATATTTTTTTCTTTTAATGTCGGTTTCAGGTGTTTTAAAACTTTTTTAAAACTTTTAATGTCCGAGTGGGTAATATCTTGTGACTGTTGATCAACGGCCTGTACATTTTCTAAAGTATTTCTAACACATTTAGTGTAATCAGGACTATTTGCATCGAATGGGTAAAGACCACATCGCTTAAACCCATTTTTGATATTGTCAGCCATGTTAGGTTGTTGTAATGCTTCATTTAATAATGTGCAAAAGTTTGTTTTGGTAACGGCAGAATTCAAATTTTCTGGTTTTGATAGGAATGCGCGGACCGTAGATTTCCAATATGTTTTTACTGGGGCAAATACGCTGACGTCAGCTGGCTGTAAAATATGGGTGGTGTTGGGCGGAAGGGCATACAAAATAATTTGCAGTTCTTCGCATAAACTACTTAGCATTAGTGACATATGCGATTTATGTCCATCTACCAGCAGAAGAATTGGTTTTATGACATTATTTTCCACCACCCAGTTGTGAAATTCGTTGGTCACGTATTCAAAAAATACTTCTCCTCTCATCCAACCTGACTCCGATCTACCCAAGCACCATTCTTGGGGCATACTATTCACTACAGCCTTTGGTGGTCTAATGTATGGAAACACGACACAAGGTGGGCACATATCTCCATTCGCATTAAACGTCAATAATACCGTTATGTTTTCTTTTTCATTACTTGGTTTTATTTGATATAAGTTCTTAAAACCTCTTGGGCCTAAAACTTTTCCTGTCTTTGGACAAAGAGCAAATCCACTTTCGTCTCCATTAAATATTCTTTTCGGATCATTTAAAATATCTTTTTGGTGTATACTGTCCAAATATTCCTCAAGTTCTCTAAACCACAATCTTATCGACTCTTCTGTGACTTGAGCTCTAGCTTTGTTAATACCTTCCGCATTTTTAAGTGAGACTTCATTATTTCTGGCCAAGAATTTTTCAAACCACTTTTGACCAGGGCGATCATCTTTGAATTTATTTTTAAATCCACCATCACGAATTATTTTCTGCACAGTATCCAACAACTCCTGTTTTTTCACTGGAAATCCACATTTGGAAATATTAAGAAGCCATTTAACTACCTTTTTTTCACCTTCCATTCCTAGCGCTGGTTCTGGTCCCGGTTTCTTAACTCCATCTGGTCTGCGCCCACTGATTTTGTCCAATAATGTAGTCTTGGCAATAGCATATTCTTTGCATATTTGTCTTATAGATTTTTTCTTCTCACGAATTTCACCTATTGCTTTCTTTAAATCTTCTTCTGTGTATCTTTTCTTTTCTTTTTTCTTACTGCCTTCCGAAGAACTCATCTTAAAAGGAAAAAATACAAAATTAAGCAATTCACTGCGTTTAGTTTGTAAAAAAATAATGTTAAGCTCTTAGTTTTATTTTTAAAAAATACTTACAAATTAAATTATTTTTGTAAATAAATATTTATGCTATTGTTTTTATTTAATGGAAAAATGGACGCAATTTGGCACAATACTATTCATCTGTAGGTATAGTTTGCGTCCACGTGTGATGAACTATATTTGTATCTTTTTCTATAATCATAATAATGTGGACGCAAATTGCTCATTACGATTGCATGATATTAGTGCATTAATAACAAATAAATACAAATTCCCTTTCAGAATTTAATCACTTAAAAATGAAAACTAACTAAATCATGAATAGACGAGTTCGCGTCCATTGTGGTCGCAAAGTGCAAGTTTTATAAATTCGGTGTAGTAATTCGCGTCCACCTTATTTTAACTGTTAACTTTTAAAAAACTAGCAAATACTTAGTTAATATTACTCATTTTTTCATGCTTTATCTCTAGAAACAACCGTGTATTCTAAAATACGCATAAAATAATAAAATACTTACCGTCGAACGCGCCCGTGCACACTATTTTTTTGCCGACATTCGGCGCGTCCGCGCTTCTTTGTTGATAAACGGAGACTAACTATTTTTTCTACCCATGATTGGTTGGGCATACAGATCTTTGTCTATGTGTGTGTGCCTCTTATACGATGAGGTATTGGCGGTAACGACTTTTCGGTGATTTCGTGCGTTATTATACCTATTTTCGAGGTTTTTTATAGGGAGGTCCAAAAAATGGACGCGAATAGGGTGATGGACGCGAACTGGCGAAATGACCCTATCTGCTTTTTCCTTTTTTGGTTCATATAGTGCTCATCACCAATAGAGTTCTTAATAGTCCACTGGCTGGATGTCACTTTATATTACTGCCTCGGTGACGGAGTAGTAGCGTGTACGACTGCTGCGCTGTCTCGGGTTTGAATCCCAGTTTGGGCCAAATGTTTATAGGATCTACAAATGTTTGTGTCAGAGTTTGGGCATTTTTTGTGTATAATATGTATGTATTTACAAACAAAAATACGTCGACGTCGTAAATACTAGTATTTATTACTAATTGTTTTGTTTTGTTTAACAGGGAGCACCGGGCGAGTCCGGCGCATCTACGAGTGCCGGGCGTGTGTGTGTGTTCAGGCCGCGAGAGGCCGCTCGCCCGCGTCCCGCGCCGCGCTGCTGGCGGCGCGCTCTCAACGTCGACCCGCCCTGGCTGCGCCGCGCCAAGGCCCGCTGACGCCACACACACATTATGTGAGTACTATTGACCTAACCATTTTGAATATAGTTGCCTAAAGTGGCTATATTAAATATTCGGTAGGGATTTTGTTTCCTGAATTGACGGACTTGAAAACAAATATATACCTATCTCCGACTGCCTTTAATTGTCCGCTGTTGTATTAAAACCTCTCTTGAGCAAAAGGTTTTGGTCTACCATACCACACTAAACTACCATGTCCAGTAGTGGGCTGTTAAAGACTGTTCATGATAATGGTGCCGCACTAATCAGGATTGGTGTTTGTTTCAAGGTATCGTACATCCAAGGCATGGGTTGCATGAATATATTGATTTCATCATCAATAATTATTGATGCCTTTTTTAAGGCTAGAGCTAACTAACGTCTTTTGTTTCAGTTGACACTTGTGGACTAGCGCTAGTGGGCCGCCACCACCCGGCTCTAACACCTGACACCCCCTCCTAGGCCACCGCACGGAACTCTGGAACTTAACGTGAACTACATAAGGTTCAATATCCCTGGCGAGATGAAGGTCGTAGACGAAGAATGCATTACGGTGATGGATGGCGAATGGACGTCGGTAGAGGCGATCCGGGAGATCGTTGAAGGAGGCACGCAGGAGGACCCCTTCTACGTGATGGACCTGGGCGAGGTGGTCGCCAGGTACCGCCGCTGGAAGGAGCTCATGCCTCGTGTCGAACCTTTCTACGGTAATTCATTATTTTTGTGTATAATAAGATATTTGTTCATGATCAAGATGCACTATATAAATTTACACTGGTTAATTTTATGATACCCTTCAACTGTCCAAAACTATTCGTATTCAAGTCACAAAAAACTTATTTACATAGCTGTGGTGATCAGTGAACTTAGATTTTCTAAACATTAACCAAATTTTTAGATAATTTAACTTCAATATTTAAGGTTTTCTGTAAGACACGGACCATTTGTTGTATATTGTTACTGTATACATACTGTCCATATAATCGTATTACTCGAGAAGAAACACCAGCGATGTGGTGTTTTTCCTCTCCTTACGTGAAGAGATTTCCTCAAATAACTTAACTTACAGCCGTGAAATGCAACGACGACAAGCTTCTGGTGTCAACTCTGGCCGCATTGGGCGCCGGTTTCGACTGCGCCTCGAAGGCCGAGATAGAACTTGTCACCTCCATTGGAGTCGAGCCTGAGTGAGTACAGACCCTAACAAATCCTTACAACTGAGAAACTAAATCTTCTTAATAAAAATGAATTGCTGTACGTTAGTCTTACTAAAACGGCTTACTTTACCAGAAATGGCAAGTAGTACAATATTTGTGGTAACCCAGAGAAAGATTTTAATTGTGTGATAATATTAAAATACTTGATTATCTTCAAGAAATTTCGTCTTCCAGAATACCAAAGGCCAAATTTAACGTATACGAAGGGGTACAGCTAGTATTTAAAAAAAATGGCTGCCTTATGTATAACATTATTTTCTATGTACGGCTTACTAGACAATAAGTTATTACATATTTCTATAGATGCTGTACAAAAATGGAATCCCTATGCGCTAGATTAAGGCGCAAATTAGACTGTGGACCACTGAAAGAAATAATTTAAAGAAATGAAATATTGTCTAAAATTTTTGATATTATATTTATCATAAATCCGTACAAATTCGTTTCTCAACTGGTTAAGAATTTTTATTTTTAAAATAAAAATAACGTAAATTGTAATTGTACTAAAAATAAATTACTAGAAAATAAAACCAATAATAATATACCTGAAATAACGATTATTATTCAAGCCATGTGACAAGTAGTCTTTTCCATAGACATTAATCTATATTAATTTATTTCTTTAACAGACGCATAATATTCGCGAACCCGGCAAAGATGGCGTCCCATATCCGTTACGCGTCTGCTATGGGAGTGGACGCCATGACGTTTGACTCTGAGACCGAACTCATGAAAGTCAAGCAATACATGCCGCACGCCCAGTAAGTACACAAATCATCTCAAAGCTATAAATAAAGAATTAAGATAAGTTTGATTTGAGTTGACACGATGTAAGATACCTATTTATAAAAACAGCGGCATTGATCGCAAAACTGTCTTCTTGAAACTATATTCAAACAAAGATAAATGCGATAAATGGATAAACCTAAGATTATGTAGCTTCTCAAAATTTTACTATCTATTACACAAGACTATAATTTTATGCTGTTGATATTATAAGAGATTTTTATCATCATTAACCGCCTCTTTTGGACAAAGGCCTCTCATTAGAAAGGGGGTTTTGACATACTGTACAATACTTGCCAGACAGGTTGGCACAGAGTTTGTTTTAAGTGTGGCCAGACGGATTTGTTTCAAGTATGGCCAGACGGATTTGTTTCAAGTATGGCCAGAAGGATTTGTTGCAAGTGTGGCCATACGGGTTTGTTTCAAGTGTGGTCAGACAGTTTTGTTTCAGTGTTCAGACAGTTGGTATAGCCCTCAAACACGATTACTTGCAGCCATATTTAATTGTTAGTGTTTTAACTGAAGTAGCGTGACATATGAATGTGTTGTGTATTGTAGGTTGGTGATTCGTATTCGTTGCGATGCGGAGAACGCGCAGTGTCCGCTGGGCATCAAGTTTGGGTGCGACGCCGTCACGGAAGCGCCGCGACTACTGAAGCTGGCCGCCGTACTCGGCCTTGAGGTAACTTTATACATGACGATATTATTGATTAAATAGTTGTAATGAATCAAAATCTACTTTTTTTGAGATATTTTCATCATATTTTAGCTCGTTCAGTTTTCTTCTGATTAATTTCGTTGTGGACAGTTTAATTTTTTTCTGGGAATTACCGTGGTGTGTAGGAGTTACAGTGTTAGACATGTGGGAGGGATTAGTTCCAACCTTTTTGGATGTCCGTACTGTTTCCTTGATTACATATATCCGAAGTGAAGAATGATTTTAGTGGTTAGGATGTGAGAGCGTAATAAACAACTTACATTATTATTAATGAACTTAGCCTTTCAAACATTGGTCTCTTTTATCACGATAAAAAGTATTTTATAAGCAGAATCCATGTATATAACATATAATTGATGTTAGCCATCCATTTTCACGTAAAAACATCCATCCGATCGTTAATATTTAAAATCTAAAAAATGAGAAGTAATTTCGATAAACGCGTTGCTACTTATCGCAACAATGTTGCAGTCGTGATCGTGCCGAAGTTCGGTCGCGTACCTTCGGCATAGGACGTAGAGCGAGGTTTAGTACTGTTTGAGGCGGTGGGAGTAACGGGGTCGCGTGCGCAGGTGATCGGCGTGTCGTTCCACGTGGGCAGCGGCGCGGGCGAGAGCGGCGTGTACGCGCGCGCGCTGGCGCTGTGCCGCGCGCTCTTCTCCGTGGCGCGCAACCTCGGCCACGAGCGCATGCGCCTGCTCGACGTGGGCGGGGGCTTCCCCGGCGGCTCGCACACAGACATCTTCGAGGTACCTATTTACAACCTTCTAAATATGAAAAATTAAATATATTAGACACAAAAATATCATCTTCTATTTTCATAAAATGGGTGGAAACTAATTCTCTACTAATTATAAAGTTTAAATCAGAATTCGTTTTTGAAAAATAAATTTATAAGGACTGGTAAATTTCACCAACCCACTGTCCCGCTCGTAGTCCATAGCGTTGTATTAAATAATATATTTAATGCAAATGTTAATAATAAAAAGCCAACTAGTAAAAGTAATGTCATATCGTATGAAATATGTGTGTGGAGCAAAATATGTAAGACAACAGCAGTGCAAAGAGAAGAACTTAAAACAAACCCTATGGCCATCTCAGTGGTATAGTAGGTGTACAGCACACCTACTTTCTAGGAAGAGGCCTAGTTCCAGTAGTGGTTGTAAATAAATGATGTTGATGATGGTGTGTGTGTGTGCAGGTGTCGCAGGTGATCAACGCTTCGCTGGAGGAGTTGTTTCCGGACCGCGGCGTGCGCGTGATCGCGGAGCCGGGCCGCTACTTCGCGGCCGCCGCCTACACGCTCGCCGCCTGCGTGCACGCCAAGCGCGAGGTACGTCCGCTCTCACTGCTCACTCTACTTTTAATACATTACTCCGTTTTGTTTAACAGTCTTATCAATATTAATCACACTCCTATATCTTAATCACGACAATCATCGAAAATAAACTCTCCTACAATTAATTCAATTACATTATGTAACTCCATACTTGCTTTGACTGATGAAAAACTGCTTCGTGTAACACCTTTCCGTCTCTTTTCACGATACCTCTTCTAAAGATTATAAGAAAGCGAGATAGCAGATATATCTTATTTATAAACTTTGTATGACAGATTACATCGAAGGATGTGGATGGCGAAGTGGAAGCGCACACCATGTACTTCATCAACGACGGTGTGTACGGCTCCTTCAACTGCGTGCTCTACGATCATCAAAAGGTCGTCGCTGAACCGCTCAATGTAAGCAATTCCTCTACAACAGAATAGGCCAGGCTTTGATGGTATACAAAGTTATTCTTACTAGTAAAACACCCCAAACGTATTACAATAAGAACAACAATAAATAACACAAAAAAAAAACAAATAGAAATAGAAAAACCTCATTAAGTAATCAGCTGATTTAGTTGCGTCGTTGTCTTCGCGGCAATACTGTCACCCAGTGTGTCAATGGCCGTTTGTGTCATACGCTTGGTCGGTATCAAAAACATATGTCATTTTAGCTGTTACCGGCCGCCATTTTACCTATTATATAGTGTGTCCAATTTATCAAATTTTGACAGACGTTTGGGATAAAATATAACATGGTTTAAAAATTATTGTAACGGATTCCATTACTGATTCTAAATAAAATATTCTCAGGTTTCGTATTAAGTAAGAATAACGTTGTATGGTAGTTGTAGAATCATTTATATAATCATTTATTTTGTTAACCACTTATCAACCTTTTTTTTTTTCTGTGTGGAAATCCCTCCGGATACCACCTACTGGTGGTTAGGTCGGACTCGAATCGACCAAAAACCGCACGCCGTCTCAGGTACCAGGTGTACCCTAGAAAGGAAACCCCCGGAACCCCGACGTACCTCGGGCCATCCATCTACGGCTTGCAAATGACCCCTTTTCTGCCCTAAAAGAGCGTGTGCTCCGTAGTACGTCCCGCTGCCGTCCTGGCCTGTTTCTGCTAAGGCATCACTTATCAACCTGAACACAATAAAAAATGTACCATCGGTCGTTACAGCCAACATCGGAGGCGACGCTGCCGTGCTCAGTGTGGGGTCCGACGTGCGACGGGCTGGACTGCGTGCTGCCAAACACCCGCCTGCCCCCCCTCCGCCTGGGCGACTGGC
This sequence comes from Hypercompe scribonia, assembly GCA_949316085.1. NCBI lineage: Eukaryota > Metazoa > Arthropoda > Insecta > Lepidoptera > Erebidae > Hypercompe > Hypercompe scribonia. Next base: position 6,602,306 of record OX438986.1, on the reverse strand, counting down.
TGGTCTTCCGCGACATGGGCGCCTACACTCTGCCCGTGGCTTCGGCCTTCAACGGCTTCCCCGTGCCGCGCGTCAAGACCCTCATCGACGAAAAGACCTGGTAAGGCTCACACCTCACTTTCACTTCAAATCACAAGATTTAGATATATTTTTTTTGTATATAAGGTTGTGGTAGATTTTAAATTTAGGTATAAATCTTTCCAAATTCAGTAGACAATTAATAGTAACCAACAATTAAAAAAAACTAAGTCTCTTGTTTTAAACAAGTTACGACATTAATCATTGACCTTAAATTTAAAGTTTTAATGCAATTCTAAACGGCATAAGTCAATAATATTGGCTGTAGTTTTCAGCTCAATTTATTTCTTAACTTTCGTAACTTACGTTACTTGTGCTTCTAACCGAGTGGTTATCTCCGCAGGGCCGTGCTGAAGGAGCTGCGGCCGCTGAGCTCGGCGCACGTGTCGCGCGCGCCGTCCCCGCCCTCGCCGCCCTCTCCGCCCGGCACGCCTGAGGAGCGGCCCTCGCCCTCGCACTCGCCGCCGCCGCCGGTGAGCGCCGCGCCCCGCGCCGTGTTCGTGGAGTGCGCGCTCAAGTGACCCCGCCCCGACGAGCCCGCCACTGTGACGTCGCTCGCGGCCTGCGCTTCACTCTCTGCGTGTATGCTCGGCGACATCGGTCGACAGATCCATCGCTGGACTTGTTTAAAACTGTGTCTCTAGACGATTCTACGCTATACCTCGGATTCAGCTACGGCCTAAGGACGACCTACTTTTTAACACATATCGTTTTATATATAATAAATAAATCTAACAATAATTTATGAAAAGTTTACGTTACTTACATAGGCAATATATCAAATTAATTTACAGTTGATTATACGAAAAAACTTGGTGTTACTAAAATATTAAAAAATAATGAAAGTAGGGTCTTTGGTCGCATCTTTGATACCATGCGCAGATAACACGGTTAGTTCGTAACGTCATATGTGGTCGTGGCGAAAGCTCCCCACCCACATCTTATATCTCTTTTTATTATATATATTATACTGGGTAACTCACTCTCAAGGCACGTCTTTGCCGGGTAAATGTGTCTACAATATTATTCTCAAACATAATTGATATACAATATAACATGATGACTATGATTTAGGATAATTTAGTTACCTATCATTGATCTAAACAAAACATTGTAATTAGGAACCCGCTTTTATATTCATAAAAAGAAGGTAAGATGAAACAAATGTTTTTATCTACCCTCTATTGCCAAAAATCATGGACATGAGAGACTTCTCAGAATAAATTCAAATCTATTTAACGTGGGTTTCATCCTGAAGCTTTTCCTTGTCGATTATTCTTTTCAATACGATTGTTATTAGAGAAAGTTATTTAGAATACTATGTGCTCTCAATCAGATTTGACATGTTATATGTATACATTGTAATACCAACTCCTTTGCATTCCAATTGCCTGTAAAGTCGAGATGAGTTTAGATCTATAACGAATGTACCTAATTGTTTCATATGTAGAAAGTAGAATTGTTGGGTCTCACGGGTAACAGGCGTGATGATACGAGCCCACTTAAACAAACACATTTATTTTAATTTGAAATTGTTTTTCGTTATTCGGAGTGCCAAGTGTGATGGTATGGTAATTTTTTATACAGGGGGTTTGGTTAGTTTCCTCTTGCCTTTATGGTGTGTTAATAACGATGAAATTGTTACAGTAGCCCTGCTGTGATTGTGCTTTAGATTAAAGTTTGCATTTAATAGGAAGCAGTTGTTTAACTGTAGTTTCTTTATACAAATGTCTGCGATTGTTTCCTAATGCACATCAAAGTTAACCATTATTTTTGCTTACTAACCTATGCCTTATTTTTTTAACTTGGAGCAGAACACTGCCCAAAAATGTTTGAAATTAAATATAATATGGTTTATTTGGTTGCATGTCATAGACATAGTACATTCCTTGTGTAGCCCATTGAATAATGTTTTTTCAATGTTATTGTTTTAAAAGTTGCCTTCTCAAAATTTGTAGAAACTTGCATTTGAAATAAATGTTTATGAGATGTGATATTTTGTTTTATTGGATTATCTAGCAATTACATGATAAAATGATGTTTCTATGCTGGTGTTTGCGATAAATTCTAATTAAATTGCTTAAAAAATGTAAAACACGACTGCATTATGTAGAAGAAGATGGTAAATAAAATATTAGTTTTGTTTATGATATACGAGCAGACTGGCCACCAGACAGTTCTACCACCGCCTATGGATCAAGAGACGAGTGGAGTTGTCAGTTGCTAATTATATAAAACCTCTATATTTTACTGCGCTATTTAGTACAAAATAAATCAGCCCACACATCGAATCGATTACACAAAAATACATTATGACAAGAAATACAGGACGCGGCCGCATGAGGCAAGTCACCGGTCGAGCAGGTACCTCGTTCGAGTGTGCCGTGACCCGAGCCGAGCGTTGTCGATACTCGAAAGCGTTTCTATAGGATTGCCGAAAGACACGCCACTGCTTCTAACATGAGTAGGATTTAAAAAAATAACAAATATTTGACATGAAGCGTTTATTACACGAACATATCTACTAATTATCAGAACAAGTAGAAAAATATACAATGAGATTATGACAATTTATCGAAACGTTAAATGGGCAACGCTATAGCGTTGTGACATTAGGTTAACACCAACACAATAACATTCATACCTCAACATCATTCATAACTTAAACCTATTAGGATAAGCAGTTTACACTCGTTTGAATCTCTAATGGATCAGGGTTCAGATGTATTTCTTCATTTATATCAAAATATTTAATCCACAAAACGTTTATTACTGTACGCATTCCTCACATTAGCAAGAGTCAATATAGAACACATGATCAGTGAAGTTCTTAATAACTTTACAGCCGATATATAGACGCATAAAACACATAATAACACAATAATAGTAGACATTGTGACATCTAGGACCGGTTTAGAGGCAACTGACAACAATTCCGTATACATTTTTTCATTTTACGATATGAAATATATATATATATATATACTAAATAAATGAAAGTAAAATTTGCTTATTATCTTAATAGACTTACAATCAACATTACTTTTTTATTTATGTTATACATACATTTTAAGCTATAATAGTTATATAAAGCAAAAGTATGTATATGTGGTCAGAGGATTATAAATAATTAACAATGAATTATTCATACACACATTTATATTAAGTTTTGCATGTAATATAAATGTAATTAAAAAAATATTTAATCTCATTTTAAGATACATACATATTATTTAACATTAAAATATACATAACAATACACACACCAAAGTCTAACCAACGAAATTGTTAAAGACCTTCACTTCAGATAATACCCCTTTATTTAAATTTACAAAAACATATTATTTACCATTTTAACATCACTTTTGTAATACAACATTTATTCGTCACTTACACTATCGTATATCATACAAATAAAAGTTTAGCTACTTAAGTAATGCAGACCAAATATTATCAACTTTTATTACTTTATGAGATCGAGAGTTGATCATAATTGAATTGTGACTTACGAATTATTACGAAGCTTCGATCGACCTCCAGGAGAAAATATGTAGCATTTGCACAATTATGGCACAGTATTTATTCAGGACGATATTCATAATTAGTGTTTAAAATTTGGTAACCAAAATTTATGTTTAACAAATTAATGGACAAGAGGGCACCCAATGCTTTCTCGTTCAAAAAAAAAGTGAAGTAGTGTCTATTAAAACAGCAGAATCAACAAATCCATGAATGTCGTCTTATACTAGCTATCGTATTTTTTTGTGTATGCATGTACTTATACTTTATATCTACTTAAGCATATATATGTGTTTATGTGATTATGAGTGTAAATTTTAGTGTTTGAAAAGTTTATATGTAGTGAAATATTATAAACCAATTCCATCTAGAATGCACCTACTTCCTATTTCTCTGCATCACTCAAAGGTGAACTTGTGGAAAATGCCTTAGGCATTAAGTCGATCAATGCACCAATGAATAATGAAACAAACAGAGAACCATAAGAATAATTATATTAACTATTTTTTTATTTTGGTTTTTACAGTTCAAAATGAATCAGTTACAAAATATCAGGTGATTTTATTTAAGAGAAACAATCAACTTAAAAGATATTGTACACGTAAAAAAGGCGTTACTTTGTGTACATGTAATGTTAGTTTGAGTAATTTAGTACTAGAACACGAGATACAAACGACATATTAATATATTTTTGCAATTTCAAGGCACTATGGTAATAAGACTGTGCAGTTAGTGGCGTTACTACTTTACTGAACAATATACAATGCAACAAACTGTAAATAGACTTATAAGCATCTTATTGATCAGTGTTAGCTTTAAATTTGAAAATATTTTTTTTTAACCTAATGTAATTAGGTAATAATTTCCATTAATATTTTTTAATGTAAAAGTAACTGTTTATTACCCTTTTATGGTGAATTCGGTAAACTGAGTAAAATTAATCATGATACTACGATTCTTGATAACAGACACCGGTATTTTCCACTGCGATAACTGATGTAAACGCGGACAGAGCCACAGGCAAAAGTTCGTGATTAATTATAAATATCAAAACAAGCTTACCTTTAGAATGAATAGTTTCATAATATAATCAGTAGTATTATTTAAGTAGCTTTACTAACCCACCTTTTCTTTCATCACAATATCACTTTCATAAGTTTCACACACGTTTAACACATTTTCATCAAACATCACTAACACATGTTATTACATAGCTAAGTAAATTTAACAATGGGAATATGTACATACACAGATTGAGAGTGAAATGAGTCTGTATTACTTAAATTAAGTATTCGCTACACATTGAAATGAATAGGGCATATGCGTGTATTCTTTTATTTTCAAAAACGTTGCTACTAGATGTTACAATACCAAAAACAAATTTAACACATTCCAAATATATATAATAAAAAAAGATTGAATGAAATCACTATAATTTTCGGACGATTTGAACGCGGCCATTTTGGCGCGCTTATTCTGTGACAACGGACTACACTCATGTCAACAATGAAGTATTAGGTTCACAAATGCACCGAGTTACTCTTTTCTACTCAACTTATTGTCATGCATAAGTAAAGAAATGTAATGGAAAGTATTTAATATAATAGTTGTGAATATCATTTAACACGAGCAATGATGTTAGAAAAGTCATAAAATACAAATAACAATATTTTTTGCTTAGTTAACTGTATACATTGTTTTGTTTACAAAGTTCGATGAAAATATCGCCTGCTTTACTAAAAAATGCCAAGGGATTACTTGACGTCAAATATGGATCCACCAATAGCGTTGCGTTTTAGAAATTTACGAGAAAATTTGAAAAAAAAAAGCCACTTTTTGATTATTAAATTTCACTAATTGTAATAAATTTCAAAAATAATTACATAAGTATGTTTTTTAGCAGAAAAATTTACAAATAAAAATATTTTGTAAATTTTGGAGTCACTGCATATACCCTATTAAGTTTCTTGCGTTTACATGGGCTAATCAACTTTCAATTTTTCTATTCAACAGCCAGATATGTCTAAGGGACAACAAAGATGTGCCTAAATTGAAAAATTGAAATATGGATAATGGCATAAAAAAATATCATGTGGTGTGGAAAGTTGAGTCACCCATATAACGCTTCAGACATATACAATAGAACAGGAAAATAATATCATATGCTTGTAAAGAGTTAATCGTAATCATTTTTATAACTTATAAAAACCTTTCATGCTACTCTAGTCATTAAATTTTTAGTACAACGTTTAAATATCCAATGTTATAGATCTATATTCCATTTGTTAGGTATTTAACTAAATATAACCAAATAATATAAAGTGTTCTTTTATGTGGCCATTTTTCATTTCGAAATAAAACGTAATCAAAATAAAAAGTGTTATAATTTCAAATGATATTTTTCTTTCATACTTTTTTATATTTAACTATTTGGTGTAACATGAGGGACGAATGTTAGTGGATATACTTGCTAACGATTGATTGCAGTGTGACTACTCAAAAGAAACTAAAAAAACTGGTATTCAAAATATTTTTGGTAAAATACTTAGTAGATAATCCCACTAAATTTAAAAGTGACACTGTACGATAGCACGGCACCACTTGTAACTTGTTTTTAACTTAGTCGGGCTACCACGACACCATCCGTGACAGTGTCCATTAGAAGTTCGGTTTCACGATCTTTATTTCCCATTAAGACAATTGGCACTTACTTAAGAACAATATTAAACAAATAACATTAAATTAATATCTCGGTGCGGGTATAACAAAAATGTTTCATTATTGTATATGTGAAAAAATCATTTATTTTTAAATGTTTTCAGAGAATTCGCTTCTTTTACATTCGCTGGAAGTTTGTCATAACCCTGTGCTCCCGACGTTAAGTTGTTTTTTCAATAGTTAGTTCTTATGTTAGGCAATACGAGGTGATTGGCGCGAAGTGTGCGCGTACCTTTCATTATGAAGCTAATTCGTGAATGTACGAGTTAATGATTTATTTTATAAATTAGTATGCATGTCTTGTGTGTAAAAAGTTGTTTTATGTTTAGTAGCTTAGTGTCTCTGTAAATAGTTTTAGTTATCACATTGATTATTTTGTTCTGTAAAATTTGAATGAGGTTTAACAAGGGTATTGTAGATGAGTGGTCGAATGTTTTTGGGAATACATTTCACTATTCTCTGTAACGAGCCCACTAGTGAGGAAAGTTTATTTGTGACATGTTTTATATGTGCGTTCCATGATAAGTTGCTATCCAGTATCAATCCAAGGTATTTTTCTTGTTTACTAATTCGCAACATTTCCCCGTTTATTCTAAGTAGAGAATAATCGGTCAGGTTTTTATTTTTGGCTTTAAATATTATGTATGATGTTTTAGAAGTATTAACTGAAACGAGGTTGTGCTGAAACTTTTTTGGAGTATAGAAGGTCAGATTAAGCACGTTTAGTGGTTTCACTAATACTGTTTCCAAAATAAAACAAACGTGTATCATCTGCATGTAAAGTTAAATGTACTGTAGCCCTGTTTGGTATATGTTGCACACTAGAAACAACAAAGGTCCTATAATTGACCCTTGAGGTACTCCGCAGGTTAACCGTTCGCTACTACTTTGGTATTCGCCCACTTTAACCACCTGATATCGATCACTGAAATAAGACTCAAGGATGTTGTAGGCGACTCAGGTAATATCAATACTCAACAATTTCTAGAGTAGCAAAGAATGACTGACGGTGTCAAACGCTTTTTTTAGATCAATGAACACCTCCAGTGCTATCTGTTTTATTTTCGATGTATTTATTTGTTTTTTTTTTTGCTGTTAATTGTGTTTTTATTTAATATTTGTTTTCAGTATTGGTGATTGTTTATCTGATTCAGATTATTATATCATTGAAAGTTAAATGTATAAAGTCTTGTTACGGTGTATATATCTATCGGTGCCATAGTAAAAGATAATATTTTTAATTTCAGGTAAATATATGATTTAACAACAGAAATGTAGCCATATTTTTTGTACTTTTAGTTGTCATTATAAATTATCTTAACGAATAAATAATTACCGATGCAAAATGTAGTTTTTATGTTGTTCATATTCGTAATAAAAGGTTTAAAAACTGTTGTCATTTTTATTATTTATATTTAGTTAAACGCCTTACCAAATCGAGTATAGATACATGTTACAAGAGAAACGTTTCTCGGCCGCCCTAGCTGCACACGGGCGGTGGTGTATCAGCAGAGCTGCACGCTGGCGGCGGCGAGGTAGGCGAGCAGGGCGGCGCGGTGCTGCTCGCCCAGCGCCGCCACGCGCGGCGGCAGCAGCCCCGGCGCCGCGCGGGACAGCGCGCCCAGCGACTCCGCCAGGTAGCGCTTGGGATCCGAGATACCTATAGAGGAGAGCGCAGTCGTATTACGACACTGAGCCTACGATATATCGTTACTAGCCGAAACGAGCGCAATATAAAGTAGACAACATATACCACCGATAAACAGCTATCTCAGAAAAAAATAAAATAAATAATACCCTATGGATAATCTGTACTTTTCCAAATAGTTCAAATAGGAAAAAAAAGGAAAATATTTATACCATAATATTACTATAAATACGTGACATGGAGTTTTAACACTTTCAAGAGTATCAATAAATTTATCTTCACTTAGAACAGAAACGTCTAAACAAACAAAATTAATGGTTTATGTGTTTGCTCCCATGAACAATAAAGCACACAAATACAGTACTCTAAGAACAGTAAGTCATCTGTATACAAATTTGACGCTGTTGTATTAAGTGTTTGCGTGCATGGCCGTGCACACATCAGCATAATATCGGATGGCAAAAGATAGCCACAGCGCCGGCGGCTCGCAGTCGTCTGTTGATATAATTTTTTTTTTATTTGAAGGCCTGCCAAAGTGACTCTACTCTGCCTGATGGAAAGCATGAATAGAATCCAAAAGTTGTAGTCACTATAGTCATTGCGAATGCTGACAATGTAGTATGGTGACCCACACTATGGCGGCCTATTAAGTTGCTTTTTTACGCCTCACTTGGGGACGTAAAAGGCATGACAGTCATCGTAGCATTGTATTGCACACACTTACTACGACAACTGTCACCCCTGCATCAATGGGCCTCCGGTCTCCTAAGAACCTAGTGCTGTTCATAATACGCAGTGATAACCATAAGCGGAAACGCAAGAGTAGGCTAATCGCCGAGTGACCTTAGACAGCTATTGTTCTTAGTATACTGTGATACAAGTTTAAGGCTATTCGTCTCAAATGATGTGATTATGGACTCTTGCATGAATTTCAGTAGTTTTTATATGGAATATAATAAGTCGTGAAAACCAAAACGTTCAACCTTATTTTTTTACAAATCTTTGGTATGATATAGTGCCTACAATTGAAACATACATACGTGATCAGTCGCAACGTTATCTAGTGTATAAAAATCTCGTGTCATACACACACACACAATTCAACGACTCTCAACTCACCGAAACGGCTTGACTGATTGTTATGATGTTTTTGTATATATTTGGTAGGTCTGAGAATAGGTTGTAGACTATTTCTATAAGGGTCCTCCAATGATAAGTCTCAAGATTTTTATTTGTTTTTTGAGTCATTTTTTTATGACTTGTCATCAAATTTTCGTTAAAATATTCACTAGAAATAATTGATACGGCAAAACAACGTGTTGCTGGGCTTATACTATATATAAGTGTACAATGAACGCTACGTACTAGCTAGCGGGTCGCTGTCCACTCCTTTAGCGCAGACGAGTTGTGCGTACTGCGCCTGGTAGCCCGGCGCGTCGTCCACCTCGATGAAGTGGTCGTCCAGCAACGTCGAATCGTCAGGAGGCAGCTCAAACAACATTATTAATGCCTGAAATACATTATTCAATAACTTTATTCTTACTTAATGGGAAACTTGTTCAGAATCAGTAATAGAATCCATTACAATAGTTTTTAAATCATGTTATATTTTATCCCAAATGTCTATGATTTAAAATTATAATGGGATATACTGCTGCTTCAGCGTGCACCCTGCACTGCTACCCATTGCCACAGGGCAGGGTCATTGCCACATCGGTTGATCACGTTTCCGTGAATATAACAATGCAATTAAATCAGCTGATAGCTTAGTGATATTTATATTGATTCGTTTTTTTTTAACTCTTTGTACTTTCAGTAATATGTATGCGGTGTTTCGGTTTTTCAACCAAGTAAAAATATCCTTGCAAAAGGCAATTGCGGGTAACGGCTATGGTACTCGTGGTCTATTCTCGTCCTGACTCCAGTTACTTCTATGGAAAATACGCGAGAAAAACAAATAATGGACCTTTTATATTTTCCGTTTTCTATATTTATGTCGCGTATAAATACTGCGTCTTAAATACAAATAAAAACAAATTGAACGTCTGTGGGTATAATTTAAGTATTTGAAGAGAGACGATGTTACCTCGAGCAGCCGCGGCCAGAGCGGGGCGAGCGCGCCGTGGCGGAAGTGCTGGCTGTCGCACAGCAGCTTGGTGCAGCCCACGGCCGCCGCCTTGCGCTCCAGCGCGCCCGCCACGCGCTGCAGCTCGGGCACCAGCACCCGCTCCACGTACATGCAGAACATGCTGCACGACAATTATAGCGTTATATTCACATCCGTACACGTCGACGGCCTGTAATAGGCCACGCCTGCCAGACGGATCGATGTAGGGTTTGTCGCAAGTACTTAGTCAGCTTTTTAGGACACTCACAGATTGATTGGGAGTGGCGACGTTCTCTTAATCTGTCAGTAGTTACCGAATGGGAGCATTATATTGCAACTAATAAATTAATTAATTATGCAAATATGTATTTGATTGAGCGAATAAATGAACCAGACAAATGCCTGTTATGTATTTTCATTATTATCTATTTTATAATATTTATTAAATTAGCGAACTCATAATACAATACCTACATTATTACAATAAATTCGTTGGTGTGTATTTATATAGCGTATCGAATGTATATTTACCGTTGCAATATACATACATGATAACCAGTATCGTGTCGTGTGAGTCGTGTGTTTTAAATACATATTTGAGTTTGCTGCAAAAATACGTATACGGACGGTATATAAGTAAGGAAAGTATATAAGGAGGGTATATACGGACGGTATATAAGTAAGGAAAGTATATAAGGAGAGTATATACGGACGGTATATAAGTAAGGAAAGTATATAGGGAAGGTATATTCGGACGGTATATAAGTAAGGAAAGTATATAAGGAGGGTATATACGGACGGTATATAAAAAAGGAAAGTATATAAGGAGGGTATATACGGACGGTATATAAGTAAGGAAAGTATATAAGGAGGGTATATACGGACGGTATATAAGTAAGGAAAGTATATAAGGAGGGTATATACGGATGGTATATAAGTAAGGAAAATATATAGGGAGGGTATATACGGACGGTATATAAGTAAGGAAAGTATATACGGACGGTATACGAGTATAAGCAAGGAAAGTATATAAGGAGGGTATTTACGGACGGTATATAAGTAAGGAAAGTATATAAGGAGAGTATATACGGACGGTATATAAGTAAGGAAAGTATATAGGGAAGGTATATTCGGACGGTATATAAGTAAGGAAAGTATATAAGGAGGGTATATACGGACGGTATATAAGTAAGGAAAGTATATAAGGAGAGTATATACGGACGGTATATAAGTAAGGAAAGTATATAGGGAAGGTATATTCGGACGGTATATAAGTAAGGAAAGTATATAAGGAGGGTATATACGGACGGTATATAAAAAAGGAAAGTATATAAGGAGGGTATATACGGACGGTATATAAGTAAGGAAAGTATATAAGGAGGGTATATACGGACGGTATATAAGTAAGGAAAGTATATAAGGAGGGTATATACGGACGGTATATAAATAAGGAAAGTATATACGGACGGTATATAAGTAAGGAAGGTATATAAGGACGGTATATTCGGATGGTATATAGGGAATGTATACGGGGACGGTATATACGGACAGTAAATAGAGACAGTACATATGGCCAGGAAATACGGATACTTACCCGGGCTGTACGGAGTCGACGACGTCGATGAGGTTGTCAGCGCCGAAGTGCGCGGCGTAGAAGCCGAGGAAGGCGATGAGGCCGCGCAGGTACTTCGTCGTCTTGGACGACGACAGCCGCTGGAACAGCAGTGTTATAATCTGCTTCGTGTATTGCGACATCACATCGCTGAAATGAAGTATTTCAATTTTTAACAAATGTCATACAGATATGTAACGCGAATAACATAAAATATTATGAAACATGGATTGCGCAGTAGTTTAAGCGGTCGCCACGCCATTTTCAATTGCTTGAGTGTTATGGGTGGCCTTTGTGTCCGTTTCATGTACGAGTATAGGGAACTTCACAACACACACGGTGTAGTTTTCCCGCGACACAGCATAGTGTCTAAAGCGAGACATGTCTTTTTAAAAAAAAAAACAGTTTTATTTTCTTCTCGGCCGAAAATTCTAATAGTGCGATTCAGGATTACTAGTTTTCATTGTACGCTAGCGATATTGAACTGTTGTTTCATAAAAAGTGTATCATGGTTATATTGGGCATTTGACGTGTCTGTAAGGGATTGCACTGATGGGTGCCGCCGCGCCGCTCGTGACTAGATCAACGTAAACAGTGCGGCAAGCTTAGGTAGTATAATATCCAAATTTCACTTATTTTTTACAGACATTTCGATAAAAAATAAGCACCTATTTTTTTATATCAAGTTAACGAGAATCGAGTACCGAGTACTCTCCATAAGTATTGAAGGTATTTCACCAGTCACAGTGTATAGTTAAGTCACTTACCTGCCAAATTTGTACAGCATAGTTTGAATGAGGTAGAAGCCTTCGTGGTCGTTTGTTTTTGATGCAATCAGCTTTTGGAACACTCCCAGCATCGCGTTCTACACAAAAATTATAAATACGATAATATGAATGCCAACTCAATATGATGAAGTAACTAAAGGATGATTTCTAATGAAAGGAGACGCTTGAGCGCGCGGCTTGCTAATATAGACTTTAAATACTGTACACACGGCTCAATATCGTTTAAAGATTGTAAATTCCGTTCAGATACGAACTATTCAAGGACAAATGTTCTTAAAGGTAAGATTATAGATAAAATTATATGGTGTAATTTTTTGAACTTTTATATTAGTTCATGGCATAAATTGAATTTGATAAATCTAGAAATAACTTAGAGGATGATTCATAAGTATGCGTAAATTTCAATTATATTATATTAACAAATTCTGTGAAGATAATCCAGTACTAATCGTATATCGCCATCACCAATAACAGTTTGCAATAGTCCATTGTTGGACATGGGCCTCTCTTTAGAAAGGAGATTTTGGCTCACTATACAATCCTAGCCAGACGGGTCGATATCGGGTTTGTGTCAAATTTTCCTCGGCTACGCAATACAATCGTCTAGCGTATTTTACTTCCCTAGTCGGCTTATACGACCATCATTTCGACGTTCGTATTTTTCTTTCGACACCACATAACACAATTATAATGAAATATATAGGTACATATATAATGCAAATATGATGCGAGTAGGCCAAAATCGATCAAGGGGTTGTCCAATTCGAGCGATCTACGTCTAGCAGTGAACTGCAACAGGTCGACGACGATGATATAACAGACGCACGAGCTCACGCACGTGCGTGCACGTGCGCGCACTCACCAGGCGGCCGGAGGCGAGCACGAGGTGCGCGCGCGAGGCCACGAAGGCGCCGAGCAGGCGCACGAGCGGGCGCACGTTGGCGGGCCGCTCCCACAGCGCCGGCGCCACCACGCACGGCAGCAGCGCGCTGTACGCGTCCTCGTCCCCGCCCGCCCCGGCCCCCGCCCCGCTGGGCCCGCGCATCTCCAGGAACAGCGACAGCATTTGGAACACGTACGGCATGAATTCTGTTGACGACGAAACTTTTGAGATGGACTCCACGAAAATTACAGTTCCGTAGCCGGTTTGCCGGCTGTGACCGAGTGCGAGTCTTTCAGTGACCGTGCTCTCTAGTGGAAACGTCGGATTCAGAAGTATATCCTTAATATTTATTCCCGTAAACGTCTATCATATATTATTATGGAACGCGACAGTCTAAAAGTTTGTATTCAAGATTAACTACCGCGAGTCGCCGGATGAAAGAACGTTATGTGACATTATGTAATTGAAATTATGTGTTATTTACACACACACAATTTACTATTGTGCAATCAATCAAAAAATTTGTTATGCAAACGATATCGATCCTGCGAGCCGGATCGATTAATTACATCACAAAGTCATGCCGATATTTTTACTAGGATACAAAGAAATACTTATCTCTACATAATGATATCTTTCCGAATCCCTGATATCTAATTAACACAATAATGACGAACTAAAACTTACCTTGAATATCATTTTGCAAAATTTCTTGGAAAATTGGGAAGAGAGCGTCTTCGAACGCCGATATGGCGTTTGGATTTGCTTTCGTGACGATCCTGCCAAGTTAAATATATATTATTTTACAACTCATTTCTGTACTTTAAAATGAAAATAAGAAAAAGTGTATTTATTTGAATTTCAAATAATTCAAATACTATAAGATTAAATTTCATTTGATAAGGGTGTTCCAGTTATTCTCAAATAAGTCTACTGCTGGATCTAGGCCACTCCTTACAAAAGATATTTTGCCCTACTATACCACACTCGCCTGTCGAGTTGTTGTGTTTATGTCAATTTTTCCTTTTCTTTGTAATACTGTTGTCTTGCGTAGTTTACTCCCTTAGTCGAGTCGACATCCACGAAACAAATAGGGGTGGAGATACTCCATCTTCTTAGTGCGTAATCACAAGGAGTAATATAAAGTATTTGAAAGGAACTCACGAGACGGCCAGCGACAAAGTTTCAAAGAGATAGTGGTTGAAGTGAGGTTTGCAGGGGTTCTTGGCGACCACGGAGAGCATGTGGGCGAGCTTGGGCAGCGCGTCGCCCAGGTACGGCAGTGAACTCTCCTGCAAGCACGCCAGCGTGCGCAAGATTGCTGTCGAACAAATAAACATCTTATTAAGTATTTTCCTTGAAATTATATTTTCACACACACGCACGCACACACACACACGCACGCACGCACGCACGCACGCACGCACGCACGCACGCACGCACGCACGCACGCACGCACGCACGCACGCACGCACGCATGCACGCACGCACGCACACACGCACACTCACGTACCTACACGTAAATGTTAATACATATATTTTGTTTTTTTTTTAGTTTATTTGTTTTCTCTTGTCTAGCTATATTATTTATTGTAAACTAGTACTAGCTACAAGTATTGTAACTATGTTTTGTTCGGGAGGTGTGAACCTGATCTCGTAACACAGGGTGTCCTATCATAGACACCAGCCTCTCAGAAAGGAATGATGTGGTCTGACTAAACTGTTTCTCTTCACACATGTATTGTGAAATATTTGCAATTTTTAGTGGTATAAGAATATATGTTTTTATGATAAATATATATCTGACTGAAATTATATAACAATAGTCGTGAGTTTGTTTATCCTTTCTTTTCATATAGGACGACCATTTGGAAACCGATTAATTCAGGATATGCCTGAATGAATAGTAGACCAAAATTTCCTTGGTAAGGAGAGACCTATGGCCAGCAGCGGACCGTTGAAGGCTGTTAATGATATAATGAATCACATTCATTTTGTCTTATTTCATAAAATAATTTGTTGTATGAAAAAACATATTGACTATGACTTTAATAACTTACACTCGGACATACTACAAACAATCATATTCATAACACAATATTTTTTCCAAGTTTCAACCGATTCCACGAAATTTAACGTTAGCGTCAGGTTCCTTAAACACTGGACATTTTATATGGGTCATCATGATCGACATTCCACGGTAGACAGGACTCGAGCCTCTCCATAAAAAGGAAGATTTGGTCTACCGTACCGTACAGACCAGACGGGCCGGTACAGGTTTTGTGTCAAGTTTTCCTCGTCGCAGCAGCGCTGTCGTCTTGCGTAATTCACTCCTTAAGTAGGCTCTCACGTCGCAGGACGGATAGGAGCGGTGACAATATCACCGCTCGGAACGTGCGCGTATATCATTACAAGATATAAGAGTGGAACACGCACCTTTCATGACGTACTCGTTGTGGTCGGCGGGGTCGAGCTGCTGGCCGAGCGCGCTGAACAGCTTGGCGAGCAGCGCCGCGGCGTGCGGCTGCAGCGCGTCGCGCGTCACCATGCGGCCCGCCACCAGCTTCTCCACCGCGCACGCGCCGTACGTGCGCACCACGCCCTTGCCGCCGATGTGCTCGATCTGAGCGCATTGTAGGAGTGAGGGAACAGTGTATTTGTGTTTGCGCACATAATTGTGCACTATACTACGCTTGTCGGCCGATCTAAGCCACCGGGTAGTAGAGCCACGCTGATTTCAGCACTAGATTAGGCTCGTCCGCGGCAGTACTACCCTCCCGCAGCACACCGACCTAAAGCGACAGCATCTGTGTTGTCCCGTTTCGTTGGTGAGTGCGAGACCGGAAACCCATTGATGCAAGAGTGACAGTTGTCGTAGTAAGTGTGTACAATACGATGCTAGGATGACTGTCGTCTCTTTTACGTCCCCGAGTGAGGCGTAAAAAAATCGTAATAGGCCGCTATAGTGTGGGTCACCATACTGCATTGTCAGCATTCGCAATGAGTATGGTGACTACAACTTTTGGATTACATTCATGCTTTTCATCAAGCAGAGTAGAGTCACTTTGGCAGGCTATTAAAATAAAAAAAGGCCGGTTCAGTGATGATGTTCTCATCATCATAACACTTGGTTTTCGTTTCAAATTAAATTTACTCAATCAAAATACTACTTTGGAACTGCACTAATTTTATGCATGAAACGCACCGTTTACCTATTTCCATAAAGCGGATAATGTGTATAACGTGTTAAAAAATAAAATTGGAACATACTTCGTTTCGTCTACATAGTGATTAATAGCTATGGTGGTTTATGTAAACTGAAACGGAACTCAGTTAAAAAAAATTTTTAGAAATTCCACCCATAAATAATAGACTTTTGACATAACAGATAAAAAATACAGCCGAATTGACAACCTCGTCTTTTTGAATCAATTAGCTTATTAGTAAAGTGCTTACCAGTAGGGGTAGGGCGGCGCTAATGAGATCTTTCGGTAGCAGAGACCTGAAGGTCATGATATATTTCATGGCGTCCGCTTTCAATACTGGCAACTCCGTAACTATAATCAAATAAATTATCCATTGCAATCGATACAGTGAAAAAAAAGGTAATTTTTGTAAAAAAAAAGCGAAAGGAAAAAAATTCAAAAGGCTGAAAAAAAAATAATTCAAAAGTGGAGATTATACCCATAACTAACTGAAGAAGAGCTATTAGTATCTCTGCATAGATATGTTCATAGTTTTATTTAATTTACTAAATGAGCCTCAGGAACCTCCGGAAATTGATGGAACGGGTTCATAAAGATAAGACAATCAACAAATATTTATTTATTTTGATCTAAATTACTTCACTTTGTGTGATTCACAAATTGTTGTTCTGAGTCTGGGTGTTTTTTGCGCCCGTTTCATGTAGGTTTGCAAAGTCGTTTCCCGTGACACTAGATATATACGTAAAGCGGGCGCTTTTTTTAAAAAAATCTTATGTCATAGTCACACTATTTACTTACATATTTAATGTTATACATATGTATATGATAATGTTAATACAGCGTATGTATGCTATCGGTTCCATATGTATATATAATAAAGTTGTAATTTGAAGAGAGTTTACGAGTAGTGTAAAAGTTTAAAATGCGAAAAGTTATTTATGGCAAAATAATATTGATGTTTTTATTACTTTCTTCGTATTCTTGTTAAGTTTACTTGAACTTCTAACAAAATTTTAAGACTAAAATTAGCCAATCGGCTTGGCTATTCTCGAGTTCTATTAGAAGTAAGAAAATCACTACATCATCACATAACACAGATAGACAAAAATGACCCTAATGAAATTTAAATTAATTTTAATGGGATATTTTGTATCTACAACTAGCCTGTTAATAATCTGCATTTTTAAAAAGTTTCAGTCACCCTCAGTTTTCTTGCAACTGCAATGCGCTTTTTTTTAAGTAGATATGGTTGAAAATCAAGAAAAACAACCGAAATTTGACTTTTATTCAAGATTTTCGGGAATATTTAGCGTCAGGGACATCTCTTTTGAGTGTCCAACAGTAATTAGCCAATATATTCGGACTCCACTTGCCTTGGTACCGTTTTTCTATGTTGGATATATCCTGATGGAATCGCTCGCCGTGTTCATCGCTAACGGCTCCCAAATTTTGAGGAAAAAATCCAAATGAGAGTGTAAGAAGTGTATCTTAAGCGACATATTGCATCCCATATTCTTGTAAGCTGATAAGAGGTTGTTGACCAACTCTTCATAGTTTTTGGCCTTGTGGTTTCCAAGAAAATTACAAACAATATTTCGAAAACATGTCCATGCAGATTTTTCGAACGGATTAAGTTTTTGTTCAAATTCTTTATCAGACAGTAGATCTCTAATTTGTGGTCCTACAAATATTAGCTCTTTTATTTTAGCATCGCTGATTTTTGGGCATTTCTGTTTCAAGTAACCAAAATAATCTCCATAGCTTTGACGAAGTTTTTTATAAGTCCGAGTTTGATGTGCAATAGAGGTAGTAATACATCTTCAGGATTTATTAATTGTAAATTGTAAATTCGGATAGTTCACGGTGTCTCTAGATTTGTGATAAATACCTTTGATAGAAGTTTGGCAGAAATAATAATCTGATACATGGTCTTTCTGTTCAGACCATATCATTGTAACTGCAAACGGCACATGACGAGATTCTTTAGCCCGTGATGTTAATAAACTAACATACTGTGCACAACAAACACTAGGAGTCCAGGTTTTGTCCAAATTTCGCACCAGAAAGCCAAAATAATTAAAATAACAGTTTTTAACTGACGGTGTCAAATTACGACGTTGACTTTTAATAGTAAGTTGACCGCTAACGTAACAAAAGTTATCGGGAGGGCTTACACACACTTTGGGCATCTTATTACGATGTACAGAAACGACAATCACAAAGAAAATCATTTTAATTTCAATAATTTAATATTAATTTATCGGAAACATACGTCGGCAAGCAAAATTCGCGTAATCAACTTAGTTTATGTTTAACGAAAACTGAGGGTGATCGAACAAAACTAAGTATGAGGTTTATATACGGGTAGGTAGCAGTGTTTAACAAAAATACTGTTTACCAGTGCAATTTTTACAACTTATTTAGAAAAGTATGCGTATGTGATGGTGTTCGTTTAACTTTGCAAATCGCTCACTAGGGTGTACCACAACGAACGAAACGCACACATATATGTATGTTACACAATTCGTAACTATGTATGACCACCATGGCTCGATACAAAGGAAGGCACTCACCGTCGGGGCGCTGCAGCTCGGGCAGCACGTGCGCGGCGGCGAAGTGCGCCAGGTCCACGAGCGGCGAGGCGCGCGTCACGCCCGCCGCCTGCGTGGCGCCGCGCGCCGCCAGCGACGTCACCAGGTACAGCGCCGCGTCCTTGCCGCGCCACGCGCGCGCGCCCAGCTCCGCGTACTTCGCGATCATCAGCTGCGCACCGCACCACACACGCTCGTGACTTTATACGAGTACGTTACACTACGGACCGTTGCTAGTCCTGAATCGCGATATACAAATTCTCGCGGCGATTAGCGTATACGCGACAACTCAACGTCAATCGATAGGCCGCGACCCGCCAGGCACGATCGCTACGCCCTCGGTGGAACTCGTTCGAATACTTAATGAAAAATAACCTATCGGTTGGTGGGTGTGGTGTCGGGTTGGTTTTATAAAAGTAAAAGTGAGTTTAATTTCAATAATGTAACGCCTTTAATTGCTCACGTTTACGGTGTCTGGGTGTATGTCGTGTGTTGGATCAGAATATTGAGAGTCACCACACAGTGACCGAGTGAACGACCTGCGTAGCACAGCATCACCATAAAGAATATGAAAACTTGAAATAAACCTTACACCGATCCGACTAACCAGCGTGGTATAGTAGGACAAAACCTTCTTGCTAAGAAACGGCCTATGTCCAGCTGTGGACTGCTAGAGACCGTTATCGCGATTTAGAATTATGTTTCCGTCTCTGATAGTAGTTCGATTTTCCGGTCGGATCAAATGTTTGCATGACCTACAAATATTTGATTCGGATTTCAGGTGTTTTATATGTATTATACGTATACTATACATATGTATTTACAAAAAAAAAAAGTATATATGCAATTATATACGTAGTCTAGTACCCATACCCAAGCTCTGCTTAGTTTGGGATTGATGGCGTTGTCTCAGATGTTAGAAATATTATTTGTCTATTATTTTTATATTATGCCTAGTTGAGAATCGAACGGCCTTATGTAAGATAACTGGGGTTATTATCATTATTATTTCGTTCCACACTAACATTAAATAAATTTATATCATGAACTCCTCTGACAGCAACAAGACAAACTCTAGAACGAAAGTAACTATTGGGAGTATTAGTACATATATCTTCCTTTAGAAATAGGGTAGTTGCACGTAATAACGTACCTGAACATATTGTCCAAAAATATGCATCATCTTATCTTCGTAGCGCTGCGCCAGGGTCTTGACCAGGTCGCAGGCGGCGCGACGTCGCGTGTCCACGTCCGACCCTTCGATGTCGCGCCGCACGTATTCCTCGGGGTTGTCCTCGAAAAGCTCCATATCTGACTCTGTAATATACGGTTTATGTTAAACTTGTTTGGGCATGAAGACGAAAGACGAAGAAGAAAGAAGAGGAAAAAAAATAAGAAGAAAAGACTTGCTTGAACAAAACATAGACTATACTCAGTTAATACGACCTGTTTTGCTGCAATCCCAAGTAAAGGCGTGAGCGTTCTTTTTTTTTTATAAAAGGCTACCAAAGTGACTCAATCCTGCCATCAGACAGAAAAGCATGAATAGAATCCAAAAATGGTGATCACTATACTCATTGCGAATGCAGACAATGCAGTATGGTGACCCACACTATAGCGGCCTATTGCGATTTTTTACGCCTCACTCGGGGACCACGTCGAACGTCACGTAGGAAGGCAACCCACGCTAGGATGTCACCCTGGTCGAGCCGTCTCATATCCAACGAAGTGTGAGGTAAACGGATGGTATTTGGTTAGTGTTATAATTACATCGTACTTTAATATAAGCTGTGATATACTTTAGTTAGAAATTCGATCATAAATATATATGTTAATCATTGTTATTGAAACATACCTCTAAACTCCATGTTGGGTATGACCACTTTCTCACAAATACTGCTGAGTGTTGCAGGGTCTTCAAACAAATTCTTGTAACAATTCTTTTCGGCTACTTTGGCCAGGAACGTCAATGCATTGGACACCAACTGAAATGAAACATATTTTTTTGTTTAAAGCCATTAAAACATAGCTCAACAAGCTATAAGGACGGAAGTATGTAACTGCCATACTTTTTGAAGTGAAACTTCTTTAGAATCGCTGTGATTTCAAACCGCATGCAACGGGAAAACGACAGGTAAGAGACACAAATACAAAAATGACCGGTAAAGAATGAGACAGAAATATTAGTGAGCCAGAGCGAGAGAGTAAATGTCGGTGTGTTGCTCATTCTTTGGTCGATTTACTGAAGTTTCACTTCTATCGTGTATGAATTCATACACATCTTTTTTATATATTTAAACTAATATTTTTAATATAAAATCTGTTTTACACTTATATTTGGTAACTTAAGTTTAATAAGGTCACCAAATATGGTAAAACTTGAGCTTTAACATCACTCATTTGGTAAAAAGCAACGAAACAATATCAGGCATTTGAGGCAGTAGAATCAATCTGGTCAAAGATGTCATTTGTGTGCCGAAGAACAGCTTTCTCATACTTAAATAATAATGAAAAGACAACATCCGCACTAAGTATATATCCTGTACCCAGGGAAGACCCTCTGACCAGACGAGGCGATCACGTCTGACGCCACGTGGACCAACAGTTGAAGTTGAGAAGTTGTATATACGCTAATAATCGCGAGAATTTTTACATAGCGACACAGGAATAGTATCTACTTCGTAGTTCGGAGTGTTTACGGTAGATGGCGTTAGTGTATTTTGTGCTTGCACTGTATGTAGAAGTCGACACAAGGGCTTTACAAAAATACATCAAACTAGGGATGGCGATTCTTTTCAAAAAAGATCGATTTTTAAATCGATTTGAATCGAAGTCTAATAAATCAATACACAAAAAATCGAGGTTAAAAGAATCGATTTTGCAATAATCGATCTTTTTTCGATTTATTTATTGAGTCTATGTTTTCAATACAAATACAAACCCATTTATCGTATCGAAACAGAAAAAATCGAATCTCGATTTTAGAGGGTGAAATATCGATTTAATGGATCGATTCAGTACACAATATCGATTTAAAAAAATCGATTTTTTTGGTCTACAAAATCGATTCTTCGATTAATCGATTTCAGATCGCCATGCCTACATCAAACAGACGCAAAGAACACCGAGACTCAGAACAACAATTTGTGGATCACACAAGTATTGTTCCATGTATAAAAGTATTGCACCCATAACTCAACACAGTAGGCAGGATCGTAGGATCGCTGAAACCATTACGCAATAGTAAATGTTTAATATACTAACCGCATCATACTTGGGCTGAGGCCCGGTCGCCAGCAGCACGGTCCACACGGCGGTGACGAAAGCGGGCGCGTGCGGCGCGAACTCTTCCTCGTACTTGAGCGCGTACAAGGCCGCGCACTCGCACACTTCCGTGCGGAGCTGTTCCATTACTCCAGGATTGTCATCGTCGCCCTATCAGCATTACATTCATTGTATTAATTGCAGGTATTTTTCAATTATCACGAGTAGGAGTCAATTAGAATAAACAAATAACCTCGTACATCTCACACACACGGCTGTCCGATTCCAAATTAAGCAGAAGTTGTGCTATGGTAACCAGACTTCTACGTCTACATATTATGGATAAATTATATCTAGACATAGAACAAACTATCGTGCTCATCACACAAATATTTGTCATGGATGGGAATCGAACCCAAGACCTCGGGTTATTGAAATTTACTGTGTTTATTTCTACAAAGCAAATAAATTATATATAGCTATATAATTACATACAATAATCATATTAAAATTGTTTAATATTTTTTAAAGTTTAATTTCCAAATTTATTCATCATCATTAATAGCTTTCAACAGTCCACTGCTGTACATAGGCCTCTCCTTACCAAGGAGGTTTTGGCCTACTATACCACGCCAGCCAAAAGAGTGGGTTTTGAGTTGGTTTCAAGTTTTGCAGTGATGTTGCCTTGCATATTTTGTTCCCTTAGTCGCTTCTTACATCATCCATGGGAACTATGTTGGTGGTGACACTGTATTCTTAATCCGAAACTATCAAAATTTATTGAATATTCATAATTATAAAAGTTCAATATCTAAAATTTTTTAAAAATATTGTATACTATCTCAAAATAATTTACTTACATCATTTTCTAGACATGGCACTTTGACTTGTAACAGATTGAGTAATTGAGGCATCCATGTTGGCATGTTATCTTCAAAGAATTCAGGCAGCTCTTGATAATTAAGCGAGTAAAACACTTTACATATCAACACTAAGGAGCCATATATAACTCGTAAAGCTTGTGGATTTTCTGCATGTTCCGCAGTCAAATATATTGTGGCCTGAAAGCAAGAATTGATGCAGGGATGACAGTTATCATGGTAAGAGTGTGACCCTTACACCACCACGATGACTCTCATGCCTTTTACGTCCACAAGCAGGGCGTGAAAGAACATCTCAATAAGCTGCCACAGTCTTGGTCACCGTACTGTATAGCCTACATTCAAAATGACTATGGTCACCACAACTCTTGGATTCTATTTAAGCCTTCCATCAGGCAGAGTAAAGTCAATTTGACAGGTTGTGTCTGGCAAAACTAGAGACTGTTATTCATATCCTTCTCAAAAAAACTATTTATATTAAACCAAAAAGCATACAATTGCCAGAATATAATTAATTTGCTTATTATTCATATAGAAAAACTTTAGCTTACCATAAAAAGGTCAGTAAGAGGCTTTGCAAAATTATCCAATACATGTTTAATTTCTTCCCACAGTTTTTGTGACTTGAATTCATACCTATATCTTTTAAATAAAGAGTGTGCTGTTCGTAGAACACCATTGATGACATGAAAATCACCTGCAATACAAGTTTATTTTATTAGAAACAAAGATCAAATCAGCACAAAGCACAGCCACACACAGCCTTTAGTAGTCTTCTGACTGGATATGGCTACTTAAGTTTTGGCCTATTATATCACACTGGCCAGACAGGTTTATATAAGGTTTGTTTCATGAATTTCTTCACTTAGCAGTGATCCAAGTGGTGATGGATTAAGAATACAGTGTCACCACCCTATTCATCCCGTGAGTGTTGCAAGAGGTGACTAGCAAATTAAATATAACAAGAGCACTGTGAAGAGAAGGAAAATTTGATACAAACCCTATGCCAACCCGTCTGGGCAGCATGGTATAGTAGGCCAAAATTTCCTAACTAAGTAGAGGCCTACGTCCAGCACTGGACTATGAAAGGCTGTTGATCATGATAGCAGTGCTGTTGTCTTGCATACTTTACTCTCCAAGTCAGTCTTTTATGACACCCATGGAGTGAAGAGAGGTGATAACACTCTGTATTCTTAAATTATCAATATTAGATTATCATCACCATATATACATATAAAATGCAAGCACCAATAAAAAAAAAAAAAAATATATAATTTTTAAAAACATTACATCTAAGACATTGAGCTGAAAATGTTGATAGCTATTGACATAACAATACATGATAACAATACTACTAATAAAATGTGATATAATTTTTTAAAATACTATTCAAATAAATCATATCTTTTATTCTCATACCGGTATTAAATTTGTCCACCATCTCTGGTATCAGGCTAGGCCATTTCTCTGGAAAGTCACATTTGCCGATGATGGATACGGCATCACTAAATTGCCTCTGTATAGCTTCAGGTGATTTGAGCATCAGTGTTACAATTAAAGACTTGATTGTGGCACGATCTGATGCATGAATTCTATCAACTCCATCTTCTTCCTGGTTGATAATATATAATTAGTTTTAGACATATAGTATGTATATCTTATAGTTTTTATAGGTCATAGAGCCACGCTGATTTCAGCACGAACGGACCGACTCGACCAGGGTAGTACTACCCTCCCACAAAAGATCAACCTAAAGCAACAGCAGATGTGGCGCGTTTCGTTGGTGAAAGCGAAACCGGAGGCTCATTGATGCAAGGGTGACAATTGTCATGGTAAGCGTTTGCAATACAATGCCATGATGACTGACATGCCTTTTCATTTGAGGGATGAAAAAGCATCTTCAAGCTGTCATAGTGCACGAGTATGGTGACCCCAACTCTTGGATTCTATTTATGCTAACCGTCAGAGTAGAGTCACTTTGGCAGGCTCTTAAAAAGGAAATTAATAAGGCTTTTTTATTGTAGAATGGTAATTGCCTGAAACACAGATCTTTACTGTGATTAGGTAAGTCAATAATTTGAAGTGTTGATCTATTTTAACAATGAGTTTAGAATTGTAATTCGGTAATAAGATATTTATTACATCATTACTTATAATCTTAACTTGTACATTTATTATGGAATAGATTTTATTTATTTGTACATATTCTGATCCCTGATAATCACATCTTTACAGCTTTATGTAATTATTTTTATGTTTTTAAATTTAATACATTTATTTAATAAAAAAAATTAATAAAATATTCCAACTATGATATGTTTAGAAGACTTTTTTTTAATTTTTTTTTAATTAATTTTAAAAAAGTATTATACTTACAATAGGCCAATTCCTTTTGATGTAGTTTTTAAAGACAATTGCAGCAGCCACCCTTATTGTTAGATCGACTGTGTCTTTATCAATGAGATGTAATAATAGGACTGCATAGTTTTGATTAATTTCCACACTTTCTAGGAACTTTTCGGCTTAAACATTGATAAACAACATTGGTTAACTAAAAATTATAACATAATTCTACCAATAACTTGTATATATAAATAAATATTTTAGACATTTGACACACAACACCATCTAGTTTCAAACTAAGTAGAACTGACTGATAGAATAGTTAAATACTTTTTGTTTTATAAATATGTATATATCATACATAGAAAACACCGAAACTCTGAAACAAATATTAGCAGATCATACAAACATTTGGTCCAACTCGGGAATCAAACTCAACACTTGAAGCGCAGCAGCCAATTCACTACCACTGCACCACCGAGGCAGTTGCAAATAGATACATATGTGTATGCTCATACACTTCTAAATTTGACTGATTTTATTTGTATTCTAGTTTTATTAGGTATTGTTCCCACTATCTAAATCTAATATTATAAATAATATTGCTAAAAAAAGCATACAAAAACAAATTGAGGTGTAATTGTGATTTGTGAGTCAATAAGGAATGTCACAATGTGTTGTAACTGCCAATAATCATAATATTTAACTGTACTACCATCTTTATTTTCTCAATATAGTAAAATAGTAGGATAATATGTTACAATTATACATATAAAGCTTTGTTTCATAGTAACTTCTCACAGTTAGTGACTATAATATATTTACAAATTCTTATTTGTTACGCTGACTCTAATTACATACTTAAATAAAATCATAATTGATAGATATTGTGTATGGAACGTTAAAATTTAAGAAATCATGAAAAGTATTCAGTTATGTTAGAGGTGCACTCAAAATGTGTGTATTTAAGGTTATAAGTGACCAAATGAATTAAAACCAATACAACAATTCAAATTTATATTGGCTACATATTTTATTAAATATAAGATTAGTGCATCTTAACCTCTATAGAGACAATGATAAACACGTTCAGTACACGATACACAATAGAAACATACCGGGTCGCCGAATGTTTGTGTCTGGATTGAGTGTTTGTTGAAGGTAATTTGCTAAGGTAGCCAAGTTTTCTTCAGTAACCTCCATTTCTTAGGAATAATAAAAAAATGTAAACACTTTTTATATAATTAGTGTTAAAAGGCAATAATTTAAGTTTCTTCTCAACGGCTCAGTTGAATTGACACTTACAAACTGATGTGACTGACACTTTTGAAATTGTCAAATTAGATTTAGATTGACAGCACCACAAGTTCATAACGTGAAAAATATCAATGAAAAATAGAACATTTTATTTTTTTTAGTTGTCACGTAAATTACAATAAATATCTTTATCTGCACATATATCAATAGTGTTATGATATTAATATTGTTCGATCATCTTTTAATTTTTTAGTCGAAGCAAAGATATTATCTTAAAGAAGTGGAGTATTGTTGTGATGTAATATTGTTGAAATATGATAATTATTTTAACTATCTATGCTAGTATATTTATTTACAAATAATAACTCCAGATCATTTAAACATTTATCCATGAAAAATCTAAACCATGTCCCATCACTATGGTTTGCAATCTAAGTTTGAATTGCTAAGTCCAATTACAACACATTTGAAACGTTCCGTTCATCCCATACATACCTCAAAACTGGGAGAAGTCGAATCGAAACAGCATTGCTAACTCTACGTCTGTTTACGTAGAGCTACGTATTTTCTATCAAAATTTACAAATTAGCTAATGAAAAGTTTATTGAAGCCAAAATAAATGTTCATTAACAGCTTTAAACAGTCCACCGTTGGACATAGACTTCTTTTTAGCAAAAAGGTTTTGGCTTACACTATACACTGGCCAGACGGGTTGATACAGGATTTGTTCCAAGTTTTCCTTCTCTTTGCAGTAATGTTGTCTTGCACATTTTGTTCCCTTGGTAAGCCCTTTTAACACCTATAGAAAAGAGCTGGTAACACTGTATTCCTAATCCGTCACGACAAGGACTGTCCTGTCCTTAACTGCTTAGACTTATTTACCTACTGTTAATATCTCATATAACTTCATGTTTGTCATATGTCTTTTTGCAGGGAAGCATACATGTTAGAATAATACTTTTAAAACTGATTAATTCGACGAGGAATCTGTGTAATGTATTGTTTGCCTGATTTAATCTTAATTGTTACAGGTAAATAATAAATAAGTTAAGTGTACTTAATTTGGGGTTTTATTTTAACTCTTGTCGTTTTTAAAAGATAAATCTAAAATTTCTACATGATGGATATACCTATAGTCTCGTCTCCGACCATAGCGACGGGACCTGGGTATGCCAAAAGCGTCAGATCTTTGCCACGTTATATAATGAGGTTCTCTATTTGCACGACTTCATAAAACATTTCATCACAAGTCATCATAATTATCTCTGAATATAAGTGTTCTATGAAACAAACAGATGTAAGTCTGTAACCGGAGTTGTCAACAGTAAGAAAACTAAAAAAGTCGATTTTCAATATAAACTTTTAAATTTTACGAGTTTATTCACAATCAATGACTAAAAATGCAGACATGTCGTAGTCAATCAATTTTTTAATTACATAATTTGTTTTAACTTTTCTCACTTTGTAGATAGAAACATGATATCTATATTTTTTAATTTGGTTAATAAAAAATAATGGTTTTTTAGTACATTTTAATTAGCGATTGACTGAAAGTTTCAGCTTAGAGTAGTTTCAGCTAAAAAATCTAGTTGTGACTAAGTTTCAGTATCAGTCATAGTATAATAATCTTAAACTACGATCAGCTGCATATGTGGCGCAGTAATATCACACGCTGGCTGTTGCCGCTTTTATTAAACTCGAAACAAATTAGGTAGGCTTATTGTTTCGTCATCCGAATGAATGAAACACGTTTTAAATTAATTTATTGAGTCAGTCGACCCTGGATCCTTAATCATCGTAAATCACCGTTGTATTGTTTATGGTGTCCTGTGTCGCAATCTTAATATTATTGTTGTCCGTAAGATATTTATATTTATTTGCATTGACGGGCTTGTTGCTCTAGTGTTTAGTGATCCTGCCTGCTTAGCCAGATTTTGTAGGCTCAATTTCCAACCAGGACCAATGTGTGATGAACGAGGTCTGGGTGTATTTTATTTCTAATATGCATATATTTAAAATTATATAATTGTGTTTATCAGTAGACTAGTTATCATAGCATGGGCTCTGCGTAGCTTGAGATCAGATGGCGCAAGTGAGATTTTTATTATATATTGCGAAAAGTTTTAATTTAATATACAGGAATGTTGTGAACAAATATCATCTTGTACGTAAGACTTCGTGTTATAACGAGTACCGAAAATTTTGTTTTGAAAATGGTCATTCGTTTGTTGAACTGAGAACATTATCAGTCTAAATTTTATTGAGTTATTGGTATGAAATTAATACTATGAATATTTAATATATGTTATATGATGTTTACAGCCTCAGAATATTAATTTTATTTTAATTTTAACGTGTGGAAATCTCCTCAGGCCGTTACCCCACCGGGGCTTACGACGGAGAGCTGTGTCCGAATCGGACCAACTCAAACGAAACGGTTTATCACTTTGTGAGAGCAACGTGGACGTTGTCACCTTGCGGCTGGCTACTGCAGCTGATAGAAGGAAAAACCACCCGCGGCCATATTCAGGGCAGTTTGAGACAGTGAGAGTCTCCAGCCACCCCGACCAACAAGCCATCGTGGCTCAACGAGTGGCCTCTCACGTAACTCTTCGGAATCGATAAAGTGCGGTAACAGTGGATGTCTGTAGCCACTAATATCTTGCGTGTTCTTATTTGGACAGTCAGAGCAACTGCCCATACTGGTGCACCGTGTAGCACCATTAACTGGACAACAGCCGTGTAACTGCCGTCTAGTCGTTGGCTCTGCTCAAATCAGTCAAAAGTTGCCAAGAGCAGAAGCGCCGACCAGTTTCGGATCGAGTACTAGTTAAGGTCTAGATACTTCATCTGGGCCTTAATTAGTACAAGACACGAAATGACCCCGATGAATGACCAGATTTATTTTCATAAATTAAATCATACCCTCAGATATTTCTAATATATTCCTTTGGGCCTAAGATATTTCTTATGTTTATCAATGCCAGTAATCACTTTTAATTTTCGTAAAGAAAAATAATCAGAATATTTCAAAACTTTTACATTAATTTCTTGAAAATTATCATTTTCTAGTTATATTAGTTTTCACTGCAGGTACAAAAATATTTGTAAAAATACTTTTTCCCGGGTGGTTTGAATAGACCGTGTAATTTATTAGAAATTTACGTTTGTGCATGAAAATTTATATTGGTTTGGGTCTAGGTAAATATTCATAGATTAATAGACTTTGTATGGTTCAAAGCAACATCGTGTTGACACAGTTCGATACCTGTTACCGCCACTTTTTTAACGTGTGGCAATACTGGCAATACCGACACGTTTGATTCTCGCGTACGCTTAATTGTTAAGTTTTTTTATTTGCATACATATCTCAATGGCCTAGTGTAATATATACATATTTGAAAAAATTAAGAAGAAAGAGTGTAACCGAAACGGCAGGCCGCTAGTAGTATATGTGCTCTGTTGGCCAGCTATGCGTCTCAGAAACGTGTCTGCCCAGTTAAACCAAAAAATGACAAAATCTTTTTTATGGAACAAATCAGTGTCAGCTATGATTTAACGAACTCATAAAATATAATAAGTGTCAGCTATGATTTAACGAACTCATAAAATATAATAATTAAATAAATAAAACAATGTATAACCAAATATAACCAAATAATAATATATAACTAAAAATAAGTAAGCCACCATGTTTTTTGTCTAGAAAATATGAAGCTCAAATGAATTTCACGCTATCCAGGCTCGCTAAGTGAAAAGTTTGCTTTGCATAAATCTAGTTTAAAGTCCTTATAAGAGAATCATTGTTTAAACAATGTTTGATTTGTTATTCTGGTCCTCATTCGCCACTCATTTGTTTGATAGATATGGGTTTGTATGTTCTTCTGCATGACGTAATTGTTGTTCTACCATGCCGTATGTAACGAATTTCTCATTCTAATTGTGTCTCACAGTCTAATTTTAAAGATCGGCACATTTAAAAGTAATATGTGCAATGGTTTAAAGCTATGTCGTCACAGTTCAATATTTGTAATAGTTTTTCGATTTGTGGTAATGAGGTTCTTCTCTGTTTCTTTAACAGAATGCTTCAGGACATTAGTACCCTATGTATTTATTTAAAAAAAAATAAGAAGCAGTCGTTCCATAAAATCAGTTGGATGGTCTTCTAGAAGCGGTTGCTTCATTTAATCTGAAAGAATAATACCAATATAGCAAAATATGATCACATAATCTTTATCAAATGTTTAGCAATCAGTGTCGGCGTTAATTTAAAAAAACAAAATATATGTAATATATAAAGAAATAAAACTACTAAACTATCAAAATGGCTAACCAACTGTGTATACCCATAGTTAAATATAAATTAGTCAGAATGGGCAATATTCTCCAAAGAACCATTGATAAACGATTGTCAACAAAAACAATAACAAAACAGTGCCAAAAGAAAAGTTTGAAATCAATATTTAAATGTTTTTTTTTCATAGATTTGTATAATCTATAATAATACTAGGTGCTTTAGGCACCTAACTTGAAATCATTATTTTTGCTAAAATGTATCTTAAACTGAACAAACAAAACATTAATTATGTCAAACATAGTTTTCCAATCCTAAAGATACAGTTATGAGAGACAACTGTGGATAACTTTCAAAATTACAACATATTTGAAAAACCTTATTTTGGGCATTATTAAAAGTACTATGTTATTATCATCCGTTTAATAAATACTATGCTAAACTCAAAAACTAATTCCTCTAGGAAATTATTCGTAATGAAACACATCAGTTACATATTCACTTATTTATTAAAAATAAAAAAAAGTAGAAAATCACAAATAAATCAAAATATTACAAACTTCATGACAAACTAAAAATTACTTCAAAACTCTGATTATCAATAATTTTTAACAAATTTGTTTACGTCACACACAAACAATGACATTAAATAAAATAATAAAAGCTATTTAAACAAAAAATATTTTATTCCTACA
Source organism: Hypercompe scribonia (assembly GCA_949316085.1). Lineage (NCBI taxonomy): Eukaryota > Metazoa > Arthropoda > Insecta > Lepidoptera > Erebidae > Hypercompe > Hypercompe scribonia. The sequence goes on along the minus strand of OX438986.1, from coordinate 6,570,422 downwards.
TTGGGTGTTATTTAACAAAATATGGCAATGGCGCCTAGAGGCACTATAAAAATAACAAACTGTAGGACAACAACGCGCGTTAATGGTAAGAACTATTTACATAAAGATAAATACATAAAATTAACTCTTATAATAAGTACTTATCATGAGATCTGTTAATAAATCACATAGAATCTTTAATCTTTAACAAACACTTAGTTACTAGTGACCAGTTTTAACCATGTTGTTTTAATTAGGATGGGTGTACCAGTCCCAAACCATTTAAGGAAAGTTTTAGACCTTGAGACTCTGAACTGGTAATAAATTACTTGAGCTCAGAAATGTATGTACTTATTCTCATGATAAATACAATAATTCAACATAAATATGTAGGTTAGTTAGTTATTTTATGAACAATAACAAAAACGGTAATGTTCCTAAGTTTGACCAGCATGCTCCAATAAAGGACCACATTTGGAACAATAGTTGACCACTTTATTTAGGTGATAATAAAGTACTATTACTAATGTATACTTTCATTTATTGACTGAAAGTCATTGAAATACCTAAAATCAATGTTTAATGGCACAGTCGAAGCTAGGTTCTTAGCTACTAATTAGAATCTAAACATAATTAAAAACATGAACACTTATTGACAATCTACATAAGAAAAATAACTTTAATTAAAGTTTAACTTTGTACTTGAACTTATATTATCCTCGTGGCGCCCAACTATTTGAAATGAAGTTCTTTATAAACACTCACTGTCCTTTAGGATTGACTGTAGTATAAATGCCCAGAAATAAATAGTAGTTTTTTTTTGGGTTATAGGAAGAGGTTTGTGGTTTTTTGTATTTTTGGTGTATGTAAACATATCACAGAAAATTTTTATGAACAATCATTACCAAAAAGAAATAGACATTTACAAAGGACATAGGGTTTTTATTACATAAATTGGTGGTAACGAATTGTACTTTTTGATGCACATTGAGCTTTAATAAAATAAAACAAAAATGTAATTAATTAATCATTTTATTACAAATTATTGAGATCAAATTATTTAAATCACAATTTCAAATAGAAACATAAAAACTATAGACTCATAAAGGCAAACGGTACATTACTTAGCATAATAAACTTAAAAAAAAAACATAATAAAGTAAAAAATAAATAAATGAAATCACAATTATATCTAATAAATTAGATAAATTTGAGATCAAATTATTTAAATCACAGTTTCAAATAGAAACATAATAACTGTAGACTAATAAAGGCAAACGGTACTTCACTTAGCATAATAAACTTGAAAGAAAACATAATAAAGTAAAAAAAATAAATGAAATTACAATTGTGTCTAATAAAATTAGATAAATTTGTATCAAATCAAAGAGGACATAGTAGCAAAGTAATATTAAATGGCATAAATTATTATAAAAACTAGCTTATTTGCTGTGAAAATCAAAGTAGCAGTTACGTTTCTTAACACGGCACAAGTAGTGATGTGCCAAATCGGAAAAAACAAAACTCAATTTAACCCGAGTTAACACTTAATTCCGACTCATATTTTCGCCACCTTCTATTCCGACTCATGGGTCGTTTTCGTCCTTGCGTTATTTGGATCACTAAATACACTTTCAAAAATCTGGAAAAATTCATGGAGCTTCTTTCAACCTTCAACTTGAAGCCCCAATAGAAATATTTTGAAAAAAAAATTGTTATATTTTTTTATTGAAAATCTAGAGGTACCTCACGAAAAATTGTTTGTTTACTTAAAAAATCATAACTCGGCTAAATAAAGATATCGACATAAATAAAAAAAGATATTAAAGGTGAAGAGTGTACCTTCCATAAAAAAAATAGTCCAATAAATTTCATTGAAAAAAAATGCTTAATTTTTGAACCTGAAAATGGCGAAAATTTGGGTGCTCAAATTACGTGTAAAATTACTAAAATCGCGTTTAAAAATTATTTTAATGAATAAATTTATAACAAAAAGGGTATACATTAGTAAGGGGCCGTTCAAGTATTACGTAAGCAGATTTATTGCAATTATTTACCCCCCCATCCCCCTTGTCAGCAAAAGTAAGCAAAGCTCTTACCCCCTCCCCCCATGCTTACGTAAACATTTGTCAATTAATGTATTGTTTTTTTAATTTTATAATGTTATAATTATAATTTGAAAAATAAGAAAATAGATTTAGGATAGAGATTATATTTTACTGAAACGGTATTCAACATAGAGTAAAGGACAAAAATATTATATCTTACTAACATAACAAACTTATTTTAAATTTTTGGTACATATATTAAATTCAAATTAACAGTCTTCAGTCCATGAAACCCGAATCCATGATTCTAAGTTTTCGATGACATTGGATTGCTTTGATTGCTGCTCAGTGTTGTGAGTCTGCTCTCGCTTTCATCCGATTTTGGAATGTCTACGTCATTCTCATCGAGCCATTCAACATCATGGTGCTCTAAATTTTGAATAATGCACATCAGTTCATTAGCACGACGAGCAGCGACTCTTACAGGTCTAACTTTCCTATCAGTGTGCGTGTTTACTTTCTTATGGATCTTTTCGATGTGACGATTTAGTGACTTGACGGAAGCATGATAAAGACCACACGTTTTGCATGTTCGACTTGATAGCCTCAATTGTACCGTCGGACAAAAATAATCGTATGGCATTTGCAGGAAATCTTTGAGTGAAGCACTTAAGCGTAGAGCTAAATTGACTGGAAGATTAAGAAATTGCCCTCCTTCATCTAAAACCAAGTCATCAACTGTTTGTTTTACTTTTACAGGTGGTGGAAGAAACCTGTTGTCTAGTAATCTAAATAGTCCACTTCTTGGACGACAGCATTCTATATTTCTACATTTTACAATTTGGAGCAAGTATTGGCTTTCACGCACATGTTCTGAATACCATTTAATGTCTGGAAAATCAGGAAGATCTTGTTCACCTGCCCCAACATATTTTGCATTAACATTATAGCCATCAATTTCCATTGAACTCCATACTTCAGCTAATACTTTTCCTGCAAATTCGAAATTAGATCTTTCTAAATGTTCATCAATTGTAACGCCACGTTCATCCAAATGAGACCCAAAATGGTCATGAGGCAATATTAAACCAGCCAGTTCCCGACTAAGAGGAGCCATTCTGCGCTCTACTCTGTTATACGCACTTCTTCCGGGAGCATTGGTAGCTAAAAACAATGCATCGAGATCATGTCGCTTAAAGTGTTGTATAGCAAACCCTATGACTTTTTGATAACGCGGATTTTCATCTGGCCCTCCATCAACCGTCATGATTACCACTGGTTTTACTAGTCCATGGTCAGTTTTAGCTAATGGTCGAAACTCTTCAAGTTCGAGAAGCGTCTCGAAATCCTGAGCATGAGTATTAGCAGTAGATGAACTATGCTTTCCACTTCGAATAGCGATGTATGTTGGTCCAGAATATCCAACGGCTTGCGGTTGTCCTAGCATATTGGAAGTGATTTTGATACCAGCATAAACAGATGGTATTAATTTATGACGCTCAGCGATTACCCAATCGTGATCAGGCAATTTGATTCTACCTAGTCTTGCCATAAATATTGTAATAAAGAAAAAAGAAAATTGTTAACTGCAAATAACATTTATTACTTTTACAGTGTGTCAGTTTAATACATAAATATAAAACAATTAAAAATATAAAAAGCTTATTCGAAGTGGTCTCCATTGGCTGCAATACAGTCCTTTAAACGATGAGGCCAGTTATCAATAGAAGCACGCACTCTTTCCATGGGAAAATTCTTCACTGCCAATCGTATAGATTGTTTTAGGGACTCCAAATTATCATGGCGTTTAGAGCAAGCTGTACTCTCTAAAACTGACCACAAATCATAATCCAGCGGATTAAGATCGGGACTAGACGACGGCCAGTCTTCAGCTCTGATGAAGTCCGAAACGTTCGATTCCAACCAAGACTGCGTGGACCGAGCTTTATGACCCGGCGCCGAGTCTTGCTGGAAGGACCATACTTGGTTATTGAACATGGTGATGTTAAGGGGCTTAACTACCTTCTCAAGAATGGTATCTTGATACACTTGTGCCGATGTTTTGATACCTTTTTCACAAAAATATGGCTCAGTCACTCCTTCATAGCTAACACCCCACCAAACCATCACTGAAGTCGGATAATGTCCACGTTGCACTCTGTCGACTAATTGGGAAGCTTCCTTAGAGCTTTGAGCATAAATACGGTCATTTTGTTTGTTAAAATGTTGCTCAATTGTAAAAATTTTCTCATCCGTAAACAAAATTTTTCTGTGACCTCCCTTTGCGTACCGCTTCAGTAGTTGTTTCGATTTTACCACCCTATTCTTCTTTAAATTATCAGTTAAGAAATGGCCAGTGCGTCTCTTATAGGCTGCAAGTCCTAAGTCATCTTTTAAAATACGCGACATGGTTCTAGGTGCTATCTTCATTTCCCGAGATAAAATCTTTTGCTTTCGGACAGGATTTCTTCGAATTCTTTCCCTTACTGCTTTGACCACCTTTTTCGTACGAACACTACGTGGACGGCCAGATCTTTTTCTGTCACAAACAGAGGAGGTCTCATTGTACCTATTAATAGCCCGGTACACAAACATTTTACTAATACCAAGTGTATGGAGAGTTTTAAAAATTGCATTTGGCTCCATACCTACTTTGTGTAATGCTATCACAGCGATTCGGTTCTCTTTATCACCCCACACCATTTTAATATCGCAAAATATTTTACAATGTATTGGCGCCAAAATGAGAAAACACAATGAACAATCGTATAAAAATGACAGATTCGAAATTCAAATGTAATATTTTTTTATAATTAAGTGTAACAGTATTTATGGCCAGACTAAGTATATTCCATGTGCATTAGAAGAGGTGCTTGCTTATTTGCCGCAGTTACGCCAATAGGGACTCGAGCTTTATCATCTTGAGATATGAAAAATACTTGATCTGGTCCTAGTATGGATGCTATGTTCTCTAAATAATGGATTGATGTTTCAGCGAACTTGCTATCTAAGTGGCTCTTGTGGTAATCAGTTTGAGCCCGAATGAGCTTAACAGGGACTGTCGATACATGTCTTCGTCCCTCTGCAGAATTAGATTTTCTGGGAATCAAACGAAGATATGTCCCACTGCGACTAATGTCAAATCCCATTTTACGTAATTCTTGTGTGAGTTCATCAAGAGTTTTTACGCTGCGAATTGATTCCGTTCGTCTTCTATCATCTGCTGCACTTCCAAATAAAGCTATATCCGCGATTGTTTTCAATAGTAAAGGTTGATTGCTTTCAAGATTAGGACGTCCCACTGAATCCCTCAGAGATAGTCTTTTTTTCATTTCTGGATTTTCATGACAAATATCTTCTAACTTTCTTTTCATACCATCCCTGTGTTTCTTCTGGGCAACTGCGTTTTGAACCTTCCTGTTTAAAGACTGTTTTGCTGTTTTTATTTCCTCGCGCAACTTAATGATCTGTTTATCAACTTCAGCACGGATTGACATAGTATCTCTGGCAGAATACAAAGCATTCAAATTTTTTTCGAGTAGAGCAATCTTATTTTTCATAGCCTCCTGAGAAGGTTTTGGTCTCTGTTTATCTGTATTTTTATTAATTTCGCATTGCTGTTGTGATTCATTACCGGTTTTTATTTTATCTTCTTCCTGTTTTTTAATATTTGAAGCTGGCTGTGTAATTTGTGTTTTTTCTGCAGGTTTACAGGTTGCCTAAAAATAAAAACTTTCTATGGGTTCTGCTAAAGATTCTCTTATTAAGCTACATAAATACAAAGTATGGCAATAAATATGGTAAATACAAAACCCTATGGCTTTAAATCTAATATCTTTAAACGAGCAAATCGTTCCGGTCACAAAATACAGGGTGTTATAGTCTATTCAAGTAGGTATTTAAAAGAATATAAACAATCTTGATATGTCTTTTTATTGAAATATGCAATTATAAAATCAGATATCTGTAAAGGTGCGTACAGACATCGCGAGGCTTGCGCCGCGAATGGTTCGTCTCGAATACATCAACCTGAGGCATGCTACGGCACATGTATACGTGCGAACCATTCGCGGCGCACGCCTCACGATGTTTGTACGCACCTTTATGTACTTACAGAAAAGCAATTTTTTAATATTGGTTGAGTTTTTAAATGAATCACAACAGATTTTACACAGTTTACAATTTTAAACCACATATTTCAATAAAAAGACATATAAAGATTGTTTACATTCTGTTAAATACCTATTTGAATAGAGTATAGTTTTCTGTAGGTATATATATATATACCTAGTCTTGCCATAAATATTGTAATAAAGAAAAAAGAAAATTGTTAACTGCAAATAACATTTATTACTTTTACAGTGTGTCAGTTTAATACATAAATATAAAACAATTAAAAATATAAAAAGCTTATTCGAAGTGGTCTCCATTGGCTGCAATACAGTCCTTTAAACGATGAGGCCAGTTATCAATAGAAGCACGCACTCTTTCCATGGGAAAATTCTTCACTGCCAATCGTATAGATTGTTTTAGGGACTCCAAATTATCATGGCGTTTAGAGCAAGCTGTACTCTCTAAAACTGACCACAAATCATAATCCAGCGGATTAAGATCGGGACTAGACGACGGCCAGTCTTCAGCTCTGATGAAGTCCGAAACGTTCGATTCCAACCAAGACTGCGTGGACCGAGCTTTATGACCCGGCGCCGAGTCTTGCTGGAAGGACCATACTTGGTTATTGAACATGGTGATGTTAAGGGGCTTAACTACCTTCTCAAGAATGGTATCTTGATACACTTGTGCCGATGTTTTGATACCTTTTTCACAAAAATATGGCTCAGTCACTCCTTCATAGCTAACACCCCACCAAACCATCACTGAAGTCGGATAATGTCCACGTTGCACTCTGTCGACTAATTGGGAAGCTTCCTTAGAGCTTTGAGCATAAATACGGTCATTTTGTTTGTTAAAATGTTGCTCAATTGTAAAAATTTTCTCATCCGTAAACAAAATTTTTCTGTGACCTCCCTTTGCGTACCGCTTCAGTAGTTGTTTCGATTTTACCACCCTATTCTTCTTTAAATTATCAGTTAAGAAATGGCCAGTGCGTCTCTTATAGGCTGCAAGTCCTAAGTCATCTTTTAAAATACGCGACATGGTTCTAGGTGCTATCTTCATTTCCCGAGATAAAATCTTTTGCTTTCGGACAGGATTTCTTCGAATTCTTTCCCTTACTGCTTTGACCACCTTTTTCGTACGAACACTACGTGGACGGCCAGATCTTTTTCTGTCACAAACAGAGGAGGTCTCATTGTACCTATTAATAGCCCGGTACACAAACATTTTACTAATACCAAGTGTATGGAGAGTTTTAAAAATTGCATTTGGCTCCATACCTACTTTGTGTAATGCTATCACAGCGATTCGGTTCTCTTTATCACCCCACACCATTTTAATATCGCAAAATATTTTACAATGTATTGGCGCCAAAATGAGAAAACACAATGAACAATCGTATAAAAATGACAGATTCGAAATTCAAATGTAATATTTTTTTATAATTAAGTGTAACAGTATTTATGGCCAGACTAAGTATATATACAGTCCCTGGCCAAATTATTAGACGCACTGCATAATTTTATGTAAAATATTAATTACAGAGCGATGTTGCATCGTTTTATTGTTTTAAAATGATCTGTTTGATATTTTATTATTATTTAATCAATAACTGATTAATTTAACACAAATAAAACAGCATTAATTTAAAAAATCTTATGTTTATTGAATTTTAAAGAAATGTAGAAATAAAGTACGTAAAAGTCAATATTTTGTTGAGCCACCTTTAGCCGCTATCAAGTCCTTAATTCTGCGCGACATGCTATCAATGCAAGACTGCACTGTCTCCTGCATTTGTGGATGATGATTCCACACATGAATAATCTTTTCTAGGAGCTGGGTTTTGTTGGTGATCACATCTTTAGCCACTTCTCTTTTCATCAGCTCCCACACATTTTCTATTGGATTCATATCGGGGCTATTACCCGGCCAATCCAACAGAGGGATATTTTTTTCTGCCAAGAAAGCTTTAACTGATCGAGCAGTGTGACAGGGAGCCCCATCTTGCATGAAAATGAATGGTTCCCCATTTGGAAACCAATCTCTGAGCTGCGGAATCAACCGATTTTCTAAAACTTCTTTGTACTGGTCTTGCCTCATTATTCCTTTCACGACGTACAGACGTCCAGTGCCCTTGCCACTGATGACTGACCAAATCATCACTTTGGTGGGATGTTTAACTGTTGGAACGACGCAGTCAGGATGAAACTTTTCTCCTGGACGACGACGCACATACTGAGCTTTATTCTGTAAAATTTCGAATGTGCTTTCGTCACTGAAGCAGACCTGTCAATAATAGAAAAAAAAATATAAAATCCAAGTTCTTTTGCTTTATTTTATTGAAAACGATAATAACACAGGCCAACAAAAAATTATTTTGTAAAAACTTTTTGAAAAAAAATACCTAAATCTTATGCATTTTTGGATGCTGAAACCGTATTTAATAGCAGTTTTTTTTTATCACCCACCATTATCTCACAATATGATATCAATGAATATTTCAAAAAATTGGGAAAATTTGATCTATAAAAATTAAAGAAATGACAGTTTTTTAAATTTGTTATATTTTTGCTTAAAATCATATTTAATTGCTTAAATCATAATACTAGATGCTAATTTTTTTGTACTTCCTCTCCCTTTTCTCCGTAAAATTTCGTGCGTAGCTTTTTCTTCTATGAATAGCATTTTGTTGTTCTCTGTGTAGTGACCAACAGTAATCACCCATCATTGTGGTATTCCACCGTCCCTGGTATCGTTTCTCTATCTCTTTTATGTCCTGGTGAAACCGTTCTCCTTGCTCTTCACTTACATCACCTAAGTTTTCAGGGAAAAAATCAAGATGGTTGTGCAAGAAGTGGACTTTAAGGCTCATCAGGCAACCAAGAGTTTTAAACTTGTTTATCATGTTACCTACGATAAGTTTATAGTTCGGAGCTTTCACATTTCCCAAAAACTTAATCACAACGTCTTTAAATGATATCCAAGCCTCCTTTTCCTTCTCATTCATCGTTGCTTCGAAGTTTGAATCGAACATTAATTTACGGATATCAGGCCCGACGAAAATCCCTTCTTTTAGTTTAGCTTCTGATAAATGAGGAAATTTGCTACACAAATATGTAAAACAATCGCCATCTTTAGGTAAAGCTTTAACAAATTGCTTCATTAAGCCCAACTTTATGTGGAGTGGTGGTAGAAGAATCTTCTTGGGGTCAACTAAAGTGTCATTTAAAATGTTTTTTATGCCAGGTATCAAGGTTGTCCTTAAGGGCCATTGCTTTTGAGACCAGTGTTGATCCCTTGCTCTGCTGTCCCATTCACATATAAAACATGGAAACTTTGTGAATCCCTTTTGTTGACCAAGGAGCATGGAGATAACTTTTAAATCACCACACACCATCCAATCATGAGATGCATAGCTAATTTTCTCTAGAATAATATTAAGATTTTGGTAAGTTTCCTTCATATGAATTGAATGTGCTACAGGCACTGAAGCATAAGTATTTCCGTTATTTAATAACACACCTTTCAAGCTTGTTTTTGATGAGTCAATAAAAAGTCTCCAATCTTCTTTTTTGTACTCAATTCCAAATTCATTTATTAGACTGACAATATCATGGCAGTAAACCAGATCCTCGTCCTGTCGAAAAAATTTAGTAAATTGTTCATCTCTTGTTCTATAATGACAAATAGATGTTCCAGGTTCCAATAAATGTTTTTCTTTTAGTCTAGAACCAAGCAATTCTGCTTTTTCCTTAGTCAGACCTAAATCTCTAACTAAATCATTTAATTCGGCTGGTGCAAATAACTGTGGTTTTAAATTATCCGGTGTACATTGAAAATCGTCATCAGTCGGTTGACTTTGACTAGATTCGGGGCTAGACTGTAAAACATCATCAATATGCTCAGGTGGCACAGGAACAGGAAAGCAAGGTCCATGTTTTACCGGCCGATCCGCTGACGTAACGTTAGGATAGATAATAACTTTTTTATTTTTAGAGTTATATCCACTAACATCTATACAGCAAAAATAACAATCGTCTAAGTGATTTTTTTGCTCTCTCCATACCATCGGTACTGCAAATTTAAAAGCTATCTTCTCTTTTTTAGACCATTTCCTGAGGTCCTCGACACAGACATAACAAACTTTGTGAGGAACCCAACTCTTGTCTTGATTCTTGATTTCTATGCCAAAATAAGCGAAGTATACTTTTTTTATAAAGTCAGTAATGTTCCTTTGATGTTTTTTAATTACAAAATTACCACATATATAGCAAAAAGCATTATGAGAAACTTTACAATCACGATTAACCATTTTTATTTTTGAATTAAAAGCACACAGCAATTTGAGGTTATAATAACTGACAAAAAACTTACAGCTGTCAAATTCATTAGAAATACTAACCTAAAAAGTTTTTATTTCATTGCCAACCAGATTGCATTAGAATAATGTTGCCAACTTAAAAAATATTCCGTAGTTAAAGATATATCCTATACATTCTGGTACATAAAATTTAATATTACATAATAATGAAATGTGAGAAATTGGTGGGTGATACAACTTTTTTATTATTTTTTTCGTAATCAGGAGACCAATTTACGCAGGAATAAGTTAAAATTATCAAAAAAGTTTTTTCGTTGTTGGCCTGTGTAATCTACTATTTTTTTTATTAAATTACATTATCTTACCGATCTCCAGAAGTTCATATCTTTGTCTTGCCATTGCTTGGCCCACTTCAGTCGCTTTGTTTTCATTGCAGCTGTTAACTTGGGCTTCTTGGCGGGGCGACAGGCTTTAAAATTTAATTCTTTCAATTTTCTTCGAATAGTCCGTTCAGAAACATTTACGCTAGCATCCTGGAGTTGTGATTTTATCACCTTTGTGGTAGCAAATCTGTTTTCTAGACAAATTTTCTTCAAACATCTCTCTGACCGAGGAGTGAAAATTGGTTTTCTACCACATCTTTTCTTTCTTTTCGGGCTTAATTCCTCCCCCTTTCCCTTTCCCTTTTTTATGCGTCGTACACTAGCTTCAGAAACTTTCAATCTTCGTGATATTTCCCGGTTCGAAAATGTTTTCGCATTTAAAAGAGCCTTCACTTCAGCTTTTTTACGTGGTGAAAGATCGCCCTTTTTACCCATAATGAAAATAGTCCAATGTTTATTTTAAAACACTGAATACAAATTAAACTAATAACTGAATAGTAAAAAACTGTTAAACAAACAATCACAGTCTATAAACGCAGAAAGAGAAACTGAGAAACACGTCCTAACCTGACGAAATGACGATCGCGACTGAAACAGGTTTATACTTGTTTACGTTCATGTATCCCTTTAACAACACAGTATTGCCATATGCTTAAAATAAATAAAAATCGATAGTCTACCACAAATCTTTTAAATAAAAATCAATACAGTCAATCGGGGTAACTTTGACAGATCATCGCTATATTTTTTTAGCTAACTTAATTTTTTTTTAAAATAGAGACAGAAGAATTTACATAATATGTGACCTCAGGTGACTTGTATGCTTTTAAATTACACTATGCAACAAATTTAAAAAAAAAAAATTTCACTCGACTTACAGTATGTAATTATGACTTATCACATTAAAACTATTCGGAGTGTATAAATAAAAATATTATATCACGTCACATTTAGTAGTGATAGGCATTTATTGATTTTGACAAAATTTGTATGAAGGAGAGACATAAATTTTTATTCTACATTAAAAAAACATTTTTTTTTTGAACGATTGGCTTTCCTCTTGTAACCAGTAGACACAGTATCCCTCTGGAGGCTCCAACAGTAGTCTGCAAGCATAGCTGGTTCCCATCTACCCTGATACCACTTCTCATACTCTGTAATTTCTTGATGAAATCTTTTGCCATGTTCATCACTTACTGAACCCATGTTTTCTGGAAAAAAACTTAAATGGGAGTGTAGAAAATGGATTTTAAGTGACATATTGCATCCTAGTTTGTGATAAGCATCCAGCATTATTTTTATTTTTTCATGGAAATCGGGTGATTTGTGATTGCCGAGAAAATTTTTTGTGACTTCAACAAAAGCCAACCATGCCTGTTTTTCAATGGGTCTGAGGCTGGATAAAAAATCGGGATCATTGATTAATTTTCGTATGTCAGGTCCTATAAAAATTCCTTCTTTAATTTTCGCCTCACTTAGCGTAGGAAATTTGTTTTCGAGGAATGAAAATCCAGGTCCGTCTCTGGGAAGTGCTTTCACAAAATTCTTTATCGAACCAAGCTTGATGTGTAGCAGAGGTAAAATGATTTTGTCAGGTGATACTAATGGTCCAAGCACGAACCCTGTTCTTAGAGGCCAGTTTTGTTTTGTGTAGTGATCGGAACGCGCTCTGGTATCCCATTCACAGAGAAAACAACAATATTTCGTATAACCAGTTTGCAATCCTATTATAAAATTAACGCTACTACCTTTAAATCTGCACATATTTGCCATTTGTATTTTACATAATCAACTTTTTCCAGAATTAGTTTTAAAATATTCTATGTTTGTTGTGTGGGTATGTTTCTTTAAAGTGAGCGCCGTATGCAACAGGCAAAGATGGCAGTATGTTACCGTTATGAAGTAAAACTCTCTGACAAGATCATTTAATTCATATTGGCTAATCAAAGTTCTGTAGTTATTTGACCTTAAAATACGTCTCCACTACTAGATGGGTCTGCTTCTTCGTCTTCTTCCGTACTTGAACTCGATGAACTATGAAATCTTACCGGTACTGGAATGTCTGAAGAATGTGGTAGTGGCATCGACACTGATGTCACGTTAGCATATTTAATCGACTGTCTTGATTTTTTTGAAAAACCTTTCAATGTTGTCAAACAGAAGTAACAGTCGTCTACGTGATTTTTGGGTTCACGCCACTGCATTGGTACACCAAAAGGCATTTGTTTTATACTTCTCAAACAACGGGGAAATGGGCTTTTTTTCACTTTTAGGAGTGAATTCACCACAAGCATAACAAAATAAGTCAGGTGAATTAACACAAACACGCGGCATTTTGTACAATAATGAGTAATCTAAAAGTTTTGATGACTGGTGTACCAAGAAAAGATATATTTTTATGACTACCCTCAAAAAAGTGAAGCAGACAGTAAACAAATCAAGATTCTCCTTATCTCTTTTTTGTGACGTGATATATAAATATAAATGTGTTTTCTGTATTACACTAAGTATGCTTAATACGAATTACCATTCGGGGTCCCAGTGAATTTTTTGGTGTTGCATAGTGTTATTTATCGCATTTAATAATCATGAAGTTATATCAAAAACTGCCAATTTTGTTGTGTGTCAAAGTTACCATCCCCATATGGGTAACTTTGACACAGATGAAATTTGTTACAGGAATCATAACTTTTATACATGTTATAGCTTCTGGGTAACATTAGTTTCATTTTTTAACAAATGCTAGAGCAACGGAGTCATAGACAAGCCAATAAAACCATAAAATTGTAGCTCTATCTTTATTTAATCTCTTTGGTAACACAACTAAAATCAAAATAAGATTTTTTTTTAAACATGCTCTTAACTTAAGAAATAGCTTTTTATATTTAACAAAATCAACTGTATCTCTTAAAAGCTAAACATATAAGACTCTAAAGCAGCCTGCTTTAGAGTCTATTCGCCCCATTCCATAAAGAGCAAGTCATCTTCCAAATGATAAACTCCAACAGATTTGATTTTGATTTTGCCTGTATCTACAGTTGATACAATGTCGTCAAACTTAATTTTGACCATCTCTTTTTTATTTGGCCACCTCCACCCGCCACCTAGTGATCTGGTCATAGCCGCAATTTCATAATATGGGGGAAAGGACGATACGACTTTCCCTGGGAACAAACTTCCTTCATTTCTATAGACAACAGTAGTCCCAGGCGGGATTGTAGCTAGGTTCGTATTGCTCACTGATACAGATTTCATCTTTTCGGCGCATTCTGATCCGCCGTTCAGCTCTTCTTCAGCCTCGTTTACAATTAGATATTCATCAATTACAACTTCACCTCCTATATCTAAATCCATTGCTTCGAATTCTAGAGATTTGCCCACATTTGATTCTATTCCCATCGAAATGTTTATTTGTTTTGAGGTTGACGGTTGGTTGATTATATTTTCTATGTCATAACATTCGTTTACATTATCCAGGTTCTTCCTACATATAATTCTTCCATCACTGGTTTCTTTTTCCTGTTGTTCGTTTGTTTTGGATCCTGAATTCTTCATCTTTCCTTCCACAATCTCTTATTGATCTTGATTATATTTGTCTTGACTTTTCATCTTCTTATTTTTTGAGCCTTGAGGACGACCCCTTTTTACTGCTTTCTTAGGATCTACTGAACTGTTTGTGTCGGTAGGCTGCTTTGGATCCGTACTCTTGGCTTTATCAGCTTTATTCTTATAGAACTGCTCAACTTCCTCCACTGACACGCTCTTCCCAGCAATAACGGGCATTTGAAATTTTCTTTGGCTTTTAGTTCCTAAATCATTTTCACGCAATTCCGCCAGATAGCTCTTGAAACTCTCACCTAAAGATTCCTTAGCAGTTTGTAAATCGACTTTTGCTTTGGCATATTCTGGAAGACGCTGCAACACCTCTTGGCGGTTTAAGGGATAAATACCCGTTACTCTAAAACCTGCCTCAATGTTAGCTTTACACTGTGGAGCTCCTAAATTAAGAGTCTTTTTGACAAGTGCCGTAAAACAGTTCTTTGGCAAAGCAACAGTTTTTCTGCCTCGTGTGGTCTCTCTCCATTTAAGTAGGACGTTTCTCCAGTTAGCTTTGAGAGAGCTGAAATAACCCACGTCGAGAGGTTGAAGAAGGTGGGTCGAGTTTGGTACTAGGCACACAAACTTAATGTTATTCTCCTGGCATATCCTCAATGTGTTTACTGAGATGTGGGAGCTCAAATTGTCACATATTAGTATTTTTTTTCCTTCTTTTTTTATAGCGAACTAGCTTCCGCCCGCGGCTTCGCCCGCGTGAAATTAGTTTTTGTCAATCCTGGTCCTTTATGTCTAAGAGACTCTTACAGGGGCCAGCCTCACGTTGTGTACAAAAATATTTTTAAATGACCTAATTTAAAACATTTTTGTACACAACGTTTGCTGTTTTGTTATCATTTGTTAAAATGTGGAGATTGTTTGGACTCGACACTCGCGAGCAGGCCACGTACAGTTGGCCATGCGAAAAACAGTTTTTCTCTAAATGGACACCTGCTACTTTAAGTGTTTGCCCTTGCGCTTTGTTAATGGTCATTGCGAAGGCTGGTTTGAGGGGAAACTGGATTCTTTTAAACTGAAACGGTAAATCTGTAGGGATCATGGGTATGCGTGGAATCAAAACTTCTTCATCTTTAGCTATACCTGTCATTATAATTGCTCCAATAATATTGCGTCCTAGCTGCGTAATTTGCAATCGAGTCCCGTTGCATAGTCTCGGCGCTTCGAGATTTCTCATTAATAAAACTGGAACCCCAACTTTCAGTCTCAGCTTATGAGACGGCACTCCTGACAGCTCTAAAGAGTTTAGAAACTCGGTAGGATAAGACGTCACCTGTTCACTGTCCATGACAATATCTACTGACAAATATTCGACAACATCGCCTTGCACATGTGACATCATTCTTTCATTGATCTTTCCCACGATTTCATTGGTCGGTGCTAATATTGCCCTTTCACACAGCCATTCTCTATTCCTCATGTTATATTCTAAACCGGGATAGACGTTGTTTTTAAGATCTTCCAAGTTTTGGACAGCATTACAAAATTCTTGATTTAATGTAATCATGCCGTTAGTGTCCGTAGTCATTCGACCTTCACCGATTTTCAATAGAGCAGCTGCATATTGCCCCGATTGCGTATCATTATGTAGTTGTACTCGCATGTTTTTAGTGAGACAAAATTTTTTTACATGCACCCATAATGTAGACGCTTTCAAACATGCATTTATCTCATCTGCTGGAGTGCCTCTAGTAATGACAGGTAGTGTCTGTCGAAAATTACCAGCAAGCAGCACTACCATCCCACCCATTAAACTCGGGTTACTTCTGATATCTTTCAGAGTCCGATTGAGCGCCTCGATCGCTTTTTTATGCGACATTGTGCACTCATCCCACACCAACAGCTTGCATTGCTGTAGCATTCGGCCACGATCGCTGTTTTTTGTGATGTTACACACTGGAATTTCCTCATGATGTAAATTTAATGGGAGTTTAAGTACTGAATGTGCCGTGCGGCCACCATCGAGCAGCGTCGCTGCAATTCCAGAGGAAGCTACAGCAACAGCTATTCCTTTGTCTTTGCGAATTTGGGCTAAAAGTAAATTTAATAAAAAAGTTTTTCCAGTGCCTCCTGGCGCATCTAAGAAAAACAATCCACCCTCACCATTATAGATTCTTTGCACAACAATATCAAAGACTAATTTTTGTTCCGTGTTTAATCGAGGAACTGACTCTGATATTTGTTGCTGTAAAGAAGAGACATTGTAGTCCAGTTCTCTTATTAAATCACCACTGACTTCTCCGATTCTTTGTGGCCGGTTCATTCCAAAATCTGATAATGTCTTCCCAGATATAGCCATCACTTGGTCTTCAATCTTAGTTAGCGCCTCGTTATATACTAAATCATTATATGTGATATTGGGATTATTTTGTTGTAGTCTGTGCAAAATATCGTCAGACATATCATTTTGGTACTTTTCCCATAATATCTGAGGATTTGAAAGACCACACGTCGCTATGAGAATGGCAAAAAGATCTCTCACCTTAGCTGCTGATCTACATTGTGCAGCCTCTTCTAATGTCGAGTCCCAATGATTGTCATTCTCTAACAATCCTCTAGTTTCACAGGCTTCTCGGAAGGTAACAAACGTTTGACCGTTGTAGTTCTTGAGATCATTGAACGAAGTTGGCCCACGCACGTGGTGTAGCAGTAGTCTCAAACAAAAGCATTCAATGTTGCTAACGTGGACAGTATAGACCCGTCCTAATGCATCCCCAGATTTAACGCCAGGCCAATCCAGAACAGCAGATCCTTGAATTCGGCGTTTCCAACATTTTCTACCTGCATCCCACGTGTAATACCGAGGTACTTGAACGTACAAAAGTGTTTTTGCAAATTCATCTGATCTGCAAAGGTCAAAAAAGGCGGTCAAAGTGGTTTTTGGTGGTGTTGTCACTCGCTGGTGAAAATTATTTTCATTAAAATAAATTCGTTCACCATTCTCTAGATGCACACTGAGGTGCGTAACAGTAGGATGCCTTTCATGCAAAGGAAACCCTAACAGGCGCCATACAGCTTCGTTGCTGCTGACATAGCGACCAGACTGAAACGTTTGTACTTCGTCTACTGGGTTTGAGGACTCTGAGCTTCTGAAATTAAAAATAGCTTGATCGCTGCCTTTATTAATATATTTGCAGATGTATTTGATTGCACGTACGGAACCGCAAGCTTCTACATTTATATGGGCGTTAAAAGTTTTTAATAGGACAGGCGAATATGGTACTACCCAACTATTGTCGACAGAAACTTGACTACCATTTCGGAGTTTAACAGATGCCGTCCGGCCTCCGTCTTCTGGTGCTCTTCTACGATACATCGGGTAGCCGTTCTCATTATGGAGAGTCTCTTTCAGTAGGTTGCGAGGAAATTTTTTTGTACATTTACGGTTTTTCATGCACGGGCACTGAGGGTTTTCAGCCCCGCATGGACCATGGATCATGTTTTTCATAACAATATCATAAAGTGCCTTGTCATTGTTAGGATCTGGTATTTCAGCGCTTATAATTTTATCGATTTGGTCAGGTCGCAATTTATCTTTTAACCAAAGCAAAATGTGGGCATGTGGGAGTCCTCGCTTCTGCCACTCAATGGAATACATAAAGCATTGCACTTCTCCAAAAACCCTTCCTTTAGTAATTACAGTCATAAGCTTTTTAACTTTTAACCTAAACACTCTGGCAATGATATCGTGCCTATCGTTGGCGCTTTGACCTGGCATTAATTCGTCAACTATTTCAGACCAAGATGGATTGCAGGTGAAGGTTACAAATAAATCAGGTCGACCATACGTACGCACATAGGCAAATGCGTCTTGAGTATACTCGTGTAAGTATCGGGGACTGTTCACAAACGAAGAGGGCAGAATCACCATTTTACCTATATTATTAGGGTTCACGTTGGCATCATTCGATACAGCATCTTGGAGATGAATATAATTTTCGGCTCTTAGTTTTGTTTGATTTAAAGATATGTATCGCAATCTTTCGCTTTCAACCTTCACGTACATATCAACATAAAACTGGTTAGCGAGCTGTTTGCATCGTTGTATTACGTTAAAATCGTCTTCGCGTATCATCATATGATAGGCATAAAAGTCCATGCTCGATACTTTTTTGTTGGGCAAGGGGAGCTTGGTTACTGGATTGACTTGTGGAATTTGAAAATGGTACCCCTCTTGCCCCTTGCTAAACATAAGCGGGTATTGTAATGCGTCATAAAACTTGTGTGTGTCCGGCACCCTGGTCAATGTATTGTCACGGGTTTGTAAAACAATATCACGCGATGCGAACTGTTCACCACACACCATGGCGGCGACTTCGTTTATTAAGGGTGCATTATAACGTCTTTCATGTTCCCCGCTTGGCGTACGATCTGGGTGTATTACTAATTTGTAATTTTCCCCTGGCATTCTTTCTAAGGCTGTTTTGAAGGTGTTAATGAGGTTATTATGTTCGTGCAACATTCTTTGAATTTTTAAAACAATGTCCCTCTCAACTCCTTCAATATTTTGACATCTGCGGTCAACCTCGCTGTTTTCGTCTCCCATAAAATAAATCTGTAGAAATTTTGGTTGATCATTGTTTGTGGGAAGCAAAGAACCAATCCTATGATAAATTTGCCCTTGTACCGTAAATGTGGGTGAGAATCCAGGCATGATGACCTCATTACCCACACCAAATGATGTCATCTGAAAGCAAGAGTTGTACTTTCTTATTCTGTTTAAAAATCGCCGAGATTCATTGCTGTCATATAGAAGTAAGGATTTGAGTGGCTCCTCGGGGTCACCAAGCGTTGGTACTGATACTTTGCCTCCAGAACAGCACATACCTGGGGTCTCTTCCTTCCACTTGAGTGCATCACAGTGTCTGCATTTATTGGTCATTCTACCTATGAGGACTAATCGATGATTAAAGTAATCAATTAACGGATCATAATGAAAAGCAGCATCGGCAAATGCCTCCCACGTATTCATCGTAAACGTACGTCTCCTTTCTGCTTGCCGCTCGGAATTAATGAAACGTCGTCTACGTGTTTCTTCGGAGGTCTCTGCGGCTATGTACGAAGCTTGACGCTCAGCATCTAAGATTTGGCGAGCTTGGGTCTGCTGAGAGGTCTCAGCAGCTCTTTGAGCCGCGTGACGCTCGGCATCAATGACCTGGCGAGCTTGGGTCTGCTGAGAGGTCTCAGCAGCTCTTTGAGCCGCGTGACGCTCGGCATCAATGACCTGGCGAGCTTGGGTCTGCTGAGAGGTCTCAGCAGCTCTTTGAGCCGCGTGACGATCAGCGTCTAAATTATGACGGGTCTGCATGTGCTCAAAAGTTTCAGCAGCCCTTTGAGCTGCGTGACGCTCGGCATCTAAAGTCCGACGGATCTGTGAATCCCCTTCTGATTCCAGTGATCTAGCAAGTTTAGCAGCCCGAGCTCTGCTAGAGCTATTAGCTAAATTGGACTTTCGTTTGCGAGGCATCGTAGAAAAACAAAAATGAAATGAATCGAACAAAACAGATGTACAGATTAAGATTTATTATATTAAAAAAAACCTTTAATAAGCACCTACTCGGTAAAAATGATGCGCTCATCCCACGGCGATGTCAATTAAACACATCGTCCGTCACGTTTAAATGGAAAAAAAGTAACTAAAAAATTAAATTATCAATATTTATTTACAACCAATGCATAAAAAAGTAGGAGGTTAGTAGCTTAGGTTAGTTTTACACCTACTACGACCTCTTAGATTAATTAAAAAAAGGAAATAAAAGCAAATCGGATTTTTTTAAAGTAACGGAAACTATCTTACCTACTTTTAACTATGAACTAAAAGAAATATCAAGTATGTACAAAATTAATTTACAGGACCTAATTAATAAAAAACACTTAAAAAGTTATACGAAACAAAAAAAATAATTTTACTGGATCGAAAAATGTAATTCTCTATAGCGCAAATTTCTCTAATCGCATGCGTCCGACAACGACGTCTGCCCTCACGTGTCTGCCCGTTCGGGTAGGCATAGTTAGATTCGTGCGCTCCCCCACCACACGACAGCGCCGCGCCGTTGCCTGCCGCAGATGCCGCCACACTTCGGCGAATGTGCGCGACGACGACCGACGGCAGCGGCGGCGATGCAGAGTATTCGTTAAAAGGAATTTAAACTTCAAAAACGAACTTTTTTGTAACTTGATACACCCAAAACTTCTAAATTACATGTTCCTAGGTTCAGTGATTAAGATTTCGTATACAAAAAGTTTGGCTTTGTAGTTCCAGTTCCGAATCCGTTCCGTTCGGGAATTCCGTTTGTAGAAAAATTCTGCACATCCTTTGAGACCTACGTACCAAGATTCATGGTCTTATCTTCAATTCAACCCCTATTTCACCCCCAAACTGGTAAAAATTTCAAAATGCTAGAACAAACGATTTTTTGTTTCTTATGACGTGATATTTGACGAACTTGCATACTAACTTTCAACCCTTATTTCACCCCTTAGCTGGTCGAAATTTCAAAAATGCTAGAACAAATGTTTAATGATTTCTTATCAAGTGCTTAAATATAAAGTTTCATGGTTTTATCTTTTAAAATTAAGAAATCCCATACAAACTTTCAACCTCTATTTCAACCCCTTCATCCCTTTTTTTCGAAATAAAAAGTAGCCTATGTTCTGTCTCAGGGTCTAAAGATTGTCTGTACCAAATTTCATCAAAATCGGTTGCGAGGTTTAAGCGGGAAAGCGTAACAGACAGACAGACAGACAGAGTTACTTTCGCATTTATAATATTAGTTGGGATGTTAAGAGATCCCATCAAACCCTGGACATCTTTACAAAAAACTAAACTTTCAGCCATTTCAAAATATTGCATCAAATGTTTTTGTCTGTTACGGAAAGATGTTATAACTACACCACTTTGTAAAAGGTTCCATTGTTGCAATCTTGAACCTAAAAGTTCTGCTTTGTTCTTTGGCAATTCTAAGTCCCTTACGAGATCATTTAATTCAGCTTGTGTTATCCTGTGTGGCTGTGTTGATGTACTAGGTACCTCGTATTCTGACATTGACGAAATTGATGGTGAACTTCCCTTGATTTCATCTTCGTCGTCACCGATGTGAGGACGCTTCGGGATCGGATGAAGATCGCTGTGTGGTAGAGGACGAGTAGCTGATGGTATATTTGGATATGTTATGGCACTCTTCTTTTTTTTAGAAACACCCTTGCCTTTTCCAAATACATGAGTCGTCAGGCAGAAATAACAATCACTTACGTGATTTGTCGATTCTCGCCACTGCATTGGCACTGCAAAACGAAATGATGTTTTTTTGCCATTCAGCCAATTTCTCAAACCTGTAGCACATGGATTACAGCAGAAATGTGGAACCCAGCTTTTATCCTGGTGTTTGATGTTCTCGTTAAAGTAGTAAAAATAGGCTTTTTTTATTATAGGCGATATACAACACCTTTGTTTATTAAATATCACCTCACCGCAGATATAACAAAAATTGTCGGGATGATTAACACATTTTCGAGACATTTTGCTATAAAATAGTATTATACTTTTTACTTTTAACACTTCTACACTGCCGGCCAAAAGTTTGAGACCACTTACATCAAAGTTGGAAAATGATGTATAACTCATAAATAAAAGCAAAATATGAAATGATTTATTGTGATATTTATTAAGTGGAAAGCGAGGATTAATATAAAAATAAAAATCATTAATTACACTAGGCAACAAAAAAAATATTTTTTTTTTTCCCAGAGATCTGATTGTGTGATTCGGAATGGCCATGGTATAGAGAACTTAGAACAGTAAATAAAACATCTCAGTCACGTATAGCTTTTAAGAGAAATTTATTTTTATTTTTAACAATTTTTTGTAATTATTTTAAAGTAAAATATTATTTAGACTTGAAAAATAAACTAGTTTTTGTTCTTTTGGCTTTCCTGTTATAAGAAGAGGTTGGTGTCTCTCTAATTAAAAACCAGCAGTAGTCTGCAAGCATTGCAGTAGTCCATTTTCCCTGATAACGCTTTTCCATTGAGGCAATTTCTTGGTGAAAGCGCTCACCGTGCTCATCACTCACTGCGCCTAGATTTTCTTTAAAAAAATTAAGGTGCGAATGCAGAAAGTGTATTTTTAATGACATATTGCACCCCAGTTGTTTATAAGCATGTAACAATTGGTTTACAAGGCTTTCATATTGAGGCGATCGTTTATTTCCCAAAAAATTTTCCGTGACTTGAAAAAATGCCAACCAAGCAGTTTTTTCTTCAGGATTTAACGTAGAAATAAACGACGGATCTTTTATTAACTTCTTAACGTCTGGGCCATTGAAAATACCTTCTTTTAATTTTGCATCACTTAAAGCTGGAAATTTTTGCTTTAGAAACTTAAAGCCTGGGCCGTCTTTGTTCATTGCTTTCACAAAGTTTTTGATTAACCCTAATTTAATGTGTAAAGGTGGTAACAGTACATGTTTTGGATCTACTAATGGGTCGTTTTTTACATTTTTCTGACCTGGATCATAAGAAGTTCTCAGTGGCCAAGTTTGTCTCACATAATGCTCAGCTTTTGCACGGCTATCCCACTCACATAAAAAACAACAGTACTTCGTGTATCCGGTTTGCAATCCTAGAAGTAAAGCAACCACTTTTAAGTCAGCACATATTGCCCAATGATGTTTATCATATTCTATTTTAGTCAATAAATGCTTTAAGACGTCATAAGTTTCTTTAAAATGTGCACCGTATGCCACTGGAATGGATGGATATTGGTTTCCATTGTGAAGAAGCACGGCTTTCAAGCTAGTTTTAGATGAATCTATAAACAGCCTCCATTCATCTGCTGAATGCTGGTGGCCCAATTTATCCAATAAACCAACAACATCGTTACAATAAATTAAATCTCCATCTTTAGAATAGAAATCCACATACGAACTATGTCGTTTACGGTATGCTGTAACACAAACTTCGGGTTGAAGAAGATTCCATTGCTTTAATCTTGAACCTAATATTTCAGATTTTTCCTTAGGTAAGTCTAAGTCTCTAACAAGATCGTCAAGCTCAGATTGGCTGATCAAATGTGGTGCTTTAGATGTACTTGCCACTTGAAAGTCTTCACATTCATCATCAGAACTAGAAGTGTTACTTGAGGATTCAACGTGACTTGGTGGGTTAGGTACTGGAAGATCTTCTGAATGTGGTATTGGTTTTGTTACGGAAGACACCTCTGCGTACTTTACTGTGTGCTTAGATTTCTTAGAAAATCCTTTGACATCTGTGAGACAAAAATAACAGTCACTTACATGATCCTTAGGTTCTCGCCAAATCATAGGTTGACCAAAAGGCATCTTTGTTGGTTTTCCATTAAATCAGTTTGTCAAATTCTTGTGGCATGAGAAGCAACACATGTGTGGCACCCAATATTTATCTTGGTTGCGAACGTCTAAACCAAAATATGCACGATAACACTTCGTAATTAACGGCGTTATGGGTTTTTTTTGACTCTTCGGTGAATATAAACCGCAAATAAAACAAAAGAAATCCGGAGAATTAACACAAAAGCGAGACATGGTGAAAGAAATCAATGTATACTGACACTACAAAATATTATTGTGATCGTTACTAAGAAGAATTTAGAGCTACCCTCCAAAACTAATAAAAAAAGTGATTTTTTACAAAAATATTAAAATCTCCATTCCTATACGTGACTGAAATAAATTATTATTTTTCTGGTATTAGGTGTATGATTATCAATAAAATACGGTATGAATTTTCCCCGGGAAATTTTGAGTGTTGCCTAGTGTTATTTAAAGAAATAATATTTATTACATGTTTATAAACTGCTAAACAGCTAAACTGATTTTTCGTCAAAAAATCCTCCCTTGCATTGGATCACTTTTTTTACCAGTCTAGGCATGCGCGCAATCAATTTGTCGATTGTTTCCTGTGAAATATTATTCCAGCTTTCTTGTAAGGCTCTCCACAGGTCTTCTTGTGAGCTGGGACAACAACTGCGCACGTTTCTGTCAAGCTCTTCCCACAAAAGCTCTATTGGGTTAAGGTCGGGGCTCTGAGGGGGCCACACCATGTTTTTTAAAACCCCTTCTGCCTCTTTTTTATCTAAATAACCCCGACATAATTTGGAGCTATGTTTAGGGTCGTTGTCTTGTTGGAAAATAAATCTATCTCCTATTATTCGAAGTCCCGATGGTACAGCATTGCGCTCCAATATTTGTCTGTACTGCTCCTTTTTCATAATGCCTTCGACTCGTACCAAATCTCCGGTTCCACGGCTCGAGAAACAACTCCAAACCATAACGGAACCACCGCCATGCTTCACTGTGGGCAGCACACAGTCTGGCATCATCTTTTCTTCGGCACTCCGCCGAACAAAAATACGCCGTTTGCTCCCAAACACTTCAAATTTGGATTCATCTGTCCAAAGAACTGTTTTGAAATCTTCTTCACTCCAGTCTCGATGGGTAAGAGCCCACTGCAATCTCTTCTTTTTGTTTTGTGGCCTTAAGAGAGGTTTTCGAACGGCCACGCGACCAAATAAATTAGCGTCTCTTAGTCTTCTTCTCTTAGTCAATGATACAGGTGTAGACCGGGATTTGTTGACTTCAGCGCGGATTTCTGGTGCTGTTAGGCGTCTATTCCGCTTGCTTGTTACCACGATGAAGTTATCCTCGCTGGAAGTGGTAGCTCTCGGCCTTCCCGACCGCGAACGATCTCGATTACTGCCAGTCTCCTTGTATCGGGTTATTGTATTATGAACACAATTCTTCGACAACTTCAGTTGAGTAGCAATCGCACGTTCTGATTTGCCTTCGTTGTGTAGAGCAACGATGACAGCACGTGTTTCACTGCTAATTTGGCGTACTTTTCCCATAATGAGATGTCTTTACTGTAACGAGGACGAGCTCAGACTAACCCAGATTGAAAAAGATTAACACCATGAAAACTCAGGTGTTGAGACTTTTTTAAGTAGTTAAAATTTCCTAGAATGCGGTTAACACAAAACAAAGCCTAATTAATGAATAATGGTAAGGTAATATTTTTTTTACAATGAGCGTAACGCGCGGTCCGCGCGCGGCGCTCATTGATGTTTTTAGACAAAAGACCTTTATACAATGGTAACGTAAAAAAAAATAGAAAACATGACTTATAATAATACTTAAATATCTATAGTATATGCAGGTGTTTAAAATAATTGTTTATCATATGTAAACTACTCAAAACAACTTAGGGCCCACCTGCATTTTTGGTAATAAAAATTAATTAATTAAAAATGCGTACAACTTATGTTATTTTTTACTTAAAAAAATGAATTACATGTTCTATAAGAACTAAATGTGTCCAAGTTATTACGGTTACCACAAAAAAAATGTGCAAATCACAATTTTCATAAATTCACTCACATTCACTAAACTTTAAACCATCATTTTCCAGACACGCACTTCAATTTAATGTGATGATAAGGTGCCGGATGTTGATTAATTCTAGTGTTTAGTAACGTGTAGGACCTCCTCTGCTCCTTACACATTCCCTGAGCCGGTTAGGGACGCTCTCTATCAGGTGAGCCACGTTTTCATCAGGAATCTGTTCCCAACAATGTTTTAATGCATTCACCAATTCCTGTCGACTGTGGATATCGGTATAAGTTTCTTTAAGGCTTCGTTTGAGTTGATCCCATAAATGTTCAATCGGGTTTAGGTCGGGACTCGTTGCAGGCCAAGGCAAAACATTAATATTCGCGTCCGAAAGAGCACTTTGAGTCAGACGGGCAGTGTGAGGCCGGGCACACACGTTACGGTAAACCTGACAGGCAAACCTGCGCAGGTAAACCTGACAGGTATACCTGTGCAAGCTCGAGCCCACACACGTAAGGGTAAACCGTATATTTTAGTTCAGTTGAGAGAACATGGCGAGCAAACAAGATGTAGATGACGCGATCGCCTTGGTCGGGTTATTAGTGGTTTTGGACAGTAAGAAGAAGCGTAAACGTAAAACCTGGTGTAAGAAGTGGCTTACAAAGAGAGATGAATATACTCATACAAGGTTACTGAAAGAGTTGAGTGCAGATCCTTCAGATTACCGTAATTATTTGCGTATGAATGAAGAAACATATGAAAAACTGTTATCACTTGTAACTCCTCTCATTAGAAAGAAAAACACGGTTATGAGAACCTCTATTTCTCCCCATGAAAGACTAAGTGCTACTTTGAGGTTTCTTGCGACGGGCCGATCGTACGAATGTCTTAAGTACTCTACGTTGATATCACCACAAGCTCTAGGCCAAAT
The DNA here is from genome assembly GCA_949316085.1 of Hypercompe scribonia. Classification (NCBI taxonomy): domain Eukaryota; kingdom Metazoa; phylum Arthropoda; class Insecta; order Lepidoptera; family Erebidae; genus Hypercompe; species Hypercompe scribonia. Next base: position 6,543,669 of record OX438986.1, on the reverse strand, counting down.
CATTCCAGAGACATGTGAAGCCATCTATAAAGTGCTGAAAAATGAGTATCTTCAGGTACGTTAAACAAATATACAACTTTTATTTACTATTAGTTTTTATTGAAAAAATTTATTGCTGTCTTTGAAAGGGAAAGTTTTAACAGAGTACTGAGACAATAATTGCAATGAGCGTATGGAATTATAAAATTAATTGATAATATTGTTTGATAACATTAGTATAGCATAAAGAAAACTCAAAAATAAAACAAATCAATGATCACTATAACTAGAAAAGTAAGCTGCCATTGAATGTGAAGGAGGAAGACCTTCATTTGCAAATCCACCTGGCGAAGTTTGTTGAGAAAATTGGCCGTACGAGGTAGCAGATGAAGGAGTAGGTGTGCTCCTACTTGAATTAGAGCTGCTGTTCAAAAGTTCGGAGCTGTATGGATTAAGCATACCCATTTCAGCCTCAAAAAGGAGATCATTGATTCTTTTTTCAACTATCAAAGGCTCTCGTTTTTCCAAAGCCCTGATTCTCATAGCAAAAGATTTTCCCATCAAGTCATACCTGTCATCTTGGGCCACCGGTTTTTTGAAGTGGTCTTTTACTGAGACCAGTACATCATTAGTTAACTCTTCACTTTTCCTTTTTTTGGCCAAATTAGGTCGGGAGGTCGGAAGTAAGCCTACTGCTCCTGTACTTGAGTTTGATCTTGCAACCGCAGGTGGAGGTATCTCGTCGCCATTGATCGGTGTTTCGTTGCTAGGTGTTCCAGCAGAATCATTTATTTCTTCCTGAAATAATTATGTATTATTACACACTAAAAAAGTATTTTACATTGATTTTATTAATTAATATAGTTTAAAGGAGAACTAAATAAATATAAAACGTGTAGGCCTACTATTGAAAAAGTTACGAATATCATGTTATTAACGGGCTAAGCTCATACCTGGATTCATGTTGGGTTATAAAAGGGAATCTACAACGGATACGTTAGAATTTGTATAAAATATCAATTATCATATTATAATGTAGACTATTGTTATATTGTAATATTATAATATAGATATGATAACAATTATAATTTAACTAAACACCAAATGAAATTAATTTGCTAATTCAATCAGCCGAGGGAAACGAAGCATAGTCCCAAGCCGTTAATATAATTAATTATAATGTTTCCTTGATTTTAAAACACTGAATTTAAAAATTATCAACATTTAGACAGTCATCATTATCATTATGGTAGACTTTTATTTATGTTGTGAACAGTTTTTATTTATTTGATATTGTTCCAGTTTCCTAATTCCACTGAGAAATGGAAAGAGATTGCTAAAGAGTTTGAAGAGAGATGGAATTTCCCACACTGCCTTGGTTCCATGGACGGCAAACACATAGATATAGTTCCTCCAGCGGATTCCGGATCATATTATTTCAACTACAAAGGAAGGCACAGTATGGTACTTTTTGCAATAGTGGATGCTAACTACCGGTTCCTTTTAGTGGATTTTGGGACCAACGGACGTGTTTCTGACGGAGGCGTTCTTCAAAATACTAAATTTTATGAAAAGTTACAGATTGATGACCTTAAACTCCCAAAACCATGCAGCGTAACAGAAAATTTCAAAGATGTTCCTTACGTATTTGTGGCTGATGACGCCTTTCCCCTTACAATTAACATAATGAAGCCTTTCAGACAAGCACAACTAGATTCAGCTTGTAAAGAAATATACAACTACCGAGTTTCAAGGGCAAGGCACGTTGTTGAGAATGGGTTCGGTATACTGGCCTCCAGATTTCGTGTATTCCATACTCAAATAAATTTAGAGCCAGAGAACATAGTAAAAGTGGTGAAAGCAACATGTGCATTGCATAATTTTTTGATGGAAAAACGCCCAGCCATTTACGCTCCTCCAAACAGTACGTATCAGGAGAATGATGATGGCGCTATCATTAATGCAGGCTTGAATACCAATGAATCGAATATGATAGCATTGCAACGTGTGCACTTAGGTAATGTAAGTTTGGCCGCCAAACAGCTCAGAAATGAGTTTGCTTCCTACTTCATGAATGAAGGTAAAGTGCCATGGCAAGACAAACGTATTCTTCGAAACAAAAATTGAATATAGACTTTTGCTCTTATTTATAGGATACGTGGAATCCGTTCAAATTTGTTCATAAACTAAAAAAATCATTTAGACATTTCACACAGGTCAGAGAAAAGTTTTCTTTCAAACTATTAACATTTAATTTGTAAATAACTATTATTGTTATAGAAAAATACAAGTGTAATCGTACTTAAAATCAATTATATAACTATTATAACTAATCTGTTTATAGTACTTACTTCCTCGATCTCGCTCCCATATTCCTCTTCTAAATTGGACACAGATGTACTGGGAATATCTTGATCTCCAAGAAAATCAAACAAATCTAAGTACCACAACTTGGATACATAGACATTGTCGGCTGATGCGCCAGATTTAATTGACATGTCACGTTTTTTCTTTTCTTTACGAACATTGCTTCGTAAACTATTAATCTTTGCAACCACTGATTTTCTTGTTGCATCAGGTTCCAACTCCTTCAACTTCAGCAAAAGTTTTGCATAAGATGCATCTCTCTTTTCACGGTCATGATACTCTTTACTTTTCACTCGCCAAAGGCACGGCTCCTGTCTATAAATTTCAATGAACTCTTCAATCACTTGATTACGTTTTCGACTCGACATAACTAGAACTTAATATAGTCACAAGAAACTAAAGAAACTTCAAAAGAAAGTGTCGCAAAAAGCTCTCTACTCGAGGTGCAAGTCCAAACTAATAACAAAACAACTGCGCAGTTGAACTGTCGGCCTCACACACACGGTCAGGTCTAGACTACTGCGCAGGTAGAAATACCAAATTTTCATTCCGTACAGGTCGCCTGTACAGGTCGCTACGCCTGTGCAGTTTGGCCTGTAGCTACTGGCACACACGATCAGGTTTACCTGTACAGGTGACCTTTACAGGTATACCTGTCAGGTAAACCGTTACGTGTGTGCCCGGCCTGAGGACGTGCATTATCTTGCATCAAGATGAAATTCTGACCAACTCGCTGTGAATATGGGATGACATGAGGTTGGATGACCTGTTGGACGTAGCTGGCGGCGTTTACGTTGCCCTCATCCAAGAATACCAGCTCAGTTTTACCCAGTAGACTGATTCCACCCCACACCATAATACTGGGTCCACCAAAACGGTCAGTTTCTCGAATACAAGGATCCTCAAAACGTTCCCCTGGTTTTCTCCAGACACGTACCCGTCTGTCATCACTGAAAAATTTAACTTTAGACTCATCTGTAAAGAGCACTGTTCTCCAATTGTCCATGGTCCATTCGAGATGTTCACGTGCAAACCTTAAACGCGCTGCACGATGTGCCCTGGTTAATTTTATTCGCACAGCGCGCATTCTGGATCTTTGTTGGTCTTCATGAAGTCTGTTCCGTATGGTTTGATCGCTTACACGGGTACCAGTAGCATCACGTAAGCGATTTTGTAAGGTACGCGCTGTCACAGTGCGCTCTCGACGTGCAGTAAGTCGAACGTACCGATCTTCCTGGGAAGTGGTGGCCCGATTTCTACCACCACCTCGTCTCCTGGCAACACTACCTGTCTCCTGATAACGTTCCCAAACATTTCGGATCGCATGCCTAGACACACCGAGGCGTGAAGCTACCGATCTCTGTGAATTGCCCTCTTGAAGCAAAACTACAGCTCTGGAAGCTGTTTCCGGGTCCATATGACGTCGAAATCCGGGCATTGTTATTTTAAACAAAGCAATAACACCGAAGCAAATGATAAACAACGATACAATATCAACTTGTGTTTGTTATGAGATGCAGAACACAAGTGATTAGAAAAGTTCGTAAACGCTGAGTTGACCCATTTTTTAGTTTTTTCCGTCTACCCACTTAGGAACCACCCTAAACGTGACATTCCAAACGTGTGACCATGTGTAAACATATGCACTTGGAGTCTACACACTTCAATTTACAAATCAGCAGGCAATAAAAATATTACGGTCGAAGTTCCGAAAAAAATCAAGTGGGCCCTAAGTTGTTTTGAGTAGTTTATTTTTGACACATTTTATAAATAACAACGATTTGTACTAGTGGTCTCAAACTTTTGGCCGGCAGTGTATATCGCTTAGTTTAAGAGAAAATAGCACTAAATCACAATATTTCGAATATTTGATACAAACTAACTATGTAAATGTCAAAACATTATGAAGTTAAATGTGGGTAGTTCCATTAAACACGAAAGATACGATTATCGTAAAAACTAATAAATGAATTTTAGTTATCAATCCGAATTTTGCATGGACAGAGAAGCAGAAATTAGTTTAAATTATTTCGGATACTTTTTCTTGTAGACTAGTGTATTCAAGCGGAGTATGTGCCGAAGTAGCCGCGTTTTTAGCATGAGGTAGAATAATTGTTATGCTGCTTCTCCGACCGCGACTTTCGGGAGGATTTACGCATCACTTGTATTTATCTTTCCCGTACACATACAGCCGCGAGCAAAAGTATTAGGCACCCTACTGAACTACTTGTTTTAAGATAGTTTGTGTGAGTTGATGTAAATGAAACATTTTTATTTAATTAATAGCTTTATTGAAATAATATAATTAATATTTTGTGGGTCCACCTTTTGATTTTATTACAGCAGCTACTCTTTTTGGCATTGTTTCTACTAGTTTAAAACATTGTTCAGGAGTTAGTTTTTTCCACTCTTCTTTTAATGCCGCCAGTAGGGAAGATTTGTTATTTATTGAGTGTCTCCGAACGTTTTTCTTTAAAATTGACCAAATATGCTCAATTGGATTGAGGTCTGGTGACTGCGGTGGCCATTTTAAAAGGTCTACGCCGTTCCGATTCATCCAGGCCATAGAGTGAGCAGATTTATGACAAGTCGCGTTATCTTGCTGGAATTTGACGCCTTCAGTGTTCGTATCACAGTATATTTTGGTTATCGATAGTACTAGAGCTGTTTCTAGGACTCCAGTGTACTTTTGACTGTTCATTCGCCCCTCACAAAGCACTATTTCGCCCACTCCACCAGCTGCCATGCAACCCCAAATCATAATTGAGCCTCCACCGTGTTTAACAGTAGGCACCACACACTCCGGATTGTATTCTTCGCCCACACGGCGCCTTACATAGGTTGCACCGGGAGTTCCAAACACCTGTAAAAAGAAGAAAAATACATACCTAGTCTTGCCATAAATATTGTAATAAAGAAAAAAGAAATTTGTTAACTGCAAATAACATTTATTACTTTTACAGTGTGTCAGTTTAATACATAAATATAAAACAATTAAAAATATAAAAAGCTTATTCGAAGTGGTCTCCATTGGCTGCAATACAGTCCTTTAAACGATGAGGCCAGTTATCAATAGAAGCACGCACTCTTTCCATGGGAAAATTCTTCACTGCCAATCGTATAGATTGTTTTAGGGACTCCAAATTATCATGGCGTTTAGAGCAAGCTGTACTCTCTAAAACTGACCACAAATCATAATCCAGCGGATTAAGATCGGGACTAGACGACGGCCAGTCTTCAGCTCTGATGAAGTCCGAAACGTTCGATTCCAACCAAGACTGCGTGGACCGAGCTTTATGACCCGGCGCCGAGTCTTGCTGGAAGGACCATACTTGGTTATTGAACATGGTGATGTTAAGGGGCTTAACTACCTTCTCAAGAATGGTATCTTGATACACTTGTGCCGATGTTTTGATACCTTTTTCACAAAAATATGGCTCAGTCACTCCTTCATAGCTAACACCCCACCAAACCATCACTGAAGTCGGATAATGTCCACGTTGCACTCTGTCGACTAATTGGGAAGCTTCCTTAGAGCTTTGAGCATAAATACGGTCATTTTGTTTGTTAAAATGTTGCTCAATTGTAAAAATTTTCTCATCCGTAAACAAAATTTTTCTGTGACCTCCCTTTGCGTACCGCTTCAGTAGTTGTTTCGATTTTACCACCCTATTCTTCTTTAAATTATCAGTTAAGAAATGGCCAGTGCGTCTCTTATAGGCTGCAAGTCCTAAGTCATCTTTTAAAATACGCGACATGGTTCTAGGTGCTATCTTCATTTCCCGAGATAAAATCTTTTGCTTTCGGACAGGATTTCTTCGAATTCTTTCCCTTACTGCTTTGACCACCTTTTTCGTACGAACACTACGTGGACGGCCAGATCTTTTTCTGTCACAAACAGAGGAGGTCTCATTGTACCTATTAATAGCCCGGTACACAAACATTTTACTAATACCAAGTGTATGGAGAGTTTTAAAAATTGCATTTGGCTCCATACCTACTTTGTGTAATGCTATCACAGCGATTCGGTTCTCTTTATCACCCCACACCATTTTAATATCGCAAAATATTTTACAATGTATTGGCGCCAAAATGAGAAAACACAATGAACAATCGTATAAAAATGACAGATTCGAAATTCAAATGTAATATTTTTTTATAATTAAGTGTAACAGTATTTATGGCCAGACTAAGTATACTTTAAAAACTGTCTGATTTTCATTGCAGAATAAATTTTCAATGGTATTCAGTTTTAATTTAAAGTATTTAAAGTAAATAGCCGTACCTGAAAGTTAGTTTCGTCTGACCACAGTACTTTGGACCAATCCTCCACTGTCCAATCTTTATGTTTGAGGGTCCATTCCAATCGAATTTTCATATTGTGTACCGACAGCCATGGTTTCTTTCTCGCTTTGTAACCTTTTAATCCAGCTTTAAGAAGCCTCCTTCTTACAGTATGGACACTCACAGGCTTGCCTTTTACCTCCGATAGACTTGCAGCGAGGTCAAGAGCAGTTTTTTTGCGATCTTGCAAAGACTGCCTAATCAACAGTCGGTCTTCACGATCGGTAGTGACCCTTTTTCTGCCTGTTCTTGGCCTGTTTTTATGGGTGGGTACCGGTCTCTTCTTTTTCACTTCTCGGGCTATTTTCACTTGTGACATGCCTTGCTCATGTAAAATCCTAATTTTTAGGCGTTGTTCTGCACTAAGTTCGGATTTTTTAGGCATAACTCACGATTCAGACGCTATTCTCTATGAATGAAATAGAAAAGTTTGCGCACAGGACGCGTATTCACTTCAAACTCCGACAATACACTAAAATCAAGACTTTGCAAAATAGCTAATTTTAACCCTTAAATGCATGATTTTATGCATGATTTTATTTTTAGACCGAGAAAAAATATATTTTGGAGCCATGAATATGCTGATTTAGGGAAAAATAATAAAAAAAATAGTTTTTTTTATTTTCATAGCTATTTTTATTAAAAACCATTTGTTGCAGAACTACAACACTATGCACTCACTAGACAATAACTACATATGAAAATTTTTAAAACAATTTTTGGTTGTGGTAAGACACAAGAGCTACTCCACACTTCTCACACCTGTTTTGCGTGTATCCCTTGCATCCAGGCATTTTGCATCTGCTGCGAACACAATTACCAGGCCAGTGACCAACATTATCAGTCCTTATGTCCTTAGGAGGAATATGTTGAGATGGTCCTCTCCTTTTTTTTGCTTGTATTTCCATTTCAACACTGTTGCTGGTACTTGGCCTTCCTCTTTTGTTGCAGAGTTCAAATGAGTTATTTACTTTGGCTAATACCTCAGCTAGTTCCAGTCTATAGTTACATAGGTTTAGAACTGATGAATTGGCTTCAGTTGTTTTTAAATTTTTATACACAAGCCAAGAATTTATTACCGTCATGTCCAATAAGTGGTAAAAGATACGAAGATACCACTTTCGGCTTCTCATTGCAATTCGGTACCTCCCAATAAAGCTATCCATTAGGTCCACTCCGCCCATATGGGCATTATATTCCTTTATTATATGTGGGCATGAAATTTTAATTCTAGTCTTATTTGCCTTGTCAAATCTTTCTACTTGGCCCACAGGTTCAGCTCCAACATATGAAGATAGAAAAGTTACAACTTTATTGTCCTTCCAAGTAACTGCTGTCAAATCAATACCGTCAAATTCAGTCATCTGCTCTTCATAAGTTCCACGAGGAACAGATTTCTTCATCATTGTTTTTTTGTCCGGCAGTTTGCAGTTCACTAGCCTGTTAGATTGCACAGTACCTAGGCTATAGATTCCTTGTTTGGCAAGATAGGTAACTAAAGGTACAGAGGTGTAAAAATTATCAAAATAAATTATATGATTTATATGCCTTGGGACACCTCTAGCAAGCCGGACTACAACATTTCCCACTGGCCCAAAATCTGGTTCATCTGGAAGCCGTTCATTCTCTTGGCCAGTATATATTTCAAATTTATGAGCATAACCTTTCACGCTGCACATCACATATAATTTAAACCCCCACTTATGGGGCTTATTAGGTAAATACTGCTTCATGAAGTGTGCCACTTTTGTGGCACACATCTGTTCATCAATTGAGAGTTTTTGTTCCATAGGAACTAAAGCAAATTTCTCATTTAGATGGCTAATTATAGGCCTTATCTTATGGAGCCTATCATGTTGTGGGTGTTCCTTGGGTAAATGTTTCTCGTTATTGTTGAAATGTAGAAATCTACGAATAGTCTCAAATCGGTTGACAGTCATTATGTCCTTGATTGGTTGAAAACCTACAGTGGTTGACCAGTATAGCCGTACATTGGGATATTTTATAACAGACATGTATATCAGTATCGCCATAAACTTTCTTAGCTCAGTTTCAGATAAATTTAATGGTTTAGTCACATTTTTTTGAACGGAATACAAATTAGACTCTTCCACAATCCTTTGAACTATTTCTGATGTAATAAAATGTGAAAAAATACTATAGGGAGTACCAGTAGTAGCCTCATCCTTCAGTTCAGGTGGGTATGTAGTGTCTCCATGAAAAGCTGTCTGGTCAGAATTCACAACAATTTTTTTTACCTTCCATACGAGTCCTCTCATAGTTGCTCGGCGACTAGCTTGACTTGTTGAGGGGAATGGAACCTGTGGCACTTGATCATTTGCTGTAGCTTCATTTATCAATGGCAGGTCTCCTGCCATGAATGGATCATTATCGGGGTCATCATTTTCCTCTTCTAATGGACTCTCAAGATCGTGAAGCAAATCGTCTCCATTTTCATAAAAATTCTCATTACCTTCTGTATCCGAGTCCTCAAGATCATCTTCCGAAATCTCTCCATCATTTATTAGAGCTAAATACTCTTCTATTTGCTTTTGATTCAAGTATGGCATCTGAAAACCAATAAAAGTGATAGTAAGTAACTAAACAGGGACATTTTCTAGTAAATGCATATTGTTGCAGATTTACAACAACAAAATAAACAAAATTTCCGAACACACCAAAAGTTTTTTTTATAACTTATAAATTGTACTGAAAAGAAGATGAATTATTACGTAAAATAACTAATTTTGTTTGAACGTACCTTCGAAAACCAAATAATTACACTGCAAAGCAAATAGACAATTTTCATCCGCTCCAAAATTACGATCGGCTTTGATTTGTCAAAATCAATTTAAATTTGACAGTCGTGAAGAAAAAAAGTGTGTTGCCACTCGATTAAATATATCACCATGATAGTAATAATCCTGCAACAGCATGCATTGAACTCATACTAATAATTTTATGGTCGTTTGAATGGTATGTTGCAGTTTTACTACTTTATGCATTTAAGGGTTAAGAAACAAAGAATTACTGCACTCCTGCATGTTATAAAAAAATGTTTTTATGTCATATTAACTTAAACATACCTCAGAAACAAATGTATGACCATAAAAAGGTTATGACAGTACAAGTTTGCTATTCAGGTAAAAAAAATAGGTGTGCCTAATACTTTTGCTCGCGGCTGTACTTCCTACGTCGAGTACTGGTCGGTACCTCTGGTTCTTGTTCTACTTCTTGTGCTGGTTCCGGTTCACTGTCGTTGTCATCGTCTCGCTCGTCTTCTTAATCGGTGACTTCGTACTCCGTTCCATCGCTGTCGTGATCTTCTATCAAATCGGCTTCGTCGTCGGAATCTTCGGATCCAAAATAATGGACATCTTCCCGAGTCCGCAGAATTTTCAGAACCTCTTCGGTTGAGCGATGTGCCATTTTTAAAGAAAACTAAATAAAAAAAATTTAATTTCTTTTTTTCCTGTACAGATTTTTTTTTTCGATTTTTAGATAATATTGAACGCAAAAAAAAAAAAGTTGAACAAACTTACTTGTACTTTTGAGCAACGCAATTCCGACTCATGGGTCGTTTTCGTCCGCGGCAAGATACATCTGCTCACTGTAACGGCGTTCAGATGACTAACACATCGATACCTCGTAGACGGGTCCTCGGTGGACACAACTTTTTTTAGGGAGGGGATATGGCACGTTCCGGACTCATTTTCAAAAGTTACCGCACTTTGAAATTTCGCCTGGGTCGAAAACGACCCATGAGTCGGAATTGAGGGTAATTCACATAACTCGAGTTGAATCCATCCAGTTAACTCGAATTACGTAACTCGAGTTAACTGCACGGACAAGTGAATGCTTTTTTTGAATTTCTACCAGTTTATTTCCTCAGCCTCGCATTGATAGTTTAAAAAATTGGAACAGGCAAATGATATTTTTATCTGTTTCAATTCTTTCATTTTTTATATCATTTATTTATAGTCTATTGGGAGAGTTATACTAACTAAAGTAAGAAAGAAAATTATTGTTTGAAATAGAATCGTTTGTTTACGTATTTTTCGATTGAATTTCAATTTTAAAAAATAATGTCTTTTTAACCCTTTCCACCCGGGGTAGTGATTTTTGACGAATTTCCGCTTTTCAACTTTATTATCATAATAAGGTAGGTAAAAGGAAACGCTCAGATTATTTTAAGATTTTTATTGTACCTAGAAGTATTATTTCCAAGACCTAGACTTAAAAGTACCGTCAGGAACTTTGTGTTATTACAATGTTAGGAACTATGATAGAAACTACAAAAATAATGAGATCCAATATTTACTTAGTTATAATTAAATAAATAGGTTTTTAATTACAAATTAACCTCGTGGTATTCAGCAAAACAATTTTTCTTTTCATTTACACACAAAAACACGTTGCAATGAGAACATTTACTATGAGGTTTCGACTGAATCTTTTTCAAACTACAAACCTCAAACCTTCCTCTATTTTCTACGAAAGTAGGCCAATGGATGCCTCTATTACCCAAGCGAACGTCTTTTATAGTAGAGTACTCAGATTTGCGTCTTTTGGAAGGGCCAGCTTTCGCAGTATTATCAGTAGAAGTCTTTCTTTTCTGACTAACATCTTTCATTGTCATCAAGCCTTGAGTAACAGAGCGTCGAAAATCTTTTACAGTGGTTTGTTTCATTATGAGTCCATGAATGTCCAGAAGACCCCAAAACAACCTGTGCCACCATTTCGGAGATTTGCGATCTATACAGTAAAGGGCTCTCAAACGATCAGCTGTATCTACGCCGCCCATATAGCTATTATAATCTTTGACAGCCACAGGCCTTCCATTTCCAATATCCAATTAAATTTGAAAATCGATGATCACTGTCGCCCCTTTTCATTTGAGAATCAGCGATCATATTTCCGGCTAGTCCTTTTCTATTACTTCGGATAGTTCCACAGGCGTAGGTGTTCTCAGTTTTCAGTTTCTCAAGCAAAGCAACAGACGAGAAAAAATTATCAAAGTAAACTATCTTCCCTTTACCCCAATCTTGTTCCGTCAGCTCCAAAACCACTTTCTCTCCCAAGCCATAGCCGGTAAATTTAGAGTTCAGTTCTTCGTCCTTTCCTTGGTAAATTTGAAACTTCTTTATATAGCCTCTCTGGTCAGCTAGACACCACAACTTGTATCCCCTTTTTATGGGCTTCATAGGAAGATATTGTTTCAAGACAGACCTACCTTTAAATTTAATCATAGATTCATCTACACTCAGTTCGCGAGTACCATTATAAACCTCTTGAAATTTTTTATTGAGTGCATCAATCATCAATCTAATTTTATACAACTTATCTTTGCAGTCTCTAGGCTTTTGGGAGTTATCATTGCAATGCAGATGAGATAAAATAATAGCAAATCTGTCTCTGGGCATTGTTTTGCAGAGAAGTGCATTGTTGAGATCAGATGCCGAAGAGTAATGGTCTCTCCACGCCGGACGAGTATTGTAACCCATAAAAAAGTTCATACCTATAAATGTTAGAAGTTCCTCCTTTTTTAGGTTCAATACTTTGCCTCTCTGAGTAGCATAAAGGTTGCTTTGGTACACAATATTATCAATAATATCTTCAATCAATACTAAAAATATATCAGTCGGGGTGTTACAGTGAGCAAAGTAGTCTTCTATTACTCCAGTATCTAGAACGTATTCCGGTAAAATTGTATCTAGGTCCTTCTTTTTCCATTTACGGTTTGGTTCAGGTAATCGCTGATTAGTTCTGTGTGAGGACGTATTTGCAGACGGTAGATCAGTCTGAATACTAGATCCAGGTATTGGTGATGGTGGTACCTGATTTACAGGGCACTCCAGTTCAACTTGTTTTGAAGGCGATGATGGCGGATCTTCGGCTAAAGTATTTTCTAGAGCTCTTTCAAAAATCTCATCGAAGCCTATTGGTGAGGGTAGTTGAATATTTTCCACTTCATCATCGGACACACCTGCATCAGACTCTTCGTTACAGTCCGGAATCTCTTCTAATAGCAGGGCTTCAATTAGAGCAGTATTCTTAGTAATATCCATCTCAATGGCTAAAACAATAAAAAAATAGCTCAGAAAAAATAATAAAAAGAAAAAACAATAATGTTTGATAAACCAAAATACCTACTTCATCGAGTATGTGTATTATCAAAGTTCATGATTTTTTAGACTAAAACTATCTGACGGTACTTTTAAGTCCTCATCAGTTTTTATCAAATATTCTTATAAAATAAAGTGATAATACGAGCGCGGTCCGATAAGTACTTAGCCTACAAAAGAAAAACGAAAATTTTGGAAAAGTGGCGATTTATTTCTCCACATAGTCTCCTTTTAACTCGATACACTTAATCCAGCGATGTTCCAACTTCTTCAACCCGTCTGAAAAATACGTTTTCTGGAGGTCTGCAAAGTAGGCCTCCGTGGCGGCGATAACATCCTCATTCGACTTGAATTTCTGCCCGGCGAGTGACTTTTTCAAGTTTGGAAACAAAAAGAAGTCACACGGGGCCAAATCTGGCGAATACGGTGGATGAGGCAGAAGTTCGTAGCCCAATTCGACCAATTTTGCCGTGGCGACTCTGGAGGTGTGAGCCGGTGCGTTGTCATGGTGAAACAGGACTTTTTTCTTCGCCAAATGGGGCCGTTTTTCATGCAATTCGGCGTCGAATCGGCCCAATAATTCGGCATAGTAGAGCCCTGTGATCGTTTTGCCCTTCTCCAGGTAGTCAATGTAGATCACACCTTGTGAATCCCAGAAAACGGTGGCCATCACCTTTCCGGCCGATGGAACAGTCTTCGCCTTCTTCGGAGCAGGTTCGCCGGGTGAAGTCCACTGTTTCGACTGTTCCTTGGTTTCTGGTGTGTACCAGTGAATCCATGTTTCGTCTACTGTCACGAAACGACGCAGAAACTCCTTTGGATTGCGCTTAAACAGCCTCAAACACTCTTCTGAAGTGGTCTCATGGTTGCGCTTGTTGTCCGGAGTGAGCAAACGCGGTACCCATCGCGCCGACAGCTTTCTCATGCCCAAAATTTCATGCAGGATATGACCCACGCGGTCTTTTGAGATGCCTACTGTCTCAGCTATCTCGCGCACCTTCAATCGCCGGTCTGCCAATACGAGATCGTGAATTTTTGTCACGTTATCCTCCGTGGAAGCTGTTTTCGGAGCACCCGGGCGTGGCTCATCAAATACCGACGTGCGGCCACGTTGAAACTCGTTGAACCAATTTTTGACGGTCGCCATCGAAGGAGAAAGGTCACCGTACACAGCGTCCAAGCGCTCTTTAATTTCGCTACGCGATTTCCCTTCCAAAAACAAGAATCGAATCACCGACCGATATTGCTCTTTTTCCATTATTCTGAAATCCACGGACACGCCCGTTTCCACACGCGATCAAAACAAAACTATTAGTCCGATTCGGCTGAAATTTTGACAGTAGCTGTCTACGGGAATGTGCTACATGATCGTCATTTTCTCTTGCGATAGTGGCGCCATCGGGCATTAAGGCTAAGTACTTATCGGATCGCCCTCGTATGTTATACCAGCTTTTATAAATGTACTCCGTGATATAAACAACGTAATTAGTAAAAAAAATAGTACTTACCTTTGATATTCTATTTATAAACATTTTACAATTACACCGCACAGTAAAGTGAAAAAATGTCCGACCAGTTGTAACTCGCTGTTCAAATTTCTCGACAATGTCGCGCGGTAATACAAATAACGCGCTGTGATTGGCTTACGGAAACGGTACTCTAAAGGAACGTCAGTTGTTGTTAACATAAAGTTATTTCGTACTTAAGTTATTAGACGAAAAATGTGGAGGTACTTCTAAGTACCGTAAGGAGGGAAAGGGTTAAAATAAAATTAGACTAACATTATGATGCAGGTATGTACACATTTACAGGCTCATAATTGTTTCATAATGACAATATTTTCAAGAAAATTAGATAATTAGTATCACAAAGAATATTTTTTCCTTAGTTAAATTATATACTTACCGTTCCTATAAAGGAAAATGTCAAATGGTACTTTTTTATTAAGGTTGTTATTCATAAAAAGTCAAATTCAAATCATATCATATTTATTTCGCATATATACATGCAGCCGGTGTCGAACTTGGACCCGGTGCTGAAGTGTAACCGGGGGAATACCAATTATTTTCATTTGTGTTATACCATGTGTTTTGTAGCTCAAGTTCTTCCAATTCTAAAAGAACATTGAAAATTTTACGTTTAGCCTGAAGCTGCATATATTGAGAAAGCTTTTTTACACTTTTTGATATCGACAGAAAAAAAGTGTCCATTTCGTCAAGGGTATTATTTTTCTCTATCAATGATTGTATTTCTAGTTTTTCTTGGCGTATTCTTTCACGGTTTGCATGGTGCTGTATAAGTAAATTACTTATTTCATCCGATTTTCTTGTTGCATTTCTGCATGTCGAGGCTGAGACGCTTGATGTCGGTGACGGCGAATGTTGTACAGATGGACGATCTTCTGGAGTGCTTCTTGTATGATTGCTTGATGTTTCAAAAAACTCATCGGTTACATTACTTTCCAATGAATTTGTTTCCTGTTCATTTATATTTGTTTGTGAGGTATAATTTGTAGTCCTGTTTCTATTCGTCATATATGGTATCAAAAATTCCATTACCTTCTCATATTTCCATTCACGAATTTGTTTACCACTCTGTCCACTTCTAGTGGCATTCTTCCTTTTTAATGCGTCCCGGTGGCTGTCTCTCAACTTTTTCCACTTAGATTTAGCCGTTTTTACTGAAATAAAAATAATTGAAATCATTATAAATATTAAATGTTGACATTGCCATAGTCAAAATATACTTACCGCATTATCACTCATGCAGAATTTATAACCATTATAAATATTTAAAAAATACCAGAGTTTCAAGGGAAACCAATTTATAAAAAAAAATATCTGAAATCAAACAAACAAAACGGATTGTATCTCTCGTACGTGGTCGCGGCAGACGGCGGCGTCGAAATTTGAAATGTTAATAAATAACGAGTGATAAATCCATTTTATTTGTTTGATTTCAATGTGTTGTGCTCGTGTGAATCTTAGACTTTTAATTGTTTCTTTTCTATTATTTAAAAATGGCTATAACTTTTGAACGAGTGAAAATTCTGTAAATACATAATTTCAGTAATGCCTAATCTTTTATAGTTCCGGAAACAACACGACACTGATTAAGATATTATTTTGAAATGACCCTTCTATTCTAACTGAAACCACGACACATAAATATAAATCTATATTATAATTATTACAGGTATTTGGCGAGTGGTTCAAAATTTTCACAAATAGCTGAAAATTTTAGGATTGGAAAATCGACTGTTCCAAGAATTATAGAAGATGTCTGCGATGCCTTGTGGACAGTATTACAACCTTTGGTTATGCCAGAACTTAATGAAAATGATTGGAAAAAAATTTCAAAGCAATTTGAAGAAATCTGGCAATTCAAAAACTGCGTCGGGGCCATTGATGGCAAGCATGTGTACATGTTTGCACCCCCAAAATCTGGGTCCTCATATTACTGTTATAAACACAGGTTTTCAACTGTAATGATGTGCGTAGCCGACGCTACCCGAAGAATAATTATGGTAGATATAGGTTCAATGGGAAGGTTCAGCGATGGTGGTATTTTTGCTGATAGTATATTCGGAATTCGTTTGAGAGAAAACAGACTAAATCTACCACAGCCACAACCCTTGTACCAAAATGGAGAACCTGTACCGTTTGTTTTTATTGGAGACGAAGCTTTCCCTTTGATGACTAACTTAATGAGACCATATCCACGCGATAATTTAAATAACGAAAAACGAACATACAATTATAGACTTTCAAGAGCTCGTCGTATTGTGGAAGCTACATTTGGTGTATTATCACGGAAATGGTACGTATACCGTAAAGAATTTGAATGTAAAATAGAAACAGTGGAAAAAGTGATAAAAGCAACGTGTGTTCTACACAACTTTTTAATTGACAAGATGCCTGGCTATCTAGATAATAATGAAACGGGTTTGGCCACGACTATGTTTAACGACACAAACGTGGAAAATCTATTATCGAATGACAATATGGATGCCTATCAAGTTCGAGAAAAATTCTGTAGTTATTTCAACAACGAGGGCGCCGTTCCATGGCAAGACACTCGTATTACAACATTACTTGAACGAAATACTTAATATAATAAATTGCACTTACCGTCAGATAATTGAGTTTCTTTCAAAACGTTCTCCCAAGCTGCATCTTTGACGTCAGTAAGTTTATAGGTATCTATTGATGTGTTCCATAGACATGGATATTTTTTTACTGATTCAATAAATTGTTCATCCATTACGTTTTATTTAAATTAACTAATTGTTTACGTTGAAAAATACAAACTGCACAAATTATTCACGATAAAAGCGTGTGCTCGCGCGCACGGTACTAGCAAGATGGCCGGCCGGCGCGCGCGCGGGGTTCTGCGGGTTGCTAGCGGGCGAGAGGGGGGAGGGTGACATCGCTCACTGCACGCCGCTCACATCTCTCGTCTCCACTGCGCGTCGTCCGCGCACAGCTCACATCTCCGCTTCCATCGCGACATACAAATATTACACATCTCCGCACAGCGATCTCCACTGAAGCTGAGCGGAGAGGAGACGTGTCAATAACTCAATTCTATTGGTTGTTTAAAAAACATCTCCTCTCCGCTCGTCTCGTCTCCGCTTTGGTGGAGTCCCGGCCTAATCACGATATCCAATTCCTTAGGAATACTCTCAACAATATTTTCTCTATCTATCAAAGGTTTTACCAGCTTCGATTTATCTGTTTTATTAATCGTTCCATCCATATGACATAATGATAGTGGAACAGGGGTCAGAGGGTACTCCAGAACCTTCTCAATGTCAACATTTTGTTGTAGAGATATACCTAACAATCTTCCAAATAAATCCCTGTGTAGTTTAACCTCTGTCGCCTTTCCATTGTGACGTTTCACTATTTTCTTGGCTTTGAAAGTATGAATAGCATTTCTCTGGATAGATTGTTCAAATCGATGTGGATTTGATGCACATTGTTCTAAAAATTCTTTCCTTTGCTCTTCTCCAATTTCCACAACATTCATTAGGAATGTATGGACTTCATGACTCGCAGACTGTCCATTACTAATATTGTATAATAAGTTATCTTTTAATGAAGATGAAAATGGATTCAAACGATTGTTAATACTGTCTTCAAACTGTTGTATTTGTCGTTGACTTTTTTCTACTTTGCTTTTCCTCAAATCATTAGTAAACTCTTCTCTTTTTTTCATCAGCACTTCGGTGAGTACGTGAGAGATAATTTCCGTTCGTAGAGCATGACTTTTGCTCCACCTTTGCCGAGCAGATATTGAGTTCTTCATACATGCAATGCCAGTTGATCGTTTAGCAGCATCAGCGTTGATCGTACTTTCAACAGTAAAATCTACTTCTCGCTTGGAAAAAGGCTTATTAGTTCTTTTTATCCCTACTACGACATTCAATCCAGGATGCGATTGTTCCACATTTTCCAAGTTGCAATGGTTTAAAGTGAGGTACCTAGCATAGTTTTGGTGATTGAAGATAAAAAATAGATTGGTAATGAGTGGCAGAGTATATTTGTACAAATCGATATCACCTGTGCGAATACTTCTGTCGAAAAGAAAGTAGTTGTTAACCATTTCAACATAAGTAAGATAGAATTTCGGTGTACTTCCGTGATCACCACTTAACGTTTTTCTACGGAAGTCTTCATATTTAGATAATATATTTATAACATCAACATTATCTACTGTAGGGTATGTAATTAATTTTCCACCAATATCTTCGCCTTTCCTATTTTGAAAAGCTTTCAAGAAGTGTAAACACTCATCGCTTACTATTACATTTTCTTTCTCTGTGAAAAATTTGAAATGTATTCTTTCAATAGCAACAGACATAAGAGGATGTAAGCGTTTACATCTGTTGAAGTGCTTCCCCATAAGAAACGAGTTTACAGATCCACTTGCCAATAAACCAGAATCAATTAAAATTTCCGATAAACCACAATTTTCGATGTATTTACCAATCGCTTTGAACTGCGACATTGCTATGTGAAAAGGTCCCAAGTGAACAAAAATGCGTTTCAATATTGAGTCCTCATTTCTTCTCAGCTCAGAATTTTGTATTTTCAACGACTTACTAGCTATGGCCAAATCATAATGTACCTGCGCGTACTGTTCTTGGCATTCTTCAGCACCTTTGATACTCCGCATCATAGTTTCATGTACCACGTAATCCTTGGTAGGTGTTTCATTGATAGGGATTTAAATAAAATATATCTTGAATAATATTTTTGTCATTGGCAATTAAAGCGTTAAATCCTACCCACATTGGTGTAGGTATATTCAAAGCATGGCTTATCATCCATACTCTATCTAACCTTCTAGCTTCTTCTAAATTAGTAGGTGCATTAACGTTTGCTGGTAATTGGAGAGTTCCTTCAAACTTTGGAGTTTCTGTAAGTGGTAGTATAACGAGAGTATCGGTTTCGTAGTGTCTGCGGAATCGTTTTCTACGAGGCTGGTCACTTCCAATACCATCGTTACTTTCCTCAGAAGATATGTCAACTCGTGGTGCGTGATCTTGAAACGAAATTCCCACCGTATCGTGCATAGTGTCCTTACCATCACATGTTTCTACATATCGATCAAAATTATCGAAAGCAAAACCACTATTGAGAGATGGTTGCAATACCATACCAGCAGGGCATACCTTCTCTGTTTCCGATATAGTATAGGTTGCTTCCGTCTCCAATTCTAATACTTTCGAGTACGAAATGCAATGTCCGTAGGAATTTAAGAGGCGTAGGAGCTTTTCACTACTACTCAAACTTTTGACTGTTATTCCAAGAGTTATATGTTTGGAAGTCTTAACTCTTCCTCTGTGAATAGTATAGATAACATCAGAAGCATAAGACTTGGCTAAGACCAACACTTTCGGGTCTTTTATTTTATCCACGTCACCTCCAGTTAACAAAAGACTATAAAAACGTAATAGAGTATATGGAATTTCACATTCACCTTTGATGAGTTTTGGCGCAGTTACATTATCATTGATTGGATTTTTTTCAATTCCTAGAACAATCTTGCGCAGGAATAACGCTGAAGAATTAATGGTGTTTTCTTCATTCACGTACGTCAGCGGTTCTCAATCTTTTTTGGTGACGGAACCCTTTTGGAAAGCGAAATACTTGACGGAACCCTATAATAAAACAATAGTTTTTAAAAGTGTATTCTTTATTAATAAGCATAATAAAAGTACAATGTAACAGTTAGTTATTACTTACTTACATAACAAGTATAATAATAGAAGTTATTAAAAAAGAAAAAAAATCTAATGGGAGGTATGAAACTGTTTTTTATTTTTCATCAATTGGTTGATATCAGGTTTGATAGAGGACAGTTGAAGTCTCATATCAGGTTCGGCGTCCAGTCTATTGCGGTATTTTGTTTTCGTAGCTGCATAGGTTGAGAATCCTGTTTCGCACAAATATGTTGTTGGAAACGGGAGAAGAATATTCAGAGCCATTTTGGCAAGCATTGGAGATTCATCACGAATTCTGCACCAAAAATCGTTGAGAGGCGTCTTTTTGAACAATACCTCCATACTTGTGTCTGATGACATATCTAAAAGAGATTCATATATCTCGTTTGACATACTTTCGGGCTTTTGTAAGTTGGGTAAAAAAGGATTATGAATCCATGAATTCAGTTTCATTTTTGTATTTTGTTCTTCGGGAAAATACTTCTCAAAAGATGCGCGCATCGAAGTGAGATATTTGACCAATTCCTCAAATACATCATCTTGAAACATTTCTGAATCGTTATCGCTAACAAACTCATTGAGTGAGGTAAAGCTTTCTATTTCTCTCTTTCCAACGCAAATAATCCAAAAATCTAATTTTCTTTTGAAGGCAGTTATTTTATCACAGGCCTGGAACACTGTTGTCTGTTTACCTTGCAATGATACATTTAATTCGTTCAGTTTTTGAAAGATATCCGCCATAAAAGACAGTCGGAACAACCAAGTTTTATCATACAAACGGTCTTTCAAATTAAAAGCAGTATCTGAAAGAAACATTTGTAACTCGGCTCTAAGTTCAAATAGCCTTGTTAAAGTTTTACCCCTAGACAGCCATCGCACTTCTGTATGGAGCAGCAGTGTTTTATGTTTGCTGCCATAATCTTCACACAATAATGAGAACAATCGGGATTGTAGTGGTCGTGTTTTGATAAAATTAATTATTTTTACCGCTTCTTCCATAACTAATTTTAGATTTGACGGCATTTGCTTCATCGCAAGTGCTTGTCTATGCAGGATACAATGGCTGGAACTACAATTAGGCGCTTTATTTTTTATTCGTGACACTAGTCCTGCTGTAATACCCGTCATCGCCTTGGCCCCATCTGTACAAATGTCAATGCAATTGTTCCAACTGAGATTATTTTCCCCAAAAAATATATTTATTTTATTAAAAATTTCTTCTCCGGTAGTTTTTGTGGGCAGCGGTGAACACATAAGCGTATCTTCTTCCAAAGAACTTTCATATGGATATCTCACGATAACCAGCAAGATAGCCAGACCAGCGACATCAGTAGACTCATCTATTTGCAAGACGAATCGTGTTTCTTGTAGACGTGTAACTAATTCTTGTTTGACGTAGCTTGCCAGATCATGAATTCGCCGTGAAACAGTATCGTTTGATAGCGGCACAGTAGAAACATGCTTTGCAGATTTTTCATCGAGCATACATTTTGTTATGTCTAACACACATGGTTTTATTAAATTCTCAGCGATAGTGTGCGCTTCACCTGCTTGTGCAATGCGATAGCTAACTAAATATGATGCCTCTGTGGCCTTTTCATTGATAGTTTGGGTTACATGCATCATAGTTTTTTGACTTTCCAATAACTGTTCTTTTTTACGTACAAAAAATTCTTTATTTTTGTCTTTAGACTCGGGGTGTACAGTTTCTAAATGCCGGCGCAACTTGGCAGGTGCCATGGAACTATTAGGAAGCAGTTTACTACATAACATGCAGAGAGGTGAGCCGTTGGAATCAACAAATCCGAAATTGATATATGATTCATCATACTTCCTTTTTTTCGCCTTTGAAACCGTGGAACTTGACGTCGTTGCATAATCGTCTGGATCGGTAATTGCTGTATACTCAGCGCGATCTGATTTTGAACATTCGGCTTCGTTAGAAGATGTTGTTGCAACACGTTTAACGCCTGTAAGCCAACGTTCCATTCTTCTTTATTAATAATGTTACATGTCAGGATGGTGGGGTCAAAATAACGCACGATCGTTACTGCGTAAAAGAGTTTAGTCCAAAGAAGAAATGTACAATCAGAATACAGCAGTAGAACACTAAGCACTTTGTTTCTAGCAAGTAGGTACTAATCACTCCGAACACTAATCGTCGACTAACTAAGCGTCGATTTTTTTTTTTTTTTTTTTTTTTTTTTTTTGTAGTGATTTTTAGCTGTTGGCCTCAGACGGCCTCTACAACTTTACCCGGTTTGGTTACGGTGAGCGCTGAGGGCTCTCAACCGGCCTTTATTAAACAACATTGCCCAAGGGCACCCCCTGCGGGGTACGAACCTCGGCTTGGGGTGTTGCTGAAACACTGGGGCGGCCTACTCCCATGTTTTGTTGTCGGTTTACGCGGCCCGTGTTCCGCCCCCGCCGGCGGGGACGAAAACGCGGACGGTTCGCACCTAGTGTGTTCGCTCTGCGTTGAGCGCGTGTAATTTCGTCGTCTAGCTCCCCTAACGCGTGTTTGGGTCGACGTATCTTAGATATTTCGCTCGGTGTGTAATTTACCGCCGCAACCACTAGAGGGTTGGGGTGAGTCGGAGCAGAGTCAAAGTAGCTAAGGGAGCACTGTTTAATGAATTGCTTGATGGTCGGCAATCTGAGGTCGATGTGAAGATCGACGTTGCGTACATACCACGGTGCTCCCGTAGCTGTGCGCATGAACCTATTCTGTAGTGTTTGAAGCCTATGGATCCTGTGTGGCCTAACGTGTGCGAATACTACACTGCCGTACGTCATTATAGGACGTATACATGCAGTGTATAATCGCACTTTGTTTTTTAAATTTAATTTCGAACGCGAGTTAACTAGACAGTGTAGTCGTCCTAGCACGAAGGCAGCCCGGCTGCGGACTGCCTTGATGTGGGGGCCGAAGGATAGACGGTCGTCAAGGGTTATGCCTAGGTATTTGGCCTGCCTAGTCCAAGGGATAGACTTGCCGAACATCCTAATCTGAGGGGTCTTCTCCAAAGGATACAGGCTTAGCTGTCTTCTGTGAAACAGCACCGCCTGGCTTTTCTCGGGGTTGACCTCTATCCTCCATTTCCGGAACCAAACGCCCAGTGCGTTGGCTGCGGTCTGGAGTTTCTTGGCTACTGTCGAGGGGTTCATTCCCGAGCAGTAGATAGCCGTATCGTCTGCGAATAGAGCCGTCTGCACATGCCGATGCTTCGGAATGTCGCTAGTATACAGCGTGAAGAGCAGGGGGGAGAGCACGGACCCTTGTGGGACACCGGCTAGTATGGGGTGAGTGGAGGACAATGACCCTTCTACTCGGTAGCGGAAGCTTCGATTCGACAAGTAGTCTCGTATGATGAGTACGAGTCCGTGTGGCACTCCCATGGTAAGTAGCTTAAATAATAAGCCGTTGTGCCACACTTTGTCGAAAGCTTTCGCTACGTCGAAAAAGAGGATTCCTGTAAACAGGTTGCGTTGAAGCCGATCGCTGGTGTATTCAACGATGCGGTGAACTTGGTGGACGCACGAGTGTTCGGTTCGGAACCCGAATTGCTCGTGGGGGACGAGAAGATTAGCATCGGCATACGCTTTCAGCCTACTGTAGATTAGACGCTCGTATAGCTTGCCTAATCCGTTAAGCAGACTGATCGGTCTATAACTGGTCGGTTCGGACTTCGGTTTGCCAGGTTTGGGTATCCCAATAACAACGGCTTCTTTCCACTGTTGTGGAAAGATGTTGTTTTTGAGTGCTGCGTTGAAGATGAACGTCAGCAGGATGAGTAGCCTCTCCGGAAAGAGTTTTATAACCCTGTTTGTGATACCGTCCGAACCGGGCGCCTTGCGAGCGTGTAGGCCCTTGACGATCGTTTCGACTTCTTCGGGGGTGACCGTGTCTAGGACTTGTTGTTGTGTATGTGTATCTGTCATCCCCGTCGGCGTTGATGTTGATGTTGATGTAGGAAGTGAGGTTATTAGGCGCTCTACTTCCGAATCAACTTCGGCTATTTGGTCCGAGTCGCAGTGTATTACGCTGGGCGTGCACTGATTCTCTAGACTCTCGGCCAGGCACTCTGCCTTTTCGATATCGTCGAATGCCGGTGGAAGGTTAGGTCTGCTTAGAGGAGGCATACAGGTGACAATGTCTCTCTTAAGCGAGCGGGACAGCTGCCAGAAGGCAAGGTGGGTAGGTTCGAGATCTTGTAGTGTCCTATCCCACCTGTCTTGGCGCATTTGATCGATGCGCGACTTGACCGCTCTTTCTAAGCGTCGTAACCTGATCCTGTTGGCTTCGCATGGATATCTGTCGTAGGCACGTACGGCGGCGTTCTTCCGCCTCAGCAGCTCACGTACGTCATCGGGTAGGTCCCAGCGGCGATCGTTCGTCGCCGGTGCCTCCCGAGTGCATTCGTTAATTAACGATTGCACGTGTGCTGTGAGGTTGTCGATCGCCATCGTAGTGTCCTCTTGGCTAATTATGTGGTCGGGTATCCTATCTAGATGCACGGACGAGGTTGCCTCGAGTTTTGTCCCGAGGCGCCTCCAGTCTGTGGTTCGTCTAGTGGGGGTACGATGACCTGTGTCGATGGGACCCAGTCTGGGTGCGAACTCCACGACCACAGGTCTGTGGTCTGAAGTTAACTCGTGTAGCACCTCTACTGAACACAAACGTAGGTTTATGTTCTTTAGGAGTGCCACGTCCAGAATGTCGGGTCGGTGAGACACGTTGTGCGGATAGTGGGTCGGTTCGAGCGGGGCGATGATGTCGAACGCTAGTCTATTCGAGAGCGATTCCAAGGCTCTGCCTTTGGCGTTGGACTGGTGACAGTTCCAAATGGTGTTCTTGGCGTTAAGGTCGCCGCCGATTATCACGGCGTCGCTCAGTTCTAGCAGCGCTCGGAGGTCGCTCTCGAGTAGTTGCCGATTGGGTGACAGATAGGCTGAAACTAGCGTGATCGATTGGTGTCCGGTCATGCCTATTCGACAGACCGAAGCCTCGATGCTAGTCAGCGCAGGCGGATCCATAGGTACGCAGTGAAGGGACCTTTTGTAATATATGAGAGTTCCCCCTAGCGCAGAGTCAATCCTATCGTTGCGGACCACAGAGTAGTTCGCAACGTTTGGGTTTCTCTGCGAGGGTTTCAAAAAGGTCTCTTGCACTAGCAATATGTCCAATTGGTGTGCCCTAAGAAAAACGCCAACTTCATCTCGTTGCCTACCGATGCCGTTGGCGTTGATGTACCCTAACTTGAGTGATCGGGGTTTGACTCTGCGTGTTGGTGT
The DNA here is from genome assembly GCA_949316085.1 of Hypercompe scribonia. NCBI lineage: Eukaryota > Metazoa > Arthropoda > Insecta > Lepidoptera > Erebidae > Hypercompe > Hypercompe scribonia. Next base: position 6,518,328 of record OX438986.1, on the reverse strand, counting down.
GCAATCCATTATGGATTACATTTAAACGCGCCTAGCTTCTCGAGTACGCTCGAGTACCTGACACTAACACTGAGGAGGGCCAACGGATTGCCCTCGTTTTGCCGGATTAGACTAGCGAGATGACGTAGCTCGCTAAAGTCGATCGCACTCGCGAACCTTGCCACTAGGGATAGGTCCGGGTCGATCGTTTGCGGTAGTTGGCTCCTGTAGTCAACTACGAGCGGCTTGGGCCCTCCCTGGAGAGGCTTTGTGGGCCGCTCGACAGGGGCTGCCTTTACGGGTACTGGGGCAGGTATGGGGGCCTGCATCGTCTTCCGCACGGGCAGAGGTGGGAAGGTCTCCCCGGTCGTCCTGGGAGTGGCCCAGGCGTTCGTTTTTGGCAGAGGAGCGGGTTTAAAGCTCCCCCCAGTCCCTGCAGCAGCAGCAGCAGCAGCAGCAGCAGCGACGACTGGGCGGGGACGCTGAGGTCCTTTCGCCTTGGGGGTTTTAGGCGCCCTCGGGCAACCTCGATAGTTGGCCGGGTGGCCTGTTTCGCCACACAGTACGCACGCGACTGGCTCAGTGCATTGGGCCCTGTCTTTGGGCCTTTTGCACTGGTCCGTCGCGTGGTCTTCCAGGCACTTGACGCACCTGGGGCGCGCGAAACAGTTACGCGCCGAATGCCCATAGAGCTGGCAGCGGTGGCATTGTGAGATGCCACTTCTACGGTGAGGTGGCTCTATAGTTATGCCCGACAGCCCGCAGATGGACGACATCTTAAAGATGTCCTTGCCGGCGGGGGTGTCGTCGAGAGTAACCAACACCATGTCGTAAACGACGTTGGTGCGGCCTTTAACCATCCGGTGTACCTCATGCACCGGGTAGTTGGGTGTCAAGGCTTGTTTGATCTCCTCGGGGGAGATCTCCTTGGGTACGTTGCGAACAACGACACGGAGCTTTTTGTCCTCCGGCAGAGTGTACGTGTGGTAACTCACGTCCCTCTCCCGAAGGAGCTTCGAGAGCGCCCTGTGGTCGCTCGCGGTGGCCAGGGCAACTTTGATGCCCTGTTGGGTGCTACGGGCAGAGTGGTAGCGTATGCGGCACTCATTGCACCAGGTGGAGATCGCCGTCCACCTCGATTTTTCTTGGATGAAAATCGGAGGTGGGGCGGGGATCCTTGGCGCGGCCGCCGAGGCGTCGGCGATAGCGGGCGTGGACCTCCCCGAGGGGGAGTTGCCGCCCTTAGGCCCCGGAGAGGCGCGAACGGGGGCGGGTGCTGTCGAGGTATCTATATCCTCCGACAGCTTTGGGGCCTTGTTTGGCCCCTTCTTGCCTTTACGGGCGCGCTTCCTAGAGGAGGACACGACCGTAAAACCGGACTCCTTTGAAGAAGAGGAGGACGTGGAGGACGAGGACTCGTCCTCGCTGGCGTCGGAGCCCCCGGACTGGTTCGCTCCTTCGTCATCGCCCGAGTTTGCCTCGGGCTCTGGAGACGTTTCCGTCTCCATGTCCTGAGTCCTTTCCTCGGTCAATTTTATGAGGAATTTCCTCTGGATGAGCTCGAGGACTTCGGGGTCCTCGAGGATGGCGTTTATGTCCGCTCCCAGACGTTGGAGAGCGGACCCCGCGGAAAGGCCCGCGAGGGCCATTTCGGCGGTTTTCGGCGGTTGTTGTGCTGCCAACAGCTAGGCCAGACGGCTAGGCTCGACTAGGGGACACCCCCAAGGCCGAGTTGTCTAGCCCCAGCCGACTTTGCCTAACCCAGAAGGGGCTAGGCAGGCGGGTCGGGTCACCGCCCACTCGGTTCGTTGACACCGTAAGGTTTCCACCGAGTGACCAATTGGATTTACCCTGAAGGGGCCAAAGACTTCGTTGTACACAGAAACTAACGCCTCTGTGAAGGACGGCGCACTATCCAACGTCGTATTTAAAAATACGACGTTAAACGCACGCGTCTCGTTCACAAAGAGCGCTGACCTGTAGACTTAATCTGTTTAAGAAACTAGCGCTTCCGTGACAGACGGCGCACTAAACAAAGTCGCATTCAAAAATACGACTCTGAATGTACGCGCCTTGTTCACGAAAACACTGACGCTAACCGCAGTAAGTCAGTGAGCCGCAAACGGGCGACCGTTACGACACACCGACACACAGCGGTGACGTAGGCGGCGCGATGGCGCGAAGCGACAGGTGCGGCGTGGCGCGGGCGCGATGTCGCAGCGGGAGCACTCGAGCACTTGTCAGACACGTCCACTCGGGACGCGCGTCGGAAGCGGAATGATCGTTGTTGCCTAAGCGTCGAGGCGCGATCGCCGCTTTTATAGTCCTAGCCAGATCTCGAACATTCTCAAAAATACTCGAGTCGGCGCCTTTGATAAATAACAAGCCGAAATAAAAATAGAAATACAAAAAATGCTGTGTAAACAATTTCGACTTTACGTTTTAAAATTAGAGCCGAAAGTAGCTTGTTTACAATTATTGTTAATCTCAGGGGCGGCTTTTATCAAAGGGACTCGCGCGCTTTTATCAAAGGGACTCGCGCTCACAAGTAGATATCCGCGGTGGCGGCATAGTAAAATTGTACGAGGTGACTAAGGTCGGCTGCGCCTCGTGAATCGTGATACGCCGCGTCAGAACGGTCGACCAGAGAGAGGTGTTTGGAATTTTTTCTAAATTCTTGCGGAACCCCTACAGGGATGTCGCGGAACCCTAGGGTTCCGCGGAACACACTTAGAGAATGGCGGACGTACGTCATATCAATATTTTCTAGAGTTGCACTAGCAGAGACAACGTGTTTGCATCCACGATTGTGAATAAAGATGACAGCATCCTTGAAATGTTGTAAAATTTCACTCTGTATATTGGACGTGTCAAAACATTTAGGTAACTTCTGATTATCATATTCTTCCAATAAAAATTGTCTGAATAAATTGAGCAAGAAGGAATATTGGAAAATGCGCATATTTTCGACAATTTCTTCCTGAATAAATGTTAACAGATTCTTACGAGCTCGCTCGTGTTTTTGTCTCCTTAAGTGCCAATCAGTATTTTCTTTTTTTTTCCTAGAGTTATTTAAATATTGAGTTTTACAAACCCTATGATATGGAATGGGTACTGACATCTCTTGACATTGGTCAATCCTTTGTAAAATCTCTAAATCATATTTTGCAGTAGCTACATCTACAATAATACGAAATGTTTCGTAATTTTTTTTCGGTTCAGCAAAGCTACATACCATGAGCTGGCGGTTATGTCGTTTGCGTACTTGCGCACAAAAAACACAAGCAGTTGGATCATCTTCAAAAGATACGTGCTCTGCAGGTTCTTCGTTATTTCCGCTTAAAAAAAATATTATTTTGGTTAGTCATAGTCAGATTGTCACAATACCTGTAATTTTAGTTAATAATAGAACAACAACAAAATTTTTTCAATTATAACTGTCAATAAAGTATTTGTTGTATTCCCTGTTTAAAAATATTGATTAAAAAAATTCACTATTATGAGATTTTTATAAGAGTTTTAAGAGAGTTTAAAAAAAAAACAACTTTTTTTTTATATATAGTAAATAACTTTTGAGATTCGTTTAAATTTTCGGAATAAATTATACTAATACCGGTAACTTGAAACATTCAATAAAATATTGATTAATCAAAATTTCTTATTTTTTTTAAATTTAATTTTTACAAGATTAGATTTTTTTTTAATAACAATTTTTTTACTATTTTCCTTTTTATTTAATTGTTATTAATTATAAACACAATACTCGACAATAGAACGTCCTCATACTTGGAATTCAATGCTATTATTCATGTATATTTTAGATGATATTTATTGTCAGATTATATGAAACAATTGCTACTATAAATTATCGAAAATACTAAGATATATTATGAATAATATATATGATGAACTACATATTTTTGGCAACTTATAATAAATTAAAATTAATACCTTGGATTATTCTCGTTGGCGTCGGGATCAGCAATTTCTTCTATTTTTCGTTTGCCGGATAAATTTGTTAATTGTTTATAACACTTTTGATGGTATCCTTTTTCCTCAAGATCTTTAGGCAATTGAATTGAAGCAACATCAATGGATCTTCTGGAGGTGTTACACTGTTGCTTACTCCTAACCTCAATTGCTTCGATGCAATTCTTTAAAATTGCGCTTGACAGACATTTTATCCGATTATCAATAGGATCACCTGGCAAATTACAAATAAAACACTCACGTTCTTGCTCTTTTTCTTGAAGATTTATTTCACTTTCACTAGAGTTTTCATTCTCCACGCGGTCAGACATGATCGTTGTGCTCGCAATACATAAACAACAGCTGTTTTCAATCTCCGCGTCGACTCCGAAGCGAACAGTACACACATACTAATCGAACTATGTGTGAGCGTACACGAACACCTTACTCGGGTCCAAGCCGAGTACATCCGAATAAAATACGATATTCCCTACAAATGCTAAACGTTGCACAGTAGTTTAGAATGCACATTTAACACGAATTTATTCAATTGTCTCACATATAATAATATCCCTGGTTAAAAAAAAGTATTCAAAAATATTGACAATGTTAATTCTCCATAAGATAAAGAATTAAAAAGTATTAAAATATTCAAAAATATTAAAAATAATTCAAATTTCATTATTTCGAATACTTTCTTAATTCATTTTTTTAATCAGGGATTACACAACACCATACAAATCCGTATGGTAACACCAAAGTTAACAAACTACCCTCACATATTTTATTATCAAAATATAAAGAAAAATTCACCTTACATTTCGTTATATGGAATTTTTCTTTTTGATTTTTTCTTTTTCAGTTTTTTTTCCCCTTTGAACCAACGAAAATGTACGGCACATGAAAAAATATTATCTATGCATAAAATAATTTCAAAATAAGTTTATTTCATGTTGTGTCAAATCACCCCAGCCAGAGAGTACGTTTCCTTTTAGTACGCCTGAATGTGACACCTTACATACCAATAAGAGAACAAAGCAGTCATTGGGTGCATCATTTCATGTACAAAGTACATTAAATGATGCACCACCACCACAAAAATCTATTATGTTCAGCGATGACATTGGAAAAAACATGGGCTCTAAATTAAGATCTAATCTTACTGGTCAGTCTGTTTTAAATATTTGCCTACCAGCTGCACCCTTTGATGTTATTATGCAAAGGATTGTAAATTATGATTTCACTGATTGCAATAATCTTATAATTTTAACAGGGAACAGGGGTAATGTTAACAAAAAAGCTTTAATTAAATATTGTGAGTCTCTGTTATCTTTAAGTGTTAATAAAATTATATTGTTTACATTCCCCTACTCTAAAATGTTGCCAGATGTAGAAAATAGACTTAGGTATAAGCTTAATGTTACACTGCATACCATATGCACTTACAATGACAAATTTCATTTGATAGATACTAACTGTGTTAGTAAGTCTTTTTATCAGACAAAGGGTAAGCATTACCTCACTCCTAGTTTTACTAGACAGATAGCATCTTCGCTATCCTTTTTTTTACAAACTTTGACCAAAGATTTGACTACAAGACCTGCTTCTATTGAGCAGTCTTGTTCTAATAACATTCTTATTGACATTTCTAATAATTTAAATTGAATTGTGAGACAATAGAGGTAGCAACCTCTAGCTCCAATTTTTTAAACTCACCTTTAATTAAGTTAGCAGTACAGTCAAATGAACACTATAACACATGCTACACAAAATATCAACAAAATAATAATTTAAATAAATGTAATGTAATTAATCTGGTTCATCAAAACATTTGTTGCTTGACGGAGGGCAAGCAACTTGAGCTGGAATTATTCATGAATTCAGAGAATATTAATATTATGTGTATTACTGAGCATTGGTTAAAGGGGCATCAACTCATGTTTAATTTCAGCAACCACCAAGTTGGAAGTTCATTCTGTAGAGTCAACACAATACATGGTGGGTCGCTTATTCTATTACATAAAAACCTTAAGTTTAAGGAACGGAAAGATATTGTGTCCCTCTCTATAGAATGTTCTATAGAATTCGCATGTGTGCAATTAGAGCAATTCATTGTTATAGGTGTATATAAACCTCCCTCCGCGGATTTGAAACTATTTTTAGAAATAATGGATGAAGCCCTAAGCAAACTTGCCATCTCAGGTAAGAGCGTACTAGTCTGTGGTGACTTTAATATTAACATTCTTGATAAATCAAATTCCACCCTTAAAGTTCTTAGTCTTTTTAAGTCCCACAACTTGCTAAATTTGTTTATGGAGCCTACTAGAATAACCGCTACTACAGCTACTTGCCTGGACAACATCTATACAGATATTGTTCCTAGACATAAATCTATTATTAATAAGTTAGATTCTGATCACTCTGGTCAGTTAGTTAGTTTTGTAAGCAAAAAGAAAACAGTGCTTAAAAAAAACATTACTCTTGTACCAGTAACAGTTGATCGCCTGGAACGTATGAGAATTAACTTAATTAATAATTTACCTTCCTTAAATAACAAATTAGACCCTAATGCACTATATTGTTCCTTTTTTAATTCGTTCCTTAGTCTATTTAATTCAATATTTACCTCCAAGACGGTTACTGTTACTGATTGTCCTATATTTAGTAACTGGGCAACAGTAGGAATTTATAAGAGTAGGGAAACATTGTATAGGCTGTATCATGAAAGACAATATAATACTAGTGAGGACTTTAAGCAATATGTAAAATGCTATTCAAAGATTTTTAAAAGTGTCTGTAAATTAGCCAAATCTTTGTTTATTAAGTCTAAAATCAGAAACAGTAGTAATAAAATTAAAGCAACTTGGAAAGTTATTAATGCTGAGACTGGGAGAAGTGGAACAAAGGAGTCTGATTTTAAATTAAATTTTGATGGTCACATTACCAAGAATGACATGGAAGTGGCCAACACATTTGAAAAATTTTTTTCCACTTTCCCAGTCGCACTTACAGGTAATTTAGGCTCTTCCACCTCCACTGCAGAATCATTGATCAGAGAAAATGTACCAGAATTTTTTAATAATTTTACTTTTCAGTATATAAATCAACTTAATGTTTCAGCTGCCTTCAAATCTATTAATATAAAAAAGACAGCTGATCTTTGGGGAATTTCTGTAAGTGTCGTTCACTCAATAATTGACATTATTGTACCTGACTTAGTTATTATATTTAATAGATGTATAGATTATGGTGTGTTTCCTGACCTGATGAAGTATAGCAAGATAACTCCTTTGTTTAAATCAGGTAGTCCATTAGACCCCACAAATTTTAGACCAATTTCGGTCCTACCAACATTTAGTAAAGTTTTTGAAAAGCTGATACTTACTCAGTTGCTTAATTATTTTAATGAAAATCAATTGCTGCATACTAAACAATTTGGTTTCACTCATGGTCGGTCAACATGTGATGCTGGGGTTAAATTATTAGAGTATATATTTGAGGCTTGGGAGGAGTCGCGTGACGCCTACGGGGTGTTTTGTGACTTATCTAAAGCATTTGATTGTGTGCAGCATGAAACACTTGTTAGGAAATTACACCACTATGGAATAAGAGGCAGTGCTTTGGATCTTCTTACTTCTTATTTGAGTGATAGGATTCAAAGAGTAGATGTTAATGGTAAATTATCCCAGGGATCAGCTGTGGCGGTGGGGGTGCCCCAGGGGTCTATTCTGGGTCCATTTCTGTTCCTTGTGTACATCAACGACTTGCCTCATCTTGTGAGGGATAACCATGAGATAGTGTTGTTTGCAGATGACACATCCTTAGTATTTAAAGTTAACAGACAGCAATCGGTAATTGACGATGTAAACAATGCTCTCTCTAAAATGGTACTTTGGTTTTGCGCTAATAACTTGTTATTAAACAGGAGTAAAACCAAATGTGTTAAATTTTATACTAGGAATGTTAAACAAGTAAAAACTAGTGTTTTGATGAACGGGGAGGAACTGGAATTGACAGACAAGGCTGTCTTCCTAGGTATAACTTTAGATTCACGGTTACAATGGGGCCCACATATAGAAACGTTATCTGGTAGACTTAGTTCTGCAGCTTATGCTGTGAGAAAGATTCGTCAATTGACGGATGTTGATACTGCGCGATTAGTTTATTTCAGTTACTTTCACAGCATTATGTCCTATGGTTTATTGCTTTGGGGCAGTGCCTCTGATATCGATTCAATCTTTGTGCTCCAGAAACGAGCTATTAGGGCTATCTATAAGATGGGCCCTTGTGAGTCACTAAGAAACAGATTCAAAGAAATTAACATTCTCACACTACACTCACAATACATTTACGAGAATCTTTTATATGTTCATAAAAATCTGTGTAAATTTAAGAAAAATAGTGATCTCCATCAATTTAATTTAAGAAATAAAAATAAACTTGCCTTGCACACTACTAGGCTCCATAAAATATCGAATTCGTTTGTGGGTCAATGTATACAATTTTATAACAAATTACCAAACAACATAGTATTATTATCTATTAGTAAATTTAAGAAATTTGTTAAGCTGAGGTTGTCCAAAAAGGCTTATTACTCAGTTTCAGACTATGTCACAGATTTAGATGTTTGGAAATGAATTGCTCTTTTTTTAAGACCTATGATTGTGAATATAACTGCTATTTTAATATTAAAAGATTTTGAGTTAAAAGAGTGGTGGTGAGTTTCTTTCCTGGGTTCTTTTCTCACCACTCTACCATGAACAATCTGCGAACCCAGCTAGCTATAATTTTAATCGACAGATTGTTCATCTTTCATCTTTTATTGTTTTTTTTTTTTTATGACGTTCATAAGTGTCTTTTGTGACCTAAATGAATAAATGAATTTGACTTTGACTTGACTTTGACCCCCTGGACTACGGAAAGAGAGGGGGTTGCAACTCTCGATTTCTTCCCCTTGTCGCATGATTTTTGTACGGCGTTGCGGAATAATGAATTGAAAGCATTATTGAAATAGTATGACACAGATGCCGTACAAAATCAAATGACCAAATTTACCCCGGTAATTGTCAGAAAATAAAAAAAAATTCCGACTTCGTGGCGCACCATTTTTGTACGGCACTGTGCGTTTTCTTATTATTTTTAATGGGTCTATCGTTGGTAAGAATGCCGTACAAAAATATGTGACCAAAATGTACTGAGTCTACCTGTACTTTTGAATTCTCACCTGCACTCAGTTGGACAGCTTACAAGTGACGGCATAGTGCTGAATCTTATTATTTTATGCTCTTATATCGCTCTAGATAGGTCACCTGGTGGTTCAAATGACCCATCAATTTTTTAACATGGGCTTGTAGTCTATTAGGCTGGTCTAAAATTCGTTATAAAGAGGTAAAAAAAATAGTTTTATTCACCTCAACATTACGTACTTATCTTGTTATAGCGAACAACTTCTACTAATAAATGAAAACACATTTTTATTAAATTACTGTGTGCATTTTCTATTTAAAAACAATTAGGTAGGTAACAATTTTTTTTCTCACATTAATAATCAAAATTAAATGCAGTAAAATCCGTAAAAGTAGGTACATATTTTGGTACGTGCATAGATTATGTAGGTGATTTAATGTTAATTTCAAAGATTCGCACAACAAAACTCACGAATTACAGGTAAAGAATCAACAATGTGGTATAGTAGCTTAATCTCAATTTTGTTTATCTTGATTAGAAAAAGTCATTAATAGTTGTCTGTTTACCACCGGTAAGAGTTATCACATCTAAAGCGGAATCCAATTTCGTGATGGAGTTGACTACATCGTCTTTCAAACCTTCCTTTTTCAGAAACACATGTTTTATTATACTTAACCCTTCATTGCATAATTTAATATTTCTTTGTAAAAAAAAAACATACACATGTTATTAGACCTCTAGGTAATGGAAAAAATAATTAAAAAAATCTTTGATTTACAGAAGTATTTTTTTTTTATTAAAAATGGTTTGATGTAAACTTCCATCATTATGCAGAATGAACATATATGAACTTAGTACAAAATTGAAATAATAAATTAAGTCACTAATACCTTTCATTTATAGCTTCAATTTTGATGAAAATGAACAAAACACTTATTGTTTTTGTTCAGGCATAAGTTAACCTTACATTTGATACAGCTTATTGTTGAATAGCCTTTACAATGTGGGTATTTGCATCGCAGAGAAATGCCAACTTGTGGCCAATGGTCACTGCCATCCATTCTTAGGTCTTTTGGTGGAGGAACAACTGCAGGTCCTCTCTTCTTTTTTGCCTGGATTTCATTTTCCACAAAGCTGGAACTAGGACGTCCTCTTCTGACCTCTGTGTTGGATCCTATTGAGCACAAAACTTGAGCTAATTCATTACGAAATTGTCCCATGGAAAGCATATCCTTTTTTGGTATATTTCGAATGATTGCATTTTTTTTGTAAATAATCCAAGAATTTATGACTGTAAGATCAAGTAAATGAAAGAATATGCGTAAATACCATTTTTTCGACCTCAAAGGAATATGGAACCTCCCCCAAAAAACTGTCCATTAAATCAACTCCCCCCATATGTTTGTTGTATTCTAAAACAATTTTTGGACATGGAATTTCAACCTTTTCCTTCTTTGCCTTGTCATATCTAGTGACACTAGATACTGGTGTTGACCCCACATATGTTGATAAAAGTGTCACCATTTTGTTGTCTTTCCAGGTGACACAAGACATATCAACACCATCAAATGTAGATGTTCTTTCGACATGACTTCCTCGTGGTACAGACTTTTTCATTAACTCCCTTTTGTCTGGTAATTTTGAGTTAGGTATCCGATTTTGTTGTACAGTACCCACTGATAGAATTCCTTGCTTGGCTAAATCATGAACCAGGGGCAATGATGTGTAAAAATTGTCAAAGTAAATTATGTGATTTTGATATCTTGGCATGCCTCTTAGCAAACGAATGACTACATTCCCTGTGGCTCCTATATCAGGCTCTCCTTCTGGTCTTCCTGTATTTTCCTGTCCTGAATACAATTCAAATGTATGAGCATATCCTGATAAATCACACAGTACATACAATTTAAACCCCATTTGTGGGGTTTATTAGGGAGATATTGTTTAAAAAAATGAGCCACTTTTGTGGCACACATCTGCTCATCGACTGATAATCTTTGCTCCATTGGTACAGTAGAAAATTTTGCTCTGAGGTGCTCAATAACTGGACGTATTTTAAATAACCTGTCATGATTGGGATGGCCAACAGGTTTGTGATCATCATTATTTTGAAAGTGCAATGAGAGCTTCATTCTTTCAAATTTGTTGACTGGCATAGTGGATAAAACTGGACCATAACCAAAGGCAGGAGACCAATATGATCTGGTATTTGCAAATCTTTGCACAGACATGAATAATAATATCCCAAAAAACTTCTTAATATCTAACGCAGTATAAGTTATTTTGCTGTTGGTATCTTTTTGCATGATATACAGGGTGTGGCGTAAATAGTGGTCCACCGTTCAGGATTAGGTACATCAGGTAGGTACCTACACCATACCAAAATTTTAAACCGGTCCGCCGACTGGTTACAGAAAAAAAAATATTTTTAATTTTTTTTAAGAAATTCCCATTTTCATTACGAATTTGACCACAGTTTCAACAAAAAACATTATTTTTGATTTTCTATTCGTGTTTATTCATGTTGAATGTATGAGCTATCATAAAAAAATAAAGATTTGTATTGAAATTGTAGCCTTTACGAGAAAAAGTAATTTCTTCTCAATTCTTAACCTAAATTTTATCGCATCACTCATATTCAGGAGCGTTTTTTGAAAAAAAAAATGTACTACACTGTTAGTGCCCATGCATTTAAAAATATGCTCATGATGTACTGATTATAAAATGGTATAAGGCCCATAGCACATGGCGTATTTTAAACGCGCAGGCGACGCGCAGATGACGCGCGTATACGCGCTTCATACGAGATTTGAACGCAACTTTGTATCTTAAGCACACAATGCGGCCGTGAAACGCGCTTCTACTGCGCGTATACGCACTTCTACTGCGTGTATACGTGCTGTAGTCGCTCGTAGCCTTTGCGTTTTGATCAGAGACTCCTCTCTCCAGTTGTACAATGGCGTCCGTTGATATAACACTGGGTACACTGGCTTTAGTACTTCTTTTAAAAAGAAAAAAACACAAAAATAAACGAATCTTTTGGATAGACCCATTTACGAGTGAAAGAAGATTGAGTGGTCATTATCATACAACGTTTAAAAAATTGGTAATACATAGAAGATGGAAGAAATTTTATAAATGTTATCGAATGTCATATTCGTCATTCCAAGAACTTCTTTTAATTGTAAAATCGGACTTAACCCTACAAGGCTCAATTTTTTTTATGTGCGCCAAAAAATTATATAGGTTGTAATAAGTGATCAGAAGTTAGGGAAAAGTTATAGAAATAAAAATAAAACCATTATTTACGAAAAAAATAACTTTTTATTTCAGTTCCACATGCGGTACACTGAGCCTTAACTAAACTTTTTGGTATAAAAATAGTACAAATTAAATTGTTTTGGAATTAGCTTCTGATGTACTTTTTTTCATTTGTAACTTATTATTTACTTATATATTGAAATTCTATATATATTGCAAAATCATATGTACTTATAACTATTATAGTAAATATTTTTACTGGTGAAAAGATCGAAAACAATTGTTAGATTTATTGAGGCAAAGTTCAACGCGACATTTATCGCAAGATATAAATGTTTTTCCTTTACAACCAGGATATTTGCACCGTTGTCTTTTTTCGCCCCAAACGGGAAAATGCTCAAACCCATCACGTCTGACATCACGAGGAGGTAGGATTGAAGTATTTGGCTTCTGCCTTTTATTTTCAACTAGATCAGATCTAAACTTGGTCTACCTCTTTTTTTGCTTATCGATGGTCCCCACATGCATAAACTTTTCCCTACTTCAAATTTGAAATCCTTCTGTTTCATTGGCGTTGGCTTATTCTGCTGCTCCCCGACTCTTCTGTACAATAACCAGCAATTGATTAGAGTTACATCAAGAAGATGATAAAATAACCTCAAGTACCATTTTCTAGTTCTTATTTTTATTTTGTATTTTCCTAAGAACGAATCGAGGAGGTTCACACCACCCATATGCTGGTTATATGTTTTGATTATTTGGGGACAATTCACTTGGATATATTTTTTCTCTTTTTTGTCGTATCTTCTTGCTGTTTCTATTGGCTCTTGACCCACAAAAGACGAAGATAAAACGACTGGTTTGTTATCGTACCACATAACGGTGACAATATCTGTGTTATCACAATTAGCTACCCATTGCTCTGAATAACCTCTCTGTATCTTATCCTTTTTTAGGTCTTTTATGGAAGGTATTTTGAGGTCTTTTCCTAAACGACCTTTATTGACTGTTCCCAGTGACTGTATTCCCTCTTTGGCTAAAAAAGCAATCAACTCTGGCGACGTATAATAATTGTCGAAGAATAATTTAAAATTTTGATTTTTAGGTATCGATCTAGCTAAGCGAACTACTATGTTTGAGCTTGCTCCTAAGTCTGGCTCAGTTGAAAGTCTTAGTTCAGGAGCGTTCTCCATTCCGGAATAAATTTCAAAGTCGTAAGCAAAGCCACGATCATCGCATAGAACCAGTAATTTATAGCCCCATTTATGTGGCTTATTAGGAAGGTATTGTCGTAGAAGATTTGAAGCTTTTGTTGCGCACATTTGTTCGTCGACGGATAGTGCTTCTCTTTTCGGCACGCTTTGGCATTTCTTTCTCAATGTTTCCAATATAGGCCTTATTTTGTGCAAACGATCATATCCTGGACTACCAGATGGCGGTTGTGTGGAGTTATCGTTGAAATGTAGAAACTGACAGATTTTTTTGAAATGATTTAGTGACATAGTCTGCATAATCAAAGGAATGCCTAATTCAGATGCCCAATACATTCGAATGTTTGGCAGTGGCGCCAAACTCATAATCAAACAAACACCTATAAACTTTTTCAATTCATTAGTTGTTATTGTAAATGGCTTTGAGGAATTTTTTTGGACACTAAATTTGTGCATTTCTTCTACAATATGCTGAAGTAACTCATCATCAAAAAACCATAAAAAATATTGAAGGGGAGTTTCAAAGTCTATAATCGGTGACGGTAAATTTGTGTTTCCAGTAAATATAGAAGGAGGTGGTCGAAAAGAGGTTTTCTTCCAAATAAATCTTCTTTTTTTTCTTTGGGTGACAGTTACAGGGATTCTAGATCCATGACTGATTGTGGTACTCGATGATCCCCGAGCTCGAGATGTCCGAGATTGTGTATTGGTACCTGTAGTTGTCCCTGATGTACTAGGTTGAGGGTCTGATATTTCTGGCTGAAAATCTTCGATATTCGCAATAACCTCATTGCTCGGAGAACACTGATGATGATGATGCCTCGGCGAAGATAAGGCAGACTCCACGTCGCTAAGAGGCTCGGATAAAAAGTTTTGGATAGATTGAATCTTTTCGATATCATCATCACTTTCAGCATCAGAAAAATCTTGTCCGTCTTCACTCGCAGAAGGGATTTCCAAGAAACCCTCAATATCCTCATCACGCAATCTTCTTCGCGCCATTATCTGCAATAAAATCAAAGTATTTATATGAAAAGTTATCCTAAGTACGTATAACTGAAAACGGACACTAAAGCTCAACGTACCGTATGTGGAACATGCATAAAAATATGATTTACAAATACATTTACTTATATTTATATAAAAAACAACTTACCTCTACAAAATATACACTTCGTTACAGCACACAGTAATTTTTTTCGAGTCGAAACTGAAGGATATCTATTTTTTAAATATTTTTTAAACGACAAACGTTTCACTTTCATTCAAATTCTACGCTTCGTGTGAAATAACAAAGACCAAAAGGGCATCTGTAGGAAAAGATTCGTACTAAAACATCGCTAATTGTCTGTAGCTTGTATCAAAATGTCAAGAGATGTCGCTACTTGTAAGTTTATGGCTGTAGAAACGATTAAAGTAGGTGTTCCACATGTGGAACTGGGTGCCTTGTAGGGTTAACTCATCAAAATACAGTAATGAGATCATGTATATCGGCAGAAGAACGTTTACTCATCACATTGAGGTAAGAAAACAACCAGTATTATTTATTTAGTATGTATTTATTATTTATTGACCTGTTCCAGTTCTAAAAAAATCAAAATAAGTAATAAGTGCACTTAGATTATGAATTAGAGAATAAGGTTTATTTATTAAATATCATCATACATGTCAGATATTATATCGGAGTCATTTGTAACCGATTCATTGCTATCCATATTTAGGAGTGAACTGCCAATTTCGTTTATTGGCGCTGGAGTACTTGGATATTGAGGCTGAAATTCAGACTGATATCCAG
Organism: Hypercompe scribonia; assembly: GCA_949316085.1. Lineage (NCBI taxonomy): Eukaryota > Metazoa > Arthropoda > Insecta > Lepidoptera > Erebidae > Hypercompe > Hypercompe scribonia. The sequence continues at coordinate 6,502,926 of OX438986.1, read as the reverse complement.
ACTGGTATCCATACTGATGTTCATATTGGAATGCACCACTATTTTCATGTAATGCTCTCGATGATTGTCCCATTTTTTTATATTTGCGAATTAAATTTACCACATCAGCTTTGGCCTCTAACTTGAATTCTTCTGGGATGGCAGAAAAATCTTTGGCTAACGAAACTAAAAACAGCATGTCGGGATTTTCGGATAAAATTGTATTATTATCTTTAGACTGTTTCAGATTTGCTGTCAATGCTTCATACAATTTATCTTGATAGTCTTCATGTTTTGGAGTCTTTTTAGATTTCTTCGGTGAACGTGGCTTTTATATTAGAGTTATAAAACCTCAACACAGTGGATCAGAGTATTTTAATTATAAAAAATATTTTTCCATTGTATTGCTTGCAATATGTGACGCAAATTACAATTTTATCGATATAGATGTTGGATGCTATGGAAAGGCTGCAGACTCAACAATAAATGAATGTAGTGAGTGGACCAGAAAGATAAGGCAAGGAAATTATAATATACCAAATGCGAGACCAATATCTAATAATGGAGTGCCAATACCATTTACGTTTGTTGGTGATGAAGGCTTTACATTATCTCAACATTTACAGAGACCTTACGCTGGAAAAATCTTGTCACGAGAGAAAAGAATATATAATTACCGCTTGACACGTGCTAGACGATACATTGAATGTACATTTGGTATATTAAGCAACAAATTTAAAATCTTTAATCGACCACTGAACGTTAGCGTCGACTTCAGTGTGGCTATTGTGAAAGCCTGTTGTGTACTGCATAATTTCATACGTCAACGTGACGGTTATAATTTTCATAATTCTTTGAGTATAGCTGGTTTAGAAGAACCTCCTGAAGATGCAAGTTTAATATCGATTGGTGCAAGACGGTCACGGGGACAACTAAGCGGAACTACGATACGAAATATGTATACTGATTATTTTAATAGCGATGAAGGTGCAGTACCATGGCAAGATTCTAAAATTTAGGGCACCTGATTATATTTTCTATTGTTTTAGAGTTCCATGTAAGGCCGTAAAGATAGCATATCGCGTGCCCATGTTCTACGGTACTAAATCGTTAGTTACAATAAATAAAAAAAAAATATGTATGTAAAGTTTTTCACCTTGACTGTTTACATCGGCACACGACATTGGTGGCTATCTTAACGGCGGTGTTTTATGTGTAGTCCTAAAATAAATACATAATTTTTTGAAATATACATAATAGACCTTACCTGCCAGGTTTTTTTCCTTATTGGTTTTTTCATTGAAATTGTTATAAAAAATTTGGCACAATTCATCCCACGCAGTTCTTTTTGACACTTTGTTTGAATATTCGGGTAGTAGTGAATTCCATGTAACTGGACGATTGTGTATTTCTGTTATAAAACGGTCGGTGTCGAAGGGTTCCATTTTACTAAATACATGCGCAGCACACAATAAAATAATTGCAACTGAGGCGCGGGCGGCGCAGTGGTGGCGTGAGCGCGCATCCCCCCTCTATCTCTACCCCGCTCATTTGTACGCGCTTCTACTGCGCGTATACGCGCTTCATGCGCGCGCTTGTATCATCAATGCAAACGCAAGAATCGGCGTCTACGGCGCCGAAGACGCGCGTTCCTAATACGCGCGTCGCCTGCGCGTTTAAAATACGCCATGTGCTATGGGCCTAATAGTACCGCTTTTCAAAAATAGAAAAAAAAATACTGCATTTGTAACTGAAAATAAGTAAGTCTACCTGTTACCATTTTCGCAACATAATATTGAAACAAAAATTTCGTCTACCTAATTTATGTGCCCATTCTTACTGTAAACTTGGTCACAGTGACAACGACAATATTATTATTGTAATTGTATTGGCAAATGAGAACACAAAAGTTACTACAGACAGGGTATTAAAAAAAAACAACTTTGACATCATAATTATTTATTTATTGATTATTACAATCGGTGCTCAAAATGGCCCCCATTCGCAGCTATACACGCTCTGCACCGTCGAATAAAGGAGCGTTTAAGACGTCGAGCAAACCCGCTTTCATTGATTTTTCCAGCTGCTGTCAGAATCCTGGTCCTTAATTCTTCAATATTATTTATTGGTTCCTTGTATACGTCTTCCTTTAAGCATCCCCAATAAAAGAAATCCAAAGGATTAAGGTCTGGGGAGCGTGGTGGCCATAGTATTGGGCCTAACCGCCCTATCCATCTGTTTGGATAGGCCACATTAAGGTGCTCTCGTACCCTTACTGCATAGTGAGCGGGACAGCCATCATTTTGTAGCCACATGCTGTCTCGGATCTCTGTAGGGACACTTTCTAGAAGTACGGGTAAATCTGTCTGTAAGAACCCAAGATACCTTTCTGCGGTTAAGGTTTCTGGCAGTTCGAATGGACCAATTATTTGTCCATTAATAATGCCGGCCCAAAGGTTTATTTTAAATTGGTATTGCGATCGATCTTGTCTCATGACGTGCCGATTTTCTAACTGCCAGCTGTGCAAGTTGTGTAAATTTAAATATCCATCTTTTCTGCAAGATGATTCTGTACGGGAAGTATTAGGAGACCAAGTGAAACAATGAAGTCATAATTAAGACTGCGCATTTATTGTATAAATCATCGATTAAATATCAAAATAATGGGGTTACACATGACACATAGTAAATGATGCAATTACATAGAACATTCTAGATAACACACCCTACATCTCCCTTCTTCTTAAAAAAAAAATACGTTGTACAATGATTTTTTTTTTTTTTTTTTATATTATATCTTAGTTGTCTAAAGTTAACATGCTTTATAATAATATCAATTTATGGTTAACATGATTACATAGGTTATTAAGAATAATATAGCTTAGTCCTATTCTTATGAACGACATCTAGTTTATTATTTTTTAAAATTTCGACGTTTGGTGGTATATCTCTAACAACTTTATAAGGACCTGAATACAAATCTTCCAATTTATTGCCTACTTCATTTTTTACTAAAACTAAATCATTTTCACAATATGTAACAGGTTTTATACATTTATCGTAAATTTCTTTTCTTTTCATTTTACTACTAAGTAAGTTTTCTCTAGCTTCTTTCTGTGAAAGCTATATACGGTATTTCAGTTCACATGGGTAGCTTTCATAATTATATATTGGTTCCACTAAATCTTTACATAAGTTACTTGGTAGATTACACCTTTTACCAAAAACTAATTCATAAGGAGTAAACTTCGTTTCTGTATGTACCGAAGTATTATATGCAAAACACCAAAAGGGAAGCCATTGGCTCCAAGTCTTTGGATGCTTATCAGTATGAATTCTAAGAAATGAATTTAAATGTTTGTGAGATACTTCTAACGCACCTATACTTTGATGGTGATAGGCCGCAGAGGTTAATTGTTTAATTTTCAATAATTTACAAACTTCTTGAAATGTGGATGATATAAATTCCTTACCTCGATCAGTAGCTATCTCCTTTGTCACGCCATACCTAAGAATAAAATTATCAACTAAGGATTTAGCAACGTCATTGGTCTTTTTAGAAACTAAAGGATAAGCTTCAACATATTTGCTAAGTTCACATTGCAAAGTGAGTATATAACTAAAATTATCGTTGTCGGTTTCTAAGGGTCCAACAAGATCTAAAAATATTTTTTCAAATGCCGAATTGGCTGTAGTTGTAATACTCATGGGTTCTTTATTAGGAGTAAAATGTTTTTGTCGTTGGCATTTATCACAACGTCTTACAAATTCTTTTACGTCTTTATCAATACCAGGCCAATAATAATATTTTTTAATATTATTAGACATTCTTCTCATACCAGCATGGCAACTACTGGGTAAGAGATGAAAGTCATTAAGGATTACTCGTCTATCGTCTTTATCACTTATTCTCTCAACATCCTTAACAATACATATTCGCGGACCGGTCCTATCTCTTATATTCTTTATATTTTCTAATAATTTACTAATAAAATCTTCATTATCTTTCTTTTTAACTATACAAACTTCTTCGACTTTAATATCTTTACACAAATTATCTAGTTCTCTCACGAATTCACTTCGTGTACTTCGCGATTGAGATCCTAAATATTTAATAAATATCGTACGGTTGCTGCTTACAAAGCAAAATAATTGCGTCTCTTTAGTAATAATACCTTCACTTTTTATTCTTTAATAACTATTTAAATCTATAAATACTAGCTCGACTGATTCTTTCGGCCTAATATGAGTCCCTACAACTTTTGGATGATCAGGCCAACTGTCTGAGGGTGCTATACCAACCGAAGAATCTTTCAATTTCCTAGCTTGTGCACGCGTTAAAACATGTACAATACCTTCATGCATTTCTTTTAGTTCATCTGACGAAATTCGAGATAGAGCATCTGCAGCGCTATTATTACAACCTTTCACATATTCTATATCAAAATTATATTCTTCTAGAGCAAGTCTGAATTTAATTAACCTACTTGATGGGTCTTTCATATTAAAAAGATAAATTAAAGGTCTATGATCTGTACGAATTTTAAAATGCCTGCCATATAGATACGGACGAAAATGTTTTACCGCCCATACTATTGCTAATAATTCTTTCTCTATCACGGGATAGTGCTTTTCAGCTTTGTTTAGACTTCTACTTGCAAATGCAATGGGACGCCCATCTCTATTGGCTAGAACAGATCCTATAGCATAATTAGACGCATCCGTTTCAAGAATAAATTCATTTTGTGGTGAGAAATCGGGATATTGTAAAATTGGAGGTGATATAATTTTGTGTCTAAGGGTTTCAAAAGCATTTTGACATTTTTGATCCCAATGAAATGATACATTTTTTCGACATAGTGAATTTAAAGGATGTGCAATCTCTGCAAAGTTTTTAATAAATTTTCGATAATAATTCACGAAAGCTACAAATCTCTTAACTTCATCACAATTTTTCGGACATGGGTAATTTTTTACTGTATTAATTTTCGCCGGATCAGGTTGTATACCTTTGTTAGATATTACATGACCCAGATACAAAATTTCTTTTCTTAAAAAATCACATTTTGAGGGGTTCAATTTTAAATTTACTTTACGTAATCTTTCAAAAATGTCCTGTAAATTTTTATTGTGTATATTTAAATTTTTTCCGAAGCAAATTAAATCGTCCAAATAAATTAGACATTTTTCGCGATTAAGACCTGTTAAAGCTATATTCATCATACGAGAGAAAGAACTGGGACTTGTTTTCAAGCCCATTGGCATTCTAGTCATTTGAAATTGACCAGATGCAAATGCTGTTAATTTTCGACTATTTTCATCTAATTTTACGTTATAGTAACCTTGGTGAAGATCTAAATGACTGAAATAAATACTGCCAGACAATGATTCTAATATTTCCGTTATGTCAGGTAATGGGTACTTGTCATCTACTACACAATTGTTTAATTTCCGGTAGTCAACTACTAAACGCCATTTTTTAGAACCTGTCGCGTCTACTTTTTTCGGTACTAATAACACAGGACTTGACCAATCGCTTTTACTTGGTTCCGCTATTCCCTCTTGAACCATTTTGTCGATCTGCTTTTTTATTTCATTTTTCTGTACGTGAGGTAATCTATATTGTTTCGAAAATATCGGTGTAGTCCCTGGTTTCAACGTTATAGTGTGAGTATAAATATCAGTCGTACTTAATTTATCTCCCGCTAAATAAAAGATATCAGCATATTTAGCACATAAATTCCTAATGGACGTTTGTTCCTCCTCATTCATATGCGATAAATTCATACAAGAAAATAATTGTTTAACTCTATCTGCTTTATTCTCTATCTTATTAAAGGAACAAACATTGTAATCACTCAATTTATGAATATTCGGATTTAATTGTGGCAAAATGATATTATTTTCCGTAGTATTCAATATTTTAATAGGTATACTACCGTTGATAGGCATCGCGATATAACTCGCTAAGTAAACACCGTCTTGTATCTCTAGTGAGCATACAACGCATTCTTCCTGAAGTTCAGTTTCAATATAATGAATGGACTCGCATCTAGCCGATATTTCTAACTGATTATTTAGTTTATTTGTAATGGGCATACTAATTATTTTATTAAACCTATCACGCATTGTTAAAATATTCTCTTCGAAATCTAAAACCGATTTGTATTTTCTTAAAAAGTCTCGACCTATTATACCATTAGACATAATTGGCAAAGTATTGAAAACATAAAACTTATGACTAACAATGAAATCATCATAGCTCAATTTTATAAACACGTATCCTATTGCATTGACTTTACCTCCAAGACCATTTATAATAATGTTCTCTTTGTGTAGTATAAGATTCAAGTCTAAAATACATTCATATTTAATAGCACACAACGATGCGCCAGAATCTATTAAAAATGAAAATGTTTTGTCATATACGGAAAAATTTGTGAAAAAATTACTATCACATGATAAAATAGAATGTTCATTAAAATTAGTCACGAAAAAATTTTTCTACATTTTCTGAATGTTGAAATGAATCTATAGGCCGACTTTCATTCATAATGTGAACATTTGGTTGTTGGCGTATCCTTTGGTTTCCTCTAGACATACCTGTAAAATGTTGACTTCTGAACTGGTAACTTCCAGTTCCTCGAGTACTTCGAGTCATGGCCTGCGGGTTGTAGCCTCGTTGGTTGTATCCTCGCTGGTTGTAACCTCGCTGGTTGTAACCTCGCTGGTTGCCACGGAAGCCTTGTCCGGGCCCCCTATGAGACGAAGCCGGGTTGTAGTATCCACCTCGTTGACCACTAAACTGAGTCCTTGTACCTCTATAGTTTGAATTAAAATAATATTTTTTATGCATACCCATAATTTCTCCTGAACCTGACGCGCTGGTGACCTCTTCATCCAAAGCCGCTTGGATTGCGTCCTTCAGGTTGCTAAAATTCCTAGCTGCAATAATAGTACTGTTAATCTCGTGCGCAACGAATTCTAACCTAGACGAAAAACTTAACAAAATTTTTAACACAACAATCGATTGGATGAATGAGCATAACCTACAAATTAATTCTAAAAAAACTAAATTAATTTCCTTCCGTCCATGTCAAAAAAAACCACTGAGCATAAATTTTACATTCGAAGGAAATAAAATTGAAGAAGTAGGCGAATTCAACTTACTCGGAATAACAATAGACACGAACATCAATTGGAAATCACACATAAAAAAAGTTAGAATAAAAATTTCCAAATTCGCTTACGCCCTACAAGAAGTAAAGAAATTGACAGACTTACCTACAGCACTCACTACCTACTATGCCTACGCCTATTCGTGGCTATCCTACGGAGTAATATTGTGGGGTAATAGTACAGATGCACCCACCCTATTTACTTTACAAAAGAGACTCATCCGAATTTTGGTCAATATAAAACAGATAGATAGCTGTAAAACCCACTTCCAAAATCATAAAATCCTCTCTTTGCCTTGTATTTACATCCTGGAAGTGTGCAAGTTCGTCAGAAAATACCCGGCATTCTACAGCAAGCGCGAAGATAAACAAACAAAATATTCATATAGACACAAAGACAGACTAAACCTACTGCATTCACGACTGACAATGCACTCTAATAGCCCTTTAGTTATGTCTATTAAAGTATACAATAAACTCCCTAATAGCATAAAAAACGAGAATGAATTTATTACTTTTGTAAAAAAAGTAAAGGTTTTCCTAATTGATAAATGTTATTATAGTATAAAAGAATATTTAGATGATAACACCACATGTAAATAAAAAAATACCTAATAAAAATACAATAAATAATTATTTTCTGCATCTTTAATAATTAAGTATAATAATAATGAAATATAAAATAATGACAAAATAAAATAAAATAATATCGATATTAGATAATATAATAACAATGACATAATATAATAAAATAAGAATAACATAACAATAAAACATATGGCATGAACATAGAACAATTAAAATTTAAAACTGCAACATAAAAGGCATTCGTTGACAGTAAGTATAAAAAACCTGTAATAATGAATGGAGCAATGAGTATGTAATTGAATGGGTATATAAGTGTAATCGTAGGCATCTTCCTCTCTCCCACCAACACAAAATAAATATAAGCTGTGCCCGACAGGGTCCATAATTGATACTGTACTATTTTATGTTGACTATCTGTGAGACATTATGGTAAAGCAATAAAGTATTGAGTATTGAGTATTGAGTACTGAGCCTACGATTTCGCAAGCCGTCCGCAAATTTTTTAATGGCTATCTTTTCATTTAATGGTTTTAAAATTGAATAATTGTCAGAATTTCCGTCTGCTTGCGATATCGTGAGGTTCACCAATAATTCCGATATTTCTTTTCCATAATCTGAAATAGATAAATTATTTTGTTTAATTTGTTCTAATTTACACGAAATCGAAGTTGCCGCCTTACGTGGTAAAAGATGACTTTTCATGTCCGCTATTAAATCACTCACATTAGAATAACTCGACTTTAACTTTAATTTAGCAGCTTGAGAAAGCCTACTTTTCAAAATAAAATTAATTAAATTAATTTTACATACATCTCTTTCCAATAAAGTATTATAATAATCGATATTATCTATTAATTGTTTAGTATTAGCCTCTGTATCATTCATACAGGGCAATAAGTTTAAAGCGGTTTTTAAATCAAAAGTATTCATTGTTAAAGTATTCTTAGAAGTTGATGTCTCACTATGACATAAATCAGTTACCTCGTTATATAATATCAAAAATTGTTTACAAAAACTACTCACAAGAGGATCATCATCATCGTCTTTTCTTAACTTTACATTATATTCATTTAACCAACTTAAATATCTCTCATATATACTATTAGCTTCATTTAACTTATTTTTTAAAATATTACCTTGCCGTCTACTTGAGCCAACTTTTATTAAATAAGTTCTTACTTCTTTTAATTCATTATATAAAGACTGTAAGATAATTGCCATAACATACCACCAGAACGTAAACAACTAACATAATAATGTATTACTAATAGAGTCCACTATATAGTTATTTTTAGCCTGTACTTTACCACTATTTACTTTCGTTGTATACCGTAATAACGAGCCGTACCGTATAGAAAACGCACTTGTCGCACTATTTATTTAGCCGCATTATTCGCACAATGATTACCACGCATTTAACCGAACCGAACACTCATCGCACAACCCAATCGTTAACGCTTTTCACTACACAACGCCGGGATAGAGTTTATTTGGAGCCTGTACCTCGTCCTTGAGACACCCGGGAATCGCCCCTGGTTGTCGTCGGTAAAAGGAAGCTCTCAACGTAGCTCTATTAATTTGTCGCGATATCCATTGCACATGACACTTCTTATAGAGCTTATATGCAAAATACAGCACTCCCAAGAAAATACATACCGATATTACCATGAGCAACAAATTCGTAGTCGACATATGTTGCTGTATTTCGTCTGCCTTAGCTTTGTTTTCTCCGCCTGCAGCATTCTGGGCAATCACAACTTCTTGAGACTTTTGGTTACCCATCACAATTCTTTGGAGATTCACAAGACACGATAACTACGTCTAATTTGTAAGACTGGCCGCTTTGTTCTAATTGTGCCATTATACGTCTATAATCTTCTTCATAACGTTATATTAATTGCAACACGTAATCGAGAAAAGTTCCACACTGATTATGGTAACGCGGTATCATATAACCGAGATGCGCGGACGGTCGACCGTTTCGGCAGGGTCGCCATGTACGGGAAGTATTAGGAGACCAAGTGAAACAATGAAGTCATAATTAAGACTGCGCATTTATTGTATAAATCATCGATTAAATATCAAAATAATGGGGTTACACATGACACATAGTAAATGATGCAATTACATAGAACATTCTAGATAACACACCCTACAATTCGTCACTCCAAAGTATTTTATTAAAAAATTGCTCGTCCTCTCGTATTCTACGCAGCATTTCTCTGCAAAATCTCACTCGCGGAGGATAGTCCCTTGGTAACAGAGTCTGTACCCTTGTATAATGGTAGGGATGTAGCTCGTGTCTTTTTAAAATGCGATGTACGGTTCTGGTAGATATCCCCGTTGTGCGAGATGTTGCGTGTTTGCCCAGGGAACCAATTAGACGACACGTTGATTGTAATATTTAATAATGACTCCTTTTCTTAACATAAACTAAAGTTTATATACAATAATATTTATGTATGTAGGGTAAGATGCCCATTTATTGACACTTTAAGGGTTGCCCCTTGCAATGATTGAAAATTCCCAGTGTCTGAAGTTATTTGCCAATTATTATTTTTTTAGCTGGTTACATTAGACCTTAAGAAATCTTACCAGTTTACTTAAATGGTCTTTGTACGTCGTTATATACTTGAATTCAGCTTATTATAATAAATACGAGATTTACCCAATTATTGACATAGTTTGACCGATTATTGCCAGACTGAATACTAATTAATTGACACCCCATACGAATCATTTTTGTAGTCATAATTTTTTAGTTAGGTAAAACGTTAAGGTTGTAAAACGTAAACGTTAAACCAAGGTAGGTAGGTATTTTAGTTAAACAAATAAAATAACTATTATTTAATGACATTATTAAAATATGGCACTTTTATCACAATTGTTTTAGCTTATTATAATTAGGTAGGTACAACCCAATCAATATACTTACTACCTATCATCATGAATCTATAAACATCGAACATCTGCATTACTCTTTAAATTCAGTTAAAAAGCGTTCAATTTCTTCTGTTGTATATTCCTTTTTATTGTTATCTCGCCTACCAATATTACTCACGTCGACATCGTCAGTAAAAATTTGTATATTTTCTTTTTCTGCCTCTATCTGGTTATTTTCATTTCGAAAACAATTTTGTGTTGATTTCAGGCTAATATCCATATTATAAAAATCTTCAGATAATAAAAACTTTTGCAAGTCTTCCTTTTCTTTTTGTGCTGCTTTCTTTTTGTCTTTTTCCAATATTTTAACAGGTTTTTTCTTTTTCCCTACATTTTTTTCTTTTTCTTCCTTCTTTTTCTGCCTTTCTTCTTTTCTTTTTTTTATGCCTTCAGCCTTTTCTTCCTTAATTTTGATTTTTTCAGATTCTTGTTCCTGCCATTCAGCGGACGTTAATACAAAGGGAGACCTCTTTATCGTTTTCTTGCCCTTTCTTTCTGATGTCTTTGGCAAAATAAGAACATCTTGTAATTTTACGGGAGTGAGTTGGCAAATATTAATTTTTGAAATAGGTTCTACATGAGGGTTTATTTCGTCTTCCTGTAAATCTATTTCTATTTTGTCATAATCATGTAGTGGGGCAGCTCGAATTGTTGTTGTGTTCAATATCTTTAAATCTTTAGATGTCCTTTGTTTTTCAGGTTCTTGACATATTTGTGCTTGATGGGTGACACTTATGACATTAATATCTTGCGAACAGCCATTGTCCTCACTAAAGGTATGTGTATCTTCTGGTGTCGAGTCATATCCATTGTTCAACATAGTGTCTTCTACTACAAATTCATGTGCTACAGGAATGTAATCAGGTATAAGATCCAGTGGTTCTTTGAAATGGATGTCATCATTAGCAATAATAACACTCATATTTGCTATGTCCAAAGGTGTTTCATTTTCTTGAAAGAAATCCCAAATTTTTTTAAGATATACATTTTCAGATTTTGATGCATCTTGAACAATTTCTGTAAGCTTATCTTCGCCTATAATTTTCTTAAACTCTTCTTTTGAGAGCAGTTTTGGGCGATCTTTACATTGCTCTTTGTTCCTTTTCGTGGCTCGCGTTTGATCCCATGGTAGTGTTGTTTCGAGCTGGCTAGGTGAAATGCATATCGTTGTATAATTTCTAGTTTATATTTTATAATTGGAATCTAACCGTCTGGTGGGAGACTCTACCAGAACGTGTCCTTGTTTCTGTTTGCTTATCTGCTTGTGGAGATTCTGTTATCTTGTCTCCGGTTGTTCGTTCGCTTATCTTGCTATTGTTTAGAATAAATGCTGGTTTAAGTCTATCGATAGCTACATTTTTTTGTTGTCCGTTTATCAAGATCGTGAAAATCTTATCGTTTCGACTGATGACAAGATAAGGTCCCTCGTACGGTGGTGTGAGGCTTGGCCGTAGTCGGTCACAACGTAAGAAAACGTGCCTACATTCCGCTAACTGTGGGTGTACGAATATCTTGTCGTTCTTGCTTTGTCTTTGTGGACACGAAATCATGTGTTCTAAGTTATCCTTGATTTCTCTGACAAAATCTGCGTATGTTGAGTTATTTTGTGTCTCGAAAAATGCTCCAGGCAGTCTAATTGTTGAACCGTATACTAGTTCGGCTGCCGAGAATCCTGTGTCTTGCCGTAAACTCGTACGTATGCCAAATAAAACGGTAGCTAACTCTTTTGTCCAATTAATTGTGTTTCCTCTTGCTATCAATGCAGTTTTTAATGTTCTGTGCAGTCGTTCTACTTTAGAATTTGACTGTGGATGATATGGGGTGGTTCGAATTTTTTGAACTCCCATTAAGTTTGCTAAATTTTTGAATATTTCAGATTCAAATTGGCGTCCCTGGTCTGTGGTAATGTATTCAGGGCATCCGAATCGGGCTATCCAGCCTTCGAATACCGTTCTGGCTACGGTTTCTGCAGTTATATCAGCTATGCGGAATGCCTCTGGCCATGAAGTACAACGATCTATCATTGTGATTATGTATCGTTTGTTTTGAGAAGTGGGTAGAGGCCCTACTAAATCAATATGCAGATGGGAAAATCTTCCCGTTGGCATGAATTCTCCGAATTGTGACTTTGTATGACGATGTATTTTTGCTCGTTGACATTGTAAACATGTCTCAGTCATCTCATTTACGTCTTTATTCATATTTTCCCATATATAGTTAGCTGAAATCAGTTTTCTCGTAGTATTCTTACCAGGATGGTTAATGTTATGAAAACTTTCGAAAACCGTTTTCCTGAATTTGAGTGGCAAAAAAGGGCGTTGTTTCCCTGTTGATATATCGCAATAAATCTTAATATTTTTATTTGGAAAATGTATTAATTCTATTTTTAATGATTTATTGGCTTTTAGTCTTTTTAACTCGCTGTCACTCTTTTGATATTTTTCTACCTCGTGCCAATCGATTGCAGAGGGTAAGGTTATCGTTTCGATAACTCGAGATAAAGCATCGGCTACCACATTCTTGTGGCCACTGATGTGCTGGATATCCGTACTGAATTGTGATATATAATCCAGATATCTGCTTCGTCTAGGGGTATCATCCAATGATGGCTTCTTGTCGAACGCGTGCATTAGTGGTTTGTGATCCGTGTAGACTGTAAATTCTCGTCCTTCGATGAGTCTTCTGAAGTGTTTTATTGCCATATAGATTCCTAACAGCTCTCTATCATAGGTAGAGTATTTTGTTTGGGCTATACTTAATGATTTGGAGAAAAAAGCTATTGGTTCCCATTTTGTGTTTTTTCGCTGCTGTAGTACCGCGCCTGCGCATTTGAGGCTAGCATCTGTCATTAAAGCTATTTGCGCGTTGCTGTCCGGACATGCCAATGTAGTTAATTGTTGAATGTCCTGCTTGCAGCATTGAAACGCGTGGTTTGATTCGGTGTTCCACTTGATAACTGTCTTATCATTTTTCTTACAATTAATTAAATATTTATTTAATGGGGCTTGATGCTTTGCTGCATGTGGGATACTGCTTCTGTAGAAATTAATCATACCCAAAAAACGTCGTAACTCATTTATCGTTTGTGGTTTAGGGTAATTGTTTATAGCTTGAGTCTTTTCCATAGTAGGAGTCAACCCTTGGCTCGTTATATGATAACCGAGGAAATCAATCTCCGACTTGGCAAATTCGCATTTGTTTGTATTTATTGTTATGCCGTTTTTATGTAGGCGCTTAAACACCTCTTCTAAGTGTTCATAATGCTCCCTAAAATTATTTTTCTTGTCCGCAATAAATATGTCGTCCACATATATAAATACGTAGTCCAAGTTTCTGAATATAGAGTCCATAAATCTTTGGAAAGTCTGTGCTGCATTTCGCAACCCGAATGGCATTCTGATGAATTCAAAAAGTCCAAAAGGGGTTATTATCGCTGTTTTCTCTGGTTCAGCAACGGGCAGAATATGAAAAGCTTTCTTTATGTCTATTTTGCTGAATATTCCTTTTTCGCTTGCTACATATGTGAAATCGAGTAGCCTTGGAAGCGGGTACCTGTCTGGTACTGTTATTTTATTTAGTGCGCGGTAATCTCCGCATGCTCTCCATTCGCCATTCTTCTTCTTGACTAAATGGAGTGGCGAAGCCCATTGGCTGCTTGAAGGACGGCATATTCCCATGTCCATCATCTCTTGGAATTCTTGTTTTGCAATCCTGTATTTATCAGGAGGTAATGGACGTGCTCGAGTAAATACTGGGAAACCATTTGTTATTATTTGATGCTGAACTTGGTGCTTAGTATGTAGATTCATTGATCTAGGCTTTGTAAAGGCGGGTACAGACTGCTGCAACGCAACATGCAATGCAACACGAAACGAGCATTGCATCAGTGTAGACGCGGGGCGCGCACAACGTGCGCACGAACCGCGCATGTACCTACTCACATCTGTTTCCGAGATGCGCGCGAACGGATCGCTCAGTCTGCAAAAGAACACGCAAAGGAATGGATCGTGACGACCAATTGCGGGCTCTGATGATAGTCAGTGCTTCATTATTAATAGTGAATCATGTGATAAAACGCAGAAGACATCGACGTTGGTGGCGTACAGAGTTGTATAGTCAGAGAGCTGGTGCAAAACTAATGGCCGATATGAGATTAACTGGACAATTTCAAAATTTCTTAAGGATGAGTCCAACGACATTTGAAGATCTACTCAGATTAGTCGGACCAAGAATTTTTCGGAATCGCACACAGTTAAGGGCTCCAATTTCAATCCAAGACAGACTGGCAATAACACTTCGTTTTTTAGCTAGTGGTGACTCTTACACAAGTTTACAGTATACCTTCAGAGTATCAAAACAAGCCATAAGTGGCATTATTACAGAAGTATGCTCCGCCATAATTGAGGAATTAAAAGATTATATCAAGGTAAGTTTTATTCTTAATAAGTCAATTAAAGAACAGTATTATCACATCAAATCATTAAAGTCGTCATAGGATTGGTTAGATTCTAGTGACGTTACAGACGATGGCTGTTGGTTCATATATTCTTCGTTCCTTGCCGTGGTATAGCCATAGCGTCCGGCTTGATTTGTATCTGGAGTTTGCGCGGAAGGCGAGGGACGATTAAATCCGGAAGTTCCAGGACGATTAACATATCCGGTCAGATCCAAATAATCTTGTCCTTTCTTCTGTGATGCATAATAGGATTCTTGGTATGAACTGGGGTAGTTATCCTGCTGTCGATATGATGATTCATAATAACCTCTGTCAGCCTTCATCAAAATTTCAAAAATTCCATGTTCGACCGAATTCCTGGTTTGAAGGGAATAAGTATTCATTTTAGCTGATATATAGGAAGCGAAAGTTGTAGTTAAATCTGGAGCGCCTGAATTTCCCAACTTATTGGCAGTAGTTTGTAATATGCCCACTACATCGGCCAGTACACTGCTGCTTTCATCTTTTTTTGCTTGTTTAGCTCGCGTAGGTTCATACCGTGTACGTGGAGTAGCAAATTCGTTCTGCAGATTTTCTTCATTAATCGGTTGTTGAACCGCCTCCTGAAAAACATAAAAATAATTTATAACTGTAGGTCCCATCTCTTGATATAAACTACTAGATAGTAGATATAACTCTCCAGGAAGGTAGGTATCGTGGCACCGATGGACAAATGTCGAAACGACTAAATATTTAGTTCGTTTTTTAGTCTAGTTCAATATAGCTAGCAATAAAATCAAGAGATGCTCACTATAATGGCACCTCAAAAATTGTCACCAGCGAGTGTTGGGCTACTAAGTACAATGACTGTCTCGTAGCCATAAATTAAATAAAAGTTTTTTGTTTTAGCTTCCAACGACAGAAGAAACTTGGTTGAACATAAGCAAACAGTTTGAAGAGAAGTGGAATTTTCCACACTGTTTAGGGGCACTGGACGGAAAACATGTTGTGCTTGAGGCACCTATCAAAAGTGGAACTGAATTCTACAACTATAAAAACTTCTTTGGTAAATGGCCATGGTAAATGTCCATTTAAAGCTTCGGCGCAGTCCTAGGTTAAGCGTTAAAGCGCGTTCCCCGTATGTATTTATAGGGGTCCCGTTCGCGGCGAATAATTGGTATTCGCATGCCTGGCTCTCATTATTTGTGCTATTTATGACCGAAATGTTAGCACCCGTGTCGACTAAAAATCTATAACCACTGTTTGAGTCAGTTAGGGCGCTTTCAATTTATGCGTTTCTTGTCGGACCGCTGCCGCACGCTTACCGTGCCGCAGGTTATATCTCGCTGTCGGGCCGCTGCAGTACGGTAGCAGTCCGGCAACAAACGACTAAATTAAAAGCGTATTTGACGCCCGTGCGTTTTTATCTCAGTGATGTGACATCAGTCAAGCCATGGACTCTGACGAAGAGACATTACTGTTAGTGCTCTTGTTGAAAATCATCAAAGAGAAACAAAAACGACGCCCCCGTAAAAGAGCAGCACCGATGTTCTCGTTAACATTTAATTCGGGTTATTTCCATAATCTTTACCCTAGGTTAAAACAAGATCCAAGCAATTTTTTTTAATTATCTAAGAATGTCTAGAGAGTGTTTCTACGAACTACTTGAATTAGTTAAAAGTAAAATTCAGCGGCAAGAATCTGTTTTCAAGCATACTATATCAGCTGAAGAAAGACTGGTAATAACATTGAGGTAAGTAAAGTAAACAAATTGTATTTGATTTATTGTTTATTACTACAACTTATGATTTTATGAAAAAAAATATAAAATAATATTGAGAAGAATCAGTGTGATCAAAATATAATTAGTACAGTAAGATAATCAATAATTAAATACAAACAAATTTCAATTTCAAATAAACATCCCTGGGAAACCGCGGCAAGAAAAATTAAATCAAAAATTATTACCTATTTAGAAATATCATCTGTAAAAAGTTCACTATATAAGGAAGCATCAGAATCTCCACTTAAATTAGATACGGGTGAGATTGCTGCAAGTTCATCTGATGTGGACTGAAGCTGATTATCTGTTAGTGCCTGGGATTCTGAAGATTGATTCGTAAAATAGCCGCGTTGTTCATATGATTCCGAATCTAAGTTGTAATAATCTCGTGTATACGATTGTGGCATCGCGTATTTTCGGATAATTCCAATTATGTCATATTTAGCATCCATTTTACGGCTTTCTGGGATCCTTTTAAAATCGTTTAACAAAGACAATAAAAAATATCTATCCCCATCTTCGGATACATCTTCTCTTGCATCTTTTTTGTTTTGTAATCTTTCTGCGAGTATTTTTAAAAGCGTGTTAGTTTCATTTGTGTCGTTAGCAGATGAACTTTTAGTTGTAGTTTTCGGTGTCGACGCAGTAGCACCATCGCCAGTCTGTTTATTTTTTTCATCTGGTTTTGTTTCATATAGTTCCGACAAAAATTGCAGTCGATCAAAATAAACATATTGTCGATGTCTTTTTGCTGCAGATCCACTTTTTGACTCTCGTTGTTTTTTCAACTCTCTTGAGAATGAATCCCTTATGTGCCTCCATTTTTTTTGAAGTACCATTGCTAAAATAAAAATAAATATTATTGTTACAGATACTTAGCCGCTGGTTGCAGTATGACTGAATTGCATCATTCTTATCAACATGGAATTTCAACTATTTCTGTAATTGTAAAAGATACGTGTCAACAGATTTACAAATCACACGTAATCAGACGTATTTCAATCTCATTTATAAAATCTTCCACGTTTATATTATCCATTTTTAGCAAAAATGCAAATAAACATTTGATATAAAGAGCTCTGACGTCTATTCACAACACTAGAATGAACACGTGATGCTTGCGACGTTGCCGTCCTGTTGTCGAGCGTTCTCGGTACTGGCGCCGCACTGTTGCCGCACCGCGCGATTTGTATGAAAAAAAGGATCGTCCGTACGTTGTACGACTAACGTATCGCTTCGGCACCGCAGCGGGCCGACAAGAAACGCATAAATTGAAAGGGCCCTTAGAGCCAAACCACACGGGCGGTGCGGCGCCGCACCGCAAGCCATTTCGCCGCGCTGGCGACCACACGGGCAGAGCGGCGTCGCAACGTTCTACGGAGCCCGCGGCGGCGCCGCAGCGGCGGCAAAATGAGGGGTTGCCCATCGCTACGCGACAGTCTGTAATAACAATGGATCGGGAAAGACGTGTGCTGCTGCTCTTATTACTACGCCACCGAAGAAATCGACGTAGAATCATACGAAAACACTGGATCAGTCCATTTATAGCCTTGAGGAATAGTGACGGACTTTTTTTCTTTAAAGCAGGGGTTCCCAACGTTTTCTTGGTCAGGGACCACTTTGACATAGTTTTTTTCGGCAGGGACCACTATTTAGTTATTAATTAACTAAATTTTAGTGTAGTAAAATAAACTGTAATAATCAAACTGAAACTTTAATTCAAACTCTAATATGAATTACATAAAAAGAAATAATAACATTTTAGGATAAACTTTCGTAATTTTAAATTAATGCGATTTCTGAGCTTGCATCTTCTTCACGAGTTCGGCTATCCTAGGACTGATATTGTTACTCAGAGCCACACGTAAATCATCACTTACTTTCAAACGATTTCTCGCCTTGTTTTTTAATACCAGCAAAGCAGAAAATCCTTGTTCACATAAATAAGTGGTTGAGAAAACGATAAAATAGCGTAAGGCGATTTCTCGAAGTTTAGTATAAGAAAGTGCTTTTTTACACCAAAATGACTCAAGTGAATTCGATTCAAAAGCATCCTTGCAGTTTCTGTCATTTTGTAATTCAATGAGCTCTTCTTGGATTTCTTCTGTAACTTCACTAGCGTCCGTGCTAAAAGGGTTACGAATCATTTTTTGATCAAGATTAGCTTCTTCGTTATATTCTGGGAAGTAACGATTGAATTCATCAATCAACATATGTAAATGAGTCTTAATGTTTTCTTGAATATTTGCTGTAAAAGCGTCATACTTTTTGTCTTCCACAAGTGATTGTAATGTCGCAAACGCAGAATAATTATTTTCTTCAATTTTACGTACCCACAATTGAAGTTTGCAGATAAAAGCACGAAGTTTATCTTCAAAAATGAATATATTTGCGACATTCTCTAAGTTTTTATTTCCAGAACCTTGCAGTTGTATATTTAATTTATTTAAATGTGTGAAAATATCCACAAGATACGCCAAGTCCATCTGACATGCCAGATTAGTAAATTGTTTCAACAAATCATTATTTTTTTTGTCACCCAGAAAAATCTCAACCTCTGCTCTCAGTTCATATAATCTTCCCAGCATATTACCTTTCGATAGCCATCGAACTTCGGTATGAAAGAGAAGTGTCTCGTGATCAGAGTCCATTTCAGTGCATAACTTTTTGAAAAGTCGTGTATTTAAGGCGCTGCTTTTAATAAGATTTACAATTTTTATGGCCATTTTTAGTGTATCATTGAGGCACCCAGGAAGAGTTTTTGAAGCCAACGCCTGGCGATGTATGATACAGTGCGTTGTAATTACATTAGGATTTTTCTGTTTTACTAATGTCGCCAGCCCGGAACGTGATCCCAACATTGCTGGAGCACCGTCGGTACAGAGGGCAGCGAGTTTATCCCACATAAGATTATGTTTCTCGAAAAATTCGGATATTGAGTTCATGACGTCGATACCTTTTGATGTTGTGTCCAGTTCCCGTGAAATCAATAACTCTTCTTTAATTATGTTGTCGTCGTCTAAAAAGCGAACAAATACAAGTAGTTGACAACAATTTGAAATGTCGGTCGACTCATCACACTGCAAAGCGAAAAATGGCGATTTTTTTATTCTTGACACAAGTTGCTCCTCTATATCACTTGACATAAGCTCAATTCGAGCTTTGACCGTGTTATTGGACAGAGGTATGTCTTGTATTTTTTTCTTGGCCTCTAATCCCAAAACTTCTTCGACGGCTTTGATCAAACAAGGTTTTATGAGTGTTTCTCCAACTGTGTGTGGCTTTTTAGATTGTGCTATTAATTTAGAAATCTCAAACGACGCTACTAATAACTTTTCCGATGTTGCAAATCTCGAGCCGCTAGGCCCGAGTTTCATTTTTTTTAGGACCTCTAATTTTCCTTGAAAGAATTCAAGCGGGCGGTTAGATAAATCTGGATGTACCGTTTCTAAGTGGCGTTTCAATTTTGCTGGTTTCAACGCTTCATTTGCGAGAACGGTTGCGCATATAACACACTGTGGTTTTATTTCCCCGTTACTTTCTATCGAGGTAAATCCAAATTTTATATAATTATTGTCATATTTTCTCTTAGGCGCCATGTTCTGAAAATAAGATACAAAAAAATGAAACCGAATACAAACCGAAAAAACAAAAGCGTAAGATCAAGTTCTATAATATGATCGTGCTAAGCTAGCTTACATAAAAATATTTTTGAAATAATAGCAAAGGTAGTTTTAGTTTACATTACAAAGAAATTTAGTGACCAGCAAAAGGATTCGAATACCGCGAGCCCGCGATGAATCACCAAAAATTCAAAAATTTAATTTAGTTTACGCTTCTTTGCAAAAATGAATAAATAAAAATATACTACTTTGCCATACCTACGAATCATCAAAATGAAATAAACAAATATACATAATACATATACGTATTGATAACGTCGTTTACTTGATAACGACCCGAAAATCATCATTTTTAATACCCTGAGAAAGGTTTATCGAAATAAAATTGATCTAGGCTTTGTAAAGGCGGGTACAGACTGCTGCAACGCAACATGCAATGCAACACGAAACGAGCATTGCATCAGTGTAGACGCGGGGCGCGCACAACGTGCGCACGAACCGCGCATGTACCTACTCACATCTGTTTCCGAGATGCGCGCGAACGGATCGCTCAGTCTGCAAAAGAACACGCAAAGGAATGGATCGTGACGACCAATTGCGGGCTCTGATGATAGTCAGTGCTTCATTATTAATAGTGAATCATGTGATAAAACGCAGAAGACATCGACGTTGGTGGCGTACAGAGTTGTATAGTCAGAGAGCTGGTGCAAAACTAATGGCCGATATGAGATTAACTGGACAATTTCAAAATTTCTTAAGGATGAGTCCAACGACATTTGAAGATCTACTCAGATTAGTCGGACCAAGAATTTTTCGGAATCGCACACAGTTAAGGGCTCCAATTTCAATCCAAGACAGACTGGCAATAACACTTCGTTTTTTAGCTAGTGGTGACTCTTACACAAGTTTACAGTATACCTTCAGAGTATCAAAACAAGCCATAAGTGGCATTATTACAGAAGTATGCTCCGCCATAATTGAGGAATTAAAAGATTATATCAAGGTAAGTTTTATTCTTAATAAGTCAATTAAAGAACAGTATTATCACATCAAATCATTAAAGTCGTCATAGGATTGGTTAGATTCTAGTGACGTTACAGACGATGGCTGTTGGTTCATATATTCTTCGTTCCTTGCCGTGGTATAGCCATAGCGTCCGGCTTGATTTGTATCTGGAGTTTGCGCGGAAGGCGAGGGACGATTAAATCCGGAAGTTCCAGGACGATTAACATATCCGGTCAGATCCAAATAATCTTGTCCTTTCTTCTGTGATGCATAATAGGATTCTTGGTATGAACTGGGGTAGTTATCCTGCTGTCGATATGATGATTCATAATAACCTCTGTCAGCCTTCATCAAAATTTCAAAAATTCCATGTTCGACCGAATTCCTGGTTTGAAGGGAATAAGTATTCATTTTAGCTGATATATAGGAAGCGAAAGTTGTAGTTAAATCTGGAGCGCCTGAATTTCCCAACTTATTGGCAGTAGTTTGTAATATGCCCACTACATCGGCCAGTACACTGCTGCTTTCATCTTTTTTTGCTTGTTTAGCTCGCGTAGGTTCATACCGTGTACGTGGAGTAGCAAATTCGTTCTGCAGATTTTCTTCATTAATCGGTTGTTGAACCGCCTCCTGAAAAACATAAAAATAATTTATAACTGTAGGTCCCATCTCTTGATATAAACTACTAGATAGTAGATATAACTCTCCAGGAAGGTAGGTATCGTGGCACCGATGGACAAATGTCGAAACGACTAAATATTTAGTTCGTTTTTTAGTCTAGTTCAATATAGCTAGCAATAAAATCAAGAGATGCTCACTATAATGGCACCTCAAAAATTGTCACCAGCGAGTGTTGGGCTACTAAGTACAATGACTGTCTCGTAGCCATAAATTAAATAAAAGTTTTTTGTTTTAGCTTCCAACGACAGAAGAAACTTGGTTGAACATAAGCAAACAGTTTGAAGAGAAGTGGAATTTTCCACACTGTTTAGGGGCACTGGACGGAAAACATGTTGTGCTTGAGGCACCTATCAAAAGTGGAACTGAATTCTACAACTATAAAAACTTCTTTAGCATCGTTCTTTTTGCTTTGGTTGACGCCGATTATAATTTTCTATTTGTAGATGTGGGATGCCAAGGAAGGATTTCAGATGGTGGCATCTTTAAAGATACAAAACTCTGTGAAATGATAGAAGATCTTACAATAAACCTTCCATCACCTGATTCACTCCCACGGAGACATATTCCAATACCATATTTCTTTGTGGGTGATAGTGCCTTTGCTTTAAGTGAAAATCTGATGAAACCATATGCTGGGGCACATCCAAAAGGCACTTCAAAGAGAGTATTCAACTACAGGCTAAGCAGAGCCAGAAGAACTGTTGAAAATGCATTTGGTATCATATCGTCTGTCTTTAGAGTTCTCAGAAAACCAATGCTTTTACAGCCTGATAAAGCTGAGCTAGTGGTTATGGCAATTGTCCTTTTACATAATTATTTGAGACGTCACTCTAGAAATACATATATGAATGACACTGAAGATGAAGTTACGAATGAAGACACACGTAGGCAAAATAATGAAGATATGAGATCACTACTACCTATGACAAATATTCCTCGACGATCGCCTGCACATTTGAATGCGTTAAGAGATGAGCTCTCCGATTATTTTATGAAAGAAGGGAAGGTTCATTGGCAAGACAGATGTTCGTAAAAGAATCAATCCAGTTTTACTTACCGTGTTCGTTCTCTTTCTCGGTTTGTTACGGTTGTCCAAGAACTTCAAAGAATCAAAGGCAAACCATCGACTTTTGTATGTCTCCGAGGCACCTGAAAAAATAAAATAATAATCATGAAAAAAATTAAATAAAAAACATAATTCAGTCAGTTTTAAACATAGTTGTTTTTAAGTAAACTTGACTAATAATAATTAATAATATTTAATAATTAATTTGTGATTTCAATCCATTAAAATATTGTAGTTGTTGTCAAAGTTGTCATTTTGTAGAGAAAAAAGCCAATTTCAATATTAGTCGGCTATGCCAATTTACATTTCAATACACAAACATTTTTGCGGTTTCCAACCTACGATTGTACTAAGAATAAAGTATATGAATAAATAATAAATAGTAAATTATTATTATTTATTTACCTTTTCCTGTTCCTTTCGATTTCTTTTCCTTCGCTTTTTCACGACGGTAGGATGATAAAATACTAATCATTTTGCTGTAACATTTTTCTTGTGTTGTTTCCATCAAATTAGCAATTTCCATCCATGCATCCTCTTTAAAATGTTTTTTATAAAAATTCTCATGTTGTGGATTCCACAAAATTTCCTTTGATCTGTACACTTCAATTAATTGAAGCACTTTTTCTTCACTCCACGTAAATGTAACCGCCTCCTCCGCCGCAGTAGCGTCGTCTTGTTCCATGTTCGCGCGCGTCTAGCCGTACACACCACACAACCTGTCCACACTGACGCTCCGCGCATACTGCGCGCCTCTTTGTGTTCGGGGAAAAAACCGACAAATTTCCGGTCGCTACGCGCAAGAGTTGCAACAATCTGTTCGTGCGCGTAGTAGACGCGGTTCGTGCGCGCAAAGCGTCTACACTATGGGAATTCTGTTACTTTACATGATACATTGCAGCAATGTGGACGTCAAATTCTTGCATTGCATGTTGCATTACATGTTACATTGCACCAATGTGTACCCGGCTTAATATCTTCATATTTCTCTAATAATCCCTTTATTGGTTCCTGTAGAGAAGCGTTTAACGATCGAACGGATGCAATGTTTGCTCTCGCTAATTCGGCAGGCGTTTCCAGACCTGTTTTTTTATCGATCAGCTTTTTTCCGTGTATATCCACTAATAATTGATAATGATCCAGAAAATCAGCTCCCAGGATTGGTATCTTGACGTCGGCCATGGTAAATGTCCATTTAAAGCTTCGGCGCAGTCCTAGGTTAAGCGTTAAAGCGCGTTCCCCGTATGTATTTATAGGGGTCCCGTTCGCGGCGAATAATTGGTATTCGCATGCCTGGCTCTCATTATTTGTGCTATTTATGACCGAAATGTTAGCACCCGTGTCGACTAAAAATCTATAACCACTGTTTGAGTCAGTTAGGGCGCTTTCAATTTATGCGTTTCTTGTCGGACCGCTGCCGCACGCTTACCGTGCCGCAGGTTATATCTCGCTGTCGGGCCGCTGCAGTACGGTAGCAGTCCGGCAACAAACGACTAAATTAAAAGCGTATTTGACGCCCGTGCGTTTTTATCTCAGTGATGTGACATCAGTCAAGCCATGGACTCTGACGAAGAGACATTACTGTTAGTGCTCTTGTTGAAAATCATCAAAGAGAAACAAAAACGACGCCCCCGTAAAAGAGCAGCACCGATGTTCTCGTTAACATTTAATTCGGGTTATTTCCATAATCTTTACCCTAGGTTAAAACAAGATCCAAGCAATTTTTTTTAATTATCTAAGAATGTCTAGAGAGTGTTTCTACGAACTACTTGAATTAGTTAAAAGTAAAATTCAGCGGCAAGAATCTGTTTTCAAGCATACTATATCAGCTGAAGAAAGACTGGTAATAACATTGAGGTAAGTAAAGTAAACAAATTGTATTTGATTTATTGTTTATTACTACAACTTATGATTTTATGAAAAAAAATATAAAATAATATTGAGAAGAATCAGTGTGATCAAAATATAATTAGTACAGTAAGATAATCAATAACTAAATACAAACAAATTTCAATTTCAAATAAACATCCCTGGGAAACCGCGGCAAGAAAAATTAAATCAAAAATTATTACCTATTTAGAAATATCATCTGTAAAAAGTTCACTATATAAGGAAGCATCAGAATCTCCACTTAAATTAGATACGGGTGAGATTGCTGCAAGTTCATCTGATGTGGACTGAAGCTGATTATCTGTTAGTGCCTGGGATTCTGAAGATTGATTCGTAAAATAGCCGCGTTGTTCATATGATTCCGAATCTAAGTTGTAATAATCTCGTGTATACGATTGTGGCATCGCGTATTTTCGGATAATTCCAATTATGTCATATTTAGCATCCATTTTACGGCTTTCTGGGATCCTTTTAAAATCGTTTAACAAAGACAATAAAAAATATCTATCCCCATCTTCGGATACATCTTCTCTTGCATCTTTTTTGTTTTGTAATCTTTCTGCGAGTATTTTTAAAAGCGTGTTAGTTTCATTTGTGTCGTTAGCAGATGAACTTTTAGTTGTAGTTTTCGGTGTCGACGCAGTAGCACCATCGCCAGTCTGTTTATTTTTTTCATCTGGTTTTGTTTCATATAGTTCCGACAAAAATTGCAGTCGATCAAAATAAACATATTGTCGATGTCTTTTTGCTGCAGATCCACTTTTTGACTCTCGTTGTTTTTTCAACTCTCTTGAGAATGAATCCCTTATGTGCCTCCATTTTTTTTGAAGTACCATTGCTAAAATAAAAATAAATATTATTGTTACAGATACTTAGCCGCTGGTTGCAGTATGACTGAATTGCATCATTCTTATCAACATGGAATTTCAACTATTTCTGTAATTGTAAAAGATACGTGTCAACAGATTTACAAATCACACGTAATCAGACGTATTTCAATCTCATTTATAAAATCTTCCACGTTTATATTATCCATTTTTAGCAAAAATGCAAATAAACATTTGATATAAAGAGCTCTGACGTCTATTCACAACACTAGAATGAACACGTGATGCTTGCGACGTTGCCGTCCTGTTGTCGAGCGTTCTCGGTACTGGCGCCGCACTGTTGCCGCACCGCGCGATTTGTATGAAAAAAAGGATCGTCCGTACGTTGTACGACTAACGTATCGCTTCGGCACCGCAGCGGGCCGACAAGAAACGCATAAATTGAAAGGGCCCTTAGAGCCAAACCACACGGGCGGTGCGGCGCCGCACCGCAAGCCATTTCGCCGCGCTGGCGACCACACGGGCAGAGCGGCGTCGCAACGTTCTACGGAGCCCGCGGCGGCGCCGCAGCGGCGGCAAAATGAGGGGTTACCCATCGCTACGCGACAGTCTGTAATAACAATGGATCGGGAAAGACGTGTGCTGCTGCTCTTATTACTACGCCACCGAAGAAATCGACGTAGAATCATACGAAAACACTGGATCAGTCCATTTATAGCCTTGAGGAATAGTGACGGACTTTTTTTCTTTAAAGCAGGGGTTCCCAACGTTTTCTTGGTCAGGGACCACTTTGACATAGTTTTTTTCGGCAGGGACCACTATTTAGTTATTAATTAACTAAATTTTAGTGTAGTAAAATAAACTGTAATAATCAAACTGAAACTTTAATTCAAACTCTAATATGAATTACATAAAAAGAAATAATAACATTTTAGGATAAACTTTCGTAATTTTAAATTAATGCGATTTCTGAGCTTGCATCTTCTTCACGAGTTCGGCTATCCTAGGACTGATATTGTTACTCAGAGCCACACGTAAATCATCACTTACTTTCAAACGATTTCTCGCCTTGTTTTTTAATACCAGCAAAGCAGAAAATCCTTGTTCACATAAATAAGTGGTTGAGAAAACGATAAAATAGCGTAAGGCGATTTCTCGAAGTTTAGTATAAGAAAGTGCTTTTTTACACCAAAATGACTCAAGTGAATTCGATTCAAAAGCATCCTTGCAGTTTCTGTCATTTTGTAATTCAATGAGCTCTTCTTGGATTTCTTCTGTAACTTCACTAGCGTCCGTGCTAAAAGGGTTACGAATCATTTTTTGATCAAGATTAGCTTCTTCGTTATATTCTGGGAAGTAACGATTGAATTCATCAATCAACATATGTAAATGAGTCTTAATGTTTTTTTGAATATTTGCTGTAAAAGCGTCATACTTTTTGTCTTCCACAAGTGATTGTAATGTCGCAAACGCAGAATAATTATTTTCTTCAATTTTACGTACCCACAATTGAAGTTTGCAGATAAAAGCACGAAGTTTATCTTCAAAAATGAATATATTTGCGACATTCTCTAAGTTTTTATTTCCAGAACCTTGCAGTTGTATATTTAATTTATTTAAATGTGTGAAAATATCCACAAGATACGCCAAGTCCATCTGACATGCCAGATTAGTAAATTGTTTCAACAAATCATTATTTTTTTTGTCACCCAGAAAAATCTCAACCTCTGCTCTCAGTTCATATAATCTTCCCAGCATATTACCTTTCGATAGCCATCGAACTTCGGTATGAAAGAGAAGTGTCTCGTGATCAGAGTCCATTTCAGTGCATAACTTTTTGAAAAGTCGTGTATTTAAGGCGCTGCTTTTAATAAGATTTACAATTTTTGTGGCCATTTTTAGTGTATCATTGAGGCACCCAGGAAGAGTTTTTGAAGCCAACGCCTGGCGATGTATGATACAGTGCGTTGTAATTACATTAGGATTTTTCTGTTTTACTAATGTCGCCAGCCCGGAACGTGATCCCAACATTGCTGGAGCACCGTCGGTACAGAGGGCAGCGAGTTTATCCCACATAAGATTATGTTTCTCGAAAAATTCGGATATTGAGTTCATGACGTCGATACCTTTTGATGTTGTGTCCAGTTCCCGTGAAATCAATAACTCTTCTTTAATTATGTTGTCGTCGTCTAAAAAGCGAACAAATACAAGTAGTTGACAACAATTTGAAATGTCGGTCGACTCATCACACTGCAAAGCGAAAAATGGCGATTTTTTTATTCTTGACACAAGTTGCTCCTCTATATCACTTGACATAAGCTCAATTCGAGCTTTGACCGTGTTATTGGACAGAGGTATGTCTTGTATTTTTTTCTTGGCCTCTAATCCCAAAACTTCTTCGACGGCTTTGATCAAACAAGGTTTTATGAGTGTTTCTCCAACTGTGTGTGGCTTTTTAGATTGTGCTATTAATTTAGAAATCTCAAACGACGCTACTAATAACTTTTCCGATGTTGCAAATCTCGAGCCGCTAGGCCCGAGTTTCATTTTTTTTAGGACCTCTAATTTTCCTTGAAAGAATTCAAGCGGGCGGTTAGATAAATCTGGATGTACCGTTTCTAAGTGGCGTTTCAATTTTGCTGGTTTCAACGCTTCATTTGCGAGAACGGTTGCGCATATAACACACTGTGGTTTTATTTCCCCGTTACTTTCTATCGAGGTAAATCCAAATTTTATATAATTATTGTCATATTTTCTCTTAGGCGCCATGTTCTGAAAATAAGATACAAAAAAATGAAACCGAATACAAACCGAAAAAACAAAAGCGTAAGATCAAGTTCTATAATATGATCGTGCTAAGCTAGCTTACATAAAAATATTTTTGAAATAATAGCAAAGGTAGTTTTAGTTTACATTACAAAGAAATTTAGTGACCAGCAAAAGGATTCGAATACCGCGAGCCCGCGATGAATCACCAAAAATTCAAAAATTTAATTTAGTTTACGCTTCTTTGCAAAAATGAATAAATAAAAATATACTACTTTGCCATACGTACGAATCATCAAAATGAAATAAACAAATATACATAATACATATACGTATTGATAACGTCGTTTACTTGATAACGACCCGAAAATCATCATTTTTAATACCCTGAGAAAGGTTTATCGAAATAAAATATTCACTCACCTGTATTTACGAACTATTTCAAGATATCAATTTAAGAACAACGATCAGTAATAGGTAACTAATAAATGAATGATTAACTTCCTCACACAGTTAAGTAATATTACGTGTTATTACTGACACTGAAATAGGTAAAACAAATGACGTTGTATCGTCTTCGCAGAGACGCGCGCGGGCGGCCGGCCCCGCGTACCGCGCCCCCTCCACCCGCACTCTAACGCGCTGGGCCACGTTCACAATCTAAGTGTAGTTGTTTGGTTGTTTTTTAACTCGCTCAAAGGCTCGGAACGAGGTCGGTTGTTTAACGTCAAATTGGAACATAAAAAACTTTGGAGTCAAGTCAACTGTCATCGACTGACACAAGATACTTCGAAAATATATGGAATATGACAACCGAGCCTTGAGGCTCTGAACGACCTAGAGTGCACTCGAGCGTAGGCTCTGAACGCTCTCCTGTAAGTAGCGTGCAGCGGGCTGTGCGTGTGCGTGCACGGCGGCGCGGCGACCGATGGCTCACCGAATTTAGCGGGCGCGCCCGCTAAAGAATTCATTCGCGAACCATATTTTGGCTTCTGCGGACCACTGGTGGTCCACGGACCACTGGTTGGGAACCATTGCTTTAAAGAATATCAAGAGTTGGTTTTAGACGAAAAGAGGTTTTACAATTTTTTTCGAATGAGTGTATCCACTTTTGAAGGTTTATTGCAATCCTTAGAGCCACATATACGGAAACAATATACTAATATGAGGAATCCAGTGGAGCCAATAGAAATGCTGGGAATCACTTTGAGGTAAGTAATGAAAATCTTTTATTTTTTCCACTTGCTTTATTCTCGAGTTAAGTACAAATGGTGTAACACACACGACTTTGTTATATATATTATAATAGATTTCAAATCAACTTCAGGGCAATATTATCACTTACAAGCTTGCAAAATCATATTCAATCTCTTCGCTATTTTGAGACACTTCAGAACCTTGATTTGGAGATTGAAATACATCAGAATTTGAGTTTATTGAACTGTACGTACCCGTACTTTGGTAATTTCGGGTTTGATACCCGTGTGATAATTGCTGTTCAAACGCAAAGGACGAATGTGGAGTCGTTTGTCCATAGCGCATTTCCGTGATTAGTTGTAAAACTTTACTTTGGAAAGTGAGGGTCTGAAGTTCTGTAAAATCTTCTATAGACGGCAGTATGCCTTTAAAAAAGGACAAGTGGCGATTCTCCTTCTCCTTAGGAGCTTTTAATGCATCTAATGTAGCTTTTTCAAAGTCATCCAATTGTAATGTTCTCTTCCGGGTGACAGGAACATAGCGGGACGGCCCAGGTACAGGCACATCATCTGTAAAACTCATGGTCGATTCATCAGCTAAGTTTAAACTATCGTCCGTGGCATTCTGTGCTATTTTGGTTAAAAATAATAGCTGATTGTAATAATGATATTTTGTAAGCTTTTTAGCGGCTGAGCCGGATCTTGAGGATTCTTTAATTTTTTTTAAATGTTTGAAAAAGGTGTCCTTGACATTTTTCCACTTTTTCACAACAGTATTACCTGAAATGAATATCAAATATTAAATGTATATTTGTAGGTTTATCGCGTCTTTTTTTTAAGATCCTATAGATGCGTAACTAGAGCCTTAAATCGAAAACTTCAGAAATGCATTTCATAAATATAAGGGAAAATATTGCCGAATAAACATGGGTCGTCGGTCAAATAGGAAAAAAAAATTAGCACTCCCAGACTGATTGCGGATTATGCATGAGAAGGCAAAATATTTTTTTCTTCATCATAATATACCTAGTCTTGCCATAAATATTGTAATAAAGAAAAAAGAAAATTGTTAACTGCAAATAACATTTATTACTTTTACAGTGTGTCAGTTTAATACATAAATATAAAACAATTAAAAATATAAAAAGCTTATTCGAAGTGGTCTCCATTGGCTGCAATACAGTCCTTTAAACGATGAGGCCAGTTATCAATAGAAGCACGCACTCTTTCCATGGGAAAATTCTTCACTGCCAATCGTATAGATTGTTTTAGGGACTCCAAATTATCATGGCGTTTAGAGCAAGCTGTACTCTCTAAAACTGACCACAAATCATAATCCAGCGGATTAAGATCGGGACTAGACGACGGCCAGTCTTCAGCTCTGATGAAGTCCGAAACGTTCGATTCCAACCAAGACTGCGTGGACCGAGCTTTATGACCCGGCGCCGAGTCTTGCTGGAAGGACCATACTTGGTTATTGAACATGGTGATGTTAAGGGGCTTAACTACCTTCTCAAGAATGGTATCTTGATACACTTGTGCCGATGTTTTGATACCTTTTTCACAAAAATATGGCTCAGTCACTCCTTCATAGCTAACACCCCACCAAACCATCACTGAAGTCGGATAATGTCCACGTTGCACTCTGTCGACTAATTGGGAAGCTTCCTTAGAGCTTTGAGCATAAATACGGTCATTTTGTTTGTTAAAATGTTGCTCAATTGTAAAAATTTTCTCATCCGTAAACAAAATTTTTCTGTGACCTCCCTTTGCGTACCGCTTCAGTAGTTGTTTCGATTTTACCACCCTATTCTTCTTTAAATTATCAGTTAAGAAATGGCCAGTGCGTCTCTTATAGGCTGCAAGTCCTAAGTCATCTTTTAAAATACGCGACATGGTTCTAGGTGCTATCTTCATTTCCCGAGATAAAATCTTTTGCTTTCGGACAGGATTTCTTCGAATTCTTTCCCTTACTGCTTTGACCACCTTTTTCGTACGAACACTACGTGGACGGCCAGATCTTTTTCTGTCACAAACAGAGGAGGTCTCATTGTACCTATTAATAGCCCGGTACACAAACATTTTACTAATACCAAGTGTATGGAGAGTTTTAAAAATTGCATTTGGCTCCATACCTACTTTGTGTAATGCTATCACAGCGATTCGGTTCTCTTTATCACCCCACACCATTTTAATATCGCAAAATATTTTACAATGTATTGGCGCCAAAATGAGAAAACACAATGAACAATCGTATAAAAATGACAGATTCGAAATTCAAATGTAATATTTTTTTATAATTAAGTGTAACAGTATTTATGGCCAGACTAAGTAAATCATATTTTTTTGGGAAAAATAAAATGTATTTGAATCACCTCTAAAAAGTGACTACAAACTAACAGCAGTATGTGGTCATTTTCAAGGGGTAATTCAAAAACATATATATTTTTTAAAGCATCTACCCCTGAGTGAGTACTGTTTTATATATCTTTTATTTAATAATCTTAAAATGTTTTTGTTACAGGTACCTAGGAAGCGGAAATACGTTTCAAGATTTAGAATTCAAATTTAAACGGGGGAAATCTACGATTGCATGTATGATATTGAGAGTATGCGAAGCTATATGGAAACATCTTCTTCGTGACAACATCCCTGAGCTGACAACAGCCCTATTCCAAAAAATAGCATCTGATTTTGATGTCAGAACAAATTTTCCTCATTGCATCGGGGCCATCGACGGAAAGCATATTCGCATGTGTAATCCTGCTAATAGTGGCTCCCTCTTTTTTAATTACAAATCTTTTTTTCTATGGTGTTGCTAGCTGTTGTGGACTCTAACTATAAATTTACTTTTGTCGACATTGGCGCATACGGAAAAGAGTGCGATTCAACTGTTTTTCAAAACTCAAAACTGTACGAGTTAATGATTTGCGAGAAGCTGCCATTGCCTGATCCCCAGCCACTATGTGGTTTTAATAGACCAATCCCATATGTGTTAGTGGGTGACGAAGCTTTTGGATTAAGCAAACATGTTATGCGTCCTTATGGTGGTAAAAATCTTGATGTAAAACAAAAGGTATTCAATTATCGTCTTAGCAGGGCAAGAAGATATGTCGAATGTGCTTTTGGAATCATGGCAAACAAATGGCGCATTTTTCACAGACCGATAAACGTATCCTATGATTTTGCTACTGCCATTGTAAAAGCATGTTGTGTCCTACACAATTTTGTGGCCGATCGGGATGGTGTTCGTCAAAAAGATAAATTGACGATAATTTGTGATGAGTTTCACTCTCTCCAACCCCAAAATGAAGAATTGACAGCAGCTAATGGTATTAGAGATGAATTTGGAAACTATTTTATGAGCATCACAGGATCTTTGAAGTGGCAATTAAAGAAAATTTAGTCATGTTACTAGTATGAAGAAAAATAAGGACTCACCAATTTTGTTCTTTCGATCAGGAGCGTAGCTATCATATTCTGGAAATAAATTTTTTGTAACTTCTGCCCATGCCTTCGCTTTTAAATTATTGTTTTTAAAATCCACATGAAACTTATCCCACAGTACGTCCCGTTCTTGAACTAAAGAAATGAGGTAGTCCATGTCAATATTTTCCTCATTACTGGTACTCATTTTGATAGGTACAGGTTACGTGATCGTACTTAATCCAGCATGCGTCCTTCCCTATACTGCGCAAACAAACAACTGCGAGCGGCGCCGCTCCGGCTCCGCTCTGCTTACACCCCTCCCCGCCTCGTCTCGATTCCGATGCGCGCGCGGCGCGGCGCCGGAGCACACCGCACGGCGCCATGTGACTGCAATGCATTTTTGTATGTAGGAAACCGTTGCGGCACCGCTCAGGCGCCGCGCCGGAGCCGCACCGCGCCATGTGGTTTTTTCCTTATAGTTAGACGGTTTGCTGGGTGGATAGCACAGAGGCCCGTCGTATTCTGTGCTAAATTTAATTTTCCGCTAGCCTGTTATTTTTATTTATATTCCATGAACAAGGCTTATTGCATTTATATGCATCCTGCTTGAAACGATTATGGAAATAACATAACCCATTATGTGAGTTTCTGTGGCGCGGCCTTGAACGTGCATGTGACGTATGTCGTGCTTGGTATTTGCTGCGTAATGCATTTATTTCTATTCGCATGGCTTCAAGTTGTGACGATATGTTTGTAACTAGGTTAATGTCAACCGCTGTCTCTTGAGTATTTTTCTTGTTATAAGTCAAGTTTTCGTATATTTTATCGGCTAACTCGCTCAATTTTTCTAACGATATATTGTTTGTAACTGATAATATCGCTGTTAGTGAAGCGGGGAGTTGCCTTAGCCACAGCAGGCGAATAGTGTCGTCGTTTATTTTTCCAGATCCGGCTTCCTTCATTTTTCTCAAGAGCTGGGAAGGCTTCTGGTCTCCAAGGTCCATTTCTGATAGTAGTCTGTGGAAACGTCGGTGTTCGCTCTCTTCGTAGCAGTTTATTAGACGTTCCATGATGGTGGAGTACTTATTTTCGCTGGGCGGGTTAGTTAAAATGTCACTAACCTGATGGACGACCTCTTTTGGTAATTTGGATATTACCATGTTATATTTGTAATCTTCGCCCTGTTTTTGTGGTGCTATTATTGCTTCAAACTGGGCGAACCATAAACGTGGCGAGTCTGTCCAAAATTGCGGTAGTTTTTCTGTGACCGTGATAGCAGCAACTGATTCGCACCCAGTGTCGCCTCTTGAAGGAGTTGTTGGTGGAGCCATTTTTGGGATGTGATAATTTCGTAATGCTACTGATTTCTAGATTCACTGCTGAACACCAAATAGGGTTCCGGTCGTCCCGGTATTATATCAGCACTAGATACCAATAGATCACGTCGGGGTCACCAATTGTTGCGTGTTTGCCCAGGGAACCAATTAGACGACACGTTGATTGTAATATTTAATAATGACTCCTTTTCTTAACATAAACTAAAGTTTATATACAATAATATTTATGTATGTAATATGGACAGGTTTAGGTGGGGGTAACTAGGTTGTTTGCTTGTTTACTTAAATTGCTAAATTGACAATATATTATTTATGCTTCCTTATTTAATAATTTACAATATCAAGAGTAGGTCAACTGAGTAAATAATTAATGTAGCACGTAGCCGCGTACAGACCTAAACTATTATAATACTATGGCTTCGCCATACGAGATAAGACTCGGACTGAGGTTGTAGGATCTTGTTCTGCCAAATTCAGTACCTGATCATCGGCATGTCTCCGTGGGCGTCCTTCTCTTGCACCGCCTACACCTGAGCCGGGTATCCTCCCTTCGGTGTATGCGTTGTGGACTCGCCCAAACACCCTGTGGTCTGGATGTTTGCGATCGGGATATCTCTCCCTGTAAAGCCGAGCCGCCTCTCTGCCGACTCCTCCACATTCTCCGTAAATAAAATGCATGTCAGCATATTCGCGCGGTGTATACTGAGACATTTTTGTTATCACTGCACTGCACGTTTGTCCAAATCGTTATGCAAATCAGAGTCCGGTAAACGTAAGCAAGATTGTTAGATGTCACCAAAACGACAAGTCCAAATCACTTAGGCAATCAACCGAAGTCCAGGGGAATAGCAAGAAACAGCGGAGTTAAACACAAATGAAATGAAATGTATACGATGCACGGGAGCGTAGATCGTACTAATTGTTTATGTACCTTTTCTTTCCCATCTCAATTGCTAGAAAGGAAAGGGACAACAACAATAAACTACATCCTTTCCTTATCACTATCCTATTGTTTAGTTACTCCGGCTACGCTACGCATTACAAGAGTGTGCGCACTTCAATAGGTCTTTTGTTATGGTTCAGGTACAGAGCGACCTTTTTTTATAGGACACGACATGATGTAGAATTATTTGGAGACGTGGAGTCAAATATCAGTTGTAAGATTGAGACTTTGTTTTATTTAATTCCATATTTAAATGGGTAAAAACAAAAAGACAACATTTTTGTTTAAATATTATGTTGCGAAAATAGTAACAGGAAGACTTATCCGTTTTTAATTACAATTGCAATAAAAAAAAAACTATTTTTGAAAAGCGGTACTATTATACCATTTTATAATCAGTACATCATGAGCATATTTTTAAATGCATGGGCACTAACAGTGTATGACATTTTTTTTTCAAAAAACGCTCCTGAATATGAGTGATGCGATAAATTTTAGGTTAAGAATTGAGAAGAAATCACTTTTTCTCGTAAAGGCTACAATTTCAATACAAAACTTTTTTATTTTATGATAGCTCATACATTCAGCATGAATAAACACGAATAAAAAATCAAAAATAATGTTTTTTGTTGAAACTGTGGTCAAATTCTTAATGAAAATGGGCATTTCTTAAAAAAAATTAATTTTTTTTTTTTCTGTAACCAGTCGGCGGACCGGTTTAAAATTTTGGTATGGTGTAGGTACCTACCTGATGTACCTAACCCTGAACAGTGGACCACTATTTACGCCACACCCTGTATAAATTAGTTTGATCAACAATTTTCTGAATAAAATCATCATCCAAAAAATATTTGAAACATTGGTATGGAGTTTCAAGCTGGGATATTTCTGAAGGAAAGGCTGACCTGCCTAAGAATGTAATTTTATCCTCATCAAATTCCATGTTTCTCTTTTTCCAAATCAGTTTTCTTTTGTCCAATAATGTGCTGATAATAGCACCACAAGGAACTCTGCTTTGGCTTTCTTGTTCTTCCACCATTTCTTCAACAAGAGGAGGGTCATTTTCATTAACATCCTGCCAGTCTTCATCATCATTTACATCATCTAATATACTTAGAGGTTCGTCTCTCGTATAGTGAGGATCTGGTAAGTTATCATCGTCAGAATCTTCAGCCTCCATTCCGTCTTCCGACAGCCAACCATCCTCCAGCTGTGTTAGATATTCTTCTATGGCTTTATC
Organism: Hypercompe scribonia; assembly: GCA_949316085.1. Taxonomy (NCBI): domain Eukaryota; kingdom Metazoa; phylum Arthropoda; class Insecta; order Lepidoptera; family Erebidae; genus Hypercompe; species Hypercompe scribonia. The sequence continues at coordinate 6,466,017 of OX438986.1, read as the reverse complement.
TGTCAAAATATTCTGAAAGAACAAAAAAATTGGTAAACAAACTGGAATTATGTGAACCAAAATTTCTCCATACAGTAGAAGTTCCTTATTCGCGGGGTATGCGTTCCGTAAATATGCCGCGAATACAGAAACCGTGAATATGGAATGGTAATTTGTATGGGGTTATAGGGGATACGTGCCTAGATGACGAAATAAAAGAGCAAATTGTAGATAAAAAAATGTTTAATTGAACTTTCTGATCATACAGGTTGATTAATTACATATTATCATCAGGTTTAGGCAATGGTTTAAAGAATTTAGTAATTTTTTCTTGTTTGGCATTTTTTAAAAGCTCCTTCAACTCAGACTGATATTCAGCAGTGGCATTAGCAATTTGCCTCTTAAAAATAAGGCTTCGTTCCATAGATGGATCAATTTACATAAAGAAATCACAAAGCTCATTTGCCATTCTTAAACCTTCACTAAGATTTTTCAAATTAAATGTTACGTTTTCAGCGCTTGTTGAAGCCTCTTCTTCGATGGGTTGCGAATTTAACATTTCCTCCAAGTCGGTTTCAGTCAAATCTTCGTCTTGTGCTTCAAGAAGTTCCTGAACATCACTTGATTCTATCTGATCGAACCCATCTCGTCCTATTCCACTCGCAATTTCGACAATGTTTGCAGTTAAACTTTGAATTTGCACAGGTTCTTCCTCATTTTCCGCTGTCAGAACAGGCCACAGTTTTTTCCAGCATGATTTCAATGTGTATGCCTTCAATTCTTGCAATGATTCTTTTATGTTTACGATGCATTTCGCTATGTCAAATTGCTTCCAGCATTCTATAACATTCATATCAGGATCACATTCCATATTATCCAGTATGATTTTGAAGGTTCGTCTAATGTAGTAAAGCTTAAAGGCCTGGATTATTCCTTGGTCCATAGGTTGAAGCAAAGCCGTCGTATTGGGAGGTAAAAATGTCACTTTTATATTTGGATGCATAGTTTCAAGTTCGCGTGGATGACCTGGTGCATTGTCCAAAACTAGAACTGCTTTAAAGTCTAAATTCTTTGATTTCAAATAAGTTTCAACTTCAGACACAAAACAATTCCGGAACCAGTCACAAAAAATAGCGCTTGTAACCCACGCTTTCTTATTAGCACGCCAAAACACTGGCAGGTCGTCTTTGTTTTGATTTTTTAACGCATGAGGATTTAAAGATCTATAAAGCATGAGTGGTTTAATAACACAATCTCCAGATGCATTAGAACAAAGCAGCAATGTAACTCTATCCTTTGCTGCCTTAAATCCAGGGGCAGACTTTTCGCTTTTAGAAATGAATGTTTTGTTTGGCATTCTTTTCCAAAACAGTGCAGTTTCGTCTGCATTAAATACTTGCTCAGGCTTATACCCTCCATCAGCTATCAGGTTCGCAAATTCGTTTGGATATCTTTCTGCTGCAGCAGTGTCTGCAGATGCAGCTTCTCCAACGATTTTCATGTTATGCAATGATTGTCGCATTTTAAATTTATTGAACCAACCTTCCGATGCTTGAAATCCTCCATCTATACATTCACCACCACCACTACCACCAGGTTCCTTAAAATGTGCGTAAAGACGCTTTGCTTTCTCCCGTACCAATGGACCACTTAGAGGCACCTTTTTTTGATTGCGGTCTTCTATCCATAATGACAACGCCACTTCCATTTTTTCTATTGCTGGATCACGAACAATTTTCGCTGACAGTGAAGTTGAAGCTACAGACGACCTTATTTTATCTTCGGATTTTTTTATCGATCGTACAGTTGATTCGTTGACATTGAATGAACGTGATATCGATACAAACGACTCTCCAAGTCGTAAACGATCAAGCATTTCTATTTTCACTTTAAGTGGTAACACTGATTTTTTTCGCATCGAAACACGATTTTCATTTTTTTTGGTTGACATTATTACAGCGAAAGACACGTGTTACTCGATCAGAATTTTTGTAACGAATGGAAAAGTAAAACAACGAAACACGCAATGCGGCTCTTACCCGAGGACAGAACGTCCTATTGTGGCAACATTTAATAAATTACTTTATGTTTTGAGTAATAAGATACATAATTTTACCTACACATTCTGTTTGTGTATTCTCAAAAACACCGACTGCGGCGAAGGCGGCTTACGTCAAAGAAACTGCCGCATAAAACAAACAACGCCGATCACTTTAGAAATCACAATCTAGACGTCGTTGTAATAAGGTCTATTTTATTTTTTATCCTTCTACTGACGTGTCGACAAAGGATAGCGAATGCATTTTTTTAGGTAGGTACATGTACGCATCGATATTTCGATTCGATCCGCGAATAAAAAAATCTTAGACCGCGAATATAGGAATTGGATCGCATTTTTTCAATCCGCGAATAGTGAAAACGCGAATAAAGGAAGCGCGAATAAGGAACTTCCACTGTACTTCACAGATGACAATACTGCATAATGATGTAAATTTACACCATACCTATTTGACGTTATTTTAGTAATATTTTACATGTTTTCTTCACAAATAATAGCAGTTTCCGAATTACTTACCATATTTCTATGCATAGTAAATATTTTGTACGACTTCTTTGGACAAAACCATAAAAAAACTTGATAATTATATGCACCGTTAGAACAAAACACATAACATAACCTTGACCAAATTTTGATTGTCATGTGACAGTTGACGTTTGCTTTTTTTTTTTCGAATTTTCTATCGAATGGTTTGATAGAAATATCCATCACGATGCAACGAAGGGTTAAAGCATTAGGCAGGGTTCCCACTACGCCGGACCGGCAGATCTGCCGGAAACCGGACACCGGACAGAGTGTTCACATTGCATCGGATCCCGGCAGAAATTCAGACAGTCAAGTACTTGAATTTGGACCTGCGCGCACAATGGACGACGAAATTGTTGTGTTGTGGTGGTATCTTAATAGAAGGCAAAATAAAAGAAAACATTGGGTACACCCTATTTTACGGGAAAGATTTTCACTTGGAACATTTGAAACATTAATGGGTGAACTTAGAAGAGATGAATCAAAGTTCTTCAATTATTTTCGAATGACAGCAACCACTTTTGACGATTTACTGGGACGACTTACAATAGACATAAGAGTACGAGATACAAGTTTCAGAGAATGTATTTGTCCAGAACAAAGATTAGCCATATGTTTAAGGTAAGATTATTTTATGCACTAGATTGCGTAATAATAATTTTGACGTAGGTACCTACTTAAGACTGAATGAATGAATGAATGTTTGCTATGTATGTAATGTGTGTGTGGGAGGGTGTACGTATTTGATAATCCTTATGAATTAAAAATGCAAATAACTTATTTAAGTATTTATTTGTACTCAAACTTAAATACCTTCAAAATCTAAGTAATCTGAGTCTTGGGAATGTATGGAATGATTACTAGATGCTGATGGCGAAGCTGGAATCGGATTCGATGTCTGAGATGAAGTTGATGGTATAGATGTTGTTGCCTGTTGATTGACGCTATTATGTGTGTAGTATCCAGAATACTGATCTGGTCCGGTCATCTGATTATATGAATCACACCAATGTCCGTAATTTGGTCTCTCATAATTCCTACTTTTAATTTTTTGCAACATTGTCATGACGCTAGCTTGAAATTCTAAAGTTTCTTCGATAGTTAAAGTGTTCAAGATTGGTATAATGCCTTTGAAGAAAGACAGATGATGGTTTTCCTTTTCTGGGTTTATTCTGGAGTCCAAAAACTTTACCATCCTGTCATTTACCTCTTTATTATCAATTTTTCTTTTATCTTTAATTAAAGGTGAACGAAAATCTGATTCCATGCCGACTTCACTCTCGGTTCTTGCTTTTTTTGAAACTGACTCATGTGGTGGTCGAGGTTCGGAGACTTTTTCAAAAACATTAATTGCTCGTGATATAAATAATTTCGTGTCTTTTTGGCCGAAGATCCAGATTTAGACTCATCTTTTTGTTTCTTTACTGTCTTAAGCCACGAATCTCGTATATTATTCCATTTAGTTGAAACCTGTTTTCCTGAAATCAATAAAAAAATATCATAAAACAATACAATTTGTTTCTTGGTGACGTATAAAGTAATAATGTATTAACAAAAAAATTTTTTTCAGATATTTAGCTTCAGGATGTTTATTCAAAGAAATACATTACTCATACAGAGTAGGCGTTTCGACAATAAGTAAACTAATAAAAGAAATGACCCACATCATTTGGGAAAACCTAAAGACAGATTTCCTTAAGCTGCCTGATACTGAGAGAGAATGGGAGGACATCGCTTCAGGATTCAAAAGAAAAGCCAACTTTCCTCACTGTCTCGGAGCAGTAGATGGCAAACATATCAGAATTTTGAAACCAGCCAAGAGTGGTTCTATGTTCTTTAATTACAAGGAGTATTATTCTTTTGTATTAATGGCAGTTGTCGATTCAGAGTACCGATTTATTTTTATTAGTGTGGGCTCATATGGCAAGGAATGCGATTCTACTATATTAAAGGATAGTACATTTTGGCAAAAGATCAATGATGGTACTTTAAATGTACCAAAGCCTAGACCGCTTCATGAAAACTTGCACGAAGAATTACCGTTTATACTTGTTGGCGATGAAGGCTTTGCTTTAACACCTAATCTCTTACGTCCATATGGAGGTACACATTTGAATACTGATAAAAAGATTTTTAACTATAGACTAAGTCGAGCAAGAAGGTATGTTGAGTGCGCTTTTGGTATTCTGGCAAATATAGCCGAGCTATAGATCTGAACGTAGACACAGCAATTCAAGTAATTAAAGCTTGTACAGTCTTACATAATTTTGTAAGAGAAAAAGATGGTATAAATTTTGAAAGTTACCAAAATATAGAACATAGACAAGAACAAGAAACGACACCCATGAATCGGAATGTGTCGAGTCGAGGTGGCCCTAATGCCAACGCTATACGGACATCATTTACTAATTATTTTGTTTCGGATATTGGTTCTGTTCCGTGGCAGGCAGCAGCTATAAAATAAAATTTATTAATGCATTTATATTTTATCAATAAAACATTAAAAACTCACCGTACTGTTTTCTTTCTTTTTCATCCAGTTCATCGAAGTTTGGTTTCAGTATTAAACATACTTCACGCCATGCTGCTAACTTTAAGTTTTTGTCTTTATAGACATCTTCGGTCTTATCCCACAGAACAGGTCTCTCTTGGACAAGCATAATTAAAGTTTCTGCTTGAATATCCATGCTAAACGTCTACTTTTACCAGAAAATGCGCGCCGAATGACGTGAGTGGAACACAGGCGGGGCGAGGGGAGCACGAGCGGACCGAGCGGGGGACAGATACCGGCACAAACTCGTTCACATTACTCCGGGTCCGGTCGTTCTAACGGCAATTCGTGGTGACAAAACGCTCGGTAAAAATGCCGGGCTCGGCAAAAATGCCGGACCCGGGATAATGTGAATAGCTTCATATAAATTGTACAGCCACTAGCCCTTCCGGCAGATTTACCGGCGCGGCAGATCTGCCGTTCCGGCATAGTGGGAACCCTGTCTTACGTGCTTCCTGAGCCTCTTCGGCAAGCTGCCCAATTGGGAGCAATGCTGCTTTGATGACCTCTGTACTGTGAATTAATATTTTATGTACAGTAGCAGGCATACAGTACCACGAATAAAGATTACGATAATGTCTTCTGGCTTCAAGACAAAAATTATTGAATTTAACTAAATTTATCTCGAATCCAGAATACAATGTCCTCAAAATAACATCAAATTGTTTAATAATTGTAACATCCAGCCCTGTGATGTGAGCACTCATCTCAGCATTCTTAAAGAAGCGACGGGCTGTGTTTCCATCATTTGAAGAACCAAATCCTGGCTTTGGTTTATCTACAATGAGTCCCATCTCGTTCTTAAATTTCATCTTGATTTCGTCGGAATGAATCTTTATATCTGCTTTATCTTCGTCGCTTCTAGCCTGCCATTTCTTAATGTTTAACTTGTAGCTGATATGTAAAAGGCATTCGAAGCAACGAATCCAAGCGTGAAGTGTGGATAAACCAAAACCAAAATGTTCTTGATTGCTGTTAAACTCCGCAGGGTCATCGTTCTTCGTTTTAGGGGTGACGCCACAGATAAAACACTTTTGAGATGAACGAGTTTCCGTTAAGGCGTTGCACACCTTTCCGTCTGTCATTGTCAGCAAAAGTTCGTGTTTCACAGAGATTTGAGAATCACCAAAGTTGATAAGTGTTGGAAGAAGAGCGTTAACTTCTTCCAACACTTTGTTTGTTTCGGCCAACGTGAACTCCTTCGTTTCTTTAGCAAATATAAATTTGATTGGGCGACAATACAATGTTGATGAAGGCCGAGGATTTTGCCAAATAATTTTGGACCCATCAAATAACTTAAGGGGAACCAAAGAAAATACGAAAAGAAACTCGTCCGTATCGTCAGTGTTCTCAAATCTCTGTTTGTAGGTGCTGTGGCCAGAACTTCCATCACATCCCCATTTACTAACAAGTGTAAACGATGAACTTGTTGGGAGGACACTGCTGATAACTTCATTCTGTGCTAATGCTAGCCGTTTCACTGTTTTATTTAATAAGGCTTGCAAATTTATTTCAGCACGAGTTTCAGTTATGGCAATGTGCTCCTCTGCGGGGTAACACGCCTGTTTCGACTTAATTAAACTAAAATATGACGGAAACACATTATGCCCTGCCTTCATGGACCACTTTCTTGTTTGTTTGTATGAATGCGTTGTTGACTATTATATAGTTAATAGCGTATTATATAGATTCTACTATATAATACGCTAAGGCTTCATCACTACTTAACTGCCTAGGATTAATTGAGCTGGTATTTTCAGACTTTGTAATATTATTTGGGTTCTCTCTAATGTCTCTAATCACGTTAATAATTTTCCTTTGGCCTGCTGAACGCACAGCAATTTCGGCAGCAGTCACCAATTCACTGACACTTCGCGATTCTACGAGATCCACGACGCGACGTTTCTTCGTCTTAAACGACGATTCTTCAAAATCTTTGCGAGGTCTTCCTGTAGGCATAGCCCCACTCGATGCCGAAGGTTGTGGCGCAAAAGAACTCGCAGTAAATTGTAAGTCTGCTTCATCCAGCCAAGACTTATTTTTAATTAAAAAACGCTCCTTCGACTTTCCTGTAGCTAACCATTTGGCACCAATCTTATTAGAAAAGTTGGATATCTTCAACTTAATTTCTTTTTGGCTATTTTTAGTAATGTCACGAAAGTGAAATTTTGAAGAAAGGTAGTCATACACACGCGAGTTTTTTTCATTCTTCGTGTGTTTTAGCTACTCCTCGAAAAAGTCTACCCTAGAAATAGAGTAAACGTATTCTGAAAAAAAAAAGAAAATAACATGTACTGAAGTGTGCTAACAATATGTGTATTTTCACAAAGAACAAAGTTATGCCTACGATATATCTAACAACTAGCTCGGATAGAGGTGAATGTCTGTAAATTTAGCTCTTTCAAAGTTATTTTTATGAATAAAATTACGCTAAAATATATAACTTATTTCAAAATAATACTAAAAATTAATTTTAATAGATTCTGATTTAAATAATATACTTAATAAAAATGAGGACTTGCCCTCAGTATTTATATCCATCACAAACACTCACAATATTACTATAGCCACTACGAGATGTGCACGAAAGTGTCGCTAAATTGCAACTGATTCATTAGAACGCGGTTGCATTAAACTCATTACCTGCCTTATGACCCCTATGACTCATCAGTTAGGAATGTGACAAACAACCGATTCTCGGAATTTGAAGTTTAGGGGTATAGTTTACGTTATGCAATTAAGATTACCTGGAAATGATAACATGAATTTTGTCCACCTAGCATGTTCTAGGCGAAATACTGTGGGCCGTGACGGACCACCATGTGACTGCCATCATGTTGGGTCCAAGAGGCCGGGTCGGACACCATGTGTCCGCATGCCCTCGATCACTTCAGAAGCCTCTAGGGAGCCAACGGACAGTGTTTCGACTGTTTTTACCAAGGCATGTGACCCGCGCGGCCTCGCAGTACAATAAGGCCGCTTGGCACAAAAAAAATCAAAAGGACTTAGAATTTACAGGCTTTTCAATTTCAATAAGTTGTTTCAAAAAATGTTATAGCTATACTAATGTATTTTTAAACGTTCAATTGACATTAATTTTATTAATTAGACATTATTTTTAGCCTAAATTAACGAACTGTAAAGTTGTTTGTAAAAACTGTAGAATTGTAACCATTTTCAGTCAAGTACGTCTCAAAAAAATAGGTAATGGGTTCAGTAGGTTATTTACGTAAGAAGCTAGCGTTTTACAGAGAAATTAAACGTTTATCTTCTGGTCTTGCTTACATATCCAATACAAGTAAATATAAAACTTTACTTATTTATTTTGAATACCTAATACATATGTAATTAGAAAAATTGAAGAAATTCATAAAAGTCACAATGTTTTGTCATTACAATATTTATTATAGAAAGAGATCAATCTTATACTCATAATTTTAATACAAAATAGGTAACTAGCGCATATGACAAAAATAATAATGAATTTAAAAGCTAAGTGAACGGATATTGGCTATTCATTCGTGCCTTGGACAAACCAAGTATACAAACTAAAAATTAAAGAGATCAAGGAATTTTCTTGCCGGCCCGCGCATCGCACACCTTCTAGTTTTATAAATAATCAGTCAGTGATGAACAAAGAGAAGAATCACTAAGAATGTACTTTAAAAAAGCAGTTGTGGCACAATACAGGTTTTCCAGGGCAAATGCTACAGAATGTGTTAACTTTTTTGGTCTTGTTGCGTGCTTGTAGGCGACTCATGTTTTTGACATTTGTCTTGTAGCATTCCCTACAATTTTTCGTCTAATTTTTCGGGACGGACCATCGAATTTCTCCAAAACATGTTTCTTTCTTTTCGGTCTTGCTAGCACTGGTTCATCAGCTTTTTGGTCAGCACAGAAAGATTTCAAAATGGCAATCCTAAAAGCAGTAATTTTAATTTTTTGTTTGTTTACAGACTGGTATAAAACATGAGCATTGATCAGAACTATATTCAAAAGCATATCAAATGAAATCTTTTTATACCAACGGATTGATTTACGCAATGGGGTTGACTAAGAAGCCATCTGGTCTGCTAAGTCCACACCTCCTTTAGCTTTGTTGTAGTCAAAGACAATTTTCGGCTTCCTCACAAGTTTGCCGCGTTTTGTGATTTCGACAAAGCGTACAGTGTTTTGTGGACAACACAAGAACGTCACGCTTGTCTTTCCATTTTAACACTGTTATACGATCACGACTCTCTTGAGCATAATAATGACCTCTTTTAAGTTTGGTGCTGATGACATTTTTAGGAAGCCCTCGCCTGTTTTTCCTGACCGTCCCGACGAGGTGGGTTTGTCTAAAAGTCTTCTTGCCAAATCAATACTAGTATACCAGTTGTCAGTATGCAACGTATGTCCCTTGTCAGGATACTCTTCACACAAATCGATGACAACATTTGTGGGCGTTGCGTTTGTACTATCGTTTTTCTCTGCGTAGACATTTATTTTGTGTGTAAATCCAGGAATAGAGCACAATTTAAATACTTTGACACCATGCTTATGGCGCTTATTTTTGTTGTATTGCCTGAATATGATTCTACCACGAAATGGCACCGTACTCTCGTCGATTCAAATATCTTCATTCGCAGTAAAATGTTGCCGAAAAGACAAATTTAAATCGTTCATCAGCTTCCTTATACGATGAAGACGGTCGGAATTGTTTTCGTCATCATCTTCAGAAAAATGCAACATGCGAAGTAAAATCTCGAAACGGTTTCGTGACATAACAGTTCTAGGAAAAGGATGCCCTATTATTTCGTCTTTCGACCAATAGTCCGATAATTTCGGAAACTTAACCACACCCATGTAGAGAAACAAGCCAAACAATTTTTTTATCTCTGCAAGGTTTGTTGGAACCCACTTGTTGATTCGTGCACCAGCAGAAGCATTCGGTTTCTGGGTTATTTGATCAATAGAGTATTTGTTAGTAGCAGAAACTATAAAATTCAACATGTCATCACAGATATAAAGCGAGTAGAAATCAACTGGAGCCTTAAGGTCATAGCTCATTAGAGCCACCCGGCACCCACTCCGCACCGCCTCGTCGTACGGCGTCCACTCGTTGTCTACAGGTGGTCCACGGGTGGACACCGTGTTATCACCAATAAACGTTGCGCGGTCAACCATTAGACCTCGCATCGTCACCCAGTGGACCCCGCGCTGGCCGCTGGTGGACGCCGCGTGGTCTACGACTGGAGACCGGTTAGTCCAGGAATTTTCGCGTAGTCTGTTAACAATTGGCACTGCGTCTACACGTGTGCTTTATAATGTTAAATTTTACAAACCGTGAATTGGCACTCATAGCTGTAGCGCTTGATGCAGAAGAAAATGAAAGACCCAAGAGAGAAAGGAAAGCTTATTGGGTGCACGAAATGTTTAAACAAAGAAAAAAATAGGGTGAATATTGGACAGCTCGTAGGCGTTTGCTAGCCGACGAGAAAAATTTTTATTCCTACTATCATATGCCGCAATGTGTGTTTTATAACGTACTGTCTCATATTGAAGACTCCATATCTAAGCAAAACACAAGATTCAGAGAAGCGATCACACCCGAAGAGAAATTGGCTGTGACTTTAAAGTAAGTAAATAAAGTTATTACGTTATTTTTTTTTACCTTGTGGTATGATCCATGTGTTATTTGAATACAATTTAGTTTTTGACCGGTATATATGTAAGTATGTATGTGTGTATAAGTAAAACAATGTAAGAGTATCTTAAAGACTAGTTTATACTTATATTTGACTAAATCAATCCACATTTTTTATTTCAGATGATCCACTTCACCACGATGTTGGTCACCGCAAACCATACACATGAAAAAATTTTTTCATTGCCAGCCATTTGCCACTAAACAATGTAATATTTTTCAATAAAAAAATTACTGAAAGTTCTTCAAGATGTATTCTTTCAGATGACATATGTTTTGTTGTTTTCTTTAAAAAAATCCATGAAAAAGGCCTTTGTTTTTGGTGCTACAAGTGGGGGTAACCCCTTAAATCAACCTTTATTTTCGTAATTTTGACATCATTTTGTCACTAATTAAGTACTTACTAATCACATTTTTAAAAATTAGGTAAATCTTTTCCAGTATCAGTCAAGATTGGTGTGTTCACCTCTGTGGCATTCCTTTCTGTATCATAGTTCGTTGTAGTACTGTATCCAGAAGAGCCTGCTGTTAAATAATTTCCAGTTGAATAATTATTACTGTTGTAGTAATTATTTCCTTTTTCATTGATTTCTCGGAGTTCCATTTGCGAAACAATATTAAAAATTTGAGATTTAATAATTGCTTTGTTGTATTCATTAAATTTCTTCACCGTTACAGCTATACCATAAAAAAAATTGTCAATATCATCTTCAATATTTTCATCTTTTTCCTTTAATATATATTTCATTAACAATGACGATGCAGAAGATCTGTCTTCGTCAAGTACTCTTGGCCTTTTTATATTAGAAAACTTGAATTTCTGTGTAGAGGAGTCAGATAATGTTGGACGATCTCCTATTATTGAAATATCCGATTGGCAATCGGGACCAGACAACTGCGAATCTTCATTGACAGTACTTTCTGTATCATCACTATCTCTGAGTAGTGAAGACACAGTTGCTCTTTCTTTATAAAAGGGTGTCAAAAAATTCATTTCATCCTCGAATAGCCATTTTTTTACTGAGACTGCTGCTTGACCGCTTTTGGTAGTTTTTTTCTTAATAGCCCTACGATGAGCTTCCCTTAAATTGGACCACGTTTTCTTGCACATTGGTACTGAAAAAAATAAATAGTCAATTAAATACAATTTTTAAGCACTCGCGATTTAAATACATATTATTTATTATGAAACGGGTCTATTCGCGTATGAAGTATTTATTTTGTAATTTGACCTTTATTTACCATTGTGGAACGAACAGCATGCGACGGCCCCGGAATGTCAGAAAATGCAATCAAACGACGTTGTTTACCTTTTGGCGGTCCCCATACACCGCCATCACTTTGAGTGTGTTCTGGCAAATCAGGTGCAGTATTTTCTGATCCACTGGTCTCACTTTCCGAGTAGATGATACGGCGGCGATTACGTTTATTCGGAGCGAAATCTGGTTATCGTCTTCAGAAGACACGTTAAAACATGAATTCAACAAGTTTATTTCAATATTCTGATTTTGTTCTAAATCATCTTGAGTCACTTCAAAATTATCAAATTCTTCCATGGGGGCTATGTGTGCACGAAGTGTGCACGGAACCCTATTTTTTAAAAAATATAACATGTTATTCGCCGGCACGAGCACAAAGGCAAATGAAAGAGTGAAGCGTCTCGGTGTAGGTCGCTGGTGCGGGCAGTGTAGCGCGGGGGGAGCCGACAGCGTGACCCGCGCTAGAAAAGACGGTTGGACGTTCTCGCAGGTTGCGACGGACACTGGCGTCAGCCACTTGAGATCTTGGAAAAATAATGATAAATCGCTGTTTCCGTAAGTCGCCCATTATTTTTAGGGGTTTTACTGACAATATTTGCAAAAAAGCCCTTGGCGATTTTTTGACGATTTTCGATTTAATGATGTGGCTCCAGGGGACAGCATGCTGTCGGACACATGGCGTCCGCCATGGCGTTCAACGTGTTAATATAGTTTCACTACCAGTATAATTAAGGTCTACTTTTGCAGCCGGCAAGATTTTGCGCATTGTATTAATTTCTTTTCTCACCGTATACAGTAGAATCCGGTTATAACGACTGCCAAGGGACCCGTTGCATAATAAATAATAATGAAATACAATTCACTTTTTTTACAGCCTATTTTGTGTAATACAAAATTAAAAACTTTTTTGTTTCAGATATTTGACGAGTGGCACTTCAGTCAGAAATTTATCTACAAGCTTTAGATTAGGCGAAACTGTACGGAGTGTATTAGGAGACGAATTAAAACACCGAAATCATAATTAAGACTGAACATTTATTCATATTAAACATTGCTTAAATATAGTAAGGATAATGGGGTTACACGTGTACATTATAAATGATGAAATAATTAACATAGATTACATGGGTTATGCACTTACACACTACACCTCCCTTCTAATAGAAAAAAAAAACAATTACATTAGTTTTTTTTTATATAAATGAGTATATATATAAAAGAGTACAATTGCATTTATAGTAATATAATATAACACTGAAATAATCATTATAAGTATCATAATGTTTATTAAGATATATATAATTTAGTCCTATTTTTATGTACTATATCTAACTTATTATTTTTCATAATTTCTACATTTGGTGGTATGTCCCTGACAACTTTGTAAGGACCTGAAAATAAGTCATCGAGCTTGTTACCTACTTCATTTTTCACTAACACTAAATCATTTTCCTTATATGTAACTGGATTTGTATATTTATCATAACCTATCTTCCTATTGAATTTACTTTTAAGTAGATTATCTCTGGCTTCTTTCTGTGAAAGCTGTATACGATATTTTAATTCACTTGGATAACTTTCATAATTATATATAGGATCAACTAAATCTTTACACAAGTTACTTGGAAGTATACATCTTTTACCAAATACTAATTCATAAGGCGTAAACTTCGTTTCGGAATGCACCGAAGTGTTGTATGCAAAACACCAAAAGAGAAGCCAATGGCTCCAAGTCTCTGGGTGCTTATCTGTATGAATTCTAAGAAAAGAGTTAAGATGTTTATGAGAAACTTCTAATGCCCCTATGCTGTGATGATGGTAGGCAGTAGAATTTAATTGTTTAATTTGCAATAATTTACAAATTTCTTTGAATGTAAATGATATAAATTCCTTACCTCTGTCAGAAGCTATCTCCTTAGGAACACCATATCTAAGAGTAAAATTATTAACAAATGATTTTGCAACATCATCAGTCCTTTTGGAAACTAAAGGGTAAGCTTCAACATATTTACTGAGTTCACACTGTAAAGTTAGTATATAAGAAAAGTTATCATTATCAGTTTCTAATGGTCCAACTAGAACTAAAAATACTTTTTCAAATGCTGAATTAGCTGTCGTTGTAATGCTCATTACTTATCACAACGTTTCACAAAATCCTTTACATCTTTGTCAATTCCAGGCCAATAATAATATTTTTTAATATTATTTGACATTCGTCTCATACCAGCATGGCTACTACTAGGTAAGAGATGAAAGTCGTTTAAAATTACACGTCTGTCATCTTTATCATTTATTCGCTCTATATCTTTTCTAATACATATTCGTGGTCCGGACCTATCTGTCATATTCTTTATTGCTTCTAACAATTTACAAACAAATTCTGTATTATCTTTATTTTTTACTATACAAACTTCTTCAACATTTAAATCTTTACATATTTTATATAGTTCTCTCACAAAGTCACCTCGTGAACTTCGCGATTGAGATTCCAAATATTAAATAAAAATTGTTCGCTTACTACTTGCGTAACAAAATAAATCAGTTTCATAATTTATTATCTTCTCTTTCTTGATTTTTTCATAACTTTTCAAGTCTATAAACACTAATTCTACTGATTCCTTTGGTTTAATATGAGTCCCTACGATTTTTGGTTGATCAGGCCAATTATCTGAGGGTGCTATATCAACCGAAGAATCTTGAAGTTTCTTGGCTTGTCTACGCGTTAAAACATTAACATTATGCTCATGCATTTCTTTTAGTTCATTTACGGAAATTCTAGATAAAGCATCTGCCACACTATTATTACAACCTTTTACATATTCTACATTAAAATTATATTCTTCCAGAGCAAGTCTGAATTTCATTAGTCGACTTGATGGATCTTTCATATTGAAAAGGTAAATCAAGGGCCTATGATCTGTACGAATCGTAAAATGTCTACCATACAAATATGGACGAAAATATTTGACCGCCCACACTATTGCCAATAATTCTTTTTCTATTACAGGATAGTTCTTTTCGGCTTTGTTTAGTGTTCTGCTTGCAAAAGCAACAGGACGTCCATCTTTATTCGCTAAACCGGATCCTATGGCATAATTAGATGCGTCTGTCCCTAGAATAAATTCATTTTGTTCCGACAAATCGGGATATTGTAGAATGGGAGGAGAAATAATTTTCTCTCTAAGTGTTTCAAATGCATGCTGACACTTTTGATCCCAATGAAATGGTACATTTTTTTTTTACAAAGTGCATTTAAAGGCTGTGCGATTTCTGCGAACTTTTCTATAAACTTTCGGTAATAATTTACAAAAGCTACAAATCTCTTAACTTCATCACAATTTTTTGGACATGGGTAATTTTTTACTGTATCAATTTTTGCCGGATCAGGTTGTATGCCTTGATTAGATATTATATGACCTAAGTATAAAATTTCCTTTTTCAAGAAATCACATTTAGAAGGGTTCAGTTTTAAATTGACTTTACGTAACTTTTCAAAAATATCCTGTAAATTTTTGTTATGAATATTTAATGATCTCCCGAAACAGACTAAATCCTCCAAATATATTAAGCATTTTTCGTAGTTAAGACCTGCTAAAGCTATGTTCATCATGCGAGAGAAGGAACTAGGACTTGTCTTTAAACCCATTGGCATTCTGGTCATTTGATATTGACCAGAACCAAATGCTGTTAATTTTCGGCTGTTTTCATCTAAATTTACTTTATAGTACCCTTGGTGTAAATCTAAATGACTGAAATAAACACTCCCAGACAAAGACTAATATCTCAGTAATATCCGGTAAAGGGTACTTGTCATCGACTATACAATTGTTCAACTTTCGATAGTCAACAACTAATCGCCATTTTTTAGCGCCTGTTGAGTCCGCTTTTTTCGGAACTAACAACACAGGACTAGACCAATCGCTTTGACTTGGTTCTGCTATGCCTTCTTCAATCATTTTATCTATCTGTTGCTTAATTTCATGTTTCTGAGCTTGAGGTAACCTATACTGCTTAGAAAATATTGGAGTGATATCTGGTTTTAAAGTTATAGTATGTGTATAAATATTAGTTGTCTTTAATTTATCACCCGGTAAATAAAAAATATCAGCATACTTGGCGCATAAATTTTCGATAGAAGTCTGTTCCTCATTATTCATATGTGAAAAATTCATACAAGAAAATAGCTGTTTTACTCTCTTTGCTTTATTTTCTACTTTATTAAAAGAACAAATATTATAATCACTTAATTTATGTATATCAAAATTAATTTTTGGCAAAGTTACACAATCTGCCGTTGTATTCAGTATTTTAATAGGTATAACGCCATTTAAAGGAGTAGCAATTGAACTAGCTAAATAAATACCATCTTGTATCTCAGTTGAAAAAAGCACACAATCTTCCTGACAGTTTGTCTGAATATAATGAACAGATTCGCACCTAGGAGATATTTCCAATTGACTATTAAATGTATTTCTAATGGGTAAATTAATTATTTTATTTAAACTATCACGCATTGTCAAAATATTTTTATTGAAATCTAAAACGGAATTGAACCTGCTTAAAAAATCTCTACCGATTATACCGCTACACTTAATTGGCAATGTATCAATTACATAAAACTTATGACTAACAATTAAATCATCGCACCTCAATTGTATAAACACATATCCAATTGCTTGGACTTTGCCCCCGAGACCATTGATAATTATATCTTCACTGTATATCGTAAGATTCAAATCTAAAACATGTTTATATTTAATTGCACACAAGGATGCGCCAGTATCTAATAAAAAAGGAAATGTTACGCCATTTACTGAAATATTTATGTAAAAATCACTATGGCAAGATAAAATTGTATGATTAATGTCATTAGTCACGAAAAAATTTTTCTGTATTTATAGAATTTACAGGCTGGTTTTCAGTCATAATGTGAACATTTGGCTGTTGGCTTATCCTTCGGTTTCCTCTAGACATACCTGCATTCTGCTGACCTCGAAACTCATGACCTCGCATTGAAGTACCCCTGAAGGCGAACTGATGATTCTGCCCTCGCTGGTTGCCTCGAAAACCTCGACCTTGACCCCTATAAGAACTACAAGAGGGAGACTGGTTGTTGTATCTTCCTCGCTGACCTCTAAAATGATGACCTCTATAATTGAAATTAAAATTATTATTTTTATTCATACCCAACATTTCTCCAGAAGCGGATGTACTGGTACCTTCCTCATCGAGAGCCCCTTGGATTGCGTCCTTTAGGGTGGTGAAATTCCTAGCGGCTATGATCGTACTGAGCCTACGATTTCGCAAACCCTCAGCGAATTTTTTAATAGCTATATTTTCATTTAAAGGTTTCAATATTTTATAATTTTCTGAATTTCCATTCGCTTGCGATATCGTAAGGTCCACAAACAATTCTGATATTTGCTGGCCATAATCACCAAAATTTGATCAAACTTTATTCAAGTACAATATATGTATGTACCTCACATTATTATACTATAGTGCATTATATTAATAACAACTAAAGTCCATTAAATAGTCCATTAAATACAGCTATAGTTACCGTTGTATACCGTGTTACGCGAGCCGTACCGTACGCACAATCTGCACGCTTTTTATAGATTTAACCGAACAGTTAGCACCACACGCATTATATTTAACCGATTTTACACAACACCTGGATACAGTTTATTCGGAGCCTGTGCCTGAGCTTTGCTCTCAAGACACCCGTAGATTTCTGGTGGTCGCCGAAAGAAAGACGCTCTCAATGCAGCTCTATTGATCTGCCGCGATATCCATTGCATATGGCATTTTTTGTATAGCACATATGCGAAATATAGCACACCCAGAAGCATGCCTATACACATGACCATGAGCAGTAAATTTGTAGTGGACATATGTTGTTGTATTTCATCTGCCCTGGCCACATTCTTCCCATCCGCTGCGTTCTGAGCGATAACAACTGCCTGGGATTTTTGGTTACCCATCACGATGATTTGAAGATTCACGGAACACACGAATCGCAACGTCCGAATCGACAGATCGATGTCTTTGTTCTAATCGCGCCATAATTATTTCTTCAATTATTTTCCACTACGTTATGTACAAAGTCTAATAAAAGTTCCACTCTTTTTTAGGCAAAGTCGTATCAAATAACCGAGTCGCGCGGCTGCTCGGCTACTGGCAGGGTCGCCATGTACGGAGTGTATTAGGAGACGAATTAAAACACCGAAATCATAATTAAGACTGAACATTTATTCATATTAAACATTGCTTAAATATAGTAAGGATAATAGGGTTACACGTGTACATTATAAATGATGAAATAATTAACATAGATTACATGGGTTATGCACTTACACACTACAAAACAACTATTAGGTCAATAATTAAGGAAGTGTGCAAAGCGGTTATTGACAAAATGATGAGTGTTTATATGCCAACACCTACACCTGAAGATTGGGAAAAATTACGGAAGGGTTTAATGATAAGTGGAATTTCCCAAACTGCATTGGTGCCATAGATGGCAAGCATATAAATATAATAGCTCCACCCAACAGCGGATCGCTCTACTACAACTATAAAAAACATTTTTCGATAGTTCTCTTGGCCATAGTCGATGATAAATACAGATTTACAGTTGTTGACATCGGTGCTTATGGCAAAAACAGCGACGGTGGTATTTTTGCATCTTCAAAAATTAGAAAACGAATTCAAAATAATAGGTTCAATATTCCAAGTGACAAAGCATTGCCTGGGACAAACGTAGCACTTCCACATGTTTTCGTGGGCGATGAGGCTTTTCCGTTACAAAAGAACATAATGAGGCCATATTCTCGTTCTCAACAACTATCTCAGTACCATAAAGAATTTAACAATCGCCTGTCACGCGCACGCAAAGTAGTCGAAGATGCATTCGGAATATTATACCAAAAGTTTGAAATATACAATAAAAATATTCGTTTAAATCCAGACATGGTTGCTAATGTTGTTTTGACAACATGTATATTGCATAATGTAATGCGAACTTATAATATCGAAAGTAACGAAGAGTACTGTTCCAGACCCAGGCCACCGCATCATACCTGAATCAGGAGGCGTTCAATGATCTACGTCACATTGGTAGAAACACTACTGCTTTTAACGTACGTGATTCGTTTGCTGCTTATTTCAAATCATCGGTTGGACAGCTTCCATGGAATACTTAATTTGCTTACTCGTATTATCAATTTTCTTATGAATCACTAATCATCAAATGTCATATTTGTGAATGTCTAGTTAATAACGAATTATGTGGTAGTACCTTGTTTCACATAACAACGTTTGAAACAATATGGTCTCTTGTTTGATTTACATTGTAGGTTAAGTACATATCATTTTTGTCCATTACTAGTTTGCAATGTTACCAAATTAAAATTAGACTGAATGAACATTATGCAAAACAAGGGACAACAGAATTAAGCACCATGCAATCTGTTGTACTATCTTTAATTTAATATTTGTAATACATAAATAATACCCGTTACCTGTTACCGCTAAGGTGTTGCTTATTTCTGCCCATGCTTCTTCCTTTTTTACATTGTCACTGTACTTCGAGTCACTTAGATCATATAATAAATTCTATTTACGAACTTCTTCGATAAGTTTTTTTTTATTCATTTTAAAAGTAAAAACGATACGTCTGCCTCGTTCGAAAGAAAGGCTGGGAATGAAGGGAGGGTGGGGAGCGGTGCATCGCCAACGCATCGCCCTTGAGTGAATCACTCGCAGGCAGCGCGCGGTCCACTCGTCGGCAACGCGCGATCAACGTGCGGCAAGCACGCGAGTTGCGAGTTGTCACCGAGTGGTTCACTCGCCGCCCGCGCGTGGGCAACTTACGAGCGAGGCGATCCGGAGTTGATGTAATGAGCGTATACCCATAGAAATCCATACAAACAATATCAACCGCACTAGTTGAGGCGGTGAGGGTCGGGTGCCGGGTGGCTTGAATGAGCTATGACCTTTATTTACCATTGTGGAACGAACAGCATGCGACGGCCCCGGAATGTCAGAAAATGCAATCAAACGACGTTGTTTACCTTTTGGCGGTCCCCATACACCGCCATCACTTTGAGTGTGTTCTGGCAAATCAGGTGCAGTATTTTCTGATCCACTGGTCTCACTTTCCGAGTAGATGATACGGCGGCGATTACGTTTATTCGAAGCGAAATCTGGTTATCGTCTTCAGAAGACACGTTAAAACATGAATTCAACAAGTTTATTTCAATATTCTGATTTTGTTCTAAATCATCTTGAGTCACTTCAAAATTATCAAATTCTTCCATGGGGGCTATGTGTGCACGAAGTGTGCACGGAACCCTATTTTTTAAAAAATATAACACGTTATTCGCCGGCACGAGCACAAAGGCAAATGAAAGAGTGAAGCGTCTCGGTGTAGGTCGCTGGTGCGGGCAGTGTAGCGCGGGGGGAGCCGACAGCGTGACCCGCGCTAGAAAAGACGGTTGGACGTTCTCGCAGGTTGCGACGGACACTGGCGTCAGCCACTTGAGATCTTGGAAAAATAATGATAAATCGCTGTTTCCGTAAGTCGCCCATTATTTTTAGGGGTTTTACTGACAATATTTGCAAAAAAGCCCTTGGCGATTTTTTGACGATTTTCGATTTAATGATGTGGCTCCAGGGGACAGCATGCTGTCGGACACATGGCGTCCGCCATGGCGTTCAACGTGTTAATATAGTTTCACTACCAGTATAATTAAGGTCTACTTTTGCAGCCGGCAAGATTTTGCGCATTGTATTAATTTCTTTTCTCACCGTATACAGTAGAATCCGGTTATAACGACTGCCAAGGGACCGGTGACATTACGTCGTACTAACCGGAAGTCGTTACAGTTAAATGTCCGTTTAGGTGATGAGCAGATAAAAAAATATCATTTTAATCAAAATAGTTATTTATTAATTATTCAAATTATGTAGGGATGTGTAATGTACGTACATAATGTACCGCTTTCTTATATGTAGGTAAGTATAAATCTATTCTAACAACTTTACATTTAATGCAAAAAGTCTGTAATTTTTGTTTGTTTTCTGGTTTTATTTGTATAGTAGGAAGTACGAACTGCATTATATAAACGAGACATATGGCTTTTTATCGTGTCATCTTCAAAATTTGAATGTACAAACACATTTAGCACTTCTGCTGCTTTTATAGCTTCAGACACACTAGGAATAGTACAATTTTCTTCCAGGTAATCTTCATTATTATCGTCGCTATCGTGGCTATTGACGATAATATTTTGCACAATATTTTCTTCAGTAGGCTCCTCACTCGTTGCGAGATCATCATCAATAGCAGAATATTATTTAAATTCCTCGTTTCCAATGGGCAGTTGATTATTTAGAGCTCTCGCCAAAATAGACAGCGGCACATCATCATCAGTATCATCGTTGTTAGCAACTACACTAGCACTATCTCGGACAAATCCAGCGTGTTTAAAACAATTGAAAATTGACGCAGATGTAAGCTTATTTCAAGCATCGTAAATCATTAAAATAGCATCCAATATTGTGATCTTTGGATGTTTGCCGGCGTTAGTATCGACATTAGCATCAAGACTGGCGACAATTTTTAAAACGAGGTTTTTGCGAAAGTTTGATTTTAAAGCTCGAATTATTCCTTGGTCCATCGGTTGCAATACAGATGTTGTATTAGGAGGCAGGAAAATGAGAGTTATGCTTTTCAAGTCGCCGATTGAGGGATGAGCTGGACAATTGTCAACCAGAAGCAGAATCTTTTTCTCCTGTTTAGTGAGGTCACGATCCCAATTTCGTACCTATTTGACAAAAATATCAGATGTCATCCAGGCCTTGCGATTGCTCTCATAATCTACCGGTAAGGATCGTACATTTTTGAAACATCTTGGGTTCTTTGACTTGCCGATAATTAACAATTTCTTTTTTGTCGTGCCACTCATGTTAGTGCGACCAAACACAGTAATTCTGTCTTTCGAAAGTTTTCCTCCCGAGCATTTCTCACCTCTAAACTTTAATGTTTTGTCAGGCGTTAATTTATAGAATAAGCCGGTCTCGTCTGCATTAAATATTTCGTCGTCAGTAAATCTTGCTCGCAAATTAGGCCAAACTCTTGCTAGCCACTCAGTCACATCGCTCTGTTCAACCGACAAGGACTCGCCAGCAATTTTTCCAGCGACAATATTGTGCCTCGTCTTAAACGATTAATCCAACTCGCCGAACAATCAAAATTGAGAATGTTTAGCTCGTTCGCAAAAAAGTTTGCCTTTTCTTGAAGCATAGGCCCATTTATAGGTATTCCCCGATTACGTTGCAACTTAAACCATTGCAATAGTGCTTCTTCCACTTGTCCTTGAGATGACACCCTTATACATTTGGGTTTTAAAACATTCGCATTGAACAACGGTTCTATCTTGCGTTTATTTTTCTTAATTGTAGATATTGTCGAATGATTTACACCGAATTCCTTCGCAATCGTTACATTTGACTCACCAGCTTCTAACCGTTGTATTATAACACTTTTTTCTTCAATGGAGAAACATTTTCGTTTAGCGGAAGCCATTTTTTACGCGTCACTCATTCATTACCTACAAATTCGTACTGCCATAAAATAAACAGTCAATTTCCAATCAGAGTCGTCGTGCGGGGCGATAGCTGAGATAGCTATTCATTTATTTCATTCTTTTCTATGAATTATTTGTAAACACGGTAACGCTCGTCGTTGTGTCGTTGTAACCGGACAATTATGTGTGAAATACGGTCGTTAAAAGCGGAGTCGTAATAAACGAATGTCTATTTATTCAAGTTTATACTAAAACCAAACAAATGCCTAAACTTTCGTCGCTAAAAACGGTTGGTTGCTATATGCGTATTCGTACTAAACGGACTACACTGTACATTGAATTAATGATATTTCTTAATGCTGTTAGTGAAAATCCGTCGAAATATTCCTTCCTTTGCCTTTTTGCTTTGGTAGGAGTTCTCATTTTGCTGCCACTTGCTGTTGGTGACTCATGCTCTCGTCGTAATTTCGTCGCAGTATTTTTTGCAACGCCTGAGGCACAAGCCACTCGTTCCGTGACTTTGGTAGAATTTTGCAAAATATTCAAAATGTCTATTACTAGTTGCTTCGACAATAAAATGTCCTCAGTAGTGTCCGAAGCATTTTTAAGGTACGGTTTATATTTTGGATAAGTAACTTAAAGTCCTCTTTCTCTTTTACAAAATAATTGTCCACTTTAATTATCATTTCACGTGCACGACTGTTAATTTCTTACTCATTTTAACGGGTAACAGGTAACAAAACTAAACAACAAAAGCCAACAATAAAACAGGATAACAAAAACAAAAAGCTATAGGTGACAAGTACTCGATGCGCGTAAGCACGTAAGCGCGGGCTGACCTTGCGAACGATACTGACGGTGCGCGTCGACTACGTCACCAAGATGGCCGCCAATCACAATATCAACTTGCGGGGCTTTTACTAAGATTTCTCCATCATCGTCATCGACACATGTCTGGCAGGTAGCAACATACCTGAAGCAAACATTTAGCTTCTCAGTAGGAACTTTAACAAGCAAGAATATCCCAGGGGATACGAGATTTGGATGTATATTTTCTTTGCCATAAGACGTATTTGCTTCAACATCAATCTGTTTAACTTTAATCTGCTGACGACCAGATAGTCTCTAAATCTTCATTATCCGAGGAAGATGAACAGTATACAGATTAATAAATGCTTACTCTATTTTTAAATCTCAAATCGTTATCTGTGATCATGGGCTCTTCGTCAACAGGAGATTCAATTGCAGGCATAAAAACTTCCTCAGGTTCAAAGTTGCACTATTACAACATATTACAAAGGCTAGAAAGCTTCGATACACTGTTAAAAATTTCCATAGTAATTTTACTAAATTTGTGTTGAAAGTTTTTACGCACCACATTTTTGGAATTGTGGAACTTAGTCTTGCAATTTTACGACACGATTCAATTTAAATTTTTACAAATCATCAGTCGCAAAATTACTAATCATTTAGTAGAACTATGTTTAGTAATGTTACTCTACATTATTCGTAATTTTACTAAGGCAAATGTATCCAATAAATGTAGTAATTTTACAAAAATTTATTGTAATTATACTAGACAACTTATACCGATGTAGTTTAAAAAAATTACAAACTTTATGTTGCAATATTACAAACATTTAGTAAAAAATTGTTTATCAAAATTACAATGCAATAGTTAGAATTTTACAAAACAAATTACAGACAATAAATTTAGCAATTTTACAAACATGTATTGGAACTTTACCACCCAACTAATACCATTTTAGTTAAGAAAATCGCAAACTATTTGTTGTAATATTACTAACATTTAGTACAAAATTGCTTAACAATTTTACAATACAATAATTGGAATTGTAATAAACAAATTACATTAAATTAATTTAGTAATTTTACAACAACGTATTGGAATTTTACCACCCAACTCATATAAACTCAGCTTCAGAAGAATACAAACCACTCGTTGCAATGCTACTATGCATTGGGTTATAACTTGTGTAGCCACATAAGAATACTTTTAATTTTAATTCGACAAAATAAATAAAATAATGCATGTATTATCAATTTAACAATATTTTATTGTAATATTAAAATACACTTAATATTTCACTGATGAAATATTCCTTATCCTTATCTGAATAAGGATTGTAACAATCGAAATTACAAATGAATTATTATGTTAGGAATATTTCACTGATGAAATATTCCTTATCCTTATCTGAATAAGGATTGTAACAATCGAAATTACAAATGAATTATTATGTTAGGTATATATATAGGTATAAAATATATTTCAATTAGACCCATCATTCTCATCCATATAATTTTCTAGCTCTTTGACCATAGCTGTTACTTTGGGATGTATGTTTGTAACTTTCCGTTTACCACCGCGTTTTGTTCCTTTTGGAGGGCAAATTTTTAAGAACAACCTGAAAAAAAAATTGAAATACTTTATTTTCAATATAGATTTGAAGAATAAGTACTTAATGATTTAATGTAATAGCTTATGGGAAAACCGAATATGTTAGTTTTAATTTAGTACTTTTATCATTAAAGTTCAGAATTATTCGACTTGCAATTGCACACCTCATAAGCGAAGAATTGAGGTTAAATTTCGAATTAGTATAACTAATCAATTTAGAATAATGACGATAGTTTATTTAAATTTTTACGTTTGAAATTAGAATGAAATATTGATTGTGAGATTAAAAATATGTTTCTAAACGTATCATGCAAATTGAAAAATATATTAGATTGGTTATTTTGATTTTTCAAGATAATTTTATAAGAAATAAAGCAAATAGAGAGTAATTTTAAAGATATTTGTCTTTTCTTAAGAAATAATTAAAATATATACAATATCTTAATACTCACCGTTGGATTACTTCCAATGTCCCTTCAATTTCCTTCGGATATACAAAACCAAAGACGTAATAACTAAGAAAAGTGGTTAATAATCCATCGAGGAACGATTCAACGTGAATTAAAAATTTTTTCTCAATTACTACCTTATAAGTATTTCCAGAAGTAAACAAATTTGGTCCTACAGGAATAATAAAGAATAGTTACAAAACCATATAAATTCAGAAGTTATACATCAACGTAAATCATAGATTATGTGATTTTAATAGAATCATTCTTTTACATTTTGTAAACAGTTAAGCTAACAAAAATGTTATTATTTTTACATGAAATTAAAAAGAATTATAATATTTTTCAAGACTAATAGATGAATAAATTCTCAAAAACAAATAATTTCTCATGTTAATGTTTCCGAAATATTTTGACTATTTAATTTATTTAAACTCTACAGATATTAATTATTGCAATATCTATGTATTTGATTTTTTCAATTTATAAGTTCATTTTCTATTTGATTTATCGATAGTTCTAAATTTTGTCATTTGCAAGTGAAGAAAATTTACTAATCAAATTAAAAAATAAAATGCATTTATTTAAATAATAAATATTCAATATTAATGTTTTAAAGTAAAAAAACAAATATAATTTATAGTTAACAGTAATAAAAAAACTTTATTTACCTTTTATTATCAACATTGGGTTAGCCACAGGCACATAATTAACCAATTGATCGTCATGTACATCCTCCTATAGATAAAATTAAAAAAATTAGAAAATATTCGCTTATTTTATATTCTAAGTTCTAAGTATTGTACTATTAACTTACATCAATGAAGATGTAAAGATAGTTTTCATCCTCTTTCATAAATCTAATAATGAAACCAAATATTATATTTTGACATGATTCATCATTTTTAACTACATCAAAATGCGCTTTTCAAAATTCTACGAACATATTTTTCATCATCTGGGTTGGTACTTATCTTCTTATTTGTTTTTGGTTTATTTCCCGAAAAATTTCTGAATCTTTAGACCAACAGTTTATCGGTTTCGCTAAAATATTGATAGATTCATTCCAAATTTTATGAGTTTCTTTGCCTAAAAGTGTATCTGCGTGTTTAATCACAATTTTAAAATGATGAAAATGCGGCCATTGATTGAAAAATTTAATTAAATCTCTAGTACTGTAAATTTGTCTTCGTTGTAAGAAATAACTTTCACACGTAAGTGTCAAAATTTCATCATCTATAGTAGGTATGGGCAACCTTTCACATGTCGCGGGCCAAACTTTAGTGTTCAAATACGTTCGCGGGCCGCTTTTAAAAGTATTAGGTACATTTTAAAGTAGTGTTGTTGTGTTCATAGTTTTTTGCGATAGATATCAGACATGAAATAATACGACAATGTTATTAAAATATAAATTTATTAAAATAACAAAAAGAAATGTTAAAAATGGGTACAACACTATAATTAAATCGTTAAATTTGGAATTGTTACAAACTACGAAAGTTAAATAGCGACACCGAAATCAATGAGACACTTGAGCTTGAGTTTGGGAAACTAATTTAACGATGTTTGGATTAATTCCACTGATACAAAGACGTAAAGAATTTTCCAAATTATCATCAGTCAGCCTTGTACGATATTTTGATTTATTAACTTTCATCATTGAAAAGAACTGTTCGCATTTATAAGTACTGCTAAACGCACAAATCAATCTTCTTGCGAATTTTCTAAGCAGCGGAAGTGTCGATACATATCAAACGCACCTAAGTCACGCATAAACACTTCTGGGAAAACGCGTTTGTTTCTGTTTCCTTTATCCATGACTCTTGAATACAGAGCAATACTACCAACACTCTCATAAAAATGTCTACTGGCAACATTGTCAAAAAAAAAGGGGTGAAATAACCGTCAGATTTTAAATTAAACCGGTTTTTATTTTGGAACTAAGCACTTTTGATGAGAACGATTTGGATTTAAGCTTGTTTGAAAGCGATTGTTATTGGACTTAAGCGAATCTGAAAAAATACAATGTGACTTAGGCCGGTTTGATGTAATTGACTAATAAAGGGACGTATTTAGGTTTTGAATCTTAAGAATAAAATAAACAGGCATATTTTTTTGTTTATATCGGTCAAAGTGATTGTATGATTATCAGCTATTAGAAAAAGAAAGGTTAAACAGTAAAAATGCCACAAGAATTCTTTACTTATAAGTACTTTATATTCCTTCTTACGTAGTTAGGCACTAACATTGTAAAGTCTTACAACAATCATATCAATATCAAATCATGTAATTAGGTACATTTATTATAATCAGAAGGTCAAAATTCAGTAAACCCTGATCCAGTAAACGATAACAATTAATAAGTTAAACAATATCAAAAATTTCTTCTGGCTCAGGATCATCTTTATCTTCTTCTTGTTCTGGCAAGTTTTCATTATGAGTCAGTACAGTTTTGTAGTATTGTAAATCAGGCAAGTCACTCCATGCTTCACCATAATGTTTTTCGAGTAGTTTTTTAACATCTGTTAGTTTTTCAGTTTTAACATTAAAACGTGCTGCTATTATGTTTGGAAGGATTCCGGATATATGTTTCCCACGTTTTGTTATGCTTAGTGGATTGCATATATCATTTCTGTATGAAATTTCTCCTCGAACTAAGATTTTCCGACGATCTGTTCTATTTAAGATAATCCGCTTCGTTTTACTTATTTGAAAGTGCAATGTTTGAGTGGATTTCAACACATCTTTGCATGCAGTCTTCCAATCGAAAATTGACACCTCAGTGACTAAATGCCGGATAGTCACATTAGACCCCATGATGTCAATATAGGTCTGAGGGTTAGATATAGTTTCTAGTCGTATGGGATCGTTGTAGGATTGTGCTTCTTATGGTGTTAACTTACGAATAAGTTAGTGAAAAGTCCACACAAAGTTTTTGAAGGTAAAATTTATTATATTTGGAAATACACTGTTCACATAAGAAACTTTAACACACGAATATATATACACAGTTACTAAGGAAGGTGAGATGATGCGAAAGATATAAGATTATAGAAATTGAATAAAAAGTAGAAACAATTTGTGGTATAGAAGGTAGCTATATGTCTCGGGCGTAATTCACAGTCAGTTAGCGGCGCGACGCATATGAAAGGAATGTGTTGTTCTCGCTTGACAACTCGTCGCGCCGCGACCGCTGTGACGTAGCACTCGACGGAATATGTATAGCTAAAGGCGGTTGGTTTGTCCGACACATAAAAACTTTATTGCAAGATATTACACAATAAAATTATACAACAATACTATACAGTTATAGTATATAATTTGAAACATAAAATAATATTATAATAAAACAAAAGAATTAAAATACTTATATATATATATATATATATATATAAACACAAAAGAACTGAACTCATCAGTCAACATACCTTAGCCTAATCAGACACGATACAAAGTGGTCCGCTACAAGTCGTTTTATTTGTTTTTCTACTAGAGCAAATACCCGATCGGGTGGGGATGGATATACTATTTCTACTTCTTGTATGTTTTCTTCTTCCTGAAAAACTTTTAGTCACTGAATAACCCGGCATCGATTCGTCTTCATACATACTGTATAGTTTAGATATATTTAGACTGGGATCCAGATATATTCTTCGTTTAACTTTGCCTCTGCAATAGTGACTATCTAATGGCCGAAATTTCTTTATGAAATTCTGTACAGCTTCTCTCTTAGACCGAAAAGCAAGACATTTACGGTCTCCTCCACGTTTTTCGAAAGCTGTTTCTCCTGTAGCTGCGTATCGATTAGACACGCCTTTAATACGGCCTTGTTTGATTTTTAAAATGCCACAAAATGAGCGAGGCAGACAGGAACTTTTTCTATACTGCTGTGCTTAGTAACAAAATACTGCTTTGAGAAAGCACGTCCATTTCGAGTATTATTTCTAGGGCGTTTTCTTTTCACAGGAACCAATAACATATTTTGTAAAATATAATTATCTTGACTTGTCTTGTCAGGATTACGGTAAAACTTGTTATGGAAGTAAAAAACATCATTAGAAGTCAGCGTCGCACATTTGTACATACTCTTTTTATTGTGATTACATTTTGGTTTTTCTGGCAAGGATTTTGCAGAGTAGGTACCTAGAAATAAATTGAAATAATCTTCATATCCAGGTATAAAATGAAATGTGTAACTTTCTACGGCGTAAACTACGCCGCAACTAATTTTTCGTGACATCGTGTCGCTATCGCTTACAAACTATTACGTGATATCTAGTGGCATACAGTCATTAAAAAAAAGGTATGTCGGTACAAAATTAAAATTTGCTAAAACATTGTCTACCTTAGAGAAAAACCCCGTTATAAGTACCAATCGATATATGGGTACTAAATACGGAGTGCAAAACCCTTACTATTAAGTTTTTTGAGTATTAACCAGCCTGCTTGCATTGTATTAAAAACATCACACTATTATGGCAGTCAGGTAAATCACACAACAATCACATGAATGGCCGATCCTGATCCGAGTCCGACCCTGTTCATGGACTTGCAAAATTTAATGTCACTTCGTCCTACCTAAAACAAAGTGAAATTGAGTCGTATTACTTACAAATCTCATTGTTTTTTTTTCGTTTTTCATTTGTCTGGAGTTTTAACTTCTTTTTAGCCAATTCAGGCCTCACAACATTAATTTCTTCCTCTATAATTCGATAAAATCACATGCGCACGAAACAAACACCACGGCACAAAGCTAACAACTGCGGCCATGACACTGTGCAGGGCTGTCTGTCATTGGTCGAATCGGAGTTAGGCGAGTTTGATTTCCAATAACATTGTGACTTAGGTTCGTATGAAAACAAAACCAATATTTTGAGCCTTATTTCTACTAGTTACAGAGGACTTAGGTTGGTTTAATCCAAAACAATTTCATTATTTTTGTACAAAGAATCCGGCCAATCAAAAACATTCATTTGTTACTATAGTGGACTTAGGCACGTTTGATATGTATCGACACATTAATGGTCTTCTTCGAGATATTTTTTGTAGAAATCGCACAACTCCACGTCTTCAAATTTAGATTTTAATACTGAGTTTTGTTGAATCTCGATCAACTCCATTTGCAAGTGTATTGGAGCATTTTGTACATTAATTTTTGTTGGAGTAGCAAATAGATTGAAACAGTCTTCCATGTTTTTGAAATCGCTAAATCTGATCGAAAATTGCTCCGACAGTACCCCGAGTTCTTCAGCATATTGAGAATAAGCAATATCTCATGCGCAGAGAGCGTAGTGAAATGGTAACTGTTGCCAGACAGCATCTGTGCCTCCCACAAGCGGATTTTATTCTGAAACGCTTTCAAATGGCTGTACAAATCATTAACTAACTGTCCGTGTTTTTGAAGTTTCAAATTTAAATCATTCAAATAGCTAGTAAGGTCGACCAGAAATGCTAAGTCACATATCCATTTTGGGTCACTCAATTCAGATACTGGTTTATCTTTTATTTGCATAAACTCTTTTATCTCATTTATAAGTTCGTAAAACCGTTTCAGCATTTTCCCTTTGCTTAGCCATCTGACTTCACAATAATATGTTACGTCGTCATACTCGGCTAATATTTCATCCAAAAACGCCTTGAACTGACGATGGTTAAGCCCTCGGGATAGGATCGAAAGCTAAAGGGGTCCATAAATCAACCATAACTGTTAACAAATATTTAAAAGAAAAGAGGAAAATAATATTTTCACTAGATGCAGTATCTTTTGGTAGTATGAACGACACATCTTCAAACACCTCTTCACATGAAATGTTTAACCTTGATCAAGAATCAAAGGATCCTAAGGAAGGTTCAGATTCGGCACCGGAATGCGAAACATTTTTTTTTAGGAACTATATGCAAAAGGCTGCTCATTTATCCATATCTAGAGAACCACAACTGTTGTTAGGTTTACCTAAAGAATGCTTTTTTGTATTAATATGTTATCTGAAAAAATAAAATGTACTCCGCGAAATATAATGATAACTTTAAAAAAAATACGCTTGTATCAATCTAATGCTATTCTGGCCTTGGATTTTGGTTTGTCGACTAGTTCTGTTACTAAAATCATAAGGATTAATCTTCTGGCTACAGCATTTGTACTTAAATCACTTGTATACTTTCCACCTTCATCCGATGTCCAGATGAATCTACCTATTCCATTTGGAAAAAATTACAATCAGGTTCAAAGCATTATCGACTGTTTTGAAATTCAAATTGAAAAGCCTGTTGATGCCGTAAAGCAAGCTCTTACGTGGTCGGATTACAAAAAATGTAATACGATAAAATATTTAATATCAATAACACCCTATGGGTTAATAAATTTTATTTCACCAGGGTATGGCGGCAGAGTGACAGATTCATTAATTTTTGAAGATTGTGGTATTTTGCAAAACTTTACCTGAAGGGTCAGCAGTATTAGCAGACAGAGGTTTTAAAAATATTGCTCATTTGCTACAACAAAATGAACATACTCTGAACAGACCTCCTACCGTGAGCACTAAAGTAAAACCGACCAAAAAAGAAGTTTTAGAGACAAAAAAAATTGCAGCGTTACGGATACACGTAGAAAGAGCTATCGGCAGACTTAGATTCTTTGAGTTCATGTTGCCACATGCTTGTGCAGATCTAAAGCAAGTCGACCTGCTAGATTCAGTGGTGATTTCTGCATGTGGAATAGTTAATCTTCAAAGCAGTCTGTTTCATTTAAAGTAACTTCCTAGTGTTTTAAGCAAAATACATTTATGTTTATTTTACTAAAAATATAAGATTTTGGGGTCATGAAGCATTTTCCACTAAGTTTTATGTTATTTATAGAGTTTTAATAAAATTATATTATATTAGAATAATGTTATTTTATTAATTTGTCAAAAATATTTTCTTTCCAAAATTTTACACTTTTTCAAAAAGATCATCACAATATTTTTTATTATAAAGTACTTTATGCACATCAACATTCCTTGAGGTTTCAAAGTCAATGTGTGCAATACAAAATAAGGCCTTTCTTTTTCCGGTCATTTGCATTTGTGTTTATATCTGAGCATAATATTTTTTGCCTAGTTTAATTTTATTGTAATATGTAATAAAAGTGTTCGTCTTGGTTGGACATTTTACTTCTATAACGCAGTCATCAGTAAGCCCATCAGGTGAGGCACCAATCATAGGCCACTCATTCTTTAAAAAGAGATCAGATTCCACTATCTTTATATTGTGTACCTTCACGACTTCCTTTATGACATCCTTTTCTAATATTTTTCCTCTTTTGACAGCATTCGTTTCATTAAAAGTTACAGCCCCAAATATTTCTTCAACTAAAGAGCCATCTTTTGTTGTACACTGAGCAGCTTCGTGCATTTTTGAAGCTGTTATACGTCCGTAGCGCATCTCAAACCACAAATTTAAATCTGATTGAGCTATTGTACCCTCTTTTACTTGAAGACATCTTGATTCCGTCATTTCATTCTTACAAAATGTTATAAAACTTTGGACGTCAAAATCAACACAGGATTTTTTGAAATGATTAATTAAATAATGAATAGACAACTTTTCAACTTCTCTTTTTTCACATATAAAACGTGAAAGGTAACACTGTATTTGAAGCTCTCTAAGTTTTAATGCTAATTTGTCAAAGAAAATATTTCCATTCTGACTGGCTAAATGAAGTGTCATACCACTTGTACCAAAATCTTTAGCTTTAATCATTTTCGGTGTGGTACCAATACCTGAGAGCTTAGATTTTTCCAATAACACTTGGTAGCAGTCGTTGAAGGCTCCTCGCTTCGACGATGTAGCCACATTAAAAATGCTATAGTATGTTTACAGCCACCTCTGCTGGCGGCACAATCTTCACAAGTTATATTTAAAACTTCTTGATCCTTTTCATTGCATTCTAAACTGCAATGATAAGGTGTGGTACGTACGCGGTGTTCTGGCGTGATTCTACATTTAACCGTACATACATCACCTACTCTTTTTACTTGAACATAACCAATAGCATCATCGCCATAGGTGTCTCTTGCCGATCTGAAATAAGTTTCAAATAAAAATAAATGACCTTGTGTAAAAAGTAAAAAAATACAAATAAAAAAGAGGTTTAGTACATCTGTAACGTTCAACCCACTGCAACTACACATAGGTAAGTTTAACAGATATATTTATTTAGGTATTTATATTATTTTACCATGTTCGGTAGATCATCAGCTTTTACAATGATGCTAGGTATTTGGTTAACAATAGATAAACTATTAAGCAGTAGTAGTAGCGAGGAAAGTTTACTTACCTTTGTATTTTTATTCCTCGCATTTCGGCGGCAACGAAATCACTATTTGTTGATAAATAGTGTGCAACCATTAATCCATCTATTTTAGGTAGATTATCTGATTGCCCTTTTTCGAATCCTTCATCCATTTTATTAATCGAATAATATTCATTTACTATTATTAAGACTACGTAATACACGGACAAAAACACAACAAAATACCTACTGCGCAAGCTATTACCTGTTATAACCGCTGGCGACTTAATACTAAGAGCCTGTCCAGATGAAGCGTTTTACGCGCGAGTCCACTCGCGCGTATCAATTTTACACTGCGTCCAGATACCGCGTTTTACGCGCGTTCTACTCTGGGAGGGACTCAGTTATAAACATGGACTCGGATACAGCGGTTGTGTTGTGGCTTGCATACCGTCGATGGAAACGTCGTAAACGAAGAGAAAATCGACGATTTAACGTGCATCCAATTCTACGTGACAGAATGACGCATAGTATGTTTATAACATTATACCCAAAGCTTAGAGAACACAGCGAAAAATTTTTTAATTACTTTCGGATGTCAATAACATCGTTCGATGATTTGCTAGAAATTATTAAAGAAGATTTGACTCCAAGTCAAAATTATGTGGTGCGGGATACTGTTTCTGCAGAAGAAAAACTCGTGATTACTTTGAGGTTAGTTTTAATATTATTACAATTTGAACCTTTTTAAACTATGAATAAAATTAACAAAAATTAAGAATTAAGAACAAAAATTAAAATTAAGAGTACAGATCCATCAAATCAGATTCTTGGGAATCGTGTGTGGATGCCGGTGATGGAGCAGTTGGGTTATTGTAGGCAGTTGATGCCGGTGATGGAGTAGTTGGGTTATTGTAGGCAGTTGATGGCGGTGATGGAGTAGTTGGGTTATTGTAGGCAGTTGATGGCGGTGATGGAGTAGTTGGGTTATTGTAGGCAGTTGATGGCGGTAATGGAGTAGTTGGGTTATTGTAGGCAGTTGATGGGGTATTGCGTTGCACAGTGCAATAACCTCGATTGTAATTCGAGAAATTTGTTGCTGAAAACGAAGATGTCGAAGGTTCTATTGTATGATATCCTGCTTCTTCAAAATAATCTCTCTGTCCGCGTTGGTACTGATATTGTGGTGAGGGTCGGTAGGCAGCTGGGGGTTCGTAACATGGGGCTTGATGAGCTTGAAGCACTTTCATTAATTCTATTTTTGTTTCGAGTCTGTTTGCCTCTGGTACTTTAAGGAGCTCCTTGTGTAGAGACAAACAAAATAGTTTGTCATCATCTGGCTCCGTTTGGTTTGATGTCTGTCGCTGATTTCTAGGTGCTAAATTTGTTTTTATGATGTCCAGAAATTCTTCGTCGGCCGCATTAAGCTTTTTCTTCTTTTTCGCCTGACTAATTGGAGGTCTCATTACATCTTCCCCATCGCCAGAAAAGTCTTGTTCTTCAGCTGTAACAGGCGCGGGGTTGATGTTGCCGTCAGTTTTTTTATTCTGTGTCGATCGTTCAAGGAACATTAAACGTTCAAAAAAAATATATTTGGCTTTGCCGGAGGCTCCTGATCCAGACGGTGTGGTTTTCTTCCTCTTCATTTCTCTTACAAAGCTATCACGCAACCCTTTCCACTTCTTTTGCAATGAAATACCTGAAATCAATAAATGGATTGAATTGAAATACTACATTTAATTTATATACTGTATTTAATAACATAACTTTCTTTTCAGATATTTGGCCACAGGATGTTATTTTGCGGATCTGCATTATGCCTACAGATTGGGAAAATCTACAGTTGTCGAAATAGTACAGAAAACCTGTTACGTCATATGGCAAAAACTACAAAATATAGTAATGAGAGAACCTACGAAGGTTGAATGGGAAGAAATTTCTAAACAATTTACAAAATACACAAATTTTCCTAATTGCATCGGCGCCATTGATGGCAAACATATCCGTATTATAAAACCGAATGATTCTGGGTCTCTTTTTTATAACTATAAGAATTATTTTTCAACTGTTTTGTTGGCTGTGTGCGATGCAAATTATTGTTTTATTTCAGTAGATATCGGCGCATATGGAAAAAGTAATGACTCCTCAATTTTTAGAGACTCTGTATTATATAAAAAACTTGTCGAGAAAACTTTAGATATTCCAGACCCAAAGCCAATATCACATACAGACACTACACCCTTACCCCATGTGATAGTAGGAGATGAGGCGTTCAGTCTGTCAGAAAACATAATGCGCCCTTATTGCGGTAAATCTCTAACAACCACGAAAAGAATTTTCAACTATCGCTTATCCAGAGCCCGGCGTTACATTGAATGTTGCTTTGGGATCTTGGTAAATAAATGGAGAATATTTCATAGACCGTTGAATGTAGACATTGATTTTGCAGAAAACATCATTAAAGCGTGTTGTGTTCTTCATAATTACGTAAGGTTACGGGATGGCTATAGGTATGACCACACTCTGTACGAAACACATCTGCATAATTTTAACACTGAGATAGTAAGGCCGAATGCAAGATCGCGGAATACAAGAGACAGATTCGCTGATTATTTTGTTAACGAAGGCAAACTCCCTTGGCAAGATAAAATGATATAGTAGATATATATAATATATTACACGACTTTAGTTTAGGATTTGTCGTCATCGGGAATAGAAATAGGACACAGTAGATTTATGTATTACCTATGTAGTCTTAAATAAAGCATTCTTTACTTACCTAAAGCTTTTTTCTTTTCTTCGGAATCACCAGCTTCACAAAAAATTTCCACTATTTCCTCCCAGTTCCTACGTTTTGTTGTTCTATTGGAATATTCTGTTGATTCTAAATCCCATAAGGCTACTCTTTTTTCAATTTCATCAATAAACAGTTCGGTATTGAAGTTGTCACGCTCCATCATCGCAACTAAATACGTCCATACGCCACGCACTCGCGCGTAATACTGGACGCAGCAATGGCGCCCGAGTATCTCGACTCGCGCGCCGCTCGCGCGTACGACGCGCGAGTCGAGAGTCGCGGTTATTGCACGCGTTTTACGCGCGAGTGATGACACGCGCAAAGTCTTCTGGACGGGATATATGTAGCTCTAGTACCTCAAGAACGTGCGAGTGTCTACGCGCGAGTGGACTCGCGCGTAAAACGCTTCATCTGGACAGGCTCTAAGAGCTTGTCCAGAAAGGGCGAATTCGCCGCGATTCTCTCGCGCGTATTACGCGCGACCGTTGCGTCCACAAGGTGCATACCAACGCGCGAGCATTTGGGGAGGAATTCGGTACGAAACATGGAGCTGAACGAAGCGATCTCGTTGTGGTTAGCTTACCGTCGCTGGAAAAGACAGAAACGGAGGGAAAATAGAATGTATTTAGTACATCTAATTCTTAATGATAGGATGACACAGTATGTTTGAAACTTTGTATCGAAAATTAAGACAACGTGAGAAGAAATTTTTTGACTACTTTCGTATGTCCGTGAAATCATTTGATGATTTACTTTTGTTAATTGAAGAAGATTTATCGCCACGTACAAATTATGTTCCGCGCGAGGATGTTGTTGCAGCAGAACAAAAACTCGTGATAACTTTAAGGTAAGTATTGTTTTATTAATAATGTCATAAAATACTAATCAGTCATTTAAGATTAAAAATCAGGTTTAATCAACGCCATGGTTTTGGAAGAGGTCAAGACATTCACTATCCTGAGAATCTCTTGATGATGTTGATGGAGAATTTACGTATAATGTTGCCTGTGAAGATCTTGGCACTGAAATAGAATTGCGGCCTTGCCATGGTGTTATGGATGGCGTTTCTGGGTCATATTCTTGATAAGTAAATTCATTTGGTCTTAAAGGTTGTGCATGGTATCGAACCGGAACTGTGGTTGAAAATGAAGCCGAACTGTTAGAAAAGTTTGACCAATTGTTTGAATACACAATTGATTGCGAAGATTGTTGAGCCACTTGCAAAATTTTCATTAATTCAATTTTTACTGCTATGCGATTGGCCCCAGGTACCTTAAGTAATTCATTGTGTAAAGATAAGCAAAACAGTTAGTCGTCGTCACCTTCGGTTACGCTGGAAACCAGTGGTTGTTGTTGATTCCTAGAGCTAGAGCTTACATTGTTTTTAATTATGTTCAGGAATTCAGCATCAGCGGCAGTCATTTTCTTTCTTTTAATATTTTGATTCGGCGGCCTCATTATGTCTTCATCTGCTGCATCTGCTGTAGACTCTTCGTTACCTGCCTCTGCGTTTTCAGAGGTGTCTTGAATATTGCTTTCTGTTTTTTTTATTAGGTACTGACCTTTCGAGAAACATAAGACGTTGAAAATATATATATTGAATCTTCGAAGCTCCAGAGCCTGATGGTGCATTCTTTGTTTTTTTCATTTCACGAACAAATATGTCACGAAGGCCTTTCCACTTTTTTTGAAGAGTATTACCTGAAATAACAATTTAACAATAATTTTTCATTTTTGTTTCAGGTATTTAGCAACTGGTTGTTATTTTGTTGACTTACATTATGCTTATAGATTAGGAAAATCAACTGTAATTGAAATCGTTCAAAAAACTGTATATGTTATTTGGAATAAGTTAAAAGATAGAGTAATGAAAGAACCTTCGACAGAAGAAGGATGGAAATTGCAAAAGGCTTCGAAAAATATACAAATTTTCCGAATTACATTGGAGCAGTTGATGGCAAAAATATTAGAATTATAAAACCTTTTGATTCCGGCTCTATGTTCTATAATTATTAACATTTTTTTTCAACTGTGCTGCTTGCCGTGTGTGATGCAAATTATTGTTTTATCAGTATAGATGTTGGAGCATGTGGGAAGAGCAATGATTCAACGATTTTTAAAAACTCCACATTCTTCAAAAAACTCACAGAAAAATCTTTGAACATTCCGGGACCAAAACCCGTATCAGAAATTCGTACAACACGTTTACCTCATGTTATAGTTGGAGATGAGGCATTTAGCTTATCAGAACATATTATGCGACCATATTGCGGCAAGAATTTAACCAAAGAAAAACGAATATTTTATTACCGCCTCTCTAGAGCAAGACGTTATATTGAGTATTGTTTTGGAATCCTGGAAAACAAATGTCGAATATTTCATAAAGCACTCAATGTACATATTGAATTTGCGCAAAACATAATTAAAGCTTGTTGTGTTCTTCACAATTACGTTAGGTTAAGAGATGGATACAGATACGAAGACACATTGTTTGAAACAGCTCTAGATGGTCTGAGTACGACTACAATTCGACCTGGTGTAAGGTCTCGTAACACGAGAGATATATTCGCTGATTATTTCATGAAGGAAGGTCGACTGCCGTGGCAAGACAAAATGCTCTAATTTTCTTTGTTTGTTACTAATCAATAAAATAATAATAATTACTTACCTAAATATTTCTTTTCTTCCTCGGAGTCATCTTTATTAGAAAATATTAACACCAATTCTTCCCAAGACCTACGTTTTAAAATCCTGTTGGCATAATCAGGTGATTCCAAATCCCATATCGCCGGTCTTTTTTCTATTTCGTCGATAAACAATTCCGTGTCAAAATTTTGGTGCTCCATTTCCCTCGATACGTGCACTCGCTCTAGAGTTCGCGCGTCAACTGGACGCAACAAGGCATCCCTAGTATCTCGACTCGCGCGCAATACGCGCGAATAAAGCGCGAGTCGAGAGTCTGGCGTAGTGCACGCGATTTACGCGCGTATTTTGAATTCGCGCGATGCTTGTGGACGCGATGTATTGATGTCTAGTATCTCAACTACGCGCGTATGAATTCGTGCGAAACGATTTGTGGCGAATTCGCCCCTTCTGGATAAGCTCTGAGCGGGGCGCGGCGCGTTGTGAAATGACGTCACAAACGGTCACCTGACTGTTCGCCAGACTCGATATTTTTCGAAACTTTGAAGGCATATAAAATCACAACTACTAGGTATTTTTGACTACAACAAAAACTAGTGTGTTTGTATTCATACAGGCTTTACTGTGACAAAATTTCAAGCAATTTGGCATACCTAGTAACATTCTTCATTCTAAAATATCAAAAAAGAACTATGAATTATATGAATGTGATAGAAATGCAGAGAAAAATAATTATAAGTACAGTGTTTTTTATCTGATAAATATTAATTAAAGATGAATATGATTTAAGATAATTAATATTCTTACAAACCATGCTCTACTAATTCAAATTTAGAAAAAAAATTTAAATGATAAATATGTAGTTTTTCGAAACTGGCTAGCTGGTCAAATGTCAAGCATTTGTATCCCAAATTTTTCCCAATTTATACGCGCCTAAATAGGGTAGAAATTCAGTTTCTAAAACCTCTAATAAAAATTTTATTTCAATATCATTATATAGTATTAAACTAATTCTTCCAACAACTACTTTATATTGATATCCTTCCTTTGACACGAATAACCCATTCTCACAACGATAAGAAATACCATTTTTTAATATTTCATAACATTGCATAGTCTCTTCATGTGACTGCATTGACAGAACTTGTTGGATTGTTTCATTATATAAGCTTGAGTTGAATTTTTCGGTTTTTTTTTTATTTCAGTATCAGAGCAGATTTCTCCACCCGCACGGACGAAACATTGATATAATTAGTGTTTAACACTAATAGATTTCGTGATGTTGATAAAGTTCCGCGAAGATCTTGTCGAACTTTGCATAAAACAATGCTTGCTTTCACAGCGTAATGTCCATGATTTCATTAAAGGTCCAAAGTGAATATGTAATAAGTTCTGGATAGTGCGTCAAATAATGGTGTTATGGGCGAAGTGGTTGTGTAAATAATGTTTTACGTAAATAAATATAATCATGAATAATTATTTGTACATACAAAATGCAGTTTTCATGTATCGCAGGAGCACAAATGATTTCAACTATTTCTGAGAGAAATAAAATACATTTCCAAGTGTCATCATCAATGTCATAAATTTTATCATTGATCAATAGCGGCAGTAGTCGAAGAAATGATCATAATTGACAAGCAGCTCCCTGTTGTGTGAAACAGCACATAATTTATCACGCTGATGCTCTGTAGAGTATTTAAAAGATTCTATTCTTTTATTCAATAATTTATACAAAAACCAATTTTTTTTGATCAGATCATCAAGAAATAATTTGACGTCATATGCAATAATACCTTCGAAAACGTCGTGACCTAAACAAGGAGGCAAGCCAGGAACGCAAACATGATAAAATTCTAATTTATTAAAAGCAGAATTACGTTTGATACCTTCAATTAATATTGGTTTTTTACACGAATTTTTAATAATTTTTGCATTAAATTGCATACGGCGCTGAAGACGTGTGATAGTTTTATTGTACGATTTAATAGTTCTTCTCGGATAAGTTTTAAAAATTCCATTACCAGAGAGAATGATTTTTTTGGACCAAGCAATACCGACAGAAATATGGAGTTCTGCTAAAATTCTCTACAAAACCCCCTAACGCATGGCTGCCTAAATTATCTCTAGTTATAAATACCAATGATCCTTTGATAAATTTACTCGGAGAAAATTCAACACCGATTGTTTCAAGTTCTTTCAAATCTTCAACATTTTTTCGAAAACTTAATCATGATCGAAAATTTTTTCTTTACATAATGCTACTAAATAAATTGAATTTACGTGTGATCTAATATTATCTGAAAAATTTCCAACAATCAAATAAACTGCAAGAATTTTGTATTTTGATTTAGCCGAGCCTAACGGATTGACTGTTTCGAAGGCATCTTGATTTAAAATTAACTTTAGACTGCTTGGATTCTGTTTGAAAAACATATTCTCTTTAAATACAGTGCCGTCAGTAAAATCTCTTAAAATTTTAGTATTATTTTCCGAGAGATTAAATTGTAATTTACTTTTAAGAGATTTATTATAAAACAGAGTTTTTAAACTTTCTTTCAATGGAATGTAATGCCAAAAACGTTTCTTACCGTTCATAGAAGGTAATGGAATTTGAACGGGATCTACATACGGAAAATGTTCTTCAAAAAATTTTCGGCGCTTCAAACTGGTACCCAATGAATCTTGAATATTATTGAATAGATTACTTGTTAGAGAAGAGTTAATAACATCATTTATAGTCTCAGGTGGTAAATTCAATTGTTCCAAATTTTTTATTAAGTTATTTTTTATTGTCTCTTGGTTTTTGTCACTCATTTCACATATTTGACAAGCAATATATTGA
The DNA here is from genome assembly GCA_949316085.1 of Hypercompe scribonia. Taxonomy (NCBI): domain Eukaryota; kingdom Metazoa; phylum Arthropoda; class Insecta; order Lepidoptera; family Erebidae; genus Hypercompe; species Hypercompe scribonia. The sequence continues at coordinate 6,423,935 of OX438986.1, read as the reverse complement.
ACCGTTGAGGCCGGCAAGAAAAATTTAAACTCAAATTTTAAAAAGAAATGAGCTAAATTTGTTAAGAAAACATCTTCGGTATTATTTTGTTCAAAATTTAAAAAAAAATCGTTTAAAGAATACTCTTCAGCAACCAAATTATCATTATTATTATCATAAGACTCGGAAACACAGATATTATTGTCTTTACTATCATTAGAAAGAGGTAGGGGAGACCGGGGTTAGAAGTCACATTTTTTTTTTACCTTTATTTAACTATAAAGGTTAACTATTTAGAAATGACATTTGTTGATCAATGAATAGTGTAATGATTGTAATACATAAAAAATTAGTCTCTTTCTCTAATATTATCTGTTGAGGAAAAAATAAATATTTTTGTGGAAAAGAGAAGTGTGACTTTTAACCCCAGGTCAGGGGTGGTTGTCACAGTGTCTTGGGCAGGTCGGCTCATGGGCCCCGTCGTGGTCCACCCCCCGGTGCCTCTATCGTTGTCAATTCGGTCCTCGTACCGATTAAGGCCCAGTTGAAGTATCTGGGCCTAATCCTCGACGGCAGGTGGCTCTTCGACGAGCACTTCCGACAGCTTACTCCAAAGCTGGTCGGCGCTGCTTCTGAGCTTCGGCGACTTTTGCCCAATTTGGGTGGAGCCAGCGTCGCGACGAGACGGCTATACACAGGGGTTGTTCGGTCAATGGCGCTGTATGGTGCACCAGTGTGGACGGCGGCGCTGACCGCCCAGAATTGGGCTCGCCTCTGGCGCCCTCAGAGGATATTGGCGGTTAGAGCCATACGCGGTTACCTTCTGACGCAGGTCCTTTCCGGGCATGGTTGCTTCGGGAAGTATCTGCATTCGGTCGCCAGGAGGGCATTGACTCCCGCCTGTTGCCACTGCGACTGCAGTGAGGACTCGGCTCAGCACACGCTAGCGGTTTGTCCCGTCTGGGCGGCGCAGCGTGGGGTCCTCACTGCAGTTATTGGAGGAGATATATCGCTACCGGCCGTCATACGCTCCATGGCCGGTAGCGACAGTTGTTTTACCGCGGTCGCAACCTTCTGCGAAGACGTAATTTCGCAGAAGGAGGCGGCGGAGAAGGCCCGGGAGGACGATATCCACTCGGACCCAATTTGCCACCGGCGAGCCGGGCGGCGGAGACGCGCATACCAGCGCCTCATGCCGCCTTGAGTGTGGCCGCGGGTGGACGGGATGGGTTTTCCCCTCCATCCGCTACAATGGCCAGCCGCGAGGAGGCGACGTCCGCGTGTGCCGTACGTCGCCTAAAATAGAGAGTTTATCCGCAGATGGTGCTCGAGGTAGCGGGCAGGCGCTAGGAGGAATTCTGATGTCGTAATAGCAGTGGTTCCCGGATCCCTCCTATCTCAGGCGCAGAGTGGCACACCGTGTGGTTTTAATCGGTCCGATTCCGACACACCATCCCGCCGTAAACCCCGGTGGGGTGACGGCCCGAGGGGGTTTCCACACGTTAAAAAAAGTAAATAAAAAAAAGTGTCTTGGGCAGGTAGTCACATATAAAATTACATAGAGCTTATGAAAAAAAAGACACTCATTAAAATCGAAAATGTATTTATTATTAAAGACAGAAATCTTATACATTTTATTGCACTCAAGAAAAGAAAAAAAATACAAAATCTTACTCTATCCTATTAGTAACTAACTTTGGCCCTTATGTCATTAATTCTTTGTATGTTTTGTAATCTTAATCAGTCATTAATCTCGTTTATAATCGTTTTTTTTAATCAGTCAATCTCTTAAGCAATATTTTTAAATCAAAAATTCTTAACCGAATGAAATCATATTTAGTTTTTCTTTCGGTCTGAATTTTCAGAGACACAATTTCGACAAATATAATTTGGTAGCCCAGCTGTGCATTCTTCATGAGCCCAAAACTTGCAATTCTGGCATTGGACCCAAACTTCTAGAGACTTGCTAGCTGAGTATGGCGACAAACATTCTAAGCAGAAATATTCATCCTCTTTCATTTTCTTTTCTTCTGGTTTTGATACTTTTTTTTTCTTCGCATCTTGTTCTTTTTTTCTCTCTTCTAAATAGGTCTTTTCTGGTGTATCTGTTAGAATTGCTGATTCACATTTTCTTTTGTCAACTCGCTGTGATTTGCGCGGAGGTGCTTTTGGTAGTGGTTTTAAAACTTCCGGCAGTACAATCAGAAAAGTTCTTACATTACTTGGACCAGGTACCACCATAGCCTCCTTTGGAGCTTGACTCTGAAACGATGCTCCTGGCGTTGGGCTGACTATTAAATCTTTTGGCGTCATTGCACGAAGACTAAGGTCAGGTTTATCATTTTCTGTCAATGTAGGGTCATTAGGGACTGGTGAAAGTACAGCAGTTTCATTAGGGTCATGGTTATGGTCTACAGGTACTGTAGGATGATTAAGGAATGAATTTTCGATTTGATTTTCGACGTCGCTGGGTATTATTTCATTATCTTGAACCGTAACTAATGGTCTATCAGTGACAGACGATGGCATATAATCGTGCTCTTGAAATATGTCTCTATTAAATGGATAAATCCCGCATATTTTATATCCTGCAACAATATTGGATGGAGTCGCAGCCAAAGGGAAAGCTTGTGCAATAGGGTATTTGACAAATTTTCGTAAACTACTCCAAAATGTTCTAAGTCACTAAAAGAAATGCTTGACGACTGTTTTTCTTAAATTTTAAGCCATTTTAATAAACAAAAAGCAGTTTTAAGAAATAAGTTTCGTATTGCCCGCTAAAACGCTAAGTCATGTGATAAATCAGAGGCGTGACGTCACGATACCAAAACAAACAAAACAATACGATAGGGCTACGCGTAGAGAGGTGTTGGTTATTTGGTTGTAAATATTTATATTATTTATTTTATTATTTCGTTACGTTCTTTGTTCAAAATTTATGTAAAAATGAATTCAGTCTTATAGAATATGTGTCGTTCCTTTGTGTCGAAACACAAGTATTAAAACTCCTAAATTGTTTATCCATGTGCCGCAATCACAAAATCTTCGTGCAAAGTGGCTGCAGGTAGCACGACGTGATCCGACCAGTGTAGCACCCAAATCTTGAAAATATTGAAAGAACCATTCGACGTCTGAGGGAGTTCTCAATGCTAAAACCCCATGCAGTTGTTAATAGTAATTTAATACAGTTCTTGGACGATTGCATTATTATTGCTTGTGCCTTAATTAATCTACAAGATTCTTTAATTAAAAATATTTGAGAAATAAAACCACAATTTAGTTTAGATAAAAGTAGGTCTTTTTATTTGTAGAAAGTACCTATTAAAAGCAAGTTTTCACAAATTGTGTGTATTTTAAAAAAATAAAATAAGCCTTTATTCTACACTTTTTTGTTACAGCACTATTCACAATAAATTGTAGATGTTGTTCTTCCAAAAATTTACAACTTTAGATAAAATATCATTAACTTTAGTCTCATCAATCTCTATTGGTATCACATGAACTTTTGAATTTTGCTCAAATGCCCAATCTGACACAAAATAAACCCTTTTTTAAATTACTTACATACATTTGTAGAAGAACTTGGGTTGCAAACTTTTCTGTGATTGTGTTGTTACAAATGTAAGATTTTAAACTTTTATGGCTTGTTGGACATTTAATTTCGATAACAGTGTCACCGTTTAAAATACCATCTGGTGATGCAGCCCCATAGGGAATATCTGGCTGATAATTAAACCGCATTCTGCAATCTTGCCATATTTTTTTTCCAACTGCTTTCTTACTAATTCCTCCAATGATCTTCCTCTTTTCATGGCTGGAGTATCAGGCACTTTAGCTCCCATTATTAGGGCAACCAAGGATCCATCAGCAGTGTTGCATCTTGAAACATCAAATGCTTTTGATGCTGTAATTCTTGCATACCTGAAAAGTAAATACAATCTGTAGTTTCTTTAAGTTTAAAACTAGTGACTGTTTGGTGGCCACATATACATGTATATCACACACTAGGATGGTTTGCAGAATGGGTACCCAAAATAAATGAATAGATAAAATTAAAAAATTAATCCCTCAGATTCTGGAGGAACACCGGTGTATCAGACACAATACATAATCTATTGTTATGTATTTACCAGTACTTGAGGTATTAATAATGAATTAATGAATTTTAAGATACATTAAGTAGTTTAAAGTTTATTTTTAATTGAAATATATATTGTACCTATAAAGTTTTGTAAATACATTTATTTAAATAAATGAATGTGAACACAAACTTTGATTAGTTAAATTATTGCAGAATGATGGAAGGGCAAATCAATTTAAAAATACAATTAATAATAAATTATACCTTAACTCGTGCCATGCTCGAATTTTGTGTTGTGCTCGAGTCAGACTTTCAATTAATTTTATATTTTCGTTAGAAAAAACCTCCATAATTTTGTTTAAAAATGTTCCACAGTCATTTTCTTTCTTATATTTGATGCTCAAATAATGCATGGAGAACTGAAGTAGGTCAGGCACTTTATAGTCGGGTTGATGTTTAAGGATTTGTGTAGTACATAAATTCCTTTTTTTGCCTTCCTCCAAAAATTCATTTAAGACTACATCACCAAACTCTTCACATGTTGTCAAAGAATTCCCCTTCATTTCTCTCACTGTTATAAACTTCAAGGTGCTTCCTACTTTAGCTAACTTTGACTTCTTCCAATAGCATTCAATAGATGTACATGATGGTTCCTCGCTTCTCCGATGGACCCACATAAGGAAAGCTACCGCGTGTTTGCATCCTCCTTGTGAAGCAGGGCAGTCATGGCACTGGACACTTACAACTACACCCTCTTTTTCTTCTACTACCAAGCTAACAGAATATGATGAACGATGGCCTTTGTGCTCAGGGCATATCTTACATTTTACTGTGCACAAAGTAGAGTCACGCTTCAACTGAACGTAGCCTATAGCATCATCACCATATGACTGCCTTGATGATCTGTAAAAATAGAAATAAAACATCACAGATAACCCCTGTATGAGAAACTCTTCATAAGAACGGTACCTAATCTGTGTTAGACTCATAATAACTTAGGTTATAATATTTTGTTTATAACCTATACAATCTAAACAACATGTACCTGTCACATACTTAGGTTAATAATAATAAAGCAAAAAATAAGGCTAAGTACATAAATCAAACTGTATTTTTTTTACGAATTCAATAAATTATCGGATAGAGATAGTTTTCTACTTACAGTGAAGTTTTCACATTCCTAAATTCTGCAGAACAGAAGTCCGGATTTGATGCAAAGAAATTTGCAATCATAAAAGAATCAATTTTTGGCAAATTCGCACTATCAGCTTTTGAGAAACCAAGATCCATATTTTCTTAGACTAACTGCACTTGCGACACGAAATACTCAAATAAAATAATAATGAAACCTGAAAATAAACACACAAATCTCGTCGTCGTATAACTGTCTGAATGACAATAAATTTTGTTTATTAGATCGTGACGTCACGGGCTCTGATTGGTCGTTGAGACGTTTCGTTTTAATGATATACAGATTAAAAAATTCTTATTTTTATTTAGGAAAATAAAATATTAAATAATTTTTATTCGTAATTTAAGTCAAATATTCTTAATCAGGACCTTTAATTCTATAATATTCAATAGAAAACTTATTTATTTGATAACTATGTCAAATACCCTATTATGCCTGGAATTTCATAAATCGTCATTTGCTGTCCAGGGTGGTTTATCATCCATTGATCCATAGCGTTGTTGACATATTTCTTTAAAGGTCCATAAACCGACCTGTCCAAGGGTTGTAGGCGGTGAGTACAGTAAGGTGGGAAAGATAACATTACAATGCCTTTTTCTTTCGCAAAGTTTAGTCCTTCAATTGACAGGTGGGAGCTATGGTTGTCTAACAACAAAAGACATGGTTTCTCCTTGGTTAATTTTACGTGATTATGAAAATGCTTTAGGAAATCAACAAATAACTCTTCCGTCATCCAACCTGATAGATTACTGCTTCCTTTACAGCCAATTAGTCCATCTCGAATGAAATGTTCTTTGAAATGAACCCTCGGAAAAAACAAAGTATGGTGGAACTGAATTGCCAACTGCTGAAACAGCAGTAGCTAGGGTAACTAATGTGCCTCTTTCGGCTGAGGTAATAGCCTTCTAATACCAAAATTACTCTCATGCAGTCCTTAATAATCCCAATAATCGACTATGGTGATGTGTGTTATTACGACCTGAATGCAGACCTTCTTAACAAACTAGACCGACTTCTCAATAGCTGCATTCGATACATTTTTAATCTTCGAAAGTATGATCATGTGTCTGCTTTACGTTCCCAATTAAAATGGTTACCTATTCGCCAGCGCCGCAATCTGCGAGCACTAACTGCCCTATTCTCATTTCTCAACTCACCGTTTTCACCTACATATTTGACTCCGTACCTCCGTTATCTATCCTCTAATCACGACAGAAACCTTCGCTCAGAAAATAATCTGCTTCTCTTATGTCCCTCTCACAACTCTGATTTCGTGAACTCTTCGTTCTTTGTTCAGGCAGTACTACTCTGGAATGCGCTCCCGCTCGAAGTTAGGATGTCCACAAACCGTTTTACATTCAAAAAGAATGTACATAATCTCCTTCTTAACGAGATTGAAGAATCGTCTTATCGATAGTTGGCTCAGCTTACAGTCAAGTTGTCATAGTGTACGAATATAATCTAAATGTGTGTATGTGTATATTTATGTATATATGTGTATATTTATATGTGTATTTATAACGTATGTATTGTATGTGTTCATGTATGTATGTCAACTCATGTATTATATATCTTAATTGTCAATATAACCGCTGTGCACCTCCCTTACAATATTTCTATACCACCTTAAGGTTGACTGGAAGAGAATGCCTTGGGCATTAAGTCCGCCGCTGTACAAAGTGCATAAAGTGTAAATAAATAAATAAATAAATAAATAATAGCACCGACTTGCTTGAATCCTTTTTTCGCAACAACTTTGTTTGGTTTTTGGACAGTAGTTACCCCAGTTTCATCCATGTTCCATATGTCACCTGGCTGAATATTATTTCGTTTAATTACTAATTCAAGGTTGTCGAAGAATTTTTGGACATTATGGGGATTAAAGCTCGTGGCTCGAGCTAGACTGGTGGCTTCTGGTGTTCTTATAGACAAAGAAGGGTGTCGCTTCAAAAATGACGTAAACCAGTCGGAGCCAGCTAACTGGTTTGATTCCTAAGACTGGTACCTTCAATTTATTAGCCACAGCAAGCTGAAACGCTATTTTCCGTTTCCCTTGGGTGACAACCCAAAGTAGACACTTCAAGCAAGAAGTATGTATTTTTCCAACTCTGCTTCTTGTTCATCACTAAAAACCTGTCGATTTTTTTGATAGCCTATTTTTGTATAAGGTGTTGATATGGACATGTTGCTTATTTCTTCGGCAGTAAACTTTTTACAATACCTCGCTAAAGTGCGATAATTAATTCCAAAATCCTTTGCAACAGATCTTATGGATTTTCCAAATGTTTTTACTTCCTTCGCTGCACGCAGCATCAATCCTGGTAGAACAAGCCCTCGAGTAGTCTTCCTCTTGTGAACCCGTGGCATATTGTAGCGATTAGGTACTGAAATAAACCAATTTATATAGCAAAGTTCCAAAACACAAAGCCAGCATGCATATTTGGGGCAGGTTGTCACATGTGACCGCGAGAACCTGAGACAACCTGCCCCAAAACACGTTTTAGAAAAATAAGAGTAAAGCCACACGGTGCGGTGCGGCGCCGCACCGCAAACATTTTGCCGCATCACTGTACACATGTGGTATGCGACGCCGCAATACGGCACCGTTGCGGCGCCGTGGTATGCAGAGCGGGGACCTAGCCAGTGCAAATGGAAAATGGATTGGAATAGACGTGTTTTGTTACTTCTACTACTACGCCACCGCCGAAAACGTAGAATCAGACGAAACGTAGAGTCAGTCCAATAATCGCGTTAAGAAACAGTGACGGAGATTTTTTTCTTAAAGAATACAGTGAGCTATTGTAGGATCCAAAATTTTTTTATAACTTCTTTCAAATGAGTGTGTCCTCTTTCAACAGTTTATTAAATACCTTGGAACCACATTTACGGAAGCAATATACTAATATGAGAAATCCAGTGGAGCCAAGAGAAATGCTAGGTATTACTTTGAGGTGAGTTATGAAAAAAGAATTAATATTTATTTTTATTTGAGTTACTGTTAAAAAATTAATTATTTGTAAAATCAAACTCCTCTTGATCCCCACTTTCTTGAGAGGCCTGAGATGCTTGAAATGGAGATGTGTATGAATTTGAGCCAATGGTAGTATAGCCCGCTGAATTATATCCATATTGAGGTGTGTGCCCATATCTTTGATCAGATCCATATAGTTGTGGAGTTTGTCTATGCCATGGTTGAATTGTTTCTCCATATCGCATTTCAGATATCACTTGCAAAACTCTACTTTGAAATGTGATAGTCTGTAAGTCCGTGAAATCCTGTAATGATGGCAGAATACTTTTAAAGAATGACATGTGGCGATTTTCAGGCTCATTGAGAGCTTTTAACGACTCCTTTTCGAAATCGTCCATTGGCATGATTCTCTTACGATTAGCAGGAACATAGCGTGAAGAATGTAGAACAGGGTTATTTTCAGACTCAGGTGTGGCGTTCAGAGCACTTCTTTCGAAGTCCAAGCTACTATCGGTTGCATTTTGTTGCACTTTCATCAGAAAAAGAAGTTGATGGTAATAATGATATTTTTTCAACGTAATAGCTGCTGAGCCAGACTTGGACGATTCTTTTAGTTTTTTAAGATACTTGTTGAAGTTATTCTTTACATTCCTCCATTTTTTCACTATCATAAATATGATATCCTGAAAAATAAATTTGATAACCTATTTAATAAAATTGATACATATTATGTTTTTACAGATACCTAGCAAGTGGAAATTCAATACAAAATTTACATTTCAAATTCAAAAGAGGGAGATCCACAATTGCAATTATGATAAAAAGAGTTTGTTGTGTTATATGGACATATCTGCGTCAAGACAATATTCCTCAAATTTCAAGCGAAAAACTCTTAAACATAGCTTCGGAATTTGATATTAGACCAAATTTTCCCCACTGCATCGGTGCTATCGACGGAAAGCATATTCGTTTGCAAAATCCTAGACACAGTGGTTCGCTGTTTTTTAATTATAAATCATTTTTTTCATTCGTATTGCTAGCCGTGGTAGACTCAAGCTACAAATTTATTTTTGTTGATATCGGTGCATACGGGAAAGAATATGATTCGACTATATTTCAAAATTCAAACCTAAATGAGTTACTAATTAGGAATCGGCTACCGTTACCGGATTCCCAACCTCTCCCTGGTTACGACATACCTATACCCTACGTTTTTGTGGGCGACGAAGCGTTTGGGTTGAATAAACACATAAGGCGTCCTTTTGGTGGTCGTAATCTTAGTACACAGCAAAAGGTTTACAATTATCGCCTCAGTAGAGCTAGAAGATACGTAGAATGTGCTTTTGGAGTCATGGCAAATAAGTGGCGCATATTTCACAGGCCGATAAATGTATCCTACAATTTTGCTACTGATATTGTAAAAGCATGCTGTGTCCTACATAATTTTGTTGTGGAACGAGATGGAATTCGCCAGAAGGAGAAACTAACAATTAGCATTGACGATGACTTTTACCCATTACAAACCCAAAATGATGCAGAGTCGAGTGCTAGCATTATTAGAGATCAATTCGCGAGTTATTTTATTAGTAATAGAGGAGCTTTGCCATGGCAGCTAAATATGATTTAGTTAATGTAACTGAACTTACCTACACTATGATTTTTTATTTCGTGGATTAATACACCGTGATTTTTAATACCCGAGAAAATTAATATTTACTTTTGGATAAATGTATATATAAGATAAAAACGCTAGTAGATGGCCACTTAACGCAGTTCCATTCCATTTGTAGGCATTCCTAGGTTGAATATAATTATATTTACTTAATTAAAATGTTATGTAATAGTTTGAACTCCACTTTATTAGGAACTTATGAACAAATAACTTCAAGCGAAAGAAATTTAGCAGTTTTCTTTTAAGAAAGAAAAACGAAAACTCTAGTAGAAGGCCACTTGAAAGTTTCAAGTGGCCTTCTACTAGAGTTTTCGTAGATCGAATCTAAAAAAATCAATAGGATAAAAATAAATAAATTTTATTTTTGAAAACTCTAGTAGAAGGCCACTTGAAAGTTTCAAGTGGCCTTCTACTAGAGTTTTCGTAGATCGAATCTAAAAAAATCAATAAGATAAAAATAAATAAATTTTATTTATTTTTATCCCATTGATTTTTTTGTGGTTTCAAGTTGAAACCACAAAAAAATCAATAGATGGCCACTTCCTAGCTAGTAGTTGCCCACCTCGTTTATCTTTGTTTATTAACACATTTCACGTACTATACCACTTAATAAGTAAGTATAAAAAAAAAGAAATAAAGAGTGTAAAGTTTATTTCTTTTATAGATGAATGAAAAATATGTAATAAGTTTTTTGCAATTTTTCAATCATAGTTATAGTGAAGTATTTCTGGCATATTGTACAGGTTTCTCGTTTTACTGGTTTTCGTCTCTAGTAGATGGCCACTTGAAACCACAAAAAAATCAATAGATGGCCACTTCCTAGCTAGTAGTTGCCCACCTCGTTTATCTTTGTTTATTAATACATTTCACGTGCTATACCACTTAATAAGTAAGTATAAAAAAAAGAAATAAAGAGTGTAAAGTTTATTTCTTTTATAAAAAGTGTAGTGTATTGTGTGGGGTTGATGTTGCAAGAATGAAGATGGAGTAAGAAATAAATAGTCCAAGGTGCACAAGAAACAGAATGAAAGTTTATTGAAAAGGATTACACACTACACAAGTTCAGTTTGGAAAAGAAGGAGTGATAGAAACGACAGATCGAGAGAACGTAAAATTAATAAGGAAGTAACGTATCAGCGCGCGGCGAATTATCGGCGGTAGGACCAGGAAGGCACTGTCCGTCCTCAAATCTCGCGCTGGCGCGGTGCGTGTGCGCAAGCGCAACAGTGAGATATCACCGTCTCGCCCACACGCATCCGGCTCGCGTGACGTAGCCGGTCGATGGACAATAGACCATAACTACGCCGGCCGTTGTCAACAAAATAATATCTACTAATAAAGACAGTTTGTATACTTAACATTTAATTTCAATAAATAATATATTATATATATAAATATATAGGTAGACACATAATGTTAAGGCAAATCACTACAAAAGAATGAAAAATATGTAATAAGTTTTTTGCAATTTTTCAATCATAGTTATAGTGAAGTATTTCTGGCACATTGTACAGGTTTCTCGTTTTACTGGTTTTCGTCGGCTCTTCTATGCTTGTAATTACAGCGTCCCATTCATAGTACAGTACGTCTGGCCGAAGAGGCCATTTCCATAACTTTCCGCTTGGAGTCATGGCAGAAATTTTAGCTCGAGATGGGAGTACCTCCAAAATAAGCCCCGGATAAAATTTGCCATCATACTTAACAATAATGTACTCCCCGACAGCTTTTTTGGGAGGAATCCTCTTTTTTTCACCAACAGCATACTCTTCTCCTTCATCATCTTCTATGTCATCTCCAGAAGTGACATTAGCACTTGTGTCCGAAGAAGAAGAAGATAAAATTAACTTACGTTTAAATTATTTAGGTTTAGTAGCTTGTTTTGACCTGCGGCGTTTCATAAGATCTCTTTCGGATTTCTTTTTTTCTTTCAGTGCATCTCTTTCCTCCTTCTTTCGCTTTCTTTCATTTGCTCTCTCCAACTTCTGTTTTTCAATTTTTTCTTTTTTTTCCATCTTCAATCTCAGGTAGGTCCGATAGTCTTCCCCAAAAAGTTATTCCTGTTAATTTTTCCTTATGCTTCCTTTTTGTATCCTTATTCATGTCTTTTGATTGATAAAAGAAGTGTGTTTTAAATGGACTTGGCACAGTACCAGCAGATGGTGGTCCAGGTAACGGGTGAATTGGCGGTGCGGATGTGGAGTCTGATGGAAACTCATTGACAACAGAGTAAGAGTTTGGTAAGTTTGCAGGCGCATCATCAGCAGAGATAACAGAGAACTCGGCTAAGTTTTCAGATACAGAGGTAACGGAGAACTCCGGTAAGTTTTCAGGTACAGGCACATCATCAGCAGAGGTAACGGAGAACTCCGGTAAGTTTTCAGGTACAGGCACATCATCAGCAGAGGTAACGGAGAACTCCGGTAAGTTTTCAGATACAGGCACATCATCAACAGAGGTAATGGAGAACTCGGGTAAGTTTTCAGGTACAGGCACATCATCAGCAGAGATCACTGAAAACTCGGGTAACTTTTCAGATACAGGTGCATCATCAGCAGAGGTAACAGGGAAATCGGGTAAATTTGTAGACATGGTTGACTGAAGTGTGTCATGTGTTGATTTCCACATTTTAAACAAAGATTCGTGGACTATATCCCCGTCCCAATCTCTAGTTGTTGATTTGACAGCAAGTCGGAACTTCACCAACAAACCAGCGAGCAATTCGTTTTCCAGAAACTTCAGTCCTCTTTGCAAATATAAAATTTTGCTCAGTGTTGTCCACCTTCTCACAAGATTTCCCTGATAGGGCGATGGATGGAGCCTCTGGATCCCAGGGATGAAGGCCGCATTTACGAAAGCCATTTCCTAAAATAGCGGGTGTCACAGTGTTTTCCATAACTTCTTGTAGAAGTTTGGCAAAATCTTTTTATTTTAGGGTGTGCCCTTCGCCGCTACTGATTTGATACCCCAATGGTACAGCGGAATCATGATTATTCCATGCTCATCACAAAATTCACTGCATTGATATGAGAGGTGCGATTTATGTCCGTCCACAATTAAAATGACGGGCATATCTACCTGTTGAGAACAAACCCATGGGTAAAATATGTCAGCGATAAATTCGTAAAAGGCTTCACACGTCACCCATCCCGAATCCGTTTTCCCCAATCCCCATTGGGCTGGAAAATTGTCCGAAATTTCTGCAGGAACTCGTTTATATGGGTATAATACTGTTGTAGGGGCTAGGGTACCAGCCGTATTTCCAGTGACAAGAACTGTGAGGTACTCCTTATCATCATTCTTTTCCCCCTTTTTGGCAAGAACTTTTGGTGTCTTCGGTGCCAACATAAAAGCCGTTTCATCGCAGTTAAAAACACAATTTGGGTCCGCCAAAATGTCCGCCCAACCCTTTTCCTCTAATTTGCTTTTTACTTTATTAAACCATTCTCTTATATTAGCGGTTGTCACAGACGCTCTTGAAGACGTGAGATTTTGGGATGTCCTTGTTGTTGTTTCCTGGCTTATTTTCATCATTTAAAAACTTGCATTCTCGCTTAATGTCCTTAAAGTACTGTGGAATGCTAAGGAGCAATTGGTCTGTCGTTATGAGGAAACCAGCCTCAGCGGAGTCGTACACCCATTGGCATATGCGTTGTTCTTCATCCTTAGCTAGCGTAGGAGCAGGCCCCATTTTCCTCTCAATTGGCGATTTCCCTTTTACTTTATTTGATAAAGTTTGTCGGGGCACCCCAAATTTTTTGGCTGCTTTTCTTATTGAGGTGCTGTGCAGGCGCACATCCTCAACTGCGTTTTTCATTGCATTCTCCTCATAACTTAAAAAATTTACTTTGTTTCCAGGCATCTAAAAGAAAAAATAATTCATTAACAACACACGCGGCCCAATGTATAGGCAAAGTAGGTATATTTTTAGTAGTTGGCCAAAATTCAAGTCAGTAGTTGCCCACCCGGCCCATTACTGAAATAAAAGAAGATAACACAAATATCTTTAGCCGTTTCAATGCTTCGTGTATTTCGGTCAAATTTAAAGATATTAATAAAATTTTATATATAAATTCGGTAGTTGCCCACCCCGTGCAACTTCCAATTTTTATTGAAAAATAGATGCCAGTAATGGTCCTCCCTCTCTGTTGCTAATGTAAACAATCAGAATTCACTGAGTTTATAAAAAATCGTTGCAATACTTCTGCAAATTCCAAACCAAATAGTTAAGCATATAATTGCAAGAAAATTCTTCAAAATTTGCAAAATACCAAAAGAATATCCTTAATAAATTACTTAAGAAATTACCTTGAATAACTTGGGACGCCGTTGCTTAAAAGTGAATATCCGCCATCTTGTAGTTACAGAGCTGCCAACATTCACACTTTTTATCTACAAACTATTGATGGTGATACCATCTCATAAGCTAATAATATGCTAAAAACAATATTTAAAACTCTTATTTTTTAATACTTTGTATCATAGTGGCCAACTACTGGCGCATGGCCATTTACTAGCACTTCTACCTTATATATAAATGAATAAGAGCTCAGAAAAACTAGATAAAAGATTGGTAAAATATTCAATTAAAAATATAAGTTATGTAGTACAGCAAAATGATGTAGATATTAATAGGTATTGGTCCACGAAATAAAAAATCATAGTTATATTATTATAATAATAAAAACTAAAACTTACCCAATTTGTTTTTCTTGTCATTGTCATAATCCGTAAACAATGTTTTTGCTATTTGTTCCCAAGCTTTTGCTTTTAAATTATTATTTTTGAAGTCCTCATTAGACTTGTCCCATAAAATTTCTCTTTCCTGAACTAATGAGATGAGAAAGTCAATATCAATATTATCGTCCTGGGACTCTTGGGTACTCATTTTACAAATCCCTATTAACATTTAATTCCGACTCATATTTTCGGTACCTTCTATTCCGACTCATGGGTCGTTTTCGTCCTTGCGTTATTTGGATCACTAAATACACTTTCAAAAATCTGAAAAAATTCATGGAGCTTCTTTCAACCTTCAACTTGAAGCCCCAATAGAAATGACCGTTTCTCTCGAAGTTACGGCCTGTAGAAAAATGCCCAAAAATTTGGAATTTTTTTTTGATCCCTTAATTTTTCCATTAGTGTATTTGACAAGAACTCTGGTCCCTGGTCATGTATTATTTTTCGATCGATTCTTTACAAGTGCAAAACTTTGTGAAGAGATAATAAATCGTGGTTTCCATGGTACAGGTACCATTATGAAAAACAGAGTCCCAAAAGACTGTGCATTGATAGAAGAATTCACGTTTAACCTCCTGAGTTCCAGACACCTTTTTTTTGGAATATAGTTTTGAAACTCTTTTGGTGAATTTATTAGTAATGAAATATGTTGAAAAAAAAAAAGATGTGTATGAATTCATACACGATAGAAGTGAAACTTCAGTAAATCGACCAAAGAATGAGCAACACACCGACATTTACTCTCTCGCTCTGGCTCACTAATATTTCTGTCTCATTCTTTACCGGTCATTTTTGTATTTGTGTCTCTTACCTGTCGTTTTCCCGTTGCATGCGGTTTGAAATCACAGCGATTCTAAAGAAGTTTCACTTCAATAATTAAAAAAACAAGCGTTGGAAAATCTGGTTTTTCACTATGTCCTACTCAAAGAACAAGGGAACAGTACTAACATGTCCTTTTGGCAACAATTGTGCTTGGAATAAAACAAATCTGTACATTAACAGCAATATTTAAATAAAAAGATTTATGCATATTATTTTTATTGAAAGTTTTATTAAAATAAACAAAAAAATATTCTATTAACTTCTAAACATTGCAAAAAAATAAGTAACTCAACATAATTTAAAAAAAACCGTAATAAAGAGGAACATTAGAGATCAATCAGTTATTCTTATTCCTAAAACAGGCTTAAGTTAACAATTAAAATTATCAGTCTTCGTGAAAGCTTGTAAAACAGTTACGATTTGGTGTAAAACACAAATAAATTTCACACTTTTTGCAAAACACTGTTGTTTTTTTATCACAGCCTCTTTTTCTGCAGCGGCATTGCTTTGTGCCGTACTCGGGTAAATGTGCTGCACTTTTGGTACGATTAACTTTGGAGGGTACGGATTTTATCAGGATTTTGCGTTTTTTGTGCTTTGGTTCAAGTTCTTCATATTCAATTTCGCCCTCGTCTTTACTAACTTCTTCTTGATCCGTAATAAGCTTAGTACCTAAATTCAGTTTATATTCTCTCATTTGAACAATAATTTTCTTTGCAGTAACAGCCCTTTGCAGTTTCAACAGCCCGATATTGAAGCCAAGCATTAACCACACATAAGTCAAAAAAGTGTGATATTACGTGAATCGTCCATTTCTTCGTTCGGTTTCGTGATGGGCACACTGAAGGCATGCGATTAGCAAGATCGACACCACCCATGTTTGCATTGTACCTTTTAGTAACTTCTGGCCGTCTCACTTTTTCATATCTTTTATCTTTCTTCGACCATCGCTCACATTCATCGTGGTTTTCATCGCAATAACAGGTGGACATCATCAAAACTGGCTTATTGTCAAGCCACATTGTGACAGCAAGCTTACGGTCTTTTCTGACTTTCACTTCACTGCTGCCGCTTGCGTTTTTCTTAATTAAAAAAAAACTACATAAAAAAAAAATTAAAAAAATTGTTTCCTGTACAGACTTTTTTTTTCGATTTTTAGATAATATTGAACGCATAAAAAAAAAAGTTGAACAAACTTACTTGTACTTTTGAGCGACGCAATTCCGACTCATGGGTCGCTTTCGTCCGCGGCAAGATACATCTGCTCACTGTAACGGCGTTCAGATGACTAACGCATCGATACCTCGTAGACGGGTCCTCGGGGGACGCAACTTTTGTTAGGGAGGGGATATGGCACGTTCCGGACTCATTTTCAAAAGTTACCGCGCTTTGAAATTTCGCCTGGGTCGAAAACGACCCATGAGTCGGAATTGAGGGTTAAGATAAACACGTCCTACTGACAACTGGTTTCAACATGACTGCGAGCGAAGTCACGCCGCCGCCGCACCGGCGCATCACTTCGCGTCTCCCTCCTCCCTCGCGTCTCGCTCAATCGAAGTGCGGTGTGCTTGTGGTGCGGCGCCGGAATGTACCGTCTGGCATATGATTGATTTTTATATGCAGGACGCCGCAGCGGCATCGCTCCGGCGCCGCGCCGCGACCGCATCGCTCCGTGTGGCTCTAGCCTAACCTTTAAAAAAATTCCAATGAATAGATATCTAGGAAAACTGTATTACTATATCTTAAAACACACATTTATCATCATCAAAAAGTACGAAAAGATTATTATTATGTAGAATTATCTTGTACTTACGAGGTTCGATGCAATGGCACCAAATTTAGGAAAAAACCACACGGCGCGGTGCGGCTCCGGCGCGGCGCCTGAGCGGTGCCGCAACGGTTTCCTACATACAAAAATGCATTGCAGTCACATGGCGCCGTGCGGTGTGCTCCGGCGCCGCGCCGCGCGCGCATCGGAATCGAGACGAGGCGGGGAGGGGTGTAAGCAGAGCGGAGCCGGAGCGGCGCCGCTCGCAGTTGTTTGTTTGCGCAGTATAGGGAAGGACGCATGCTGGATTAAGTACGATCACGTAACCTGTACCTATCAAAATGAGTACCAGTAATGAGGAAAATATTGACATGGACTACCTCATTTCTTTAGTTCAAGAACGGGACGTACTGTGGGATAAGTTTCATGTGGATTTTAAAAACAATAATTTAAAAGCGAAGGCATGGTCAGAAGTTACAAAAAATTTATTTCCAGAATATGATAGCTACGCTCCTGATCGAAAGAACAAAATTGGTGAGTCCTTATTTTTCTTCATACTAGTAACATGACTAAATTTTCTTTAATTGCCACTTCAAAGATCCTGTGATGCTCATAAAATAGTTTCCAAATTCATCTCTAATACCATTAGCTGCTGTCAATTCTTCATTTTGGGGTTGGAGAGAGTGAAACTCATCACAAATTATCGTCAATTTATCTTTTTGACGAACACCATCCCGATCGGCCACAAAATTGTGTAGGACACAACATGCTTTTACAATGGCAGTAGCAAAATCATAGGATACGTTTATCGGTCTGTGAAAAATGCGCCATTTGTTTGCCATGATTCCAAAAGCACATTCGACATATCTTCTTGCCCTGCTAAGACGATAATTGAATACCTTTTGTTTTACATCAAGATTTTTACCACCATAAGGACGCATAACATGTTTGCTTAATCCAAAAGCTTCGTCACCCACTAACACATATGGGATTGGTCTATTAAAACCACATAGTGGCTGGGGATCAGGCAATGGCAGCTTCTCGCAAATCATTAACTCGTACAGTTTTGAGTTTTGAAAAACAGTTGAATCGCACTCTTTTCCGTATGCGCCAATGTCGACAAAAGTAAATTTATAGTTAGAGTCCACAACAGCTAGCAACACCATAGAAAAAAAAGATTTGTAATTAAAAAATAGGGAGCCACTATTAGCAGGATTACACATGCGAATATGCTTTCCGTCGATGGCCCCGATGCAATGAGGAAAATTTGTTCTGACATCAAAATCAGATGCTATTTTTTGGAATAGGGCTGTTGTCAGCTCAGGGATGTTGTCACGAAGAAGATGTTTCCATATAGCTTCGCATACTCTCAATATCATACATGCAATCGTAGATTTCCCCCGTTTAAATTTGAATTCTAAATCTTGAAACGTATTTCCGCTTCCTAGGTACCTGTAACAAAAACATTTTAAGATTAATAAATAAAAGATATATAAAACAGTACTCACTCAGGGGTAGATGCTTTAAAAAATATATATGTTTTTGAATCACCCCTTGAAAGTGACCACATACTGCTGTTAGTTTGTAGTCACTTTTTAGAGGTGATTCAAATACATTTTATTTTTCCCAAAAAAATATGATTTATATTATGATGAAGAAAAAAATATTTTGCCTTCTCATGCATAATCCGCAATCAGTCTGGGAGTGCTAATTTTTTTTTCCTATTTGACCGACGACCCATGTTTATTCGGCAATATTTTCCCTTATATTTATGAAATGCATTTCTGAAGTTTTCGATTTAAGGCTCTAGTTACGCATCTATAGGATCTTAAAAAAAAGACGCGATAAACCTACAAATATACATTTAATATTTGATTTTCATTTCAGGTAATACTGTTGTGAAAAAGTGGAAAAATGTCAAGGACACCTTTTTCAAACATTTAAAAAAAATTAAAGAATCCTCAAGATCCGGCTCAGCCGCTAAAAAGCTTACAAAATATCATTATTACAATCAGCTATTATTTTTAACCAAAATAGCACAGAATGCCACGGACGATAGTTTAAACTTAGCTAATGAATCGACCATGAGTTTTACAGATGATGTGCCTGTACCTGGGCCGTCCCGCTATGTTCCTGTCACCCGGAAGAGAACATTACAATTGGATGACTTTGAAAAAGCTACATTAGATGCATTAAAAGCTCCTAAGGAGAAGGAGAATCGCCACTTGTCCTTTTTTAAAGGCATACTGCCGTCTATAGAAGATTTTACAGAACTTCAGACCCTCACTTTCCAAAGTAAAGTTTTACAACTAATCACGGAAATGCGCTATGGACAAACGACTCCACATTCGTCCTTTGCGTTTGAACAGCAATTATCACACGGGTATCAAACCCGAAATTACCAAAGTACGGGTACGTACAGTTCAATAAACTCAAATTCTGATGTATTTCAATCTCCAAATCAAGGTTCTGAAGTGTCTCAAAATAGCGAAGAGATTGAATATGATTTTGCAAGCTTGTAAGTGATAATATTGCCCTGAAGTTGATTTGAAATCTATTATAATATATATAACAAAGTCGTGTGTGTTACACCATTTGTACTTAACTCGAGAATAAAGCAAGTGGAAAAAATAAAAGATTTTCATTACTTACCTCAAAGTGATTCCCAGCATTTCTATTGGCTCCACTGGATTCCTCATATTAGTATATTGTTTCCGTATATGTGGCTCTAAGGATTGCAATAAACCTTCAAAAGTGGATACACTCATTCGAAAAAAATTGTAAAACCTCTTTTCGTCTAAAACCAACTCTTGATATTCTTTAAAGAAAAAAAGTCCGTCACTATTCCTCAAGGCTATAAATGGACTGATCCAGTGTTTTCGTATGATTCTACGTCGATTTCTTCGGTGGCGTAGTAATAAGAGCAGCAGCACACGTCTTTCCCGATCCATTGTTATTACAGACTGTCGCGTAGCGATGGGCAACCCCTCATTTTGCCGCCGCTGCGGCGCCGCCGCGGGCTCCGTAGAACGTTGCGACGCCGCTCTGCCCGTGTGGTCGCCAGCGCGGCGAAATGGCTTGCGGTGCGGCGCCGCACCGCCCGTGTGGTTACAATGATCGAATCCACAAAGAAATTTATTATAATATTTAGACTCGAATGTACTTTCAGATGTTGAAGATAGCAATTAAAATATGGATGAATAAAACTACAAAATTTAGAATAAAACATTTTGCTTTGAATCTTATAACTAAACCGATTTTCATACAAATTATAGTAAAATTGACTTTTAGAATTTTAATAAATATTAATTAACAAAAAATATGTTAATATATATCGTCGTTGCTACTTTAAAATCTCCTATGTGTAAAAATGTCAACTACGAGAAAATCAATAAAAAGAGTCTACTGAAAAAAAATCAAGGATATCACTCAAAACTAAGAACTTGACTTATAATGATATATAATTATTTATTTTATTATGTTGATTTGAAGAATAAATAAATAGGGATTGTTGTATAAAAAAATGATTTTAACTTTTATTGCTCACATAGGAGATTTTGATTGAGTATTTTATATTACATGAGAGATTTTGATTTAAGATATAAAATAAATGAAATAAAATGCATGGATTTTATCATTGTTTATTAAAAAAAAAGCTTTATAATCATAATTACAAGTTAAGAATATAGTACGAGTCAAATTTTCAAGGCGATTATCAAAAAAGAGCCTTATAAGTTATCTTAGTTAGTTAGCTGTGTATTCTTGTTAGTTAGCTGAAGTGTTAGTGAAGCTTTAAAAAAAGCTATCTTCTCAGCCCATGTTTTGAGCTCCCAAAACCGTTTGTGAAGTATTTTTCATTCATCATCCGACACTAGAGCACAAAGGAAGGAATTTTAGATTTAGAAGTCGTATTAGTGTGCAAGCAACGTGACTTTAAAATTCTTTCCGGCTTTTCAACACACGGTATCCACTTGTATGACATTTTTTTGTAGCCAAGATATGGTTTACCAGCAGCTCGAGCAGCTTTATTCCGTTTGACAGTGCACGGAAGTTCTCTTCGCACAGGAGCTACATTAGGTTCAGTATTTTCATCACTCTCTGAAAAATTAAAGATTCTACGTCGTCTTCTTAAAAACAAATGTTTGTTTCTGTGTAAATCTTGCACAGTAAATTGGGAAATTTCGGAACTCAGCGACCTTCGGAGAGGGTAAAGTAGTCTTCTCCGCTGTGAAATCTCGGGAGCCCAATCTGGATCATCGTCACTATCGTCACTTAAATTTTCAAAGACAGGTAAGGGCGATAACACTTGCCTTGATCCGGGCATATCATCGATGCTTTCAGAAGGAACGAGAATGCTTACAATGTCACCGGAAGACACTACGTCATCTTCAATATTCAACTCCGAAGATATTATGCCTAAGTCTTCTGGACTAATAAGCGATATACACGGCGAATCATTATTCATGGTCTGTGTGTCTTCGGAGTATTGTAACATACCCAATTCAAAGTCCTCGGTATTTTTTTCATTAAGTAATGACTCAATCTCACTAAGATTTAGTGATTTACTCATATTGCATGTTTTAAAACTAAGAAATGTAATAAATATAGTCGAAAAAGCACGGAAATTCGTAAAAACAATCTTACGCAGGTCATGACCTGCAACGAACTAATTAAACAATAACAAACCCAATTCAGCGCATTGTAACTGCATCGATTGGCTAATAAAAATCACACGTCTAGCTGTCTCTTTCTTTCTGTGATGCTATTGGCAATAAAAGGACCAATAATTTTAAATAAAATAGGTACTTTCCCCCGCTTGTCCCGTTTGATGGAATAAACTAAAATCTCTTATGTGTTATTCAGTGTCGCACAAACACTAACGTCTGAGACAGCAAAAACTCTTATGTGTAGCAATAGCACATGGGATATTTTGTATAGCTATTTTTATTGAGTTGTCACACAGGACATTTTGAAACTCGTAAATAATATACGATTTTAATACTCTAAGCACATGAGAGTTTTTGTGTACAGTGCATCTTCAAATTTCGAATCGATTGTTTTTTAAAAGTCCATTTCATTAAAAGTGACACATAAGAGGTTTTAAAGTAGCAACGACGATATGTAGTTCTTTGCTTTTTACCAAGCTTAAAAAAATTACAGATAATTTTAAATATAACAATTAAAATTATTTTAACCTGAATTAAATAAACAAAACTAATATAATACAAATATTGATCGAAACTTTTATAATCTATAAAATAATACAACCAAAAAATGATTTAAATAACCGATCTTTTATATCGTAAAAAAATTAGAATAATAAATCGCGAATAACTTACTTGTCTTTAGCTATCAAGAAAATCATTTATATCCAGTTTGTGTTCTTCACTGTAATATTTTGTACACATACTCGTATATTTCACTATATTTAATACACTGCACTACAAGATAGATAAATAATAAGTATTAACACACATCGACTGCACTTGCTCTATGACAGAGTTCAAATGACACTCAATAGCTTTGATTTCGAGATAATTGTTTTTAAGATTAACTCTTTTATTTTATTTGTCCCAAAGTGACGCGAGGTGTTTAACTGATATAGTATACTACATAAAAATGTGTCTTAACGAAACAATGAGGTCTAAGCCTCAATATTACGCTAAAGAAAACACATGTTTCCTTCTTATAACAAAGGACCAGTGTACTTGGTTGTATGCCATTATTAAAGGACATTTCCAAACTCAAGTACTTAAGGTCATAAAACCTAATTCGAAGCAGACTTTCTTATTCTAGCTGTAGAAAATGTTTTCAAACTGAAAAGTAATAAAACCAAAATATAATATTTCCAAAATATAAGTGACACCTAAATGTCTAAATGTTTTTTTTATGCTTTTCATGTATCTAACGCTAAATTATTTATTTTTAGTTCTGAAATTCATCAAATGAAACTTCATTTAAACATTTTATAAAACTATACCTAAAAAATATGCATTATTCAAATTTTCAACAGAATTAAGAAAATTGTCGTTTTTTTCTGTAAAAAAAAAAAATTCATTCTCATATTGTCGTATGAAAATTTGTATATATGTTTATAAGCCTAATTTATAAATACCTTGATCGAAACTGGTGCGTATTTTTACACCACCCGCCAGCTTATAAAACTAGACTACTACAAAATGAAAGATAAAACATAATCATTAAAATACTAATGGGTAAGAATTACCCGTCACCATGATGATGAAATAAGAGAATATTTAGATTCAAACTATAGAAATTAATTTATTTAGACTGAATTTTACATTAACACAACGCACTATATAATTTGACAATCGTAGAAGAGTGATAGTTTTTATTATTGCCGTGTGAGGTCGCTAGCAGCTCACAAGTCTGCGTTTCGTTTCTCAACATTCTCTCCTGAACGCAGACCCATTGCTCTGCTAAAAGCTTCATGTTTTGGTCTATGCAATCCTTTGGTCAAGATGTCCGCAGTCATGTCTTGACTTCTTTGGTATTTTACCAGGATTTGTTTGGCTGCAATCCTTTCTCTGATGAAGTGGTAGCGAACGTCAATATGTTTGCTGCGCTGATGAAAACTTTCATTTCCTGAAATGCGAATGGCACTTTGATTATCACAATGTACAATAATAGGGAGATCTGATGATTCAGGCCAAAACTCTTCATCTAGTTGTTTTAGCCAGATCGCTTCTTGCACAGCAGTGGCCAGAGACATGTACTCGGCCTCCGTACTTGATAGGGCTATAGTTAATTGTTTTTTCGAGCACCAGCTTATTGCAGCACCCTGAAAAACAAAAATATACCCAGTACAGGATCTACGGTCTTCAGAATGACTAGCCCAATCTGCATCACAATAGCCTGTAATGTTGCCTTCAGAGTTTCCATCATATGTCAACTTATAATCAATGGTGGCTTTTAGATATCTCAAGACTCTTTTGAGTGTAGTCCAATGCTCTGTAGTGGGTTGACCATTGTACCGACTTAATGCATTTACAATATATGTTATATCAGGTCTTGTCCCTTGTGACAAGTATAATAAGCAACCAATAGCTTCTTGATAAGGTATGTCTCTCAATATTTCTTCCTCACTTTCGGCTCTCTTTAACTGAATGTTTGGATCACATGGAATCCAGACTGGCTTGCAATTGGCCATGCCAAAACGAGTGAGTATCTTTTTAATATAAATTGATTGATCCAGTGATATTTTATTTTCATCTTCATGTGTTATTCTAAAGCCAATACACTGTTTTGCATGTCCCATCTCTTTCATATTAAAGTTATCTTTAAGCTTTTTCTTTGTTTCTTCGCCAGTTTCAGAATTGTTGTAAAATAACAGCAAATCGTCAACATAAACTGAAATAAACAATATATCATTTTTGCTCAATATACGAAAATAAATGCAAGGATCAAGCTTTGATCGTTTCATGCCAATTTCTAATAAAACAGAGTTTAGCTTTTTATTCCATTGTCTACTGGCTTGCTTGAGACCGTAAATGGCTTTATTTAAATGCCATACTTTCTCTCCTCGATCAAACCTGGGTGGTTGAGACATATAAATATCTTCATCAACGTCTCCTTGTAGAAATGCAGTAATTGCATCCATTTGATGTATTTCCAGATTATATTTTGCAGCTATACCTATGAGATATCTTACCGACGTGTATCGTACAACAGGTGCGTATATCTCATTGTAATCTATTCCTTTTTTCTGCTTGTAACCCTTAATTACGAGTCTAGCCTTGTAACGAGTGATTTCTCCAGTATGATCAAATTTTCTTTTAAAAATCCATTTGCATGGAATAGCCTTCTTCCCTTCAGGTAAGTCTACTAAAGACCAAGTATTATTGTGAATTAGAGACTCATACTCTTCTTTCATTGCTTGTTTCCATTCTTCAGATTCTTCACTTTGAAGAGCTTCTTCCAAGCTCTGGGGATCATTGTTAAGAAGGCTTGATGTATACTCACCATTCATGCAAATGTACAAAGTTGAATCATCATTACTTACTTGCAGCTTTCTTTGTCTACGGGTTTTAACACCTGTTTCTTTTACAGATGAGATGTCAACACTCTGACTTGGTAAGTATGTATCATCTAGTGGGTCTTCATAATCTGTAGTTGAAGTATCTGTGATGCTATTATTATCTGAGGAAGGCTGCTCTTCTTCATTTGAATTATCATCATCTTGTATAATTAATTCAAATTTTTGGTCATTTAATGGTAAGTATACTTTTGTTAATTTTTGTTCTTTATTATTATTCTTCTCATTATTCATTTTATTATTTAATACATGTACTTCTTGATTAATATTATTTATTTTTGTTTCAGATGCTGAAAAAGAAGATTTTGCAACTTTACTTGGAATGTTTTCTTCCAGAAAATGGACATCCCGACTGATAACTGCTTTATTATTTTTCGGGTCTATAAAACGGTAGCCTTTACTGCACTCACTATACCCAACAAAGATTAGCTGACAAGATTTCACATCTAATTTTTGACGCTTTTCTTTAGGTATGTGCACCATAGCAGGACAACCAAATATTCTGATATTCTTCAGGTCTGGCTTTTGTCCAGTCCACACTTCTTGAGGTGTTATATCTGACAAAGCATGTGTGGGTGAGCGGTTAACTATATATGCAGCAGTTGTTACAGCTTCTGCCCAATAATTCTTTGGTAAGTCAGCATTAAATAACATGCATTTAGCTCTTTCAACTAGTGTCCTGTTCATTCTTTCACTCAGACCATTTTGTTGTGGCGTGTATGGATTGGAAGTCTGACGTAATATCCCATTTTCTTTTAAATATTTATCAAATTTATTATTAACATATTTCAATCCATTATCGCTGCGTAGAATTTTAATCTTCTTGTTTAACTCATTTTCTACTCTGTTCTTGAATTCAATAAACTTTTCGAACACTTCTGTTTTGCTTTTAATTATGTAAACAAATACCTTTCTTGAAAAATCATCAATAAAAGTTGTAAAATACCTGGCACCGCCAATCGAAACAACTTGCATCGGGCCACATACATCTGTGTGGACTAGCTCTAGCAACTCTTTTGCCCTGGAGCCGTTGCTTGGAAATGATTGCCTTGTCTGCTTACCCTCTAGGCAGCTTATACATACATACTTTTTTTTCTGTGATGATAGTTGTACACCAATCGTGCAGTTAGGTAACTTGTGAACATCATTATAATTTAGATGGCCTAAACGTTGATGCCATAAATGTGTAAGTGACTCTGCTCTTGCTGACATGGCAAATATTTTACTGTAATTTATGTTCAGTCTATAGGTATCATTGATTAGATTTGCTGTGGCTACTTTTTCATTATTTGAATTATATATTGAACAGCCAGTTTTATCAAACTCCACTTTACAACCAGACTTTATTATTTTACTAACTGATAATAAATTTGTAGACAACTTTGGCACATATAAAACATTTTTAACTAATATTTCACTGCTGCTGCCATCCTTATTAGGTATGTGCAATATCACATTACCACAGCTTTCAACATGTAAAGTTTTATTATCTGCAATTTTGATTGTGGATATCGGTGGTATTATTTCATTTTCTAATAAATGTTTATGCATTGTCATGTGCATAGAAGCACCTGAGTCTACATACCAGTTTATACAATCATTCACTTGCATAGCTGAGAAAGCTGCCACAAATCCTTTGTTATTTTCTTTAGTCTGTGATTTATTTTTCAGAAACCAACAATTTTTTCCAAGGTGTCCATATTTATTACAGTTAAAACATCTTGGACCTTTTGACTTTGACTGATGCTGTGTGTTTTTGAATTTAGCTTGAGTATTTTTATTACTTATGTACAGAGCTGAATTACTTGGTGTATTTTTGATTTCTTGTAAAAGTTTCGTTTTAATTAGATCTGAACTTATTTTTACTCCTGAGCTTTCAATACCCATAATCATGGGTTTGTATTCATGGGGGAGACCTGCCAGCATCAAGGTCCCGAGCCATTCATCGTCAACACTGAATCCAATATTTCTGAGCTTGTGAGCTGAGCTCATGATTTTGTTGACGTAATCTTCTACACTGGTGCTTGTTTCTAAATTAGTGTTAATTAAGTCTCGCAATAAACCAACTTTTCTCAGTAGACCAGAATCTTGAAAAGCTCTTGACAAATTTTCCCATATTTGTTTTGAAGTCGTCGCATCCTGTATATGTATGAAATTTATCGGATCGACTAATAATATTAGTTTTGATTTTGCCTTTTTTTCTTTCTTTGGATCAGTATCTGTTCCTTGGACACATTCCCACAAATCATCGAGTTCCAGATATGCTTGCACTGCGAAACTCCAACTTGTCCAATTATCTCGGCCAGTAAGTTTTTCAATTTGTATCAAAGATCCGTTTGATGACATTTTAACAATATACTATTGCTGAAATAGCTGAAATGTAAAAAACTTCGGCGACCGCGTACACAACTTTTAGGTTATAAGTTTTTCTGATTAAAATCAATTAATTTACTTAAAATTTTCACTGAACTACATTAAACAGGCAGGGAGAGGGCCATAACCTGATGAAATAAGAGAATATTTAGATTCAAACTATAGAAATTAATTTATTTAGACTGAATTTTACATTAACACAACGCACTATATAATTTGACAATCGTAGAAGAGTGATAGTTTTTATTATTGCCGTGTGAGGTCGCTAGCAGCTCACAAGTCTGCGTTTCGTTTCTCAACACATGAATTATACAAACGAATCAAAGTAAGATATAAAAAGAGTAAGAAGCAAAATAAAAATCTAAAGAGTACAAATAGTTATGCTAAACATAGTTCACTACTCTGTGTTCCAACGTAATATTGTAAGAAACGGAACGCACCCGTCATGAATGATGAACTGAACTGAGCAAAACGCAAATTGTCGATTTGACAGGTGCGATAACTGTCACAACACAATTGTAAACATTATAAGAAAAGTACGAAAAGTTATTTTAGTAATTGTTGAAGGTACAATACACAAAACTAACCGTCAAATGTGATTATGTAAACTATGTAAACAAAATCAAAGTACCGTTGCACTTGCAAGGTGACTAACAATGATGTTACATACAATCTGAGCTCGCATTAGTGGAATCATCTTGCTCCTGGATGATCCCTTTGGAAATTTGACTAGCAGTGGTTTCAGGTCGTCAGTGGATGTAATTTTATATCGGTTGTTGTCACTCGCTTTGATTACTATGTTACCATTGTTTAAGTTGGTCACGACGCAGTTCCCTTATTCGGACTTGTACTACTGCCAATCTGGCTGAGCGATACGAGGATACTACAGGGATATTATTAAAACCCACCGATTATATATCACAATCACTCTCTCTCTGGTGTTCACCTCACCTGATTTGTCAGGTGGGGAGACTGCTGGGAGCTCTGGGCTCCTTGCAGTGGTACTTCATCGCGGCTCATTACTATGAGCCGGTCATTGTTTTTACGCCGGTCTCGAGGATGGACCACTGGTCGACCCTCCATGGAGGGGACCGGTGATACGCCTGCGAGAGGCTGGCGGTTCCTGATCAGTGTCCGCAGAGGTTGCGTTTGCCCCGCTCAAGGGAGCCAGTATGAGATCCCGGGCGGGGCGTTTTAACCACCTACGGACCATTAGAGTAGTGTCGGGGTGCGGTAAGGGAGCGATGTTGATGAGGTGCGGCAGTCCCGAAAGGACCGCTTTCTCGAACATGCCCGTGGCCAGTCTTCTGATGAAGTCCTCGATTGGTTCCCATTTGAGGTCCCCATGGATGGTGGCATTCTTCAAGTACCTGGAGGCGTCGACCGTCATGCGCAGACATGTGTTCTCCGTGCCTTGGAGCCTTTTACGCAGGGTGTTTCCAGTTAGGTTATACCAGGCCGGCCCCGCGTATGTGAGGCGTGACAAATATAGGTTTTGTAAATGTTGAGTTTGGCTCTCAAGGGGAGTTTGGAGGATAGTAGTGGGCGCAGCCTTGTCTTTACTAGCCGCGCTTTAGTGATGACGGTCTCGACGTGGGGTAACATGGACAGAGTTCTGTCGATAGTTATCCCCAGGTATTTGACGGACAATCACTTTAATCAGTACTTATGAACTTATCGCGGAGGGTCATTGGATCGCGGAGAATGTTAACACCGCGATCTAGTAAACGGACTTAAACTAACAACGCCATCTGTGATTAGCTTTAGAAACTAAATTTCCTAACTGATTTAAACTGACGGTGGCGACACTTGGACATCCCGCCCACCAAAGACATTATTGAGGTATGTCCTTCAAAACAATAAAGTAATTCCGTGTACATTAATATTACAGAACTATAACTTACATTAAACACCAAAAAAATTAAAATAACAAAATTGTTTCTACTATTAACTATTATAGCTTAACATAAATCTTTAAAAAACAAACACGTAATATTAACTTCCTAAATCTTAAGCAAAAGTTAACAATGATCTTAACCTTATATGAAATGAATCTTTGTATAAAATAAATCAGAATTCTAATTTAAATACCTAAATCTTAACTACAATTTTCACTATAATTTAGACCTTACATTTACCTTTCCTAGATATAATATAGACATAAATCGTTCTTACTTATCTCTATGTTAACAAGGACTGGTTTATTCAATAAAATTGCAGTTACTGAACTAAGTTTTAACAATAAAATAAAACACTTCACAAATAGGATTAAACAATCAATTATGTTCCTTCATTCACTGGCAGAATACAGAGCTTGGACGTAGGACGTTTTAGCAAACCCTTACTAGTTCGTAGCGTTACTACCCGTGTGATGTCATCGGGACCCGGATGTTTCTCAATAATTGTACCCAGAAACCAACAAACAGGAGGCATATTGAATTCCTTAACGAGAATGACGTCCCCGACCTTAGGCTCAGGAGTCTTGTGCGACCACTTATATCTATGAACTAAACTACTAATGTATTCTACAGACCAGCGTTTCCAAAAACCTTGGACCATTTTTTGGACATGCTGCCAGCGAGACAAAGAACTGATACTAGAACCCTCATAGCTAACATCCGGGACAGCCACTAGCGGCTCACCGATTAAAAAATGACCTGGGGTCAATGGCATAGCTTCGTGAATGTCTTCACCATTGATCACAGTCATTGGCCTGGAATTTAATCACGCCTCTATTTCACTCAACAGAGTGCTCATCTCTTCGTAAGTTAATATTGAACTACCTATTACGCGTTTTAAGTGATGCTTGGTAGACTCACTCACTCACTGCTGACTCCCATAATCCACCGAAATTTGGAGCATGCGTAGGTATGAAATGCCAACTAGTATTATGATCTTCTAAGCTTTCTGCAATATCTTGTTGGATCGAAGATAACTTCCTAAGTTCTCTTGCTGCACCTATAAAATTAGTGCCATTATCGCTCCAAATGTTTGCACAATGGCCACGTCTCGCTACAAACCGACGAAAGGCTGCGAGAAAACCCTGAGTATTCATGTTGCTCACCACCTCTAAGTGTAGGTATGGCTCGCGTACTCATACACACAAACACACAAATGTAGCCCTTGTGAGAGCAATACCCTCGACCCTTTGTCGTCTTAATTTGAACTGGACCTGCATAATCTACACCACTATTCAGAAATGGTCGCGATGGAGTACAACGTGATGGAGAAAGCGAACCCATATATTGATCATATATCTTTGCTTTATTTTTTTAACCAATTGACACATTTATTTATTGGAATTAAGTTCGTCAATTTCCTCTATCAAAGACAGGGTTTATTTAGTGTGAATTTCAACACGTGAAAGGGCATCAGCGTTGGTATTAGATTTCCCTTTTTTGTATATAATTGAGAAGTCATATTCGCTAAGTCTAAGTCTCCACCTAGTCAGTCGCGAGTTTGGTTCTCTTAGCTTAATTATCCATTGTAGGGGTTTATGGTCAGTAAAGAATTTAAATTTACGTCCAAATAAGTAGGGTCTAAAGTACCGTGTCGCCCAGACTAAAGCAAGAAGTTCCTTTTCTATGGTACTATAGTTCATTTCGCTTTCGTTTTAAGTACGAGAAGCATAACAGACAGGTTTGTCGGACTTTATGGAGCCTTGAGATAGTATACATAGCACCCATGGCTACATTTAGAGGCGTCTGTCGTCAGGTTAAATTCTTTACTGAAGTCTGGGTATTGTAAAATCGGGTCATTTGTTAAAAGAGTCTTGCATTTTTCGAAACAGTTCACGTATTCAGAGTCAAGAGTAATTTTTCGTCCCTTCTTTAGGCATTGTGTAAGTGGCTTTGTGATTCGGGCAAAGTCTGGTAAATCTCCTTCGGTGTTTTGGGAATAGGGTATTTTTTTTATAGCAGATATTTTATCAGGATTTGGTTTTATGCCGTCTTTGCTAATAATGTGGCCAAGATAAGATGTTTCAAGTTTCAGGAACTCGGATTTGTCCATTTATATTTTAAAGTTGGACTTACGAAGTCTACCATTTCAAGGTTAATCATGTGTTCCTGGAGAGAGGTACTGAATATAATTATGTCATCGAAGTATATCAGGCATATCTCATTTTGAAGCCCTCTAAGGACATTGTCCATCACACGTTGAAAAGTAGATGGAGAATTCTTAAGACCCATTGGCATTCTTAGAAATTCAAAGTGCCCATGTTCGATAGTAAATACGGTTTTCTCTACGTCCTGGGGATACATCTCTACCTGGTAGAAACCACTTGCTAAATCCAAGGTCGTGAAGTACTGACATTTCCCTAGCTTGTCAAGGACGTCATTAATGTTTGGAATAGGATACTTATCGTCTAGAGTCTTTTCATTCAGTTTACGAAAGTCGACTACAAGACGCCACTTTTGCAGAAGCATCTATCTTTTTTGGCACTACCCAGATAGGAGAGCTCCATGCGGATTCTGATGGTCGTATGATACCTAGCTCCAACATTTTTCCTATTTGTTCCCTAACTTCTTGTCGGTGTACAAAAGGGTACCGATAGTTTTTAGTGTGCACGGGAATATCGTCGGTGGTTCTTATTCTGTGTTTTATCCTATTTGTGAATGTGAGGCACTCACCTTCCATAAAAAAACGTCTGAGTAACGAGAGCAAAGAGTTATGAGGTTAGCCTTTTCCTCTTGATTTAAGTGATTCGTCCTTAAGCGTGACAATACATCTTTAACGCGTATTGATTATTGAGTACTAATGCACTTAGTATTAAATAACTCGGCACGCACGGGGCGATTAAGTGAGAATATTATGTCATTTGGTGTCGGGTTGTCGACTTCTAAATAGCCGTGATTATTCGAGACAGTTGTGACACATTCGTGGATTATGCAGTTGCAGAGAATTTGTTGGCTGATAAAAGCATCGCCTTCCGAAATATCAACGGGGATCCGAATTACTTTAGAAGTTTCTGCTGGTATAATGTCTTCGTATATGTTGATGTTACGTGTGTCGTACATCCTGATAGGATTTAACGCAAATCGTGTTAATAATTGATTAGTTTTCAGGTCGATGCGAGCTTTCCAGTCATCCCATCATGGAACTTATAAATAAAAAGTTTCATGTTACTGATGTCATTAAACTCAGTAAAACAGGGTAATGTAATTGAATAATTATTACCGCTTGTTGCGTGTATATTTGTTACCTCAAATGGATCAAAGTTTAGAGGATAGTCAGAAAAATAATTTTCGACAGCTTCGGGGCTTATAAAAGATTGATTCGCACCCGTGTCTATTAAAAGTTTTAAAGGGGGGTGTCTAATTTGTATATAGGGAAGTTGTCTCTGTGCGTGAAGGTTTAATTCTATCCTGGTTTTGGTAATGTTGACGCCTCCTGAAAATCCTGCTGAGCATGGTCAGCTAAGGCTGCTTGTGATTGGGGGTCGTCAAAATCTTGGTTGTCAGTAGTCACATTATAAATCGAGTCATAGGTAAAACCGGGATTAAAGTCAGTATCAATATATTCAGTGTGGTAATTGTACTCCGGTTTGGGAGTAAAGTGTCGTATTCCACTCATAGGCTGAGGGCCTGGTGGTAAATTATTTCGGGGTGGTAATCTAAAGCTGTTACTACGGGGGTTGTAGTTAGGAGGTGGTGCACTGAACATCCTTTGTGTGTAATTTGGTAACCGTTGCTGGTGTTGTACTGGTGCGGGGAATTTAAAGGGTTGAGGTGCCGGTCCAGTAGGGCGTTGTCCCATAGGTAATGGCCAATTATGTACTGGCGTCGGGAAATTATGTGATCGTTGCGGGGGAAATGCTACCGAGGGATATGTGGGGGTGAGTTTAGGAGGAGCTGGTATTTTTGAGGGTTCACGCTGTTGCAGGTACATTACGTTTAGTTCTTGTACATATTCGAGCGCTTTTTCTATCGTAGCTGGTCGCATGCAAGGTATACGAGATCCTAAGGATTCCTTTAATCCTCTAACATATGCCTGCATAGTGACTCTTTTATATAGTTCCCGTTTCGCTTCAATTGTCGTTGGTATAGTCTCATGTAAAGTCAAATTCAAAAAAAAATAAAAATTTCTCAACAGTTTAAGGAAATTCAAAAAACCGTCCCCTAATAATTTTTATCGCGTTTCCGCCGCTGCATTCCTTGATTCTTTTGATCTCCTTTTAATTAAATTAAAAAAAAAAGTTAATACTCCCAATCGAATTTCAATCTTTTTCATACGCTTTCGGTGATTATTATTTTTTTTCTTTTCGTGAATCCTTATCTTTTAACTCAACAGTTTTTTTTTTGAATTGTTTTTTTGTATTTTAGCAATTTCTGGAACAAAAATGTTGGAAAGGTTAGGATTTTTTTTTTCCGTTTTAAAAATTATGTGCTTTTCAGAGCAAAAAACGTGATCCTTTAATTTTTTCAAAAATTCGATGGAGTGAAACAAAAAAACGGCTGGCTGGATTAATTTGGTTTTTTGTAGAGTTTTTGTGGACATATTGAACTGTAAAAGGCACACTTAACATTAGTGGTTTCCTCAATATTTTCGATCCAGTGCTTGATTTTACAAAAAACCACCAAAAGCCCTTTTTTTGTTGCATTTTCAAATTCATGTGACAGAAAGAAAAATTTTTTTTCGGAAAAACTATAGCCAGTCGTTAGGGGAAATTTATTCAAATTCTTGAAACCCATCTTTAAATTTCTGTGGAATCATTGGTTGCTGAAATATCGATAATCAAAGACAAAAGGATCCTTTTCCATTTGAAAACCGATATCTCGGCGAGAAGTGGGCAAATCAGGGTGTATAAAAAAGCAAATTAAAGCTAAATAAACAAGGTATCCGATCCTTATAGTGGTTAAGCTAAAACAATTTTTTCCACGTCCGTAGACCAAAAAAAAAAATGCATGGTGTCGTGGGACACCAGGTAGGAACGAAGTTCCTTCGGATAATGTGGAATCGACACAATTTGCAAAAAAAATTGTGCTCAATTTTATGTAGGTTTTCTTGATTTTTCTCTTAAATTTTGCTGATTAGTTTTTATTTAAGTACAAGAAAGTATTTAGGAAATTCAGTATTTTAGGAAATAAAATAATAAAATAGCACACATGACGCGCTTTCGCGCCTGCGCACGTCTCATTTAACGGTTTTATTCCACGCACTTTTTTCCACAGATTTACTACGACGGTTTTACTATCACATTTTTTTCAGTTCGGTCCCGCAGCGAAATCCCTATCCCCTCCAAGCCTGCCGTAAGGAACTTCGTTCCAAAAAACTAAAAAAATTTTAAACATTTTTTTGTTGCTGGTTTTTCTACGATTACTCAAAAACCGCGGAGGCTATAAAATTTTCAAGTTTAAATCCAAGAACTAGACACTTGGAACTATAATTTTCTTTTTTTTGATTTCCTGTATGACCATTTCTCTCGAAGTTAAGGCATGTTGAAAACTGCCCAAAAATATGGAATTTTTTTTTGATCCCTTAATTTTTTCCATTAGTGTATTTAGTTACAGCAATATTGTAATCTTTGTTTACAGCTCCCTGTGAACTGCCTCTTCCTCGTTTTTTGAGATCTTTGCCGCTTATCAACAGACCACGTAGGGGAGACTGGGGACACTTGATCCCCCCTTTTGCTTTTTGGCCATTATTTTGTAAATATTGATCCGATTTAAATTATTTTTGTACTGGAATACGTGAAATTTTATTAGCTATACTAAGTATAGTAGCTAATTATATCGGTACAAAAATAAAATAACCAGGACACGAAAATTTCGTATAGGAAATGATATCAAGTGTTCCATATATATGTACGACTTGATCACCACTATCTGGAACAATTGATCCTGGGAGGAACAAGTCTCCCACATTTAGGGGCATATGATACCAATACAGAAGAAGTTGAAAAAATATGTTAAAATTGTTTTTATCATTGATTCATCGTCATGAAAGTGATATGAAAGCTAATTAAATATAAGAATTTTTTTTAAAGTTAAACAGTCTTTCCTTTTCATCGCAGCAATCATCTTTTCTCTCTTTATTTCTCAATATTAAATCTTCTGAATGATTTTGGTAACTCAAAACTTATGACTCTCTTTGATAATTATTTTACTTTCAGATCTGGCAGTTTTTCACTACTTGATATTTAGCAATTCAAGAAATATCCTCTTTAACCGGCCACTTAAACATTTTAGCATTAATTTTTAACGAATTTAATAACATATACATTTCGACATATACATTTCACTCACTGTTTGCCCAACATATCTATGAACGAGATTCTTTTGAGAGATTAGGTTCACCACAACCCAATTTGCAATGACAAAAGAGATATTGTCATTTTCATTTTCTGATTCACTACAACTGCTATAAGAGACAACACTTTTATCAAACGCACTTAAAACTGATTCTGGCGATGGTGGTAGTTCTTCATCCTCTGACGTTGTCACTTCCTGTTCTTGTGAATTTAGGTTACGTTTTACAGTTTTTACTTTAGCTTTGCGAATCTTCTTTTCATTTTTCTGTTTTCTAGATGCCCATTCATTTTCAATGGCCCGTTTTTTCTGGTGTATCAGTTAAAATCCTAGTTTTACCTTTTTTTCTTCCCTTTCCAGAGCCTTTTCTCTGTCCTGCTTTTGGGTTTGGTCTTATTACTTCAGGACTTACAAATGCTGACGTGGAAGGTTTTGAAACGTCAATAATGTGAGAATGGGCCGGTATTTTAGGTCTATTGTTATTTCTTACCTGTAAAGAACTAGCTCCACTCGGTCTGTTATTATTGGAAGAATTCACAGGGGCATCTCTATTACTAAGCAATTTTGAGGGAGATTTTGTAGGATCATTTTCCTTTTCATTGTCGGAAATATCGGGAGTCACATCGTTATCTGAAATTGACACTGGTACAACTAGCGCAGCATTTTCTGCATTTATCATAAGGTCAGGTGAAGATGGCGCAGCATTTTCATCTGTTATTAAAAGCGCAGGTGGAACTGGTACATGTTCATTCCCGGGTACCCGGGTGCCCACGGAGCTATATGTTCATGAAAAAAACTGGGAAAAATTTAAATTTCGCTTTAATCTCCCGGATCGTTGTTATTTAAGTCTTTAGCAATAGAATTATAATTTTTTTTTAATTATAATTTGTATTTATTACAATATAAATTTAATATTTGCAAACAAAAATTATTATTTTTATTATAATCAGCAAAAATAATAATTACTACCTGTTGGCTCTGCGCTTTCTGCTTCATCATCATCTTCACTCTCACTATTTTCACATTCATCTTCTTCCTCTTCTTCTGCATGCTCGAGGACATTTCCCCCTGTATCACCAGCAGATTGTGTGCATTTATTATCTGAATAATTATCCGAGACTGGAAGATTTGAAATGGACTGTGGAACCCAGTCTTCGTCGTCACTATCAGATAGTCTGTTTGAATCATTTTCGTCTTCATTGAACATCATTCTCAAATAAGCATCTTTCTCCGCGGCACTCATTCTAAATATACAAGTATAATATTATTTTATAGGTTAGAAATGAGATTATTTCAAATTATATCAAAATTACACAAAATTGGAGTTAGCAAAATTTATAAATATTTCACAGATGTGAAGTTTACTTACCTAGCAAAATCAGCTCGAGATACTTCTTTCATATTATTTTGCCTTCAGTTCACTCACATTTCGACTAACACGTCTGAACCAGCTGAAAACTAAAAGCATACTGAACTGTCTTTACCTCTAATACACTGTAGGAATGTAAGAAATAACCTTGACATTCCATGTCAATTTATAACAGTATTCGCATTTATGTAGCACTTTCTGTCTTAAATTTACTTTAATATTTAATATTACTATATATTACAGGAAAATATATTTATTTTACATTATTTTTTTTACTAAAATATAAAAAATTTCAATAATACTGAGCATTCTCAGTATTATTGAAATTTTTTAGTACCCCGGGTGCTAAATATTCTTGGTAAAGTTGGGCATTAACATAAGGATTAATAGCATTCACATCAGCGGCAATGGAGCTGGCATAGCATTTATTACAGGGTTAGGTGGAGCAATTAGCAGTGGTTCCTCATTGCTTACTGAAGGCACATCAATTAAAGATTGATTAAGGGGAGAAATCCCTTTAGAAGTGTGAAAAATAAATATTTCTCGAGAATTTTTTTAGAGGGGAAAAAATTATTTAATAATTTTCAAATTTTAACATAATTTTATTAAACCATTCAAGGTGAGAAACAATTTTTTTTGTTGCGATCATTCACAAAATGGCGGTGTTATTAGGGGTTATACGCAGTTAGAATTTTCAAAAAATGTTTTTTTTTTCATTTTTGTAATGAACATATATTCGAATATATTCTCTGAAAATTTGAAGTCAATCTGATAAATACTTTCGGAGATATACCTGAATTTGTAAGAGCACGTCAGATTGTTAGAAAGTAGGTACAGTAAGAACTGGACGAGCAGATGCACGCATGACGCGCGCTACCTGAGACCCCTTATTCTATTGTTTTATCGCAGAAGGCGAGTATAATAGGTAGGTATACTAATAGTTTCAAGGTCACATTCAGTTATATTATAGCCTAAAAGAAGTGTTTCGTCAAATAGTTATGCTACGATGTAAAGTCATGCGTTCAGTTCAAACTTTTGGTAATTTTTTTGTTTTATATTGGAGTTAATTTTATTTTAACCTTAAAAAAATCTCTCGTAAATGTTCAATATTACGTAGAAGTACCGAAAATATCCAAATGTCTAGAAGGAAGAAGAGAACACAGGCTTTTAATCCAAAGACTACTGAAACAGATACATTATCTTCTTGAACCCACGATTATCCAGCTTTACCAGCTGTTATTGCCGAAGCTATATATCCAATTTATGAAAACCTTAGCAACGGAAATTTATTGGAAAGGTGTGTAGGTGGATTCACACAAAATTTTTCACAAAATAGCGGCTGTTTAAAAATAGAAGTTGATTTTTTTACTCATTTTTATAACTTCCTCCAATTTTTTAAAAATATTACAAATTTGAAATTTTCAATTTTTATTGGTTAGTGCGAAAGCGAGATAATTGAAGAATATTCATGCTAAATTTCAAGTAAATCGGCTGATTAGAACCTAAGATATCTGCATCACCGTATTGAAAAAAGTAGTTTCGAGAAAGTAAATAATAAGTAATAAGTAATAAGTTCATTTATTCACTCCTTCTTAGGGCTATTACAAAGTTATTAAGCTAACAATTACAACAAATCCTTACAATCCATATTAACGTCGGCAGCCATAATAGTATGAAACTGTGCTATAGCTGCCAGCGCCTTCAATTGGGAACTAACAATTGAATCTACTTTATGTTATACAATACAAATATTGCAACTTAG
The DNA here is from genome assembly GCA_949316085.1 of Hypercompe scribonia. Lineage (NCBI taxonomy): Eukaryota > Metazoa > Arthropoda > Insecta > Lepidoptera > Erebidae > Hypercompe > Hypercompe scribonia. Next base: position 6,384,904 of record OX438986.1, on the reverse strand, counting down.
TGATTCGATCTTTGTATTTTAGGAAAGCAACATTAAATATGTACACCAAACTAAAATCATAAAAACAATAATAATAAAAATAAGTTATGTAGAAGTAATAGAAAAACAAAATATAAATAAAATAAAAAAAAAATAAAAAAATAAAAAACATAATCAAACAATTAAACAGAAATAATTGGACAATCGTGTTTGCCAGGGCTATGAGTTTAGAGTGCTTGTGTGAGACTAATTTAACTATGAGTACGAATGTGTGCGTGTGCGCGCGTGTGTGTATGTTTTAAGTGTGAGTGTGTGTGTATTTTTTTTTTGTGTATGTGTGTGTGTCTGTGAGTTTGTGTGTGAATTTAAACATAGGTATTATATTGAGTCTTTGGTATGAACTACTTTTTCTGTGTGAGAATAGTCAAGGGTCAGAAGCCAGTCCCGCACGACACTTTTACATTTCTTTAATCTGTGTTGATAAATATTATTCTCCTTATTCCCAATATTATATAGGCGTGAACCAATTGTTATAAAATGTCGCCCTGCTAGAGCGGTCTTATGTATAGCGGGGTATACTGCAAACTGGTCTTGTTGCGTTTTAGTTGCGGAAAGTACATCAGAGTTTGATGTTTACGAAGTATAGTGTTCATTATGAATATCTGGCGTACAGTGAGAATAGAACTTTCGCGATAAAGGAGGGTTGTGGAATACCTAAGGGGTTTTTTGAAAATCACCTTTATGATTGCACGCTGGGCACGCTCCAAGGAAAGAAAGATGCGTTTAAAGTTTAACGTTCAGTTTCAGGCAGCGTAACTGATAAAATATACGTATAACTTACATTCACTTATTCAGCCATCCCAGCTCATACATTGGGCCTTCCTCTACTTCAGGGGTTCCCAAACAATTTTTGTTCACGCCTCCCTGCTGCATAAAATGAAATGACCACGCCTCCCTTATAGCTTCGATCTAAGGAAGAGAGCTCGGGAAGTGTTAAATAGTGTAGTATTTACTATATTAATGCAAAAAAGAAAAGTTTCTGCACGTAGACAGTTTCCAAATGAAAAAAAATAGGTATTAATCAAATGTTTTATTTGGTATTATTTTTAACAAATAATGAAAAAATACAATTCAATGTGATGGATGAGCTTGCATATTTTTGACAAGATTTTCGATTCGGGGTTGAGTTGAAGAAAGTGCACAACGTAGATCGCTGGGCATATCAAGTTTGTTTCTGTACTTCGTTTTTATAACTACAACTGCTGGGAATGCCCTTTCACACAAATAAGTACTCGACAAAGGTAATAACAGCTTCAGGGATTCATCTGCTATATTGGGATAAACTTTGAGATACAGTAGAGCGTCGATTATCCGATTGTCGATTATCATTCATCTGCTATATTGGGGGACGTGGGTGTTCGGAAAACCGGTATTTTCGGATAATCGAATTAATGTACATATATATTGATTCAGTCATACAAATTTACGTACAGGTAAATGAAAACCATATTATTTACATTTATGAATATCTTTAATGACAAATAGAAAATAAACAAAAAAAAGTGCAGACAATCTTGTAGTCAAACTAGTGTTTACTAATTAAAATTAACGCTTAAAAAAATCTTGAATCTTCGTCTGCCGAAGCAAGCCTACCCGCTTACGAGAGGCTAGATCACGTACTTTTTTGAGAACAGATATTTGATACTGGACGCTCTCGGCCTGTGTTTCAAACCAGCACAAGGCAATATCTAAGCAAGTAAACGCTTTAGAAGCACTAACTATGTTTTCATCTTCATTATCTGAACTTGCAGTTGATGTGGTGCTAGTGGTGGCGTCATCCTTATTAGTCATGAGGTCTAAAATTTCGCTATCCTGCATAATTTGGTACCCGGGATCTTCATCGTCGATATCCATCCATTCTTGAACCTGTTCTTCATCACATTCGTGGCAATCGAGATTTTTTAGCATATCTATCATTTCAGATACATCTTCGTGTTTCTCATTTACACATCCAATTTGAGGATCTCCCTCTATATCCAAAACTTTATTCCACGCTTTTTTCAAGTTCTGTTCTTTTACACTGTCCCATGCTGCTCCGATCATATAGTACGCGTCTTTTAAATCAATCTTTTTATGATTTCTTATCAGGCTTTCTTCTCTATCCTCTTCTTTTTCTAAAAGTAACTTACGTAACAATTCTTTTCTATAATACCGTTTGAAAGTCTCAATAACGCCTTGATCCATGGGCTGTAATAATGAAGTCACGTTAGGTGGAAGAAACATGACTTTTACAAACTCATCTTTTTCATTTAGGATGTCACATGATGGATGAGTTGGGGCGTTATCAAGAAGCAATAATGTTTTCTCTCTTTTACCATTTTTCAATTGGTGGGCTTTTACAGAGGGTATAAAAGTTTTTACAAACTATTCCACGAAAATTGTACTATCCTTCCAAGCACTCTTTTGTGAAGTATAAACGATAGGCATGGCAGACATATTAACGTGCTTGAAACAACGTGGTTTCTTACTTTTACCAATTACAAGCATGGGCAGTCGGTGGCTGCCAGTAGCATTAGGGCATGCTAAGGCAGTGATACGATCCTTGCTTATTTTAGGACCAGGTGCTGCTAATTCACGACGTGAAGCAAGAGTTTTTCGCGGCAAAGCTTTCCAATAAAGCCCGGTTTCGTCTGCATTGTAAACGTTTTCCAGAGCGTAATTTTCTTGGTTCAGTATATCCCTTAGTTTGATTCTGAATGATTCAGCTGCTGATGAATCAGCAGATAGTTTTTCTCCTTCTATTTGAAGCTCAAGAATGCCATGTCTTGACTTAAATCGTTTTAACCAGCCTGTGCTCGCTTGAAAATTAGACGTTTCTCCTAGTTTTTCGTTAAATTGAACTGCTTTTTCACACAGTATTGGGCCAGAAATAGGTTCTCCTTGGCATCTTTTTTGAGTAAACCACTTAAATACAGCATCATCTAAATTGTATTTTTATATCTTCAGCCATGTCATCAAGGCGACGTTTCACCGTATTATCAGAGAGGGATATTTGTGACAATTTTTGTTTACTTTCTTGGCCAAGAACGGTATCAGCTGCTTTCAACATGCAGGGTTTTATAAGTGACTCACCGATAGTATGGCTTTTCTTTGCCTTTGCTATCATTAGCGATATCTCATATGAAACCTGAAAGACTTTCTCAGATGATTCTGCAAAGTTCCAGTATTATCCAATCTCATGCGTTTCAAACTTGAACATTTTGAAACAAGAAACTCCTTTGGCTTGTCTTTTAAGGCGGTATGTGTTGTTGTTTTGTTGTATGTTGTCGTTCCAAACACGAAGGTCTCATGGTATCATTTCTCAAAACTTCATAAAAAATAACACACTGTGGATGATCGATATCACTTTTTCGCATAGCAATAAAACTATATTTGATATAATCATCCTTCTATTTAACTCTTCATTTCCCATGTCTATGTTAATAATACTTTTGCATTTGTCTTTTCCTAAAATAGTTAAGACACATATAACTAAGTAAAAAAAAAAACTATCCTCTTCTTTTTATGAGGGTGTCACCTACAGGTGACACTGTGCATTGTTAGTTAGGGCTCTGAAGGACTGACGTGGTTTCTGTTATTTTGGTGGTAGAAAAAAAGCTCTATTCCACTCTGATCCCTAGGACAGATCCCTTGATGGATTTGTTTCTACTTTTTGTTCCAGTCTGAACCATTGCTGCAGTGGATTCTTTTCCACTAGCTTTAATATTCCACTCTAAACCATTGCTGCTATGTATTTTTTTTAAATAATAGCAGGTTCTGAATACTGTGATTCCAAATGTATTAGAGAAACAGAAATATAATTATCTAAAATAGAAAAGGTTTAAGGCATTGCCCTAAAAATCAACATACCGCTTACTTTTAAAATTATTTACTCTTACTTTTATTAGTATATATTAAAACAAAACAATGTCTTAATCACTTAAATTGTATAAAAGAAATGAAGGCCACATATTTGTTTCCTTCTTTTCCTTTGTGAAAATGAAGTGAAATAATTTTCTAGAACTATTGTTTTAGAAAATTATTTCACTTCTTCTAGAAAGTGAGCAACTTTGACGCTGCCAGTTGTAACTTTCATCTGAGCTTCTTGTATCCAGTTGTCAACCATTATTTGGTTTTTATTTTTCTTTTTTAACAATGTTGACGAGGAAGTGCTAGACAAAGCTCGTGTTTGTTGATTTTTAACGCCAAAGAATGTTGCATCTTCTTTTAGTTGTTTAATAAGTTGAATTATATTTGGATTTTTCTTCCCAACACCGCAGTTGAGGTTAAAGTTCCAACCTTCTAAGTTATTGTTCGTTCTGAACTGCTCGCCAAAAATACACCATTCCTTAATAAATTTACCATTTTTAATCCAAAACCGAGACATATAGTTAATAAACTTTATTACTCCGGGATGATTTGGCGGGCATTTTTTTTGTATGTATGTCCAGCCCTCCATTATTTTATTTTCAGGAAGCAATGGTAGTGCCGAACATAAACATACTATCCTTGATGTTAATTTGTTCTTTAATAGACCTAGTGCCTTCCCTTTTCTACGCAAACTATTTTTAAAATGGTAAAAACATCCTTTCAATTTTATATTTGTAAATTCCGATACGATCGCATTTCTACCAGGAGATTCGAAATCTGTCATGAATTTTTCTGGACACCATTCAGGTATCTGTGACTTTATAACCTGTATTAATATAGAATATGCTTTTTCCGTTCTTTCGCTCATAAGGGCATAAACTAAAGTGCTGACATTTAAGGTTGAGTAGGAACCACCCATATCCCCTTGGATAACATATAATTGAGCGAAAGGCGAAGGACAGGATTTGAAGGTCCCATCACTGAAGAAAAGTTTTACCGATTTCATACAAATTTTAGCGTCTTCTGAACAAAATATGATTATCCGTATGCCGTCACAATTATAATCACCTAAAACAAAATCGTGGTACTTTTGTGGCATTTCTACATACAATTATTGTGGCAAATTTTATTAACACCCAAGTTGGAATTTCTACTTTTGTAAAGACCATTTTTTATTTTAGAAAAAGCTGGAATTTTTTGTATTAAATCAATACCCGAGTTTTCTAATGTACGCACAAAATTTTTGTAAGCTTTCGGTACTGGAGTACATTCTTCAGATAATATTTTTTGTTTACATATACTGAGTTGTTGGTTAATTAAGTTTTGGGCATGATTTTGAATGCAAACATGTTGTTTCCGTTTAATAACTGTATCCTTCTGAAAAATAAAGAGCAAATTTTAAAGATACTGCTGATGTATTTTTATACTGTACCTATTCTTATTCGCTCCGTGACTCGAAGAGCACGTTAAGCCGGCGGTCCCGGTTGTCATACCAACATATTTGGCAATTGTGATGGGTAGTTTAAGCCCAATATCTGATCCAGTAGGTATAATCGTTGAATTTTGATATCGCCTCTTATGGGGTTGTGGAGGTCAGATGGCAGTCGCTCCACGGAAAATATTGAAATTCGGCCGCATTAGGTTAGACTGGAAACAGACCATAACGAAAAAAAATGTTGGGAACAGGTTTAGATGATTATTTTATTATTATTACTTTCTATTACTATTCTTATGAGAAAGAGCTTAAGACATTCACATAAATATAATTTTGAACAAGGAAGGTACACACCTGTATTGTGACTGAACCGGTACATTTAATTTTTTATATTCCGAGCATCTCCAAAAACATGACTCATTTTTGAATTCCGCTTTTTGGTGGTATTGATGCCCGTCATACAACAAAACTGTACCTCTGCCCCTTTGAATATAAACCACCTCATCATTCATTTTGTTTTTGTTATTAAATTTATGATTCCAGTGGATCAGAGTAAATCAAACAGCAAAATATACGGATAATTAAATGAAATACTTGACATTGACTGTCATTATAATTATTATCAACAACGGAACTAGTTATTCATTACGAAAGAGGTGCATTATCTATTCAATGCTATTTTTTTGTATCAGAGTGGAACGAAAAGTAGAAACAGATCCATTGATGGTTCAGAGTGGAACGAAAAGTACAAACAGATCCATTGATGGTTCAGAGTGGAACGAAAAGTAGAAATAGCTCCATTAAGGGATCTGTCCAGTGGATCAGAGTGGAATAGGCCGAAAAACAAGGTCGATTTTTACAATAACATTTATTTTTCAAGAAGTAGAAAAATACAAATCTTATTTATGTATTATATTGTGGAACATGTACCAACACTTTAGGTGCAAACCGATATTGCACAACGTGCACATTTTTCTAGATTGTTGGTGACAATATGTGCATCTTCGCTATGAGCAATCAACTTCCGAGGGGTTATCCGAACTACCAGCGCTCCTCACTTCTGTAGGTACTCTAATTTGTACTGGAACGCCACAGGCAGAGTTGCGGCTCGGAGGCTTACCATATTTTTGGAGGTAGGTGGTTGCCACATTCCGCCGAAAATCGCAGTAGGTCCAGTTGGTTGCTGATTGCCTTTTGATCAGCCATGCATTTTGGCGAGCTGCATCTATGCCAAAAGCAAAGAGAGGGAACCACTACTTCTTGCCCCGAAGAGCTACCCTTATGGAGTCGACGTTTTCGTCAAAACGGTCAACCCCGCCCATGTATTTATTGTACATCTTGATAATGGCTGGGCAATCAACTTGAATTTTAGCCCGTTTCTTATCTACAAATCCAATCCGTTCTACTTTTGTGCTAGAATCTAATCCATGACAGTTGGATACAATGGTGACGATGCTATTATCATGCCACTTAGCAACAATAATTTTAACAGAAGCTTTATGACATAGCTTGCCTCTGGGCTCTTTTTTCATGTCCTTTCAGTTTGGCAGTTTGCTATTTTCCAGGCGGTTTTCTCGTATAGTACCAGTACCCCCAACATTCTGTTCATGTTCATGCACTTTAGCAGTGGTAAATCAGTAAAAAAATTATGAAAGTACAAGTTGTATGGTCCTAATTCTGACGGTAATCTTACGTGAAGTTCTTAAATAACAGCAGCTCCTAGACCTAAGTCGGATTGCATCTTGAGGTTAGGGCCGGACGCACCCTGATAAGGTTCACAACTTACTAGATATCCATGGCGAGTGGCTTCTGACCATAACTTATATCCAAATCTTATTGGTTTTCCATGGATATGTTGCTTAGTACCATGCCTCCCGAAATATGGTACTATAGTTTCGTCTATGGCTATGTGAGAAGAACCAGCTTTATTGAAATTTGCAGTAAAATTTACGCTCAGTGTTATAAAATATTCTCGAACTTTAGAAAATTTGTCGTTGGGTGGTAAAGATGTACTGTCAGACAGATGAAAATATTGCTGACTTTCAAAAAACCTGTTTCTCCTTATGCTACTGGTTACTAAATTATTGTGAGTATCACTTTTGACTTCCCAAAACATTCTCATGTACTTTGGCGTCAAATATCCTGTTAGTAGCAATATTGCAATTTACACTCTAATTTCATCAATAGTTACATTCAGAGTGTGGTTTCACTGTAAAGCATATAAATGGCTGATATCAGCTATAAATTTTATTATATCATCACTATACAGTTATTCAAAACATTCCACGGCAGTCATCTCTTCCTGTGTGTTGGTAAAAAGATCTTCATCACAGTCTCCCTTACTTCAATTTGTAAAAGAAGAATTGCAGACATTGCTTTGCCATTTTTTTATAGTATGGTGCTTTTTCTTTTTTTTCTTCGATACAGATACTTCGACTTGTTCTTCTTCTTCCTGGTCATGTTCATAATTTTCTCCAGCACGGAAGGTCTATTTTGACATTCTACTTGAGATCGAAGCATGCGACTAGGAAGATGAAAAATACTGGCCTCATTTTCATCTTCACTGTCTTCATCGGTCACCACACCATTGTACGGGAAGTATTAGGAGACCAAGTAAAACAATGAAGTCATAATTAAGACTGCGTATTTATTGTATAAATCATCGATTAAATATCAAAATAATGGGGTTACACATGACACATAGTAAATGATGCAATTACATAGAACATTCTAGATAACACACCCTACATCTCCCTTCTTCTTAAAAAAAAAAATACGTTGTACAATGTTTTTTTTTTTTTTTTTTTTTATATTATATCTTAGTTGTCTAAAGTTAACATGCTTTATAATAATATCAATTTATGGTTAACATGATTACATAGGTTATTAAGAATAATATAGCTTAGTCCTATTCTTATGAACGACATCTAGTTTATTATTTTTTAAAATTTCGACGTTTGGTGGTATATCTCTAACAACTTTATAAGGACCTGAATACAAATCTTCCAATTTATTGCCTACTTCATTTTTTACTAAAACTAAATCATTTTCACAATATGTAACAGATTTTATACATTTATCGTAAATTTCTTTTCTTTTCATTTTACTACTAAGTAAGTTTTCTCTAGCTTCTTTCTGTGAAAGCTGTATACGGTATTTCAGTTCACATGGGTAGCTTTCATAATTATATATTGGTTCCACTAAATCTTTACATAAGTTACTTGGTAGATTACACCTTTTACCAAAAACTAATTCATAAGGAGTAAACTTCGTTTCTGTATGTACCGAAGTATTATATGCAAAACACCAAAAGGGAAGCCATTGGCTCCAAGTCTTTGGATGCTTATCAGTATGAATTCTAAGAAATGAATTTAAATGTTTGTGAGATACTTCTAACGCACCTATACTTTGATGGTGATAGGCCGTAGAGGTTAATTGTTTAATTTTCAATAATTTACAAACTTCTTGAAATGTGGATGATATAAATTCCTTACCTCGATCAGTAGCTATCTCCTTTGGCACGCCATACCTAAGAATAAAATGATCAACTAAGGATTTAGCAACGTCATTGGTCTTTTTAGAAACTAAAGGATAAGCTTCAACATATTTGCTAAGTTCACATTGCAAAGTGAGTATATAACTAAAATTATCGTTGTCGGTTTCTAAGGGTCCAACAAGATCTAAAAATATTTTTTCAAATGCCGAATTGGCTGTAGTTGTAATACTCATGGGTTCTTTATTAGGAGTAAAATGTTTTTGTCGTTGGCATTTATCACAACGTCTTACAAATTCTTTTACGTCTTTATCAATACCAGGCCAATAATAATATTTTTTAATATTATTAGACATTCTTCTCATACCAGCATGGCCACTACTGGGTAAGAGATGAAAGTCATTAAGGATTACTCGTCTATCGTCTTTATCACTTATTCTCTCAACATCCTTAACAATACATATTCGCGGACCGGTCCTATCTCTTATATTCTTTATATTTTCTAATAATTTACTAATAAAATCTTCATTATCTTTCTTTTTAACTATACAAACTTCTTCGACTTTAATATCTTTACACAAATTATCTAGTTCTCTCACGAATTCACTTCGTGTACTTCGCGATTGAGATCCTAAATATTTAATAAATATCGTACGGTTGCTGCTTACAAAGCAAAATAATTGCGTCTCTTTAGTAATAATAGCTTCACTTTTTATTCTTTTATAACTATTTAAATCTATAAATACTAGCTCGACTGATTCTTTCGGCCTAATATGAGTCCCTACAACTTTTGGATGATCAGGCCAACTGTCTGAGGGTGCTATACCAACCGAAGAATCTTTCAATTTCCTAGCTTGTGCACGCGTTAAAACATGTACAATACCTTCATGCATTTCTTTTAGTTCATCTGACGAAATTCGAGATAGAGCATCTGCAGCGCTATTATTACAACCTTTCACATATTCTATATCAAAATTATATTCTTCTAGAGCAAGTCTGAATTTAATTAACCTACTTGATGGGTCTTTCATATTAAAAAGATAAATTAAAGGTCTATGATCTGTACGAATTTTAAAATGCCTGCCATATAGATACGGACGAAAATGTTTTACCGCCCATACTATTGCTAATAATTCTTTCTCTATCACGGGATAGTGCTTTTCAGCTTTGTTTAGACTTCTACTTGCAAATGCAATGGGACGCCCATCTCTATTGGCTAGAACAGATCCTATAGCATAATTAGACGCATCCGTTTCAAGAATAAATTCATTTTGTGGTGAGAAATCGGGATATTCTAAAATTGGAGGTGATATAATTATGTGTCTAAGGGTTTCAAAAGCATTTTGACATTTTTGATCCCATCCAATGAAATGATACATTTTTTCGACATAGTGAATTTAAAGGATGTGCAATCTCTGCAAAGTTTTTAATAAATTTTCGATAATAATTCACGAAAGCTACAAATCTCTTAACTTCATCACAATTTTTCGGACATGGGTAATTTTTTACTGTATTAATTTTCGCCGGATCAGGTTGTATACCTTTGTTAGATATTACATGACCCAGATACAAAATTTCTTTTCTTAAAAAATCACATTTTGAGGGGTTCAATTTTAAATTTACTTTACGTAATCTTTCAAAAATGTCCTGTAAATTTTTATTGTGTATATTTAAATTTTTTCCGAAGCAAATTAAATCGTCCAAATAAATTAGACATTTTTCGTGATTAAGACCTGTTAAAGCTATATTCATCATACGAGAGAAAGAACTGGGACTTGTTTTCAAGCCCATTGGCATTCTAGTCATTTGAAATTGACCAGATGCAAATGCTGTTAATTTTCGACTATTTTCATCTAATTTTACGGTATAGTAACCTTGGTGAAGATCTAAATGACTGAAATAAATACTGCCAGACAATGATTCTAATATTTCCGTTATGTCAGGTAATGGGTACTTGTCATCTACTACACAATTGTTTAATTTCCGGTAGTCAACTACTAAACGCCATTTTTTAGAACCTGTCGCGTCTACTTTTTTCGGTACTAATAACACAGGACTTGACCAATCGCTTTTACTTGGTTCCGCTATTCCCTCTTGAACCATTTTGTCGATCTGCTTTTTTATTTCATTTTTCTGTACGTGAGGTAATCTATATTGTTTCGAAAATATCGGTGTAGTCCCTGGTTTCAACGTTATAGTGTGAGTATAAATATCAGTCGTACTTAATTTATCTCCCGCTAAATAAAAGTTATCAGCATATTTAGCACATAAATTCCTAATGGACGTTTGTTCCTCCTCATTCATATGCGATAAATTCATACAAGAAAATAATTGTTTAACTCTATCTGCTTTATTCTCTATCTTATTAAAGGAACAAATATTGTAATCACTCAATTTATGAATATTCGGATTTAATTGTGGCAAAATGATATTATTTTCCGTAGTATTCAATATTTTAATACTACCGTTGAAAGGCATCGCAATAGAACTCGCTAAGTAAACGCCGTCTTGTATCTCTAGTGAGCATACAACGCATTCTTCCTGAAGTTCAGTTTCAATATAATGAATGGACTCGCATCTAGCCGATATTTCTAACTGATTATTTAGTTTATTTGTAATGGGCATACTAATTATTTTATTAAACCTATCACGCATTGTTAAAATATTCTCTTCGAAATCTAAAACCGATTTGTATTTTCTTAAAAAGTCTCGACCTATTATACCATTAGACATAATTGGCAAAGTATTGAAAACATAAAACTTATGACTGACAATGAAATCATCATAGCTCAATTTTATAAACACGTATCCTATTGCATTGACTTTACCTCCAAGACCATTTATAATAATGTTCTCTTTGTGTAGTATAAGATTCAAGTCTAAAATACATTCATATTTAATAGCACACAACGATGCGCCAGAATCTATTAAAAATGAAAATGTTTTGTCATATACGGAAAAATTTGTGAAAAAATTACTATCACATGATAAAATAGAATGTTCATTAAAATTAGTCACGAAAAAATTTTTCTGCATTTTCTGAATGTTGAAATGAATCTATAGGCCGACTTTCATTCATAATGTGAACATTTGGTTGTTGGCGTATCCTTTGGTTTCCTCTAGACATACCTGTAAAATGTTGACCTCTGAACTGGTAACTTCCAGTTCCTCGAGTACTTCGAGTCATGGCCTGCGGGTTGTAGCCTCGTTGGTTGTAACCTCGCTGGTTGTAACCTCGCTGGTTGTAACCTCGCTGGTTGCCACGGAAGCCTTGTCCGGGCCCCCTATGAGACGAAGCCGGGTTGTAGTATCCACCTCGTTGACCACTAAACTGAGTCCTTGTACCTCTATAGTTTGAATTAAAATAATATTTTTTATGCATACCCATAATTTCTCCTGAACCTGACGCGCTGGTGACCTCTTCATCCAAACCCGCTTGGATTGCGTCCTTCAGGTTGCTAAAATTCCTAGCTGCAATAATAGTACTGAGCCTACGATTTCGCAAGCCGTCCGCAAATTTTTTAATGGCTATCTTTTCATTTAATGGTTTTAAAATTGAATAATTGTCAGAATTTCCGTCTGCTTGCGATATCGTGAGGTTCACCAATAATTCCGATATTTCTTTTCCATAATCTGAAATAGATAAATTATTTTGTTTAATTTGTTCTAATTTACACGAAATCGAAGTTGCCGCCTTACGTGGTAAAAGATGACTTTTCATGTCCGCTATTAAATCACTCACATTAGAATAACTCGACTTTAACTTTAATTTAGCAGCTTGAGAAAGCCTACTTTTCAAAATAAAATTAACTAAATTAATTTTACATACATCTCTTTCCAATAAAGTATTATAATAATCGATATTATCTATTAATTGTTTAGTATTAGCCTCTGTATCATTCATACAGGGCAATAAGTTTAAAGCGGTTTTTAAATCAAAAGTATTCATTGTTAAAGTATTCTTAGAAGTTGATGTCTCACTATGACATAAATCAGTTACCTCGTTATATAGTATCAAAAATTGTTTACAAAAACTACTCACAAGAGGATCATCATCATCGTCTTTTCTTAACTTTACGTTATATTCATTTAACCAACTTAAATATGTCTCATATATACTATTAGCTTCATTTAACTTATTTTTTAAAATATTACCTTGCCGTCTACTTGAGCCAATTTTTATTAAATAAGTTCTTACTTCTTTTACTTCATTATATAAAGACTGTAAGATAATTGCCATAACATACCACCAGAACGTAAACAACTAACATAATAATGTATTACTAATAGAGTCCACTATATAGTTATTTTTAGCCTGTACTTTACCACTATTTACTTTCGTTGTATACCGTAATAACGAGCCGTACCGTATAGAAAACGCACTTGTCGCACTATTTATTTAGCCGCATTATTCGCACAATGATTACCACGCATTTAACCGAACCGAACACTCATCGCACAACCCAATCGTTAACGCTTTTAACTACACAACGCCGGGATAGAGTTTATTTGGAGCCTGTGCCTCGTCCTTGAGACACCCGGGAATCGCCCCTGGTTGTCGTCGGTAAAAGGAAGCTCTCAACGTAGCTCTATTAATTTGTCGCGATATCCATTGCACATGACACTTCTTATAGAGCTTATATGCAAAATACAGCACTCCCAAGAAAATACATACCGATATTACCATGAGCAACAAATTCGTAGTCGACATATGTTGCTGTATTTCGTCTGCCTTAGCTTTGTTTTCTCCGCCTGCAGCATTCTGGGCAATCACAACTTCTTGAGACTTTTGGTTACCCATCACAATTCTTTGGAGATTCACAAGACACGATAACTACGTCTAATTTGTAAGACTGGCCGCTTTGTTCTAATTGTGCCATTATACGTCTATAATCTTCTTCATACGTTATATTAATTGCAACACGTAATCGAGAAAAGTTCCACACTGATTATGGTAACGCGGTATCATATAACCGAGATGCGCGGACGGTCGACCGTTTCGGCAGGGTCGCCATGTACGGGAAGTATTAGGAGACCAAGTAAAACAATGAAGTCATAATTAAGACTGCGTATTTATTGTATAAATCATCGATTAAATATCAAAATAATGGGGTTACACATGACACATAGTAAATGATGCAATTACATAGAACATTCTAGATAACACACCCTACACCATCATCAGGAGGAAATAAAATAATATCCCCTGGGTCTTCCTCGGTTAGCAACTCCTCGGCAATCTCATCTAACGTCAACCTGTAATAAAAACTTTAAAACAGTATCACCACCTAGCGATAATTCAGAACAATAATGCTGTCATACTGCCCAGTGTCAACTACAGGTGGCACGGCATTTTCTCAACGTTATAACGAAGATACCCTAAGTTTTTCGAGCATAAAATACATTTGTTTTATAACTAATACATTCATTTACAATATGTAGTAAGAAAAAAGACAATACTTACGGCCTGGACATTTTTATTTCACTTTTTACTCCAACAAATCACACAAACTCAGGCTACTTCAATTACGCGCGAAACAACCGAATGAATTTGACAGATGACATATGAATGGTGTTGCCAGAAAAAAAAATACGAAAAGTTTCACTTTTGAACTTTGCTACAATAATGATAAAATTAAAAAAAATAATCATCATGTTGTAGAAAAAAAATATTAAACTACTGTCATCTACAAGTGACGCTGGGAATTGGAGAGTTAAGTTTTTTTACCGAAGTCATGATGAAACAAAAGAAAACACGTGATTATAAGGCGAGTGATACTGACAGACTGATAACGCGGGCGATGCGCGGCGCGGGGAGGTGCGTAGGCGCGGGCGGTGTGCGGCCGTGGTTCGGTGCGCGGGGTATGCGGGGCTGCTTGCCCCGCGGCCTTGCGCCCCCTTTACATGTTGCTGCGCCTCACTACATTTCTCTCTGTATGACGAGCAGTTCTTTCCTCTTTTGAAGCATCTGAAGCTCGAACCTCAGACCGTTCAATCTAACAGCAAACCCGTGGAATTCCAGACCTATTTTTATTCCGAGAAATAACGACGAACTAACGAGAAAACTCGGGATTTTGTATTTGGGGAGACAAAATTGCCGATCTTCGGTTTGAAAGTGACTCATTTGTCTAGTTTTAAGGAGTGGTCAAATGCTAGGCGTCCAAGGCTGGATGCACTAGCGGATGCTGGTTTTTTTTTACATTGGTGCGGGAGACAAAACCGTGTGTTTCTGTTGTGGTGGTGGTTTGAAGGATTGGAAAGAAAACGATGATCCATGGCAAGAACATATTCGATGGTTTAGTCGTTGTGCTTTTGTGAAAGGCAAATTGATAAATTGTGAAAAGATATGAAATAAAATACGATAATATGATAAATGTCTTTTATTTTATGTTAAAATAACCCCAAAGCCAGCGTGTTTGCACCATCTATACAAATGTATCGCTCATCGTCTTTACCGCGGATGACCTTCCTCCCTTTGGTTTGAGTGTATACATTATGTTTATCGCTGTGGAATGTTTTCATGTTATCATATTTAACATAGTTGAGGTCAAGAGCATGGGAATAATGTTGAAAGTTGAATTTTCTAACAATCGCAGCTGAACTGCCTTTGTTTTTCTACACTGTGTAACCATCATTATCTAGAATGTAGCTGTACATTTTGTATCTTAGTCCAATAAACTCTTTGATAATATGACCGTTATTTTCATCTTTCATTAGACCAATCACTTTTTTGTTGCATAAAGGTAGATTGTATATGTTGTTTTGGGGAAAATCAGAGGTGTCAAATCTAGACTGTACATCTGGTTTGATGTCTTCATAAAAGTTATCAGTTTTAATTTCATAGATGAAGGAATCTGTGTCGGTGTACAGTAATTGTTTATTTTGTTTATATTTAGGTTTAATGTATGAGTAGTGAAAGTTGTACATGGCATAAGTATTTGGCGAGTTCTAGGACAGTGAAACCAACATAGACGGGTTTGTTGTAAGTTATTTTTGTTTTGTTCATTTGTACTGCCGTGAAGTGTTCGGTGAAAATTTTGCAGCTATGGAAATTGGGTTGAGATATGAAGCTCTCGGCACCGTAATGTGGTTTGGTTGATGTTTTCTCGTATTACCCCAGGCGGTGCAAAGTTTCACATCACTTCTTTTAGCTACATTTCCTATTGTTTATGACTTTCAATATTAGGTTTGACAATATTTTTAAATTGTTGAACATCAGCTGCATGAAACGGAAGCATTCTCGATCGCACTTTTTTCTTATTTTTATTACAAAATATGCAAACAACTTCGTTATCATTTTTGCCAGCAATATTATTAGTCGAAATATTAACATCTTGAGTTACAAAATTATTATCACTAACTTCTGGTTCAAAAACGTCAGAAATAACTTGAAGAGTTGCAGATTGTAGACCTATTAATTCAGAAATTGGAGCTGGCTGAGATGTTGTGGAAGATTCTGTGGGTACAGACTGTAGATGAGATTTATTTTCAGATGTTGAAGCTTGTGTTTCTGTGGACTGAGATAGTAAAATTAGTTGAGATGAAGATTCTGTTGACAGAGACTGTGGATCAGGTAGTTCGGAACTCAAATCTCGTATCGACGACAAGGTTGAAAATGAGTTGCTCGTAATTACACTACTTACTTGTTTTTTTTCTTTTTGTTTTTCAGCACTTAATGGTTGAGAGGTGAAATGTTTTTTTATCTGTAAGTACCTTGTAACATGCCCTGTGATAACCACTCTCGGTGTATTCACTGGGTAAATTAATGTCTCTGTATTTTAGATTATGAATTTTTTGTAATTTAAGAATGGTCTGACGTTTTTTTAAAGTCTCCTCAGAAAATATTATTATATGTTTATCACTTTTCTTACAAACAAAGCAAACTACTTTTTCATCCACTTTATTACAACTGATCACATTTATTTTATAAGCTGCATAGAAAAATAATACGTTTATTATGAGCATAACCATTCACCAAATGATTACAATAAACAGCAGCTGATGCGCAGTGAAGGACCGCAATAGACCAAGCGCTCTGTTTCACTCGCACTAGTTACTGTATACGCTCCTTGCTCTCCCGATTACTGCTCACTTTGAATGCGACTGGCAAAATGATAGAACCTTCGAAACTGTCGGGCTACTATGTAAACGTAGTTTAATAGGCTTCCAAAAAATTATATATAAAATTTAGGTTTTATAACATAACGTAAGTATAATTATAAATTATAATAGTTTAAGGGTGTCCGGCAGAGGGTTGTAATCATACTAACTGTCTGGCAATGAGCAACGCGAGTTTTGATATTATTATGAATCAAATATAAAAAAAAATAGTTTTATTTCATGATGAATTTGAGATGGAATTTTACACATCTTTGTTACCTGTTACCTGCCAAAGCCACCGCTGCCTCAGCTTCATGGGTGGGGATCATTCTTACCTGTACTAGGGACATACATAGAAGAACTTTCAGCTTTTATAAAAATCCGAAGGTCGGGCACTCACGGGCTCTTGCTCTGTGTAGCGGAGGTAAAATGATTTTGTCAGGTGATACTAATGGTTCATTTTTTATATTTTTCTGTTCAAGCACGAACCCTGTTCTTAGAGGCCAGTTTTGTTTTGTGTAGTGATCGAAACGCGCTCTGCTATCCCATTCACAGAGAAAACAACAACGTTTCGTATAAGCAGTTTGCAATCCTAAAATTAACGCCACTACCTTTAAATCTGCACATATTTGCCATTTGTATTTTACATAATCAACTTTTTCCAAAATTAGTTTTAAAATATTGCGTTTCTTTAAAGTGAGCGCCGTACGCTACAGGTAAAGATGGCAGTATATTACCGTTATGAAGTAAAACTGCTTTTAAACTAAGTTTCGATCCATCAATAACAAGTCTCCACTCTTGTGACACGTGTGTGTGTGACCTAATCCTGACCCATCAATAATATTACAGAATACCCATCCATCTGCTTTTGAATAAAAGGCAGCTAAAGACATGTGACGTTTACTATAAGCAGTAATTTTAACTCCAGCTTGCAGTATTGTTTTAATTTTGAGCTTAATATTTCTGATTTTTCTTTGGTCAAATCTAAATCTCTGACAAGATCATTTAATTCATATTGGCTAATCAAATGTGGTTCTGCAGTTATTTGATCTTGAAATACGTCTCCACTACTAGATGGGTCTGCTTCTTCGTCTTCTTCCGTACTTGAACTCGATTAACTATGAAATCTTACCGGTAATGGAATGTCTGAAGAATGTGGAACATCGAAAAACCTTTCAATGTTGTCAAATGCTTATAGCACCTTAAACAACACACTTTAGGCAACCACGATTTATCTTGATTTTTGATTGTAATCTTAAAATAATCTTCGTGAAACTTCTCAAACAACGGAGAAATGGGTTTTTTTTCACTTTTAGAATTGAATTCACCACAAGCATAACAAAATAAGCCAAGAGAATTAACACAAACACGCGGCATTTTGTTCACTGCGATTCATAACTATCTTCTCATAGAAAATTGCCAATAGAATGATTGTAATATTTAAAATGTCTGGCACCCCACGATTTTTACTCTGAATTGAATTATTCTGTTAATAACTTAAATTTTATTATAATTTTATTTTGAGACGATTCACTATGATTGATTGTTCGATCTTCTACTACTATAATATTAGACTCTTTGTAATTAAAGATTATTTTCTAGTTTTTAGTTCGATCAGCAATAAAAGCGTGTTTTTTAGTTTTTTTAAACTATTATTTATTTGTTCAATGAGATAAGAGCATTTTTGTATTTTCTTGATAAAATTTTTAACTTTTCGATAAAAATATACATCGCAGGGTTGCATCAGTGGAGTACATTTAGGGGGAATTATTTTGATGTTACACGTTGGTAATCCTTCTTCATCTTGGAAGACTTCGTCATATAATGGCGGATTTGTTTGTCCTCCCTACGAGTCAATTATCAGAAGAAATTTGTTTTCTTGTACGTGCGGCTTCATCACATCAGTTAAAAATTTTTTATACAACGGTGTTGTAAGTTTTACAGATTTTGAAGAAGTAATGATCACATTTTTGTACTTTGCTGCATATTCATCTACCATTTTTTGAACTCTTAGTCCAAAAAAGCTCTTGTAAGCATACGTATACTTTTGACAATAGTTTTCCGGAAAGGCTCATAGCATATTGCGCTGTATATGAGTGGGTTACTTTGTTTGTTCATATCCTTTTTTTAACAAAACTGTTTTTGATCTTTTATGGTCGAGGGTTCGGTTATACGTTGACTGGTATTGGCAACCTAGAAAAAGAATATAGGAATGTAAATTTATTATACGCGTCGTTAACCAGAGTATATCATTTGAGGGTAGATAAATAAGAATTCTTGAATTACCTGTTTGATCAGTGTTGATAACAAAATCCTTATTGTATTGAAGAATGAAAAATCGAGTTTGGAGTCGAAATTTATCTGCCGCAGCAAGGATTTTCTCTTGCGTAGCTGTCTCTTTTTCTGACACATATTTTGAAATTTTTCTCTGACGAATCTTATGCCTTCGTTGAATCTCGATGACCCATGACTCGGAGGCTTTGAATTCCTACTGTGGCAATTGACTGGCAGCAGCAAGTGCCCATTGTTGCAAGTTTTTCGTGGTGACTTGCTGGTTATAACTTCACGCTTCAACGAAGCGATCATATGTCCACGAATCAATTGTATTATATTTATCCTTTCGAGTTCCACCGTTTTTAAAATGTTCTTCCCAAATTTTCAATTCTCGCATATACTTCAAGCGAAATGGTCCTTTCGTTTGCAAACTTTTCAAACTCCACGTTGGATGCGCTTTGGCAAGATTAACCACCATTATTTTGTAGTTAAGTGCAACGTATTCTGGATCTTCTTTCAATATTTTTTCATTGGGTTCTTACTCATCACTTGACTACGAAATGGCACTCTCCACTAATTTATATTCTTCGTCTTGGTCGATTTCTTCACACCAAATCAACTCATCGTCACATAAACTGATACTCCGATAAGGCATCCACTACTTTCTCATATATTTTATTTCCCATTTGAATGTGTTCTTCAGTTATAACTTCAGAACTTTCTGATGTGATCAGATTTTCTTCGGCCAAGAGAAGTAAACTACAATCCTTCGCCGTCTTCAATCGTTGCTTCGACGCTTCGCTGTAGATGCTATCGTTTGGCTCCTGTTCTTTTTCCGTCGACGTTCCAGGCATATCAACAATTTCATTTTCGTCCAACCTTTCGATTTTTCCACAATTTTTTTTATATTTTCTAGAATCTTCTTTCAATGTTCTCAAAAAACACGTATTATTTAGTCCACAACAAGAAAACTAATGAGCTTCCTAACGGTTAGGAACACCTTTTTTCTACCTTTGCAAAGAATCTATTGTTCGTGTACAGCTGTTAGAAGCGACCTTCAAATAAAAACGAATATTATTGTGAAACGACCATTCACGTTTAGGGCACGTTCCTCAAGGAAGGGGAATAGCCAATACAGGAAGAAGGAGAAGAATTACTGTATGAACTTGTTGGGAAGGTTCGTAACTCCGAATATTCTAGGATTATACTTTTATTAAAAAATTACATCTCTTTTGCGTATAAATAAATAAATAAAATAAATTATTAACTTCTATATTTAAATGAGAAAATAATACTAAAGGTATTTCAGAAAATAATAAAAAATAAATAAAAAATAATAATAATTAAATAACAAATTGAAAAAAAAAATAATAAAAAAAATTAAAAAAAGGTCTCCTCAGGCGGCATCGAACTCACGACCATGAGTAGACTAGTCGGTGCTCTTACCACTACACTAACTACTGGTTGGTAAACTTGTCAAAATTTAAAGCTTAAATGGTGAAAAAGTCGCGCGTAATTTTTCTTTTTCTCAACGCTTGGCCATCTGGAGTTCCCACTTTGAGTAATTTCATCTTTAACAAAGTCCTCCATGTCCTACAAATTTGAGTGAAATCGGTGATGACGAGTAGGGAATGCCCCCTTGTCAGACTCCCCGTACATCCGTATATTAGGCCATGGAGCAATGTTCATCAGTAAACATATACCTCCAAACTTTTTTAATTCATTTGTGGTGATTTGGAAGGGTTTAGATGGGTCTTTTTGTATGCTGAATTTATGCATTTCTTCAACAATGTGGTTGAGCAGGTCATCATCAAAAAAATATAAAAAATATTGCAATGGAGTATCTAATTCTGTAATGGGTGGTTCTAAATTTATATTGCCGACAAACTGAGGATGGTTGGGCTGTAAAGATTTCTTTTTTCAAATTCAATTTCTTTTCTTTCTTTAATTGGTAGTACATTGTTGTTGATTGGAGTTGGAGTTTTTTTTATTTACAAGTTTGTAATGTTCGCTCCACAAATTAAATTCTTATGTTAGATTTGGCGAACGATCTTCTTCAGTTATTTCTATTTCCGTCGTAATAGTTAGTAATTCTTTGACATATTTGATTGATTTAGAACATGCTATAGGATCTTGAAAATGAATATTTTTAAATCTTGGGTCTAGCAATGTAGATACAGCAAGTATTTGAACATATTCCGAGGGTAACAAGCGTTTACTGATTTCAGTCATTGTGTTAATTTGAAGTTCCTGACTTATACAGAACTGTTTGTTTTGATGTTGTTCATTTTCAGGTTTAGCACTCGTGTTATGGAAATGACTTTGCTGCTGGTAACATAGTCTTCTCCACATATTTCTTTAGTAGCGACTTCTAAAGGGCGTAAAACTTCGAAAATTTCAGTCAACTCTTCAACACTATATCATCATTATCGTCGGAGGAGCACTTGTATGACAATTAACAATTTGATTAGTCGTTGGTTGCAGATCTAAGAATCTCTCCACCATATGAAAGGTGGCATTCCAACGAGTAGCGACTTCTTGTATTAGTTATAGATCAGAATACTTCCGCAATTCATCACTTGCCACTACACTATGCTTGAACCAGGTGACAATTCTTTTAACAGATCCAATCAATTCTGGCAATTGCTTTGTTTTTGCTATTGATTTTTGAGCTACCAAATTAAGTAGGTGAGCAAAACAAATTATATGACATTTTCTTCCAAATGAGATATCTACACCTTCAACAACATTTGCTAGAATAGAAGACCTAATTTGTTTCATAAGTTGGATTGGTCGTGCATGAGACCGTGAGCTAACATCGATTATCGATTCCATTAACATCGATGTTGCGATATTTTACATATATCAACATCGATGTTTTTACTTTCAGCATAGATGAATATCGAACATCGATGTTTATCGAACATCCTTAAGATGAAAGCACCATAGTACTGACTTCAGCGTTATGTCCATCAATGTTTTTGATCAGACCAGCTAAGTGTTCACCTTCATAATTGACCATCACATAAGATCCCACATTGTATCCATCTTCATGGTTTTTGGGTTTTTGGACAAACACATTTAAGGAGGTCTACTCATGTGACGGTCTGTATTTTAGGGATCTTTTAGATTTTTTTTTCTACGACCAGTAAATAGAGAGAGCTTTATTGTTTATTATAATTTATTAACATATATTTTGGCAGTATCAGTATAAAATTTGAGTTACAAATATAATGTGAGAATGAACTATCATCAAATGAATATACTAAAAATTGGACTTTTGATAGACATTTGAAAAAAAAAATCGTGAATTTTTGATTGTCCTTAGTTCATTCCATGCGTTTAAATGTACTGAATCCAACGCTTCAAGATTCAAGTTATTCGGTCAAGCCGTTTTTAAGATACGATGGAGGAAAGTTTCAAAAACAGAGTTTTGAGAAAAACGCGTTTAAAGTTTCAAGTTCGCTTTTAACTATGAAAATCTCAACTTACCCTCAATCAGCGATGCCCGGTCTATTGAGTATTGCTTCCTCTTCTTCTTGAAACTGTTTTAAAGCAGATTGTTCAGCTCTTGACTCAATCCTGGCTTGTTTAACGGCATTACTTACGCGCCGCTCAGAACGTGAGATTCACTTTTCATCACGTTTCTCAAGTATGGGCTTCGCGGCCAATAGGGCATCCCATAACCGACATTACTTTTAAAACACCTTCAAAACCTTCATTAAAGATGATAATTGATAAGTAATTAGCAATTTCAACAATCTTGGGGCCAGAATGGAGATGCTTAGGAGCAAAAGTCCAAATCAACGAAGCTCCTAAACAACGAATTAATAATTTATCTTTCGATAAATCTTCGAAAACAGGTTTGATAGCTATTTGTACTTTTGGTATAAGAGATGGTTTATCGTGATGAAATTGGTCGAGCTCGTTCTTAGCTTCTGCCTTCCGCCATTTACACCAACTGTCATCCCTTCTGGATAAAATTGATGTTGAGGATTTTCATCTGAGGAACATTTGTGATAATAAGTTGCCCAAATTTCCTTCTTCATATCTTCTAGCGAATCTGGATGACGTCGAATTGCTAATCCGTAGAAGTTTGTGATTTCTTGAATAACTTTATCAGTAAGTTTACCTGGTCCTTTTCCACCGATTCCTTGATTTGTTTTATCTCTTTTAACAGCCCGAAGTCGTGTTCCCATTCTCTTTTCTACGTGGCCCATACATTCTTTTTTTGTTACAACAATATCTCCATACGGTTTAGCATCTTGGTTCCCTTTGAAAGTTTTACTGTCACCATCGCCAATGTATGTAAGCAGTGTTGTAAACCCCAGTGAACAGAAAAGCAGCAGATCAATCTTAAAGAAGCAGTAGAAAACAGTAAATTTACGTTTTCAAAACATTAAATCTACTGTCTCAAAAACCTTTCAATTGGGGCATAGAATTAGTTATATAGATGTATAATTAATGAAACTACTGCAGCACTACCAGTAGTACTTCTTTAATTATCACATTTTTTTATAAAGTACATTATTGAAAAAAAGACAATTATATAATTATATTAGTTATTAAAAATAGGTACTCAAAATTACAAACATTATTCATTGTTGTGTGTTACTTTATCCTCAACATTTTCTGTTTCATTGTTTTTGTTAAAATCTTACATCCTTTGATTAAAAATTTTCGTATGATTTTCAGTAGCATCAAATGCGTAACATTCGTTTATTTCGGATTTTGTATGTAAAATGCCTTTGATCGTAGTAGAAGACATTTTGTTTCGCAGTTTACTTTTCAAACAAGAGTTTTTTTACCATGTCGCACAACATTGGAAATCTTTGTGAACCGTCTCCATTTTTCAATTCAGAAATGCGTTTCCAGTAATCCGAACAATGGTAGCGTGTATGGGGACGTTCCGGTGTATCGGAGCGGTCTTCAGTTCTTTTTGCGATGGCATCGAACGTGGACGATGACACACTGGCGTTGCTAGGACTTACTTTAATTTTGAAGAAGAATGGCATGAAAAACAAGCGAAGAAAGTGGTGTAAGCATTGGTTATTGAAAAGAAAAACATATAGTCATGTTAATTTATTAAATGAATTGAAATTTGAACCAGAAGATTTTAAAAACTATCTTCGAATGGACGAGAAAACATACCTTAAATTACTTGAAATGGTTCCTCCTATGATAAAAAAGAAGACACAGTTATGATAAATAGTATTTCTACGCACAAAAGATTATTAGTTACATTGAAATTTCTCGCAACTGGTAGAAATTATGAGGACCTAAAATTTTCAACAATTATTTCGCCTCAGACACTTGGAAAAAATTATTCCTGAAACATGTGAGGCTTTGTATAAAGTACTTAGAAGAGATTATTTGAAACACTGTTATATTACAGATAATATTTATTGAAAAAAATACGATTTTAATTTTAATCATTAAAGTACAAAACTGTCGCGTACTAATTATTCATTATCAATATTGAAATTATTGAGGAATGTCGCTGCCGAACCTGGAATCGATAAATTGACCTGTGTTTCATTGGGCTGATTTCCTGGAATTATAGGTGTTCGTATTTGTGGCGAGTAGGGATTGCCTTGGGAGCTGTTAACTAGATGGCTAGTTTGAAATGATTGAGAAAGATACTCTGAATTTTGACTGGTGGGAAATAGAAGGCAGGGTGGGCTAGGACTTCCGGAAGAAACAAATATTACAGGGGTATATGCTCTATTGGAATTAGGAGAGGAATGATATGCATGTTGTCGATATTGCTGAGCAACAACATAGCTTCGTTCATTTTGTTTCAAAATGTTAATATAGGCATGCTCGGAAGTGAGGTTTCCTATTTCTGCTTCAAAAAGTAAGTCATTAATAAGTTTTTCTGCGACTATTATTTGTTTCGCATCTAAAGCCCTCAATTTCATCGCCACCTTTTTGCGAATAATATCGCACCTATCTTCTGTTACAACTGAGCGAAGACGCTTAAAGTGATCTCGTACCGATTCCAATACTTCATTTGTTAAGCTTTCATCTTTTCTTTTTGTTCTACAAAGTTTTTCTGGGCGAGATGAATTATTATTTGACGATGTTGATCGAGCCTCGTTGTCGGTAGATACGCTGTAGGATGAATATTCTTCATCGACATTTGAAGAGTCTTCAGTGTTCTTTCTAAAAACATAAATAATTACATATTATATTCATAACATAAAATAATTATGATATTTTTTTAGCCTGCCGCTATACATATTTCACATAAAAAATAACTACTTATTGTATAAATGATAAATCTATTATTTTTATATTACAGTTTCCTACATCTCAAGAAGAGTGGACGGAAATAGCAAAGATATATGAAGAACGATGGAACTTTCCTCATTGTCTTGGTGCAATAGATGGAAAGCACATAGCGATTGTTCCACCGGCTAATAGTGGATCGTATTTTTACAATTATAAAGGGTAACATAACGTGGTTCCTTTGGCAATCGTTAATGCTAAATACCCATTTATGTAAATATATAGACATTGGCATGAATGGCAGAATATCCGATGGAGGGGTTCTACAAAACACTAAATTTTTTGAAAAATTAGAAAGTAGTGATTTACATATTCCAAGCAGTGAATTGTTAACAGGAAGTAACCGAAATTTACCATATGTTTTTGTGGTAGATGACGCGTTCCCATTACGCCCCGATATGATAAAACCGTTGCGGCAGGTAGATTTAACATCGCAAGAAAGAAAAATCCTGAATTACAGATTATCTCGCGCGAGGCGGATTGTTGAAAACGCTTTCGGGATAATGGCATCACGATTTCGGATATTTTATACTCGTGTAAATTTAGAACCCGAAAATATCGATAAAGTAGTGAAAGCATCTTGAGTATTACATAACTTTTTAATGGGATACTCAAAAAAGTCTTATGCACCTCAAAAATCTTTTTATCGAGAAAACTCTAAAAACGGGACTATAATTTCTGAAGGATACAATGCACAAAATAGTACCATGGAAAACTTGGAAAGAAGAAACCCCGGCAATACATTGAACAACGTGAAGATAGTCTGAAACAATTTTATGAATGATTTCAATCAGGAGGGAAGGGTTCTATGGCAAAATGATCATGTAAATGAAAAAATAAGGCTGAACAGGCAGAGTTGATAGTTCTAAATATATAGTTATTAGTGATGTACAGGATCGTTCAAAATGTAAATAAGCGGATACAGATCTTCTTTGTCGATGATACGAATATCCGGAATATCACTAATAGTTATATTATAAGCTTTAGTGAAATTTAGACTGATTATAAATACAAAATAATTATGTGTACATGTATTGAACTTAATAAAAATTATACTACAAAGTATGAAATATTTTACTTACTTCACAATTATTTTCGTCATCACTATCTAAGTTGGATGAAGATTCCCTTAGAGTGCATTGATCATGAATGAAATTGAACAATTTATAGTACCACAGTTTAATACGGTACACATCATCAGCAGATGTCCCAGGCTTTAAAGATTGCTCATATTTCTTCTTTTCCTTCCTAACATTGCTTCTTAAGTTATTGATCTTTTTCACAACTACATCTTTGTTCGCATCTGGCTCAATTTCTCTCAATTTTTCAATTAGTAATTTATAAGCAGCTTCTTTTTTGCCTCGATTATGGTAATCTTTGTTTTTAATTTGCCAAAGACATGGATTACTTCTATAAATTTCAATAAAACTTTCAAGGATTTTTTTAGTTGAATCTGGTGGCGCCATTTTCTGGCAATACGATGCGAGCGACGAGACAACCGTCCGAAAGAAACACTACAAAACACCTGACGCGACCTGCGCAGGCGACCGGAGTACACGCACACACGCACAGGTATACCGTACGGTGTCACTCGAAAGAATCGAGTTTTGATCTTGCGCCGGTCGCCTGCGCAGGTTCAAAAAACTGCACAGGTCTATTCCCACACACATTCCGGTCTATCTGCGTAGGCAGATATGCACAGGTGGACTTCTCCGGTAAACCGTAGCGTGTATGGCCGGCATTAACATCCGCCATTCTCTGTCCAGTTCTGTCACATTATCTGGACAAATATTCGGGAAAAAGTGAAGCTGATATGCAATCGACCGAATATTATTTTTTGCTTCAGGGTCAATAATTGCTTTGGGGTCTAGCATTTTCAAGCATTTCAACGCTTGGCGATCTGTGTCGTTAAATGGAAATCTATTTTTCATTTGATTTGCTGCGTCTATATAAAATTCTTTACACTTTATGTAGAAATTGTTCAGGCTTCCTTCATTCAATTCTCCTTTATCACGTCTGGATCTGATCATGTTTGGAACTATCCCTCCAACGTATATTTCTTGTAACGGCAAGTTTTTTGCTACGTCTGTGAAATCGATACTCAAGATTTTCTCTTCTCTCATATCTGATAAATTCCTCGTTTCACGTTGTTCAAAACCGTGAGGTCCAAATATTCGGGTGTAATGAAGCACTCCTACAATATTGTGTAAGCAGTTAAAACTTTATCATTAAGTAAATATACTTTTGGTGTTTCCGATTGCATTTCTTTGTTGAGTTCTGTAAATATAGGCAACGCAAATTTCAAAAATTCTAGATAAAGCTGTGTCGTTGGTTCGAGGGCCTTGTTGAGAATTGCTTGAGCAGAAAGTAAACGATCCACATAGACAGCCGCTTGAAAATATATTTTTATGGCCGGCAATTGTTCTAAAATCCTGTTAACGACCTGAGTAAGTGACAACCATCTTGTTTGGCTAGGGTAAAGCAGCTTGTGTAGCTTAATGTTTGCAAAAGCTTGAAATGTTTTATAGTCGCCTATACGTTTTGGAGAATTCTTAAAGGAATA
The DNA here is from genome assembly GCA_949316085.1 of Hypercompe scribonia. Classification (NCBI taxonomy): domain Eukaryota; kingdom Metazoa; phylum Arthropoda; class Insecta; order Lepidoptera; family Erebidae; genus Hypercompe; species Hypercompe scribonia. Next base: position 6,356,860 of record OX438986.1, on the reverse strand, counting down.
TACTGCGTAGTTGTGGTAGATAATTAAAGATGTATTAATTATGATCAGAGTTTTATTTTATATGAGTACAAAACCGGACATACTGCGTAATTAGACAGTGGCGCCACACGCGCCTAAAACCAAAACTAATCTAGTTGCGTTCCTAATTACACTAACAATTCTGTATATGATTAAATACTTTCCTACAGAAGTCTTCTACACCTCTTGACAATTTTTCGCATGCACACTAGGCACACAGGCTATATGAATGGCATATGAACTTTAGCGTAAAAAGATAAGGTATATCATTTTTGAAAAGTGTTACCAGAGAATGATTGACACCAAACGTTAGTACCATCACATGCATAGCCTAACATATTGGTTTTGTAAGGTATGTTTTTCTCGGTAAAATACTCTATGATTTTACCATGCAACGCTGTTGCTTTTCCATTTTCAATGGGTATCAGTGTAAGAAACCGGTCTTCAACTTGAAAATTATCGTCCACTGTTCTTACAATCAACGCCAAATGTTTAATGATAGATTTGTCCGTACTTTCATCCACAAGCAAAGAAAAGTTATTTTCTATTAAATTCTCTATCAGGTTTTTTTGTGCAGTTTCTCCAGTTATATTAACGATAATTGCTCTAACTTTAGTTCTGCTCACAGACAGTTCCTCTGCAACTTTAGAATCTGGACAGACAGCGCGTATTAATTTTGTTAAATGGGACGCTACATTAAACGAAAGATTGTGCTCTGCAATAAAACAAGCCATCTTGATTTTACCTTTTTTTGCTGCTTGTTTGGATTTTGTGAGCTCGAAGATAACATTGATATTAAGTTGGTTGTTTCACTAACATTTTGCAATTATTGACGTGTTTTTTAGAACTTTTGTGGCGCAGTAATTTATTAATCCCGCATTTTCTATCACAATTACAAGCTGAACAGAAGAAATACTTGTTACCTTTAGCACTTTTCTTTAGCCAGCCTTTGAACTTTTCATCTTATAACCACGAATCAATAAACTTCTGTTCATACTTCTGTTATATTGAAGGTATGCAGCTTAATCAAAGACACGTCTGTTGAACACACAGTATATTTCTCGACAGAAATACAATGCTACCTACTGACAGTATATGAACAATTATAAATTAATATGTACCTACATCACACCTCCCCACCTAAACCCCCCTACGTACATGATTTACATAACCAAATCACAGTAAGGTGTAGTACAATATTTCATCACTTCATGCTATCGAAATGTGGCCGTTTAACTTATATAATGCTAATTAATTATTCTAGTAGTATTTTATTTATTCTAAATAGTAATCTTACTTAATTTTCATACCCAAATCTGATTGGGGGTCTGCGTGTTCGCATCAGACGCCTCACCGGCGACCGCACAGGTGACTGCTGTGTCAGTTGCTTAGGGGAGCCTGGAGAGTGAGAGGTCGGTGATTGCAGACACTGAGATTGATCTCCAGCCAACGTATTAGTATCCTTTTCCTCCCTCTCAATCTCCGCCCTCTCCTCCACCAGGCCCGACTCTGGTTGTTGCTCCACGACATCCTCGAGTTCCTCCACACCTTCTTTTTCCATGTGGGGAAAAATATTAGTGGATCTGCGTCTGATTTGGTCAATATGCCTCTTTACCAATTGACCGTCATCCCTTTCTAGTATATATCTACGTGAACCCTCTCTGTCCACAACCGCGCCTTTTACCCACTTGTCCCGGTTGTTGTACTCCCGAGCCCAGACTGCGTCCCCTTCGGAAAATATACGTTCCTGTCCCCCGCTATTGGCTACCTGGCACTGTTGCGCGCGCCGCACGCGGTCCTCGAGAGCCCCGTCGTTCCGCAGCAAGTCCAATCGTGACCGTAGCGGCCGGCGCTGGAGTAACATGGACGGACTTTCACCGGTCGTACTATGAATGCTATTTCTATAGGTTATTAAAAATGTCTGTAGTGCTGTTTCGATATCAATAGAGTCTCTGTAAGCTTTTTTTATTACCCGTTTACACAAATTCACCGCGTTTTCCGCTGCACCGTTCGATGAGGGGTGATATATCGGCGAATGTGACTGACGTATGCCATTGCTCTTTAGGAAATCTCTGAATTCGGAGCTTGTAAATGGTGGGCCCTGATCCGAAACCACTTCTAAAGGCAACCCAAAACGAGCGAAGGTCGATCTTAACACCTTAATTACACTGGAAGCAGTTGTTCGCGGCATTTCAAATACTTCTAACCATTTCGTTGTCGCATCAATTACAATAAGAAAAGTCTTCCCATAAATTGGACCTAAAAAATCCACGTGTAACCTACTCCATGGCTGATCTAAATACGGCCAAGGCTTAGGCGTCGCTCGCGGCGGTGCTTGCGCCTCTATCGCACACGTCTCGCATCGCCGACAGGTGTCTTCCACGTCGGCGTCTATCCCCGGCCACCACACATAGCTACGAGCCAAACTTTTTGTCTTTACAATACCCATGTGGCTAATGTGGAACTGTTCTAAGACTGAACCCCGTAACGTGGATGGTATTATTATTCTGTACCCCCACATAAGACAACCCTTTTCTATGTATAATTCCCGTCGTCTAAGAAAATAGGGTTGAAGGTCATCGTCATTGCACGAACTAGGCCAGCCGGACTGGACGTAAGCCTTCACTCTGCTCACTAAAACATCTTTCGACGTAGCTACTTTAATATCACTGTTTGTTATTGGTAAAAATTTCTCTACAAAATTAAAATATGTTACTTCGTTTTCGTCACTCGACGGGCGCGAATTGATTGCCGACTGAGGTAGTCTAGATAATGCATCTGCACAATTTTTCGTGGAGGTTACATATTCTATTTTATAATCATAACCCGATAATAGAATAGCCCATCTTTGTAATCGTGATGCCGCCATCACAGGTATACCTACTCTATCTCCGAATATGTACGTTAATGGCTTAGGATCCGTTCGCAGAATAAATTTACGACCATATAAATACTGGTGGAACTTTTTGATTCCAAAAACAATAGCTAGCGCCTCCCTATCTATTTGGGCATAATAGATAGGGCGTTCGGCCGCCGTAAGTGTACGAGAGGCGTACGCGATCGGACGCTCCCCCTCCGGTGTGAGGTGAGAAATGACGGCCCCCACCCCGGCTGTGCTGGCGTCCGCTGTTAACACTAACGGTAAGTTGGTGGAGTAATGACACAACACTTCACTACTCTTCAGTACACACTTCACGGCCTCGAATGCACGCTGACATTCTATACTCCATACGTATTTATTACCTATTTTCAGTAACTTTTATATAGTGGCGATAATATAGTACTGACGTTTTTTATAAACTTAGCATAATACATAACTAAGCCTATAAAGGCTCTCAACTCTGACATATTTAACGGCGCCGGGGCATTCACTATCGCGTCCACCTTGTCCGGGCAAGTGTGAACTCCATCCTTACTAATTACATGACCCAAGTAGCTAACCGACTCCGCGAAGAAGGTGCATTTTTCTTTCTTTACCTTCAACCCACGTGCTCGCAATCGTTGAAATACCTTATCTAAATTGTCTATATGTTGGACTGTATCTTTTCCCGTTATAATTATATCATCTAAGAATACCCCAACATGTGGCATATCTGCGAATAATTGTTCTAGCAGTCTCTGAAAAATCCCAGGACTCGATGCCAAGCCATAGACTAAACGTTTGTACATAAATAGCCCCTTATGCGTATTGATTACGGTGTATTTCCTCGACTCGTCCAATTCGAGTTGGGCATACGCCTGTGATAAATCTATTTTACTAAAGCGCTGCCCTCCGTGTAGTCTAACTAGTAAGTCTTCCACTTTTGGCAAGGGATAACGGTCAATATCGAGTACCTTGTTTAGCGTTAGTTTGTAATCAGCGCAGATTCTGATCGTGCCGTCCTTTTTTACGACCGGCACGATCGGCGTGGCCCAGTCTGAGCGTTCCACCGGCTCGAGGATGTCGTCGCGCACCAACTGCTCCAGCGCCCGCTCGACCGGCTCGCGCAGCGCGTACGCCAGCGGTCGCGCTTTCATATACACGGGCTGCGCGCCCTCTCGTACCCGCACCGTCACCTGGCCGCCGGTGAAGCGCCCGAGGCCGTCCGCGAACACCTCACTATACCTGGAACTGAATTCACTTAAATTAAATAACTCATTTTTCACATTATTAACATTTTATAGGCGCGAAGCTGGGTTCTACTCGTATTTCAACAGTCGACATACCCTCATCAATATCCTGTGCTATAAAAGCTTGATCCTCTTTATCAAGGAGTAGGACATCCTCGTTGTCGTTGTTGTCAGCCATCAAAACTTCAAAAATATCATCTTGCTGCAGCGAAAACTCTCTGTATCTGTTTGATGACATGACCTACAACAAATTATATAATGATTAAAATAGAAAAAAATGAAAATTACAACAAAGCAAATAATATCAATAGTTATAGCAATATGTCTCCGTTCATGCATACAGGGACACCCGCGTCCCATATCATTTTTCGCAGAATATGCATTACTCGTACAAATAAAACGTAAAATTTGTAATAAAACGATAATTGTACTTACTAACGAATATGTTTCTGAAGAATAACAGACGAAATTGGTTTTTATATAATAAAAATAATTTTTAAAAGTTTGTCGCAATAGAAAATAATTTTCACATTTCGCACCCGAAATTGTTTTGACAGATCCCTTTTTTTTTAGTATTGCTAGTGCACAAACATCAAAACATACTGTAAATAGTAAAATAAAAACTCGAAAAGAGGTTCAACTTGCCTAATTTATCTGTAAATTGCAAAAAATATGCGGGGACAAATGTCTCCCATATGCGTGAAAGGGTTAAGGGTCTGAAGACAGAGATATCCGCAGGCTGTATTATATGAGTCGCGTTAGGATGAAGTGCATACAAAATCATGTTATCATCATTATACAAATTACTGACCTCGTAAGTTATGTGCAACTTGTGGCCGTCGATTAGAAATAAAACAGGAAATTTTACATTTGATTTCCATAATTCTGGTAGTAAAGTATTAGCAATATAGCCATGAAAAACTGTAGAAGTCAGCCTTCAGGTATATATCGCACGATTTCAAGATGAATCCTTTCATAAGGGTAAATAATAAGGACGGGGAAGACTTTCTCGGAAGCTGTGAATGTTTCTAAAACAGTAATGCTTTCTTTTTCTTTATCTTGAATTTCGTATAAATTGACCATTTCTTTAGGACCCAGTACCAAACCTGACTTTGGACAAATATTGAATCGGGATTCATCACCATTAAGAATTATCAGGTTCGTCAAGAATATCTTCGGCGTGTTCACTTGTTAAAAAGTCTCTTAGTTCAGAGTGCTATTTTCTTAGTCCTTCTTCCGTTACTCGGTTTCGTGCTGAGTTTATAGATTCATTATATTGTTGTGTCACATCCGGGTGTCTTTTTAGGAATCCACTAAACCATTTTCGTCCAGGTTTGCCGCTGCTAATGGATTTCTTCGATCGTCCTCTTGTATTATTTGGCTAACTGTTTTCAATAAACGTTCTTTTATTAAGGGGATTCGCTTTGTAGCAATAGCGTTAATCCACTTCGATAATAATAATTCTTCTTGTGGTGTCAAGATGGTTGCTGGTCCCATTTTAATTTGTCCCGGATTCTCATTTTTAGTTTATTTAAAACAGTCGAATGGGGGATACCATAGTTTCTACATGTTTCCCTTATCTTAGCTCCTTTACTAATTTCATCGAGACACTTTATTAAATCATTTTCTGTGCGAGGTGTGTTAATGTGGTGTAGTGTTGTGTGTAAGGTGTGAATATCTATTTTGTCCCCTTCAAAGTAATCCCCGGGATATTATACACTTGTGCCAACGTTATTTCCAAGCTTCGAAGCACTTCAAAAAATCATTTTTTTGTTTCTTGTTCAACTCCTCCTTCGATGCCGTCTTTATCTCATCAATCGTGGTGTAGCGTCGTCCTTTCATGGGCCTCTTCAGTTTCGGGAACAAGAAAAAGTCACAGGGGGCCAGATCTGGGGAATACGGTGGCTGCGGTATCATTAGTGTTGTTTTTGGCCAAGAAGTCGCGTATAAGCAGCGATCTGTTAGCAGGGGCGTTATGGTGGTGCAAAAGCCAATTGTTGTTTTCCCACAAATTTGAGCGTTTCTGGCGGATTGCTTCGCGCAAATTGCGCATAACTTGCAGATAATATTCCTTATTCATCGTTCTACCCTATGGCAAGAAATCATGATGCACCACGCCCCTGCAATCGAGGAAAACTAAGCAAAACTTTCAAATCAGGCCGTACTTGACGTGCTTTTTATAGTTTTGGTTCGCGCGGCAGCTTCCATTGAGATAATTGAGCTTTGATTTTCACGTCATAACCATAAACCCACGATTCGTCACCAGTTATGACCCTCAGGAGCAAATTCGGGTCGTCGCGGACAGATTCCAACACCTCATTAGCAATGTTCATGCGATGTTTTTTTTGATCGAAATTGAGCAATTTTGGTACAAATTTTGCAGCGACCCGTCTCATGCCCAAATTAACGATTAAAATCGAATGGCACGAGCCCCGTATATTTAAAAAATGTCTTTTGGGGAGTATTTTGTATATAAAACAACGAGAAAAAGTTTAACACATCGTTCAATAAGTCCCGGGGACTAACTATAAAAACAACATTTTATCGACAAAATTCTTTAATATTCATCAGTATAATCTTCTTCAAGTATAACATAATCATTCCAACGCTTCTTCTAACTTTTCAATGCCATGTTTGTAGAACGATTTGTCTTTTGACTTAAAATAAGCCTCATTAGCAGTGATCACCTTCTCGTTTGAACCAAATCTTTTTCCCTGGAGCATCTTTTTGAGATCCGCAAAGAGCGAGTCGCTGGGGGTTCAGATCCGGCGACTAAGAAGGATGAGGAAGCAGTTGGAAGCCCAATTCGTTGAATTTGGTCATCGTTTTAATTGACTTCCGGCACGGTGCGTTGTCGTGATGAAAGATGACTTTATTCTTCTTTATGTGTGGGCGTTTTTTCGCTATTTCGGCCTTCAAACGATCCAATAACACCATGTAGTAGTCACAATTGATGGTTTTTCCTTTTTCAAGGTAGTCAATGAAAATTATACCATTCGTATCCCAGAATACGGACGCCATCACTTTGCCGGCCGACTGTTGTGTTTTTGGACGCTTTGGGCGGCTTTCACCGGTCGTACGCCATTCAGCTGACTGCCGCTTGACTCCGGAGTGAAATGCTAATTCTATGTTTCGTCCATTGTCACATATCTACGCAAAAAATCCTGTTTATTGCGAGTAAACAGTACCAAACAGTTCTCCGAATCATTGATACGTAGTTGCTTTTAAACGGCTACACACGGCCCTAAAATCACTGGCGATATCGGGACAGCGGTAGTGGGGATGAACTCGGCTACTACTCTACATACGTACCTGCCAGTGAGTATGAAACCGACCGTGCAACAGACTGCTCGTTGTTCCGAGATGCCGCCGACACTCACAAAAGAGCAGAAAATAGACATTGTTTTAGCACTTACTACGGTGCCACCTAACCAGAGACGAAAAAGGAAGAACTGGGTTAAAAACTGGCTGATGAAACGTCATGAACTTTTTGACTACTTTACCACCTAAGTCCGTTTCAACGTTATTACCCTGCTTTCCGGTGTAAATATCAAAATCTAGGCATTAACCTGACTATGCACACATCATCTTTGTATCCTCGTTTAGTCGGCTTTTTTTGGCATGTATTGTTTCAAATAGTTCCTGCCTTTCAATTTTATCATACTTTCATCAATTGCAACTTTTTTTGATGGTTAATAGCTACTTTGAAAATTAGTTCGTAGAATGTCGAGTAGAGGTCTAATTTTATAAAGTTTGTCAAAATCTGAACAATTTCTGTTGAGCATAACACTATTGTTGTTTACGTGCAAATTATTCAAAAGCCAACTAAATCTCTTGAAACTCATAAACTTTGAAACGTATTTATCATGCAAATCAGGTGTTGAAGACCAGTAATCTCTGTAGTTTGGCAGTTTTTTTATGCCCATCACCAAGTTAAAAGCAATGAAAACATCAAGCTCTTCTATTGTAATAGGTGTATATGGCTTGCCGGATTGAGTAGCGTAAAGGTTCGTTTGAAAACATAAAATATCTTGTACATGTTCTGTCCAAAAAAGGTGAAATAGTAAAAGTGGTGTAACATTCATCATGCTAAGAATTTGTTTGGCTATTCCCACACTCTCACAAAACTCACCAGGTACGACCATCCTACAATTCTTCTTTCATTTTGAAGCTATTGTAATCAGTCGATTTGAATTCAAAGTCAAAGCTCAAAGCTCGACAGGGTCAGGATTCTGGCGTACTAAGCTAGACAAGGGTAGGTCATCATCATTATCAAAATCGTGATCATCAATAACTTGAATTTCTCTTATCAAATCACATGACACCAGTGGATTTGGCTGATCGTCGGGGTCCTCTTCGGCATCATCATCACTACAAATACTCTCGTCACGTGAAGGAAAGTTTTTTAACAAGTACTCTTCCAGTTCTTTACTTGTTAGCCGGCGCGGCATACTGTAAAATATAAGAAAAATACACTATTAGTTACATGTCTAAGTAGCACAGATTGGGACCATAAACCCGCAACAGTCACGGTGGTCATTCACTACATTTTCGTTCTAAATGCACATCGAAAACACAAAAATAATAGTATTTTGATCGATACACGAATAACGAATATCGAACTCACTCAAAAAAATACGTTACCGCAAAAGTGAATTCAACGCAACTGAACTGTCATTCATTCAAAAACTGAAAACCGGTCGCGTTGTGTTAGCGATGGATGGAACTTTTATTATAATTCAACTGATTACCGCCAGTTAAAATCGAATGGTATCCCCGGGATCAAGACATCCTCTCTTTTGTATTACCCTTTTATGATTGTCGCCTCAATGACGTTATTCATCAGCTTTTACACAGCCGGTCTTGTTCCATTGCACAGTCGAGGTTGATTAATATTACGCAATACAGCATGATTACAACTGACCCTATTTTTAACTGCAAATTGTGAGGTGGTAATCCAGACAATTCCTGTGAATTTAGAAACTCCGTGGGATAGTTGACTACGTCATCCTGGTTCACAATGGTGTCGACTGATTTGAAGGAAACCAACTGTCCTCTGACAAAATTCTGAATGATCACATTGAGATCCTCGACATCTTTATTTTTCGCCGCCAATATTGCTCGTTCACCCAGCCAATTTATTACACAAGTCTGCAAGATAAAAAAAATTAAGAGCTGTTTTGATTTTCTTGCGTAATTCTTATATTTTTGGGTGTGCTGAATTCGAAAATGCCTTTTTTTGTTGTAGAACGTCACGTTTTCTGACAATGTAGATATCTATGTTAAACAAGTCCTCATCGTAAAATAAAAGATAATACCCTAATTTTTTTATAAATATTTTTAATTGCATACACAAAACTTATATATTCATCGAAAATACAGTAATTAGTAATTATTAAATAAATAAATAAATAAACTTTATTCTCTTTTCACAAATGTATGCCTTAAGATAATACCATAGTGTTACCGGTTTCTACCTTTGTGAAAGACTGGTGCCCGATGTAGGTTAAAAAAATATAACCTGTGTTACGGGTCACCAGGCCCTCTACACGGCATGAATGCGACGATAATAATGACCATGAGAGAGAATTAACAATGAAATAAACTAAGATTTTACAATATTCAAAGGAAACACAATGACTCTAGAAGACAAAAAGTCTACTTAAACTAAGCAGTAATCAGGATGTTCATGCGCGTGAACAGATGTGTGTGTATGAGTGTGTGTGTATGAGTGTGTGTGTATGAGTGTGTGTGTATGAGTGTGTGTGTCTGTGTGTCTGTGTGAGTGTGTGTGTGTGTGTGTGTCTGTGTTTGTGTTTGTGTGTGAGTGCATGTGTGTGTGTGTGTGTGTGTGTGTGTGTGTGTGTGTGTGTGTGTGTGTGTGTGTGTGTGTGTGTGTGTGTGTGTGTGTGTGTGTGTGTGTGTGTGTGTGTGTGTTTGCGTGTGTGTGTGTAATTTATAAAGAGAGAACCAGGCGATTTTTAAGCGAGTTTTAGATCAACGATAAAGAGGTTAAGGGACATTTAGACTAGAACTTCATCTGAGGACGGTTATAATACTCTCAGTTCTATCGTAATCCAGAGTTTTTAGATACTGTTTCAAAATTTGGAGGCAACCAAATCTACTTTTGGGGTATATGTTAAGGATACTGTTTATTTTATTGTAGATATATGGCCCAAGGAAACAGAAGAATCTATGAGCGAGTGCAGATTTGAGATTAAAACGGGGACACACCTTACCCTTTCGTCTTTTATCTTTAAGTAGGTTACCGTCAAACTAAAGCTCAGAGTGCATTTTAAGAACAATTTGCAAAACAAACGTTTGTCGGACAGTAAGTACGTCCCATTGCCGATATAGTTCGGCAGTTGGAAAACGCAAGGGGAGACCAGCAGCAACCTTGAGAATAGCACGCTGTGCTCGTTCGATCTCGAGAAGATGAGTCTTGGCTGCACCACCCCATGAAATTATGCAGTAATCGATGAGAGGTTGGCACAATGCATAATAAACTATCTTAATAGTTTTACGATCCGCTGAGTGTCTTAATGATTTGAATATATAAATTAGTTTTCATAATCTGGATACAAGGGCCTCTATGTGTGGTTTAAAGGTAAGATGGTGATCAACAATCACCCCAAGGTATTTGAGATTCTCAACCCTCCCAAGAGTCGGACAAGGGAAGTCAGAAATTTCATAGGTACAGGTGTGAGCTGTTATGGTTAAAGATGGTGGTGGGAGCAGATTTGCTCTATGTGCAAAGGCGATATATTTTGTTTTGGAGATGTTTAAAGTCAAAATATTGTCCTGTAGCCACTCACCAATCCCATTAAAACCTAGTTGAGCTGAGGTAAATACTTGCTCCCAACTATTACCGCTGAAGAAAAGTGCAGTATCATCAGCAAAGGCAACAATCTTACCGTCAATGACAGGTAGCTGACAAAGGTCGTTAATGTACACCAGGAAAAGTGTCGGGCCGATTATACTGCCCTGCGGTACCCCAAACTTGATAGTTAATTCATTACTTAGCCTGTCATTTATTCTGACTCTTTGTTTTCTGTCAGTAAGATAGTCTGCCATCAATTTTAAAGGAGTTCCTCTTATACCAAGCCTATCCAGTTTTTGTAATAAACGTGGAATCGAGACAGTATCAAATGCCTTCTGAAGGTCCAGAAACAGTGCAAGGCATTTCTTTTTGTCATCTAAGCCAGCACAAAATTTTAGCAATTCATGAACAGCATCATTAGTGCACCGACCCGCTCGAAACCCAAACTGAGCTGGAGAGAGGAGTGCATTGTTTTCGAGAAATTTTATTAATCGCCGGTTTATTAGCCGCTCCAAGACTTTAGACAGTGCAGGTAAAATGGAGATAGGGCGGTAATTATCGACACAGTCTTTCGCGCCTGCCTTATGGATAGGTTTGATAACTGCTATTTTAAATGCTGAAGGGAAAATACCTGTAGAAATGGATAGGTTACAAATATGTGTCATGGGAGAGGTAAGATTTTTTGCATACCTCTTGATAGTCTTAGTAGTGATTCTA